>CM031244.1:595552967-596298499 GCA_018340775.1 Taxus wallichiana var. yunnanensis
AAAATAATAAAAGACTGATTATAAGTCTTTTCCTTGCTTTTCTCTTTTCATTCCATGGAGAAGAATTTCCGCAACTCCAATTATGTTATTAATTTGGAGAAAAGGGACATGACAGTCCTCCCTCCCCAAGATTGCTTGTCCCCAAGCAATCATAATCTCCTGGATCCCATGTGATCCTTGTAGTCTTCATCTTTGTTCCTACACAAGAAACAAACTCCTTAGAAGAAACTTGAGTGTTTAACAACACTCCCTCTGGCCTTGCAATTGTCTTTTTGCTGGTGGGAGTTCCACAATCTTCATGCATCTGGTAGTTGTCCTGAACATGGCTGTAATCAAGCATTTCTCCCCAAAAATCAGGATGTACAAGTCTGAAAATGATACACCATAACCTGATTTTATTTCTTTATTCAACTGAAATCTTCCTCTCTCGATATCCCATGAAGGAATGCACTCGAAAAAAACCAATTTACTGCTGCTCATTTATGTTTTTGCACATTTGATCCTCTAATCATGGTATAACAATCATCAATCTGAAAACTCACTAAGGAAAGCAATCCGTGAGATAAGAAGGGACTGAAATTTGATCTGCATAACTTGAAAAATTAGGATGTAATATCCCGCTTGGGATATTATCCAGATATGCAATTTAATTTATTGAATCGACTCTTAGGACTAAACCCTCCTAGTTCAACTTCAAATAATCCAATGTTAGTTTCAATACAATCTAAATGGGGTTGGAGTGAGCCAAGGTGGTGGATTAGATGGGAGACCTAGTTAGAAAATTAATCTCTTCAAAAATGAAATTAATTACAACAGTAATTAATTAATAAATGCACTAGACTATTGAAAACTTAAAAAATTAATAACTCCTTCACCGTCCAATATTTTTCTATCAAACCAATGCCAAAAGATTCTTCATATTTTTAGCTTTCCAACAAGCTATAGAACACAATTTTTGGATAAGTAGAAGGCATGCAAATCAACCCACGAAATCTGAAATTGTGTAGATGAAACCCTGGCACATAATAATTAAATATTGCTCACAGACAACTGAAACTTTGAAAATTCATAACTTGCTCAATACTTAGTCTTTTGCTATGAAATAAATTGCAGATTGTTCTATAAATTAAGGGCTTTCCAAAGAACTATCAATCTGAATTTTTGAAACATTGTAACCCTTCCAAAACAGCCCCAAAATCCTAAACCCAGTCGCTAGGGTTAGGATAAAATATGTAAATTATTTCCAGCACTTTGTAACCCTCCAATGCACCCCAAATAATTGCTCAAACTCAGAAAAACAAGTCAACACAGATCAGATCATGAATATAGATGATTTACCCTTGAAACATGTTAGAATAATGCCCAAATCAAGTCGCCATAGCTGGAATAAATATACCAAAATAAACCAGATTTGTTAACCACTTCAAACATCACCAAAACATGCCAATCAATCACTTATTCAAGTCGCTAGGGCTGGAATAATTACAGCATTAAAATCAGATCATAAAACATTCAATAATCATCACTAACATCCAAATATTCTCCTCAAATAAATGTGCCACACATCCAAACAAGTCGCCAATGCTAGCAAGCATAAATCATGCACAAAGACACTTCAACACAATGAATGGAACAAGAGAGTCTTCAATGTCTTCAACAATGGCTTCCAAATGAGAGAGAGCACAATGCAAGAACTAGGGCATACATCCCATGGGCATACATCCCAATACTCCAAGCATGGAGTGAAATCAAATGATCAATCCAACGTAAGTCTCATAATGATCCCAAACTCTCCTTTTATAAACAAAGAGGCACACATTCGAAATCCCTAGGAGAGGGAAATCATTAAATAAAAATACTTTATCCTCCCTAGGTGTGGCGTCCCCTTTTTAAGGGTGATTTTATCATTAAAAGCCACCCAAAAGTTATTTAATTAATTCCCCTTTTAATTTTGCATTGTGGGAATTAAATTAAATAAATTACATAATTAAATAATTATTGCTTTATAATGTCAAATGATAAAAATCACTCTTCAGGCAATAATATTTAATTATTTAATATAATTTTTCCCCTTGCAACATCCCAAAGCCCACGGGAAAAATAGGTTGAGTCTTCGAAAATAGGGACATTACATTGGAGCAACATACCCATGATTAAATTCAGCAGTTGTCTTGTCCTTAAATTCGAGAAAATCATACTCATAAATTTTGATTTCATCATTCTCCAAGTGGAACTCATACTCCATGTGACCTTTGAAAGCAAGTTCCTCTGACTTTTGGATCTCTAAATGCCCCCAAACTTTGTATGACTCTGCTGTAGTGTAAACTAAATAGACTAAGCAAAAACCGTACCTTATTATGGGGTCATAGAACTGAAAATTAGAACCATCCTCCTCCACTCTGGTGACTATGTGAACAACTGCAAGTTTCCCATAATATCCTTCTGCCCACCCATACAGAGAATATACAGAATTTCCCTCAAACTTATGCCTCCTGGAACATATCATGCAAGCATCTTCTAAATTCCACAAGTAAGGAGAAGGACTAAAATTCTTTTCTTCACGCTTGTTTTGTCTCATGAAGTGGCCCCGATGATTAGCCCATGGAGTATCATGATCAGCCCTCCAGATCTGACTCTTCACCCATGATTCGAGTATCAACTGGACTTGGTTTTGGTAAGGAATAAGCCCAACCATCACCTGGTACCTTCCTTTACGAATTTCTCTACCAATCACATCTTTAGCAATCTTGTTCTCAACATACTCCACTGATATTGATGACTCCCAATCTTGCAATGAGATTTTGTGTAATGACCCTTGGTCCACGTGGCTTATCTTCTTGCTTTGATAATTGAGAGTGAACTCTCTCAACGAATGCCATCCTTGATCTTTAAACTCAGCCACATTAATCAAAAAATCAGCACATACCTTATTTGATCTTATGGAGATGTGGAGTTGAGAGCACCCTTTTGTATATTGCATAGAGAACCCATCCGCTATCCTCTCTGTAATTGTAAACTGTTTTGGTATGCTGAGAAGAAATGGATTGGAAATTTTCCAGGAGCTGCTCTTATCCTTCGAACATATAGGCCAAAATAAAGGAATTTTTCCCTGATATGTCTCCCAAAGTAACTGCTGAAGCAGTATATGGTGCAAGAAACTCTTCTCAACATGAATGACTAATGAAAGGAACTGATTTATTGTGTAACATGTCTGCTGTTCCAAATCAGCAGCATATAGGTTTGTATTGGCAAGCTTAATACACCATAAACCAACCCCTTGATTGCCCTCCATCATACTTTTCAAACTCAGCTGAGTTATTATGCCCGGATCAAAGGAGTAACATTCATTCCACACCAATTTTATGCACACATCCTTTATATTAAATGACTGATGAAATGGAAATGTGGAGCTTACCATGTACCCATGTAGATCACCTTCAATTAAAGAGTTGTAATTTGGTGCTCCTACCAAAATGCCATCATGTCCAATTTCACCCTCCTTGCTAGCCTCATCACAATCTGAAAATACTCTAATGCAAAAAATAACACCCTTTTCCTCTTCATCCCATGAAGTGTGTTGTGCACAAAGGTATCTCATCATTAGTGACCAAAGTGGACTCACCATATATGAAACCTTCATTGATGCTTGCTTGTCAATTCCCCATGCCTGGTGCTTTCACAATGCTGATATCTCCCTCAATTTTCCTTTTTGCTGCTGCTAGGATCAGTCCAGCCTCTTCATGTTGCTCTTTATGGGGAGTTTTCTCCCATTTCCATGGCTCACAAGTTTTATTTTCAATACTACTCCAAATCATTCTTTCCAACATAAGAGTATTAAGAGAATGGCCAACCAAACTGAAAGAGGGAGTGGTTACCTTAGCTTTCAAACCATGGATTTTGGAGGGATGGTTATCCTTTGTCACTTCTATCATAGCTCCTGTACTTGTATTGTTGTATGCATGGATAGGATGTGGGTACTCCTTACCATTCAATGTGCTTTGTAATCTGCCCATATTTGAATCGAACTGATGATGGTGATCAGCTCTTTGTGAAGACAAGCTAGGGAGCAACACATCTGAATTGTATTCGATCCTCGGGCCTTCAACAAAGCTTTCATCCACATCTTCTTCCTTCGCACCTTGTTCACAAGTGCTTGGGATGTCTTGGTGGTCCTTCCTCGAGCTTAATTCTTCATCTTTGGGCTCTTTTTTGCCTGCTGCTACAAGTGGACCAGCGGACTGCCTTATATGGGTTTCTTCCATTACTGCTTCTTGTTCTCCAATCTTTCTTTCATCACTAACGCTGATGTTATTTATCTTTTGAGGGAGGTCTTTATGACCATGCACACCTAGAATACCGAATTCCCATCTTATGAAATCTGGAAATGGCATGGCATTACGGATGTCTACTGGTAGAGCTTGGTAATTTTTGAAGAGATCTTCCACCTCCGTGATTATCGAAACCCCGACCTTTTGAGAATCCATGCTCTGATACCATTGTAATGTCCCTTTTTGAGAGATTTAAATAAATTTCAGAACTCTGATTTTAATTTGCAGCAGACTAGAAATTTATTATAGCGGGATAAAATTATGGAAATAAGTGCCAAAATCTTCAACAAGTATCCAAAAAACCCTTAGCAACAATTATTAAACAATTTTGAACTGAATTCAAGCCAAATCGAATTGATTTAGGTAGAAATCGAACTGCTGTAAATAATTGTGCAATCTGGGACATCACAACAATCATATAATGGTTCGATTTGCATGAAACAGTGCCTCGATTTGCGTGAAAAGACAGATTCAGTCTTAAAAATGTATGGCGACTTGATATAGTGAATTGATTTGATATTTACTGCACTTAACAAATTATATTTCAATCACATGCAAGTCGAATAGGTAGAAATAATTGCACTAAATCTGAATATGCTCAAAAAGATCTTTAATTCAATGATAATCTGCAAATATAAATGTTTAAAGTCAATTGGAGAGGGTTTTTGTCCTTCCAATGGACCTCATATGGGGTTTTCATCCCACATGGAGAAATAATGAGAGATCTCTCTCAAAATCTGAATTTACAAAATGAATGTTCCTATCCCAAATGCTGCCCCTAAACCCCTATTTATACATTTTCTAAGGGTGGCGCCAAAATTGAAAAGACATGACCTTTCATATGCCTCATGACCTTTCATGTTACTTTTTCTCCACCATGGCCGACCCATACACTCTATAATTATTTATTAAAAGATATATATAAAAATACTAAGAATCCTATTGTAGACTTCCTCCTTGCATGTTCTTCTTTTTTTCTTGGCGACCCATATACTTGAGTTCAACTTCACTAAAAACATCATAAAATAATAAAAGACTGATTATAAGTCTTTTCCTTGCTTTTCTCTTTTCATTCCATGGAGAAGAATTTCCCGCAACTCCAATTATGTTATTAATTTGGAGAAAAGGGACATGACACACCCCTCCAAGGAAATGAAGACAAATTCAAGATAACTATTGTCATGAAATCATGTGACATACAAACCATTTTGTAAGAGCCAGAACCTTTAACATGACCATTGTGTATGTCCTTGAGAACAATATGATTGAAAATATAAAAGTCTTATTTGATGATTGGTCAGTTTATGGCTAGATAGATATACATATTAGGTTGTTAAAGATTGTATAAAGTTATGCCAAAAGGCTAAGTTGTCTCTAAATCCAAGAAATTGCTTGTTTGTTGCTATATAGAGAAATTTCTTAGCCCATGCAGTAAGTTAGATTGAAGACAAATTCTAGATGAGATATGGTTGTTCAAATGGAGGTGTTGCAAGCTGTGGTTGTAAAATCCTTTCTTGATCATGTACCATAGCCCTTCTATAAGAAATTTTACATGTGTCATTCCCTCAACATCCTAACCTATGAGTTGGTTGATCGAAGCGTTAACCACACTAGTTCAAGCTCTTCTCCCAAGGGCCTTGCTTACGCCATGAAGGTTGCACAACATTGTTCCGACTCATACCATATGCAACACCTCAACGCAACGCCTGTTGTCAACTCAACATCTAAAGACATACTGCACAATTCAATCCCCACACAAAATATACCTGATACTTAGTGATCGTGTGGAGACTCCGCAATTGTGCCATGTCAAATGACACTTTCAAAGCTTGCACCATGATAATGCACCTACGAGCATGTTGTGCACGTAGAAACAGTGGTTGTAGAAGATGAACAGATTTTTGTTGATATATTACAAGTCATTTAAGTCCAAGAGGGAGAAGCAACAAACGGTCGATTGCTCAAATTCTAGTTCACACAAATCAGTTAGGAATTGCTTCCTCTGTTTTGATCATGGGAATTCTCACTCAGCCTTGCCGCACATTGTATGCATATGTACCATATCTTATTATTTCTCATTGAATTAAAGTAGCAATATTAGGCTAATCTCATCTTTTGGAATGTGTAATGATTTACTATTGTTCTTGATTACTATGGCATATTTTATAACCCAACAATTTACTAGCTATGTTTTTGGTTTTCCTTTGCCCCACCATCTTGGGCCCTCTGTTGTGTCATCATGGAAATCCTTGACATTAAACTATACACTTGACGTAGTACTCACTTAGCATGGACATCTAGTCACATATCACTTGGAGACATTCAACGACATGGTTCAATGCTCCTTTACCTATGAAAAAGAGTTGTATGCCATTGTTCAAGCACACAAACAATGCTGCTGCTGAATCGTGCGCAAGGAGACCATCATTCATGTTGATCACAAGTTCTTTTAGTTATTGGAAATATAGAGCAAGCTTGAGACCACGCACCATATGAATTTGATTACATAGTCACTACAGTTCCATTTCTGACTTGGCACATGAAGGGAAAAGAAAGGAAACAAATTGCCTTAGCTGCCTTTCTGTCCAAGTGTACATCACAATGCTTGACATGCGGGGCCACACTGTCTGTGACTGGGCATCTCTCTACCCTGCAAGCAAAAACAAAAGTTGTCAATCACAGACATGTTTGTTTGCTGCACACATTGAATAGTGCAGATCAGGGCACTTGGGACAATAACTTACCTTCCATTCAGCATGCCTACTATGGATGTCTTCAGAATTCTACATGGCATGGTACAATTTAAACATGTCTTGGGTTCCAACCAGTCACACTTCTCAGCACAAAGTCGCATTTGTAGGAAAAGGAGGTGAACAAGGAACATAAATTTTAACACCACATGCAACATGGTCACTAGAATATTGAACAAATACCCTCGCACCAATTAAAGAAGTACGAAGTACCACGATGCACATTAAAATCTGGTTGCATCTTTAAAAGGAACACATCAAGGGTCCTCATAGGAAGATCAAGCCTCTACATTATGGTCCTTACGCCATATTGCACACAGCTGGTTAGAATACATCTACCCTTGATCCGCCACACCGCTTGGGTTTTAATCCAATATATAATGTGGAACTCCTTTCTTGAACCAACAACAATCAACATCCTTCGGACATGAAACTTGAACACTTGCATCCAATGCCCAAGGATCTTATTGTTGAACTCACAAAAATGTGCACACGCCGAAGGACACATCTATCATTTAGAGTGGTCAAGGTAGAACAATACGCTAGTTGAACTTAGTGGTACAACTAACCGAAGATGTGATAAGGGTCGTTGCTTCTCAAGAAAGGGAAAATGATCTACTCGCACCCATGTCGTTTCACTCTCTTCTCCTAAGGGTCTTGTTTTCTAAGTGCAATCTTGTGTGGTGTCTCTAGATTTCACCTTGAAATCTGGGACCACCCATTTGAAAAAAATTTCATTCTTTTAAAATAATGGGTCTTTTTGTGTTTTTATTGCTATAAGATGTCTGTAATATGTTAGGATATTCCCAGTAAATCATATGAGCCAATTTCGACAAATACCAGATGCCCAAACTCATTTTATTCCCCCTGCCAAGTTTTGTCTACGGGAAATTTTTATTTAATTATTTATTGAATAAATAATGCCCCGTTTGAAGTAAATTGTGCTCTGGTTGAATCTGTTGAAGTTTTGCATGCCAGTATTCACTCATCTCATTAGGGTTTTCACCAAGAATGAATTCAGGGCATTGTCTGTAACTTTTGGCAATGTTTTTCGCTTTTATTTATTTCTTTTGTGTTTTTCTTCGGTTTTCTCCTCGGTTTCTTTGTGAAATTCCCTAGGTCAATTCCTTTGCCAATATAGTTTGTTTAATTGCCTGAAGCATCTGGAGATCATCTACCGACACAACACCAAAAGGAATCAACCTCAAAATGCAAGCTTCTGACCAAAAAGATGAAGTCATGCACAAAAAGCCTCTCCTAGGCAAGTCGCATTTTCTGGAATTAATGAGTGTAAGTTGTAATGGGATTTTTGTAAGCCTGTAGGCGGCGGGAATTTCTTACCTACCTTGCAGGGTGAAAATTTCCATTATAAAATAAAGAAAAATCACTTAAAGCACCGATGGGAATTTTTTGCCTACCTAACAGGCTAACTTTTCCCATCAGAAGGTTTTATTCACCCATACAAGTCGCACTTTTTCAAAAGAAGCTATTTTTAATGCAAGTCACACTTTTTGGGAAGTCACTTAAGCTGCAGTGGGAAAATTGGAGGTGGCAGGTAGGTGGGAATTTATTACCTGCCTTGCAGGGTAAAAATTCCCATTATAAAAGTCAAATAACTTAAGTGGAAGAAGGGATTTTTAGAGCTGCGGTGCAGGGTGAAAATTCCCATCAGAAGTTGACTTCTTAATTTTAGAATTCACCCTTGCCAAAAAGTGCGACCCATTTGGGCATTAAACAAAGCTTTTAATGATATTTATTAATAGTTGCTTTGTCTAATTTTGGCGCCAAGGATGGAGGAAAAGTCAATGCATGAAGATAAGCCAAAGAGAACTGAAGGAAGCATGCTAAAAATAAATAAATAAAATTTATTTAATGGTAGCCAGCAACATGCAAAAATAGGCGCCAATTTGGGTGAATAAACATATTTGTTTATTAATTAATTGCCAAGAATAGGATGGACAATTATTAGAAATAGAATGCTGAGGGTTATATAAGCATGGGTTGCCATAATGAAGAAACAATTAATTTTTTTTAATAAGGATTGCAGCCCAGACAATTTTGAAAAGAAAAGAAGATTTGTGCATTTGGAGTGTTTTTCATTGTCGGGAAGCTTCAAGGTTTGGCGCCTAGGGTTGGAATAGCTTGATTTATGCTATGATAATTATCTGCATGTTGCTATAAGTGCCCAGGTGAATTTAAAAATATTTATGCTTGCTTTGCATGCAAGCAAAGCCTCAAATTTTAGGGCAGCGGGCTTCATATGCAGATTTTTGGTGACAGAAATCAAGTATTCATGCTCTGGACTTCATCTTTGTCTTAAATAATTGCAGGTGTTCATACAGGTGAAAGGAAGTTCAAATCAATGTCAGGTACATTGAATATATCTTCCGAATCTGAAGAAATTGATAGATCTGCACGAATTGATCCAGTTATAAAGAATTCCGGCAGGATTAAAAGAAAAAGAACACAGACAAAGATTGCTCCAGCCATGATGAAGCGTGATGATAGAGAGGGATCAACAGAATCATGCATAGCTTCCTGATTTGCTGATATCAATGACACAGACATGGGCCCAGAACCCATCTCCGAAATAATTAACAGATCCAGGGCCGGAAAGACATTTCTCATGCGGGCAATGAAAAGCAAGTGGAATTATTCCAGCATCAACATTCCCAGTCATAGCTCAGTTGCCTAAATTTGTCATGGAGTGTGCGAGATCATATCATCCTCTTTCCAGAACAATCCGGGATGCTGTAGGAAAGACAATTATTAGGTTGGATGCACAGTTTATCAATTATTGTCTGAAGATTCCGACACGAATGGTGGTGATTGCAATCAACATGCGTTGGATGCAGGTAACAGATGGGAGAAACACAAAGCAGATTGCGTGAGCATAATGAACAACCGATATATGAAGAAGCCCAGGTCTCCATCAAAGTTCCCGAGAACTCTTCCGCGATCCAACTTGGTGCAGGAGGTGGATGATATCACTAAATTGCTTTGCAGGATAAGTGGAGAAGCCAATACTCACAACTTTCGCTCATGGATGTATGCTTTCGTGAGGACTATCGAGATCAACAGAGCTGATTCGATAATCAATTGGGCAGAGATCATCAGTGACAACATCGGTGAGCAACTTCGGAGTGTGAGGCGGACTTACAGCTTCAAAATGACTTCATACCTGGTATATGCAGCAGCCTCGCAGGGCATATTTTCCAAGCTGGATAGACGAGGCGTACTGGCGAAAGATCCTATCTTTGATTGCTATCCACAGTTGACAGTTCCTGAGTGCCACAAAGATTACAAAGCGGTCAACGATGGGTTCTTTTATGAATTCATCTGCAAACTAAATGGTGATCTGAAGACCAACAGGGTGAGCAAAGAAGCTTGGGAAGTCTGTATCTCAGCATGGCTGCATTTTCATCCAGTTTGCAGACTTCACCTATCTCAGGGTGACTGGCTTTTCGGGAGAACCAGTAAAGTTGCCGAGGTATCCAAACGACAAGTGGGTCATCATGGAGTTGTGCAGACAACTCGTGGAGATGCATGACTTACAATCAAAGCGACACAAGTCTACAAGTTTCTTTCCAGTCACAATGGGTTACTACAGCTACAGAGCATCCACAAAGCTAGAGGAGTCGAAGCTGAAATGTTTTCTGAGTATGAGCCTGAGTTCTTCCCAGCACGGCTAAACTTTGACCCATATGGAGTAGCAAAGAAGACAATCTCCCAGGAATACTCACATGTGCCCTCGTTGGAGGACTTCTAGATGAAGTGTAGGAACAAGTATGAAGTCAGAAAGAAAGACTTCAGAAGTAGGTATCGGCATGACAAGTGTCTGATTATGGTTTGACACGGATACCTGCAGATCTCACCGATGAGGGGCATGTGATACTTGATTCGTATCATGAGATGGGAGGAGATAGAGCTGCTCTTTAGGAAAACATTGGTGGGTGCCAGACGATTGAAGAAAGATCTTCCACAGTTTTGGTTAACACTTCAAACTAGTTGCGACAAAGGGGTATTGCTTGGATGAAGCTTTGATGAATCAGATCACAGGCAACTTTACCACGGGAGATTCCAGCAAAAGAAAGCACGAAGGTGAAAGCAGCAGAAGGCCGGAAAAGCTTAAAGTTCACAAGAAGTCTCACATACAGGAGAAGGCCAAATCTACGGCTATCGTTCCAGTTCCAGCTTCTCCAACATCAACTCATAGCACTTCAAAGCCCTGAAACCTCAGAGAGATCTTGTTGTTCCTCCTTTGAATCCAGCGTCATTTGTATTTTCTCCTCGACCACTCAGGTCTTCACCTATCCATGTGGAGAAGTTGAAAGCACAGATGGCGGAGTTTGAAAAGGCATTATCTTTGGATAATTCAGAGGGTAGCAGTCATAACACGGTGGCAAATTCTGATAGAGCGGAGTCAGAGCATGAGATGGTGGTGCACTCAGCGACTTCTCATTCCCCAAGAAGCAACTTTTCATCATGGTTAGCTTTGCAGACAATCCCAGAATCCAGAGAGGAGATCAACCTGGAAGAACACGACTTTCAGCTGCTCTTGAGTTTGGGAGGAAGAGATAGAGGACCTAAAGTTGCCAAAACAACTTCTAGGTTGATTATTGAGGAATCGGGACAGAAGTTCGTTGAGTTATCTGTTCCAACAGAAGGAAAGCACAAGGGAGAGCTCATGACGGTGATATAGCAGTGACCAAGGTGCCAATAGGTCAAACTACCACATAAGGGTTAAAGCAGGATACGCAGACGCTAATGAATGCTTTATTCCTTAAGCTTGACAAAGAGAAGGTTGAGAGATCCAAGCTTCAGAAGCAGGTATTCCAGTATGTGCGAGATCATTGCTAAGGTTGCCAAACCTTCCTCTCAACCCATTTTAGCACATGAGCAGGTGAGTAATCATCTGATGCAGGAGGTGGAAGATGCAGGGGATCAAGTCAGAGTTATTACCATTGAAAGGAGCAAATCATTCACCAGGCTTCAGAGCAATTCAAACCAATACCGGTTGAATTAGAGAACATGCACAGGGCAATGTCTCAGCTAAAGGATTTGATGACACAGATAAAAGATGAGAACATAGTGGCTGAAAGTCATCTGGATACTTTGGCTAAGATACACTTGTTGCCAAAGGATGTGTTGATTGCAAAACAGATTGTGCCTGGCGGATTGGTGGAAAAGGGGAAGCAGTTAGAGATTTTAGTTTCCTTCCGCGTAGAGATCCTCAAGCTCATGCTGAAGAGGATGCAGTTGTTGGAGAGTAAGATGGGAGAAGTGCCGGAGAGCATCCCAGATGAATTACCTGCTTCCCATGAGGAATTTATGCTAGTTGTGCGGAAAGAAGTTGATGAAGCCACCATACCTTTCACGATGGATTCGATTGGTAGACTCATAAAGCTGATATTGAGGGATATGGGCCTGGTTTAGAGAAAGTGAAGGCTAACGCTGTTGCTTTGTCCAGAGGGTTGTTACAGTTCAAAACCGAGAGAGATGCTATTGTTAAAACAGATGGGAAGATGTTGAATTACATGTTTGACAAGTATATTCAATATCAGAACAAGAATAAAGTATAATTGTTACAGCTGGCAGATCTTCTTTCTTCTCTTCTTCCTTCTCTTATTTCTTATGTTCCCGGATGAAAATGTAAAATTAAAGTTATTGGTTGAAAAATCATTACTTTAAGTTATGTGGGAAGATTCTTTAAGATAGGTGACAGATGTGCACAATTTTGACTTAGACTCCTGATGCATGTCACTAAGAGAGGAATTATAGGAAGATGACTGCCAAATGTTCCCTTTACTACTTCATGTTCTAGTTCAGTTGCAGTTTCCCATTTGTAATTTCCCCTCTACACACTATAAGTAGAGGAAGAACCTACGGGTTAAAGGATCGGAATTTGTAATCAACATTCTTGTGTTCCAGACTTTGAGCTGAAACCCCTGATTTCTGCAAGCAGAGGAATAGAGAAGAGATTTCCGGAGAACTTTGTGTCAACGGTGCATTTTGCTTCTTATTTCTTTCTAGATCTATTCATAAACCTGTGTTATTATAGATCTAGATCTGAAAGTTTCCTTTGCTTTGAATTCTGTGTTTAATGATCTATTTGTTTTAATCTATGTGCATGCAATCAACTCTGTAAACTATTGCTTGGGTTGCACATCCTCTCTACTTTCTCTCATTTCCTATTATTTTCCTCTTCTGCAGATTTTTCCTTTCTTTTACAATTGCTTACTTGCTGCAGAACTGTCTAGCTATGGTTCATGAGCTAAATAGTTAAAGTAATACCAACAAATAGATATTAGGACATATAACTAACAATATCTTACATGGGAGCCTCACCGGTAAATGAGGGAGATTTATCTCATGATTGCCTAGGTTTTCAGCTGTGCAAAAAATCTAGCCAACACTGTGCTAATTTGCGCCATCCGCACAACATTTGTCGTCTATTCAACATCCGCAAATATACCATGCAACTCAAGTAGTTGTGTGAAATATTTAAAAACTTAGTGACCACATGGAAACTTTATTGCACCATGTTAGATGACACTTTTTGAGCTCGAATCATGCTAGTGCACCTAGATGTTGAATCTGTTATACCTACAAGAAAGTGTCGATCATCCGTTGCGAAGTTGGAACTGTTTTGTAGCTGCTTTCTTGTAATTATATATCAGTAAGCCATTCGACCCCAAGAGTGAGAAACATTTAATGGTCATCTGTTGACATTTTGGTTTAGGCAAATCAGTTGGGAAGTTTTTCACCCTTTTGATCACGGGAATCTTCATTCGCAGCTTTGTTGTATTTTGTACACATATGTACCATACGTTGTTTTCCTCATTGAATAGAATTGACAATATTCTACCAATTTCATGCATTCGCATGTGTAATGATATACTATTGTTTGTTTTACTATTGCATATTCTATAGCTCAATGATTTACTAGCTAAGTTATTGGGCTGTCCTCCGCATTGTGTAATGTCCCTTTCTAGGGCTGAAACTGAAAAACAAGGAATTAGCACAAACCCCAATCTGATTTAAATTTGATTTTTGGACCAGCAAACTGAAAATTAAATCAATACGGAACAACGGTTTGATTTTTGGAACAACAGCTTGTAAAACACAAGATTTCACCCAAATATCACCCTACAACTCATCCACAATATTTATAGACCTTTTAGGAATATTTTAGAACAATTTCACCATGAAAATCAATCAACTACTCAGCTGGAAAATTATTTTATGAACAACAAAAGTACAACTAAGAAATAATCAAAATGGAGGTTTCCAAACCCCAACAATAACCAAATATGAATGATTTCAGCCTTATAAATTATGCCAAGTCTGAATATCAAATAATAAATGAGTGTCGTGCCCTAGAAGGCACTTAAAATGACTTCAACCCTAGTCACTCCCTAGGAGAGGGACTTCAAATCATGCAAAAGCTCTTTGTAGGTCTTCTTCTTGATGCCCTAGATAAAAACCAACAAGAGGATCTTCAATATTCTCCTTCACACCACCCAATTTGGAGAGTTTTTGTTCTCCAAATGCCACAAGGAAGGTTGCCGTCATCCTTGGATGCCACACTATGGATTTTCACCCTTAGTTTGATTGGAAATAGAGCAAACCTCCCTGGAGTACAAATAGATAAAGTAAACATGCCAAAAGTGATGTGCAAATGAGCCCCCAAGAGTCCTCTTATACCCTTTGGTTGGCGCCAAGAGTCATAAGGTGTAGACCGACCTCTTAAGCTTGCTTTATCTTCTATTTTCATGTTGGAAACTTCCCAACCTTGCTGACCTCTTAATGAGCTTAACTTTATCTTTTAATTTCATGTTGGGAGCATTATAATCCCAACCGACCTGCCTTAGGGAGTAAAACACCAAAGAAAAACATTAATAACAATAAAAAAAAATAAAAACGAAACCCAAGGACTTCTTGTATAATTCCTTCATGACCACGAGAAGAGGAATGGCAATAGGTTTTCAATTGATGCTAGTTTGAAAAGGGGACATTACACATTGACATCTTGGGATCCATTATGTGGATCAAATTAATGTAGTTATTTTTGTCTATCTAGATTGGAATAGGGAACTTCATGTGTATGTCAATGTTTCAAAGTATTTGATAGGATCTACTTTGTCTTATGAAAACATTCATTAATCAAATCAAATTTGCAAGGAGTGTATTGTCGAGACTCGAGATTAGAAATGAATTATAACACCATCAAGAATTATAACACCATCAAGAATTCCTAAGCATAAACCTTAATAGACTCGACAATGATATGGAAAAATATAATCACTTATGTGCATCTACATCTTGCATGTTATATGGATTTTCTACTTAATTTAATTGTCTTTAATACACCTTATGTGCTTTATGGTCTAGCTATGTAATGTCTTATTATCATCTCGTATCTCTCTCTCTCTCCCTCACTCTTCGTATCTTGGCTTTGAATATCTTGTGACTCACGTGCCGAAAAGTATGCTTTTCCAATATTAAGACTTATATTTATTTTGTCCTTCCTCCTTTTATTGACATATATTTTCCTTTATAGAAAAAGCCTTTTTCAAGATGAGATGTATTGCATTGGATGTAAGCAGATTTCTCTTACTTTTCAAATATGTAAATAACAATTAATTTGCTTGCTTGTGTTTTAGAATATATCATCCACAAAGTGAAAGTGTTACATGCAATATCTACAAGTCAAGAATGCATTTTTACATATATTGGAAATGGTATATTGAATTCAATAAGGGAGGGAGGGAGAGAGGTAGGAATTTATCTCAGTCTCCTATTACATAAAGCTATGCCTATATTCAACTTACCACAGTATAATGTCCCTTTCTAGGACTGAATCTGAAAATAAGGGTTTGGCTTCAAACCCAAATGCAAGAATTCTGATTTTTGGAACAGTGATCAAACCCTAGCAACGAACTGAAATCACACCTTTAGGGCATCAAAAACCAGCTAGAAATTAGTAAACAAACCCTCTAGGGAAGCAAACTGTAACAACACTTAGGGGCAACAATTCTCATGCAATATCAAGCTAAAAATGATAGAGAATGATTCCAAATATTTTAACCAATCATGTAGAAATTATTCCAGCCAATATACTTCATAAATTAAGGAGAAACAAGTGCTAACACACAGCTGAAATTAATTAAATAACCAACAAAAGCAAAGTGTAATGTCCCTTTTTAGGGCTGAACCACACCAACAAGGAATTTACACAAACCCCAACTGAAAATAATCTGATTTTTATAACAGCAGATCCAACAATATTAGAAACCCTAGCAGCGAACAAGAAATTACACTTTTAGGGCATCATACATCATTAAAAGCAACTAAAAGTAAATAAACAAGTCTTCCTAATGCAGCGAACTGTAGCAGCACTTAATGGCATCCATTCTCATGCAATATGGACTGGAAATTAACATAGAAATATCCCAAATACTCAATAAATCCAACAAGATGAAATCTGGAGCAAATTTGTATTTTATAAATTTATTTCAAATGCAAATACAACTGAAACTTCTAAAATTCATAACTCCATTACTACTGGAGTTTCAACACAAACCAATGCTCAAAATGATCTTGAAGAGACCAGCTATCCAATGAAAGTGAAATCACAATTATCCAACCATGAAACCAACTGAAACGTGATCCCGAAATCTCCAAATGGGTAGATCAAGCTGGAAATGAATGTGGCAGCCCCCAAAAGCATGCCCTAGCTGGAATGTGTGCCCTAGCAGTGATAGAAACCCTTTCTGTTTTGAAATTCTGAATTTTGAAGCTCTAATGTGACTCCTGGATGAAGTCACCAATGCAATAAATGAGGGTTTCTGTCCCCAAGTGTTGTGACTATTGAGGGTTTTCGTCCCCAATAGGATCTAATGAGGGTTTTCGTCCTCAAAGGGGTGAAAATGAGAGCTCAATGCTCCAATTTCCAAAAGAGAAGTATATAATTCATAAGATGATGTCCACAAATGAGCCCCATCATTTGCTTTTATAGCCTTTACTTTTCTTTCTTTGTGGAGTGCTCCATGTAGGCCTCTTTATTTCTTTTTTAATATTTGCTTTCCTAAAGAGGGACAACCTCTCCTTTTTCTTTTATTTTAGTATTTAAAAATACTTTTTATTTTAATAATAATAATATGAAGTTGTCCCAAAATAAGAATTGGCTGGGCCCAACTTAAAATATTATTAATTATTTTTAATTTAGAAAATGAGAGGGATCCCAAATAAATCTACGTGGCTCCTTCTTTGATGTACCTGCACATGAAGAAAACTTATTAAAGAAAAAACGTGTTCCCTTCTTCCTCCACTCATGCTCTGTGGATACGATGGCCAACGCTTCTTCTTTGTTTGCCAAGGCCTTACAATTACCATCCAAGCATTGGTTGTCCACAATTTCTCTCATGCTGTCCCAAATACCAATGTAATCTTTCTTTTTCTTTCAAAAATCGGAATGAAGGTGTTGGAATTCCACTTTTACTTGCACAAAATATCACAAGATGGTCTAGATGTAGGAAACACAACTTCCAATTGCCTAGGTGTCCTTTTATGACCCCAAAAAAGTAAAAGAACAAGCTGGAAATGCACCAAACTGATTGTATGGGGGCTGTATAGTGACTATAACAGTCATGAAATGCTTGGAATTCCTTCCCAAACAACAATTCCTTTGTACCTAGTGACCTTCTATGATGAAGCTCTTCATACCCCACTCTAATGCAAATGTTTTCACCCATGTTGTGGCTGTAAAAAGGTGTTTTCTTGCTTAGAAACTGATTGGTAATGACTGGAAATAATCTTGTAATGGTTGTACATACCTCATCTTTGAACCAGTTGCTTAGGAGCACCATTGAGCATGTCATGACAACCGGTAAAAGATTGAGACAATTGTGATCAGCTACATAACCAACGTAGCCCAAAAAACTTTCTTTTGAATCAATAGCTGAAAGTACCTTAATGACATGGTAATTCTTTTCAATACCTTGGGCAGCTGTCCATATAATTGCATCCATGGGATACAAAGATTTTCTCATTTTGTCAACCCAAGACAACTCTCCTAACTGCTGTACTTTAGAGATGTGGCCTTTTTGTAGCAACTCATCCTTCACTATGGTGCTAGAAGGTACAATAAACTTCATATGCCTCCGCATAAGTTTCCTTATAAATAAAATGCAAGAATCGTAAAAATCAGTAGAAGGAGAAGCTTTTACCTTGTTTTTCATAAGGTCATCCAGAATCTCCATGCCATAGTCAGCTTGGAATTGACTCAAACCAGCTCTATATCTATGGCTGAAAGTGGTGTTTTTCACCCCAATATGCTCTTGAAATTCACTTTATAATAATAAACATTCTTACCAAGTGTGAGCAACCTTTGTTGTGACGAATTTTCTGATTGCAAGTGCCTTACTTGCTGCCCCAAAACAATTGTCCTATGTTGTTCCTTCTTGCAAACTCCTTCCATGATGTCATTAGCAAACTGATTTTTGACATATCCAGCAGTGATAATAATTTTCCAGTCAGCTGTTATGCATGAGAGCAGCCCACAATGTGATTCCCAAGATTTGCTTCAGCATTCACTTCTTTCCTCATGCCATGAATTCTGATTTCTCCAACTTTGTCACAAAATTTCAGTTCTTTATCATGATATTTGAGGGTGAACTCCCCAATGTTTGCAACCATTGAACCCCAAGAACAATTTCCTCATTAGCTAGTTCAATCACAAAAAATTCATCACATACCTCATGATCTCCCAAGAGAATTGACAACTGTACTATTTTCTTTGCGCAAGGTATGATGGTGCCATTCTCTACAAGCATAGTGACCCCTTGGTTATGAAGAAGTCCCTTCACCTAGAATGGATGATAAGTATGTGTGCCACACTTTAGAGTAAGGGTGTTGCCCTTCCACCATATTCATGGGATCATGGAATGAAAAATCAGACTTACCAACATGCCCTTGATGCCTAAAACATAGATATCCTCCCAACATTGCACCTATATTCCACATGTGGAAACGATTTTGAAATTGAGCCCAAGAATCCACACAACAAAAAATACTGACCTCATTATTCTGTGGATTATGAGGTGCATGATGATGTCCTATCAGCGGTGACTTTAGAGGACATAACAAGCATGAAATTTGATCACCTTCCCCAACTAGCTGTGTGCGAGGGCAACATACCAACAATGACATATCAGCAAGCAACAAAACTGAGATAATCTTGTACCGGGGTTGCTTACACACTCTTATGACTCAAAATTTCTGAGTTAGGAACAACCCTCAAAAAATACTCTAATGGTGCCCTTCTTTCACGCATGATGTCATCCTCATAGGTCCTTTGTAAATTTGATTTGACTTCATTATGTGACTGCCCTAAGTGACCATTAGAATTCAATAAACTATCATAGAACATCAAAGGATTTTACCTTTCTTTGGATGATGACGAAATTGGGATTGTTCTTTGTGGATACCCCCATCGATTTGCTCCTTGGTGACTGCTGTTTGGAACAGTCCAGCCAGCTGAAAATTATCATGGGCATCTAGAGAGACCCTCATTTCATGGGCATGCCTCTTAACAAGGTCACCTGACATTTTTGCCCCATTATCCCCTTGTAATTTTATTTTTTCTCCTTTTTAGTACCATGATGATCACCCATTTGATGTGACTTATTGTGGAGCATCAAACTTGCCACAAGGTCAACCTTATTAGCAAATTGTTCATGACTATAAATCTTAAATGACATGATAGAAAGCAAAAATATGAATTATCTTCATACCTTCAGTTCTTTTTATGAGAATTTTGAAGCACTTTGTTGTGACATGTAAGGAACCACCTCGCGAGTCTTGCCGAAATCATGAATATCTTCCTTGTCCTTTGGCAATTGAGCTTCAACCTTCAATTTTTCTTCAACAAGTATGTGAATCTAGTTTTTCTTTTTTCTTTGGCTTAAGTTCCGTGATTTCTCCCTATTTAACTTGTATTGTGGATTTCTCTATGGGCTGTTTTTTCTACATTACTTGCAGCCCTAATTTTTCTTCTTCAGGCACTTGCAACCTAGGATTGGGCCTTGATCTTCCTTTTCTTAATCCCACGAACTCAAAAATGACGTGGCATAACGAATTTTCTCTGGAAGAGCCTTATACTCCTCATACCATGTAGCAATGTTGTCCACTTTGGATGGTTGAGTATTATTGACTCCTTTTGAAGAGGTCATTCCACCATTCGGATCTTGAAGGGTGTGGATCACCTGAGCCATTTTATTGGCCAATCTTTCTTGCCCTAAGGCAAGCCTTTCGAATCTAGCATCACCAAAAATTATGTCCGCCATTTATCTTCTTGCAGAAAACCTCGATGTTGGGGAGATCGAAGCGTTGATACCACTCTATGTAATGTTGTAATGTCCCCTTTCTAGGACAAATTAGAAAATGGAGAAGTACTTGTCAAGATGAAGCAAAAATGAATAAACCCTTTTGCTTGACCTAAAATATCATAATGTCATCAAAGAATGGCAAAAAGAATATAACCCAAATGGGGTTGGAACTAGCCAAGGTGGTGGAATAGATTGGAAGAAAACAAATGGAATTTAAACACATTCAAATCAGATTCACAAACAGCGGAAAAATAATTAATATTCAAACCCCAACTATTGATAATCTTCCAAAATTATTTCCTACTTAACCATCCAAGCAAAAATCTTCAAACTTTGGGTTTTGGGCCATAAAAATATGAAGAATAATATGCTAAAACCAGATTTCGACATAGCAAACATGAAACCCTATTTTTTCCCTAAAAAGTAGGTCGCCCAACACATTTAGGGCATCAAATCAACTCCAAAAATTATGAAATTACTTTCTCCTTATTCCTCCTAATTTCTACAACCACATTCACTATTAAATTGATCCCAAATCGTAGATCTGAATTTACTACAATTAATTAATTAAATGCACCAAGAACAATGAAACTTCAAAAATTAATATCTCACAAAATACTTGGAGTTTTGGCATGAAACGAATTGCACAATAAAGTAGAAATCATGAGCTTTCAAATGAACTAACAAACTGAATTTTCTGAACACTGAAACCCACTCAAACTGCCTCCAAAAGTCGTTAGGGTTAGAATAAAATATTTAAATAATTTTCAACTCACAAAACCTTTCCAAACCCTCAAATAATCAGCCCTTGATATGAAATAATTGATTAGACACAACAACAAATAGATCTAGCATAAACAACCTCAAAACATGATAGATCAAACCTCAAACCAAGTCGATTTGCCTCTAATAAATTGCAGCAGTAATAATAATAAAACATCACACAAAACATTCACCCACATGTAAATTTATGCTTCAAATAATGCGCCACATCCTACAAGAGCAAGTCACCAATGCTAGAATCGAGAAAATATTGCATAAATTCACTCAACACAAGAGAACACAATGGAGTCTTTAATATTCTTCAATCCAAATGGATCCAAATGAGAGAGAGCAATGCAAGAACTAGGGCATACATCCCAATACTCCAAGCATGGAGTGAAATCAAATGATCAATCAACATAGCCCCACTAGAGGAAATGCGACCTCATTTTATGAGTTAAGGGTGCGATATTCAATAAAGACCAACCTTTTCCCTTTTGGAGGGAAAACATAAACTCTCATTATAAAATAAAGTCTCTAATAAATTAAGACTATGTGCACTTTATTATTTTTAATTAAATAAAAAAACAACTATCCTATGTGCACATTTAACTAACTAGAGAGCCCACCTTGTAACGCAAGGCATACCAAAGGGTCACAAAATAAATAAAATAGACATCTTTGGATCATCTTTAAGCTCGAGAAAAAATCCTCAAGCCCGTGAAATGAGAGAATGGGTTGAGGGTCTTCAAGTCTTGATTTCATCAATGTCCCAAGAAGGGGACATTACAGTCCCCCCTTCCTAAGATTGCTTGCCCTCAAGCAATAGTAAGCTCATGCATCCAAGTGCAAAGATGTAGCACTCCCAAAGCCGCGATCCCATGCCAACCAAGTGGTGAAGTATTTGCTATAACTTGTGGTGCTTTTTTTTCTTCCCAAAAGTTAGGAGTGCCTTCAGCTGCAATTTCTTTTTCAAATCTGCACATGAAGCAAACAAGTTAGAAAAATAAGTGTTGAAAAACACTTTTCCAATGTGTCTCCATGGTGTGAATGTCTCACAAGTCTCCTCCATGTATGGGCTGCCCCCAAATTCTATTATGTGGCTCCAAACACTGCTGTAATCATGCATTCTCCTTCAAAAATCAGAATTAGGATGGTTGGTTTCCATCCCCAAGTATTCACCCATGAGCCAAAATCAAGCACCAACAACCATATCATCAAATGCATGGCAAAAATCTGAATTATAGAAGTGATAGGGAGGCTGGTCATAGTGATGTCAATCATAAAAATGATGGGGCAACAACTAGCACATTTCAAAATCTTTTCCCAACATGAAAGAACATCAATCTAGTGAATAAAAATGGCTCCCATGTAACTGAAATTTCATCCTCAACCATAACAAACTGAAAATTATCCATATGCACAACTGAAAATGAAATGCCTTGAGAAGAGTTCATACCATGTTCCTTCATTTTTCCAAACCTTTCCATTGAAGCCCAAATGCAAGCAACAACCAAACATTCCCAACACATATCCTTTGTTGATTTTACCTTTGGAAGCACATCAATCAAACATCCAAGTGGAAGACATAACTGTTGTTCAAAATCTGAAAATGGACTTCTTACCATGCAAGGTGTAGTCCATGTGATCCATCCTTCCTTCAAGGCTTCCAAGGAGATAGGAGTTAGCATTATTTGAAAAAAGAAAGGAGATGATATCCATGTATCCAAATAAAGCTTGTAAAACTCAAATCCTTTTATCCCCTTATCACATGAAGCAACATATGCAAGATGACACCACAAATTTCTTCTTCTATGCTCACAAAGAAAGGAGAAAGCTGAAATATAATGCATGCATTTATGAATATCATCATAGAGAAGCCAAGGAACCTTGTACCTTACTTTGTGCCAATGACTTTCCCTTATGAGAGGGAGCAAAACACATGAAGCCATCATACCTTTGTGCCTTCTAATGATGAATTCCTCATATGGACCAACAAACTTATTGTTATGGCTTCCATCATTGGGAAGAGTGATAATCACTCTTTCTCCTTTTCCATCATGCACCCAAATGTTAAGAGCAAAAGTACCAACAAGAATGTGACCATTATACCCCATGTTGCACATCATATCCATCTCCCTATCATGCTCAAAATCATACCCATCAAAACTCAATATGGAAGGAGAAATAAAATATGAAAATCATACCTTGGGCTGCTCCCAACATCTACAAAACTCAAATTTCTGAGTTTGGAACAACGCTCTTTTCTTCACCATTTTCTTCATCCAAAGCCCCTTTTTTTCCTCACAAGCATTCATACTTGGTGGGTAATGACTTGGACATTCATAAGACTCATGCTTGGGTGACAAACCTCATCCATTTGCCCATTAGGGCCTGTTGTTCGAAAAATTACAGCGAACTGAAAATTACCATAAGCATCCCATGGTGTCCTTTCTTCATAAGCATACCTCTTCACAAGCCCATCTTCATAGTCCTCTTGAAAACCTGCTCCTTTTGCACTCATGTTCAACTTGATGCAATTAGTAGGCACTAATAATTTGTCAAACATCAAAAGATTATTACCATGCAATGAATGCTTCAAGATTTCTTCTTTTTGCCACATAGAAGTAGACACAAATGATGTATTATATGAATGAGTATACCCTTCTATGGTGAGGTCATTGACCATGCCTTCTTCTTGCCCTTCAAATGGATTGTGGTGGGGTTGAACAACTCCCCTCAAATCTGATTTTTCCATCACATGTTCCTTGCCATCATTTCTCCTTGATCATGCATATGCTTGACACTAATATCCTCTTCATGCTCATCAACCAAATCTGATTTCTCCTTGCACCCACTCAAATCCATGCAATCATTAGATGCCAAAATTTATCATCAAAAACAAAAGGACCCATACCTTGGATGCATGTCTTCACTTTGCTTGAACATTGATTCACAATTCTTCTTGCTAAGGAGTGAGCAATGCATGACTTCTCTTGTCCCAATCCTTCCACAAGTATGGATAGCAAAGATTGTGGAGGTTCCTCATACTCATTCAACATTAGGGACATTATAGTTTGCATAGCATCCATTATTTCATGTGAATGATTCTCATGTAGAACATCAAAGAAGACTTCAAACATATGTGAAATGAGATCATCACAATCAAGATCTAACATTGGAATGCAAGACCTTACCTTAGCCATATTCTCCAAGATCTTAACCCTCTTGCCAAAGTGAGGGTTGGTGGTGTCCCAAAGCTTTTGAAAGCTTCCAATCATGAGCTCATAGATCTCCTCCATAGTGATGTCATCATATGGCAAGCTTGGGGCTGATATCCGTGTGATCTCACTAATGCATGTGATGACCAAGAGTCTCACATCCACCTCTTCATGCCTCAATAAATCGGATCTAGCCAAATGTGTCACCAAGGGATCTAAAACTGAAAACATAGAACCATAATCCGATTGCTCTACCAAACATAAACAACTTACCACCTCTTCAAGAGTGTTGAGAAATACACTCTTCTCAAGAGGAGTAAATTCGAGCCATCTCCCAAGCTTATAGAGCTTGTCCTTCATATCTCCATCACTTGCAATCCCCATGATCCAAAAACTCTGCAAACAATACCCACAAGAGTAGAGGAAAGATGCTTTGATACCACTGTAATGTCCCCTTCTAGGACAATTTAGAAAATGGAGAAGTACTTTTGCAAGATGAAGCAAAAATGGATAAATCCTTTTGCTTCAACCTAAAATATCTCAATTTCAGCTATTTCGAACACAAATGGAGTTGGAACTAGCCAAGGTGGTGGGATAGATTGGAAGAAAACAATTGGAATTTAAACACATTCAAATTAGATTCACAAATAGCTGAAAAATAATTAATATTCAAACCCCAACTACGCAATCTTCCAAAATTATTTTCCGCTTAACCATCTAAGCAAAAATCTTCAAACTTTAGATTTTGGGCCACAAAAATATGAAGAATAATATGCTAAAACTAGATTTCGCATAGAAACATGAAACCCTATTTTTTTCCCTAAAAGTAGGTCACCTAACACATTTAGGCATCAAATCAACTCAAAAATTATGAAATCACTTTCTCCTTATTCCTCCTAATTTCTACAACCACATTCAATATTAAGTTGATCCCAAACTATAGATTTGGATTTTTATACAACAGATTAATTAATTAAATGCACTAAGAACAACTGAAACTTCAAAAATTAATATCTCACAAAATACTTGGAGTTTTGGCATGAAACGAATTGCACAATAAAGTAGAAATCACGAGCTTTCAAATGAGCTAATAAACTGAATTTTCTGAACACTGAAACCCACTCAAAATATCTCCCTGCCTGCCTCCCAAGTCGTTAGGGTTAGAATAAAATATTTAAATAATTTCCAGCTCACAAAACCTTTCCAAAACCCTCAAATAATCAGCCCTTGATCTGAAGTAATTGATTAGACACAACAACAAATAGATCTAGCATAAAAATCCTCAAAACATGATAGTCAAACCTCAAACCAAGTCGATTTGCCTCTAATAAATTGCAGCAATAATAATAATCACACACAAAACATTCACCCACATGTAAATTTATGCTTGAATAATAATGCGCCACATCCTAGAGCAAGTCACCAATGCTAGAATGAAGGAAATAATGCATAAATTCACTCAACACAAGAGAGAGAATGAAGAGAACAATGGAGTCTTCAATATTCTTCAACAATGGATCCAAATGAAGACAGAGAGAGAGAGAGCAATGCAAGAACTAGGGCATACATCCCAATACTTTAAGCATGAAGTGAAATCAATTAATTAATCAACATAACCCCACTAGAGGAAATGCGACCTCCTTTTATAGAGTTAAGGGGTGCAATATTCAATAAAGACCGACCTTTTTCCCTTTTGGAGGGAAAACATAAACTCTCATTATAAAATAAAGTCTCTAATAAACTAAGACTATGTGCACTTTATTATTTTTAATTAAATAATAAAAGCAACTATCCTATGTGCACATTTAACTAACCTAGAGAGCCCACCTTGTAGCGCAAGGCATACCAAGGGGTCACAAAATAGACAATAAACATCTTTGGATCATCTTCAAGCTCAATCCTCAAGCCCATGAGAAGCGAGAATGGTTGAGGGTGTTCAAGTCTTCACTTTTATGATTGTCTCAAGAAGGGGACATTACAAATGTCCCTTTTTCGAGTTGAACCACACCAAGGAATTTACTGAAACCCAAGTTAAAAATAATCTAATTTTTATAACTTCAAATCCAACATTATTAGAAACCCTAACAACGAACATGAAGTTACACTTTTAGGGCATCATACATCATAAAAAGAAGCTGAATGTAAATAAACAAGTCTTCATAATGCGTTGAATTGTATAGCTCTTAATGACAGATTTTCATGTAATATGGACTGGAAATTAACATAGAAATATCCCAAATACTCAATAAATCCAACAAGATGAAATATGGAGCAAATTTGTAAGATCCAAAATGTATTTCATGTTTCTTGTATTAAAAAGGCTCTTGGGCAGCATGTTGTTCCTTCTTTAGAGTTGCCTCTTTTAGATGAAGAAGGTAGGTTGGTCTTAATTCCGAAATCTATTATTGATACACATGAAAGGAACTTAAGAAGATGTAGTATCAAGGAGTATTTGGTAAAATGGAAGGACTCTCCATTCGAGGATGCCACATGAGAAAATGATTCAGTTTTGAAACATCCAAATTTGCAATTGCTTTAGAGCAAGCAATTCTTGGGAAGGGAGGACTGTAATGGCCCCTTTTGGGACATTAACATAGTTACCTAAGACTCCGAGACGATGGGTTTTGAAAATTTGGGAACGGTGGGGGACGACTAATAAAAGATAGATATATAATTTATTAATTTTAGAAATATAACATGAATAATTCAATAAAGTAAGACTTAAAATTGAAAGTTTGAAGATTGAAACCATAATGATTAATCCAGTTATTCATTTGCATCAACTTCAAAATATTTTGACCGGGATTTAAGAGGTATGATCTTTATTTGAAGTTTTTCATTTTTTTTTTTCTGTTTCCCATTTGATAGATCTATATGTTTTGAAAATATATATATATATATTATATATATATATATATATGTATGTATGTATGTATATATATGTATGTATGTATATATATATCCATTTTTTCTTTCTTTCACGGGCTGCTAGGATTTTTAATTCAAAAGGTAATCTTTGTTTTATAGGTGTTATGGTTTGCAATTTGCATATGGCAATTCAAAGTGAAAACAAGAATGGCAATTATTGAGAGTATTGCTTAGACATATGGAGAGCCGTAAAACATAAAGTGGTATTGGCAAGGCAGAATAAATGTGGTCTGCTTGTCTTTCCCTAATGAAGTTTGAATTTCTGTGCAAGTGACATGTCAAAAATGGTCACCTCAGAATATTATTCCAGTACAGTGACAATGCTTACTTGAGACAAACAGTGAGATATATTGGGAATTTTCATCATTCACAAGGATGGTACTTACTACAAGCCTTCATCTTTCTCTGACCATTTTCCATTTAGTTCGTCATTATTGACAGATAATCAGTTACTCTGCTTTCAGGCAAACCAAAATAATAAACTGCAGTTTATGGCAATTATGAGAACTTTGCATGTTGTTTTTACTAGAATGTATTAAAATTTTAAAAAAATATAAAAAAATTATAAAACTGAAATTCGACATATTTTAATGTTGGAAAAGTGCAGATTTCGTTGGGGACGTCATGATGTCCTTAGGACGTCACGAAGTCCCCAAAGTCCGCGTTGCACCGGGGACGCCCCAAGTGTGTTTCTGGTTTGTGGGGATGACCCGGGACATCCCCTTTTTTTTGGAAATTAGGGATGGCAGGGAAACGTCCGTCCCCGTCCTTAAGTCCCCGGGACGTGAGGAAAATGGCCGGGACGCGTCCCCGCATAACACCGGGCATTAATTATTTAAAAATATTGAAGACCTTTAATCCACCCTTCTCATGGATTAAAGGATAAATATTGGGAAAATGTCATTACTCTTATTTTTAAATCAAAGAATTAATTCTCTCGTAATATCCCCTTGTAGGATATTAACTGATTATTATTAAATACTTGCAAAAATAAACACTTAGAAGATAAACCCTCATAGGTTTACCTCAACGAACCCTAGTGTCAACTTCAATACAACCCAAATAGGGTTGGAGTGAGCCAAGGTGAGGGTTTGATGGGCAATCTAGTTGGTATTTACACTCCTTTATCCAATACAATTTGCAGAAGTAAAAATAATAAATAATAACTGCTGAAAATTAGCTGAAACTTTGAAAATTAATAACTCCCAAAATACTAACTCTTTTAACTTGAAAGCAAATGTAGTAGAAAGGGAAAATTATGAGTTTCTCATCAAAATAAATATCAAATCTTTGCATGCACTATAAACCACTCAAATTAGTCCCCGAAATCTCAAACCCATCTACTAGGGTTAGGGTAAATTGCATAAATAATTTCCAGCACTTAGAACCCTTCAAAATACTCAATAACATGCAGATTTTACCCTCAATAAAATGCGCCAATACCCTAGACAAGTCGCCAAAGCTAGAGAGAAAATATCATGCACAAACACCTTCAACACAAGAGAGCAAAATGGAAAGAACAATGGAGTCTTCAATAATCTTCAATAATGGATCCAAATAAGAGAGAGATCAATGCAAGAACTAGGGCATACATCCCATGGGCATACATCCCAATTCTCCAAGCATGGAGTGAAATCAATAATTCATCAACATGACCCTCTAAGGAAAATGTGACCTCCCTTTTATAGAACTAAGGGAGCAATATCCAATAAAGATTGACCTTTCCCTTTTGGAGGGAAAACATAAACTCTTAGTAAAATATTTAATACTAAGACTATGTGCACTTTATTTATTTAATATAAAAGTAACTAACCTATGTGCACATTAAACTAACTAAAAAGACTCTCACTTGTAGCGCTAGGCATTCCAAGGGGTTATAATGCAAATGAAAAATAAATATTAATAATGTCTCAAAAGAGGGGACATTACCGTCCTCCCTTCTTGGAAATTGCTTGCCCTCAAGTAATAGCAAGCTCATAGATCTATGCATTATGCCCCAAAGAGAAGATGTGGGGTGGTGCATCCAAAGCCTCGATCCGGTGCCTATCAAGTGGTGAAGAGTTGGAAAGAACAAATTTCTTTCACTTATGTCAACCCAAAAATATGGGTCATCAGCTCCATAACATGTGCTCCAAGAGATGGTGTCCTCAATATGGCATAGAGAGTCATCAATAGGATGAGCTTTGCTAAGCTCCAAGGCTGCCCACTCAAAAATGCCCTCATGAAATGAATAGGACAACAATCTTCCATCACATGTCTTCAATCCTGCACATGAAACAAACTCATTAGAAAAACAAGTGTTGAGAAACACTTTTCCTGTTTCTTCTTCATGTCTCCAAGGCATGGAGAGCTCCCAAATCTCCCTCATGTATGGGTTGTCCCCAAAATCTGTTATGTGGCTCCCAACACTGTTGTAATCATGCATTATTTCCTCGAAAATCAGAATTAGGATGGCTGGTTTCCACCCCCAAATAGTTACCCATGAGCCAAAATCAAATACCAACAACCATGTCACCAAATGTATGTAAAAAATCTGAATTTTGGGAGTGATAGTGGAGCTGGTCCTAATAGTATTATCCATAAAAATGAGAGGACAACAACTAGCATAATTCAGAATTCTTTTCCCAACATGAATGATCATCAACTTAGTGAATAGAAATGGCTCCCATATAGCTGAAATTTCATCCTCAATCATAACAAACTGAAAATTATCCACATGCACAACTGAAAATGAAATGCCTTGAGAAAATTTCATACCATGTTCCTTCAAACTTCTCATACTTTTCATTGAAGCCCAAAAGATGGTGGTCATGTAAGCAACATCACTCATACATTCCCAATACTTATCCTTGGTTGACTTTACTCTTGGTAGTATCTCAATCAAACATCCAAAATGAAGACATAACTGTAGCTCAAAATCTGAAAATGAACTTCTTACCATGCAAAGTGTAGTCCATGTGATCCATCCTTCTTTCACGTCTTCCCAAGAGATAGGAGTTAGCATCATTTGACAAAGGAAATGAAATGATATTCCTATATCCAAACCAAACTTGCAAAATCCAAATCTTTTTATCCTCTTACCACATGAAACAATATGTGCAAGATAACACCACAAATTTTCTCTTCTATACTCAAAAGGAAATGAGAGAGCTAAAATATAATGCATCATAGAGGAATGATCCCTTCAGAACGAAAAGAATGTCATGAAGAGATCCAAAACTCCTTAAAGGAGGTTTTATTCAAGAATCTAATTCTCCCTGGTCATGTGCAGCATTTTATGTTAACAAGAGAAGTGAGCAACTCCGGCAAGAAGAAAAGGTTAGTGGTAGATTATAAACCACTAAATAAATATATTGCAGCAGTACAACATCCAATTCCAGCTAAAGATGATTTACTCAGCAGAATCAAGAACTCCAAAGTATATAGCAAATTTGATTTGAAGAGTGGATTTTGGCAAATCTTTCTACAGCCAGAAGACATGTACAAAACTGCATTCATTGTTCTGGTGAGGACAGTATGAATGGAAAGTTCTTCCATTTGGTCTAAAGACAGCTCCTTCCATATTCCAGAAGATTATGGACAGAATTTTTGGTGAGTTATCTGATTTCTTGATCGTCTATATAGATGATATTCTTATATTTTCCAAATCACCAAAAGAGCATATTGAGCATCTAGAAAGATTTTATAATACTGTCTATCAAAATGGGATTTGTCTTTCTCCCACCAAAATTGAAGTCTTCAAAGAAGAAATTGATTTCTTAGGAATAAAAATCAATTCTGGAAATATTGAGATGCAAAAGCACGTAGTTGCTAAAATACAAAATTTCCCAGATGAAATTCTTGATAAGCAGTGCAGAGATTCTTAGGATGTGTTAATTATATAGCTGGATTTTATAAAAATATTGCTGCTGACCGAATTCTGTTAAACAAAAGACTCAAGAAGAATGCTCCCAGTTGGAGCAAAGAAATGACATCTGCTGTTCAACGCATCAAGAACCAGGTTCTTGATCTTCCTCCTATGTCTCTCGCGCAGGATCAGGATTGAAAATAATAGAGTGTGACGCAAGTGATCACTTTTGGGAGCGATTTTAAAAGAAAAGGTTGAAGCTGGAAAAGAGAAAATATGCAGGTATGCCTCTGGTGCATTCCAAGGATCTCGAGGTAAAATATCACTCCTCCCATAAAGAAATTTTAGCAGCCAAAAAGGCCATAAAAGCATTTCTGTTCTTTGTTCAAAATGAATCTTTTGTCTTAAGGTCGATCTTGAAAGATTTTAAGAAAAGATTAAATGGAGGAGATCCTGCTAATAAGTCAGCTTTCAATAGACTCCAGAGATGGGGTTTATGGTTTGACAATTTTGATTTCTCTGTTGAGCATATTTCTGGTAAAGCAAATTCTTTAGCAGATTTTGCTAGCCGTGAGCTCAATTCTTCAAAAGTCATCAATGTAACACGGATTTCATGAGCCACAAGGATCTATTTGGGATTACAGAAATTGTAAAAGACAGATTGATACTCTGCAGATCAATGATCATAATATGTCCAGAGATGCACAAAATTTTCTATTATCCAGAGATTATATATCTGCTGCAGTGAATATGCTATGTCTGAGTTAGAATGCAGATTGTTTGATCCAGAAATTCCAGGAAGAGAATTTCATACTCTTCAAGATCCCATGGTAAAATGTTGTTTACATTGGTTATGGAGATCTTCAAGGCATTGTGAAACTCCGAGATCCTTTACCTATTGAAGGATTACGACTCAGACAATTAATTCCAAGGCCCAATACTCTATGGAGATTCGAGTTCTCCAAGACTCTGGTGAAGAACATCCTCTTCAGTATGATCTGTGGAACAGACCAGCTACCTACGGAGACAGGAAGTATATATCCAATCATTTTAAATTCTTTTTCGCAAAAATTTTTGCCTTCAAAACTTTCTGATTCTCCTTTGTTAAATGTTCATCCTGACATTGCTCGTAATGTTCTTATTCAATGTAAGATACCTTGGTTTGTCAAGGTAAACTATTATGTTAAGACTAATAGTGTCAGGAATCTTGGTGAACGCCAAATGCAACACTATGGCGCCGAATCATCCTACATCACACCATGGTGGTTCATCCTCCTGCTCCAGGACAAGATCTTCGCATCATGGACCATTATCTTTTTCCAACAAGGCATCATCTCAGCCCAACACTGATGGAACAGCCACTATCTCCAGAATCTGGCTTGAAAGATCTACAAGGAATCTCGAGGAAGCTCCGAAAGAAATGATGACACTACTTCCTCCGATGATGATAATACTCCGGGCCCATCTGTCTCTTTTGATAGTCCTTAGGGTTTCTTTTTTTTGTCGGCCATGACGGCAGGCCTGTTGCCGGTCTTTTAATAAAGATAAGATTCGTTCTTATCTCTTCTCGGTGCGTGGTGGACCCTACCACTTTCTAAAGGCACTTTAATGAGTGGTGTGTACTCATTCTGTCGGTCTTGGGAATCTACCGGTTACTCCGTTATCCGGTTCCCAGTCTTCCGGTTCTCCGGTTCTCGGTGAAAAGCTATGAGAAAAGCCTATAAAAGGAACTCTCTCATTTCATTCAATACACCGCAGAATTTACGAAGGAAGTTTGGAGACATAAGCTAAGGAGTCAAGTATTGTAAAGAGTCTAAGGTCCGTTGCATCCGTAAGTCTAAATGTCCGATTCTCGTTTATGTTTTTATCAGAGTAGAAGAATTCCATTATCTTGTAATAATTACTCATCTATCAGAATTTGAAGAGTTCTACGAGATCAGTGATGTATATCAGATTGTATTGAATATTGTACAAACTGTATTTGAAGGAGAAATAGAAATCTTGTGTATGTTTTTGGTTTAATAGTTGTTTTTTATAATAGCCTTAAGCCTCGGTTTGAAATGGTATCAGAGCAGGTTTCATAGATTTGTTATTCAGTCATCTGTGACGACAAGTTCATACAGCAAAAACAGTTAATTGGTGTGATCCCGCTGAAGTAAGACGCCGTGTGTCAGGCGCAGTGAATAGGTTGATCCGATTATATTTAACCTGAGCTAAGTTCATTATATCAGCTGTGATTAAAATGGTGATGCAAATACTAGTTTCTCCTCTGAAGTTGATGACCAAGAGTTAGTTAACTTATCTGAAGTATTTTCTGTAAATGCTGATATAGATATAGTAGAAGAGTCTAGTCCTACTCCCGAGTGGAGATTACCAAAGAAGTCTTATAATGAAGTCTATGCTAAGATTAGTAAATTCCATTTGTTAGCAAGTACAGTTTTCAAGACTAGAGAATCTGTTATACAGTTTCTCAAACCAGTAATTGTGAATATAATATTCCTTTGATTGATAAGTCTGATATAAAGAGTCTTAAGCGTCAGAATACCTATAAGTTCGCCCATGTCGGTTGTGTCCAAATCGGCATCACCCCTCTGTTCCGCCGTGGTCTGAATGCCTCCATCCTTTGTTGTCTTATGGATTTGCGGTTTGATAACTTCAAAGATTCCCTTTTAGCAGCTATACAAACAGGGTTACACAATGGCCCTATTTCTTTTGAAGTATATCCGAATTATCCAGTCTCTCTTACTAAAGAAGACTTGTTACAAGATGTTCTGAAACTCCATTTAGCCACCACTGGTCTTAATATGCGATCAGGATCTTGCCCATTAGCTATCCATTATAAAATCATTTACTGATTGGTTAATACTATGTACCCAGCTGTTAAGCATGGTGTCTCTAAAGGCAGCAGCGTGGTGTCCCATGTGAACCTAGAAAGTCAGAAGATAGAACCAGAGTTAATCTCATGGTCACAAATAAAGGTTCCCAAAGAATGGACGTTGTCCAAAAAATTTATTCAGTCAGACAACCCAAGCTTGAAAATGCCACGGCCGTTCATCGAAAACAAAAGCAATGTTACTTTGAGCTTGGGAATAACTCTAATATTGGTTTGTCCAGAACAAATTCTGTGTCTTCTACTACCTCTATTTTACAGTAGGAGAATCTTCAAATAGCCAAAAGCCACGAGAAAAAGCAAAGAAAAACTTTTCTGCTGACCCACAGTTCTTTAGTTCATGATCCTTCTACGGATTTTTTGTGGTGTTCTGATTGTGAAAAGCTGGTCAGTCAAAAGTATGTTCCCAACAATGGTCCTACAATTAATATGGCATCCAAAAGTACAGAGTCTTTGCCATTAACAGAGCCTCATGAGTTGATCTCTCCAGATCAAACCCAAAAAGCGGTTTTTGGTATCAGCGTACTATTGATAAGCAGCTTGAGCCATCTGAGAGCTCCAAAATGATAAATTGGACAAATAAAGCGAATTAAGCAAAGATGAGCAAGTAATTGCTAATACTTGATAAAAAAATAGCTTCTTTAGAGAATACATTAAAAGCCCTTGAGCTTAGGAAAAATGGTGATTCTCTTGGAGCTTTAAGATTATTGAATGAGAAAATGGATACTCTAGATAAATCGGTCAAAAGATAGAAAGCTCAGTACAACATAATCACAGGGTAGTATCTGCAGAAATACCCAGTGTATTAACTCGAGAGATTTCTCGATATAATTGACCTACGATTGATCATCTACAAAGTATTAAAAGTACTGCATTCTTTAGCCTGTCCCACACAAATGAGTTAGTTGAATCTAATATGTCTCATATTCATGGTGATCTTGAGAAAACCCATCACAAGCTTGATGAGGTTCAAGAATATATAGAAGGTATTCCCAATATTGCCCTAAGTTGTAAGAGTTAGCCACAAGTGAAAAGGTTTCAGGAACTCCTGAAGGAGATTGGTCTCATGCAGTCTCATGGTCAAAGTCACAGATCTAGCCAGAACATCTACTAAACAACCACATAAGGAAATTCTAGATGAATATAAGCCTTGTTTTTCAAGGATAAACAGATAAATATGGTTAAGGTAGAAAAACATCAGGAAGCTGAAGCAATGATTATTGGTGAAACATCAGCCACCAATCAATCCACAGAACCTTTACATGGAATGGCAAGAGTTCAAACTCTTCACCAAACTACTATAAGCTTGAATGCGTAGACAAATTTCAGAAATCAAAGAAGTAGTTCATGGTATGATAGGTTGGGGAAATACACAGTTAGAAATATACGAAAGGATCCTAGAACAATAGCTTCTTCAATTGCAAATGGATTTGTTGGAATCCTTAAAGAATGGTGGGATTTACTCCCGATAAAAAGCCATTCTTGAGCGGGATATACGGTTTTGACAAACATTGTTATTAAAAGAATTCATAGGAAACATAGATGATGATAAAATGATGAATACATGCTATGTTTCTTAGAGCAAGACTGTGTGACATGTCTAGAGTTAAAGAATATCAATGCTTTATGCAAAAATTATATTATAACTCTGGAAACATAAATGATGAAACAATGCGGCTCAGATATATTGAATCATTTCCAGCATATTTTTCCACACAGTATAAAAAAGCAATGCATGGTTTTAGAGCTTCAGAACTCAGTTTTGGTGCTATAAATCAAATTATAGACCAAACTAATGCTAAGCTCTGTAAAGAAAAGTGGGAGCGTAAGCAAGCTCTCAAACATCAAAAAGCTTTAGCAATCAGTTTTGTGAACAATATGCTCTTGAACCTTTTGGATGTCCAGATCTTGAATTCTCCCCAAGACGCAAATCTTCTTGCAAAGATTGCTCTTTTTCAAAGGGGAAGGACCCATATAAAAAGAAGAAATTCAGAAAATACAAGTCCTACAAAAAAGATTCCTATAGAAAGACTCCAAAGCATTTTGTCTTCAGAAGAAAGAAGTACATAGGAAAGAACAGAAAATTCAGGCCTACTTGCTTTATATGCAAAGGTAGCCACTATGCCAATAAATGCCCACAGAAAGATTCAGAGAAAGGTAAAGCTAAAATAAATGCTTTATCCACAAGAGGAATTAATGAAGAAGAATATGCTCTAGTTTCAGATACAGAAAGTTTTTCCTCTGATATCTCATATCTGTCACTTGATGGAGAACAATGTAATCTCATACAGCAAACATCTGATTCAAGTGATAGTTCTGATGATAGTGGATATGATACCATTCCTTCTTTTGCAAATTTTTACTATGTTAATATGGTATCTAACTTTGCTCATCCTATGATGCCTCCAAGTGCAGAATTACTCAGAAAGCAATTAGAATGTTTTCAGAGTGAATATGATAGTTGTCCCCCTTGGGACACTACAAGGAAGATGTCTCTCAGCAAAAGGCTTGAGAAATGCAGGACAAGTACATCAAGCAGAATGAAGCAGAACAGAAAAGATTACAAGAACTCATAGATCAGGATATACATCCTGATGATCCATATGATCCTATTCCTATAAGGCCTCCATTTCAGCAACGCATCAGACAACGCCAAACACCTGTCAGAGGAAGATGAGGCCCATGGAGAGGACGTGGTCGAGGTATTGAAGGAAGAGGATTTCATCCTCCTCCCAGAACATTTCCTTTTCTGTTTCTGAGGAAGAAAATATCCAAAGCATGAACCGAGATAAAGCCTCCATAGAAGTCTATAGAACATGGAGAAAAGAGAATGGATTTCTTTGGAAAAAGTCATCACAAAAGCCACTGATGAATTCACTCGGCTTCTTGCAGAAGAAGAAAAAGAGAAGCAAGCTTCTGAGGAAAACTTAGAAGAAACTTATCAGCACATTGCCTTACAAGAAGAAGAAGATCTGAGAACAAGCAAAGGTATGCACGGTTATTTGCGCACACAAAACCCCTTTGTTCTTATCACTATATGCATTCCAAATATTAAGCCATATATTTTAGATGCAATGGTTGATACTAGTCTTTGAGATAATTTTGCTTAGATCAAATGCTATTCCTTGATTGTTGGAACAATACAAGCATTAAAATCAGGTTTGACAAAAGAGAGGTAGTTTCAAAAGCAGTAGCAAAAGTCCTCATCAATATTGAAGGAATCTCCATGAATATAAATTTCTATCAGCATGAAATGGAGAATTATGATTGTTTCTAGGTGTAGATTTCCTACAAGAATGTGGCACTTCGCATGATTTCTAAGGATTTCATATCCTTGTTTAGCCCTCCTGTCAAAATACCTAGAAGGTACTCTTTCCAGACAATAGTACCTCTTGCTGAAAAGAAAAAGGTAGTAAATAATGTTTGGATTCATAAATCCATTCATCACCGCCAAACCAACATTGAGGATTTAGTTTCAAAAATAAAGAAAAATGTCTGTAGTGATAATCCTCATGCTTTTGTCCATAGGAAAAGCATAGTTGCTCTCTTAACTTGCAGCTCATAATGAGATGCACGAGATGGAAAAGAAATAATTCCGAAGTTTAAAGCACACCATAGGGAATGATCCTTCGAGAAAGAAAAGAATGTCGGAAGAGATCCAAAACTCCTTAAGGAGGTTTTATTCAAGAATCTAATTCTCCCTGGTCATGTGCAGCATTTTATGTTAACAAGAGAAGTGAGCAACTCAGGCAGAAGAAAAGATTAGTGGTAGATTATAAACCACTAAATAAATATATCAATTTGTCAACATCCAATTCCAGCTAAAGATGATTTACTCAGCAGAATCAAGAATTCCAAAGTCTATAGCAAATTTGATTTGAAGAGTGGATTTTGGCAAATCTTTCTTTGACCTGAAGACATGTACAAGACAGCATTCATTGTTCTGGTGGACAAGTATGAATGGAAAGTTCTTCCATTTGGTCTAAAGACAGCTCCTTCCATATTCCGAAGATTATGGATAAGAATTTTTGGTGAGTTATCTGATTTCTTGATCGTCTATATAGATGATATTCTTATATTTTCCAAATCACCAAAAGAGCATATTGAGCATCTAGAAAAATTTTATAATACTGTCTATCAAAATGGGATTTGTCTTTCTCCCACCAAAATTGAAGTCTTCAAAGAAGAAATTGATTTCTTAGGAATAAAAATCAGTTCTGGAAATATTGAGATGCAAAAGCATGTAGTTGCTAAAATCCAAAATTTTCCTGATGAAATTCTTGATAAACAGCAATTGCAGAGATTCTTAGGATGTGTTAATTATATAGCTGGATTTTATAAAAATATTGCTGCTGACCGTATCTTGTTAAACAAAAGACTCAAGAAGAATGCTCCCGGTTGGAACACAGAAATGACATCTCACTGTTTCAACGCATCAAGAACTGTGTTCTTGATCTTCCTCCTATGTCTCTCCCAGGATCAGGATTGAAAATAATAGAGTGTGACGCAAGTGATCACTTTTGGGGAGCAGTTTTAAAAGAAAAGGTTGAAGCTGGAAAAGAGAAAATATGCAGATATGCCTCTGGTGCATTCCAAGGATCTCGAGGTAAAATATCACTCCTCCCATAAAGAAATCTTAGCAGCCAAAAAGGCCATAAAAGCATTTCTGTTCTTTATTCAAAATGAAACTTTTGTGCTAAGATCAGATCTGAAAGATTTTAAGAAAAGATTAAATGGAGGAGATCCTGCTAATAAGTCAGCTTTTAATAGACTCCAGAGATGGGGTTTGTGGTTTGACAATTTTGATTTCTCTGTTGAGCATATTTCTGGTAAAGCAAATTCTTTGGCAGATTTTGCTAGCCGTGAACTCAATGCTACAAAAGTCATCAATGTAACACAGGTATTTCATGAACCACAAGGACTGTTTGGGATTACAGAACTGCAAAAGACAGATTGATACTCTGCAGATCAATGATCAGAATATGTCAAGAGATGCACAGACTTTCTTGCTATCCAGAGATTATATATCTGTCAGTGAATATGCTATGTCTGAATTAGAATGCAGATTGTCGATCCAGAAATCCCAGGAAGAGAATTTCATACTCTTCAAGATCCTATGGTAAAATGTTGTTTACATTGGTTATGGAGATCTTCAAGGCATTGTGAAACTCCGGATCCTTTACCTATCAAGGATTACGACTGCATAATTAATTCCAATGCTCACTTCTCTTGTTAACATAAAATGCTGCACATGACCAGGGAGAATTAGATTCTTGAATAAAACCTCCTTTAAGGAGTTTTTGGATCTCTTCATGACATTCTTTTCCTTTCTGAAGGAATCATTCCCCTATGATGTGCTTTAAACTTGGAATTATTTCTTTTCCATCTGCATCTTTTATGAGCTGCAGATTCAGAGAGCAACTATGCTTTTTTCTGTGGACAAAAGCATGAGGATTATCACTACAGACATTTTTCTTTATTTTGGAAACTATTTCCTCAATGCTGGTTTGGCAGGTAGCAATGGATTTATGAATCCAAACATTATTTACTGCCTTCTTCTTTTCAGGAAGAGGTACTATTATCTCCGGAAAGAGTACCTTCTAGGTATTTTGACGGGAGGGCTAAACAAGGATATGAAATCCTTAGAAATCATGAAAGTGCCACATTCTTTTAGGAAATCTACACCTAACAAACAATCATAATTCTCCATATTATGCTGATAGAAATTTATATTCATGGAGATTCCTTCAATATTGATGAGAACTTTTGCTTCATAGCTTTTGAAACAACCTCTCTTTTGTCAAACCTGATTTTAATGCTTGTATTATTCCAACAATCTGAAGGAATAGCATTTTCTCTAAGCAAACTTATCTCAGCACCAGTATCTACCATTGCATCTAAAATATATGGCTTAATATTTGGAATGCATATAGTGATAAGAACAAAGGGTTTTTTTGTGTGCATTTAATCGTGCATACCTTTGCTTGTTCGTATCTTCTTCTTTTGTAAGGCAATGTGTCGATAAGTTTCTTCTAAGTTTTTCTCGAGAAGATTGCTTCTCTTTTTCTTCTTCGCAAGAAGCCGAGTGAATTCATCGGTGGCTTTTGTGATGACTTTTTCCAAGTAAATCCATTCATCTTTTCTCCATGTTCTATAGACTTCTATGGAGGCTTTATCTCGGTTCATCTTTGGATATTTTCTTCTGGAAACGTAAAAGGAAATGTTGCGGGAGGAGGATGAAATCCTCTTCCTTCAATACCTCGACCACGTCCTCTCCATGGGCCCGATCTTCCTCGCGGTGTTTGGCGTTGTCTCGATGCGTTCTTTGAAATGGAGGCCTTATAGGAATAGGATCATATGGATCATCAGGATGTATATCCTGATCTATGAGTTCTTGTAATCTTTTCTCATTCGCTTCATTCGCTTGATGTACTTGTCCGCATTTCTCTAAGCCTTTTCTTTGAGAGACATCTTCTGTAGTGTCCCAAGGGGGACAACTATCATATTCACTCTGAAAACATTCTAATTGCTTTCGGAGTAACTCTGCACTTGGAGGCATCATTGGATGAGCAAAGTTAGATACCATATTAATAGCAAAATTTGCAAAAGAAGGAATGGTATCATATCCACTGTCATCAGAGCTATCACTTGAATCAGATACTTGTTGTATGAGATTACATTGTTCTCCATCAAGTGACATGTATGAAATATCAGAGGAAAAGCTATCTGTATCAGAAACTAGAGTATATTCTTCTTCATTAATTCCTCCGTGGATAAAGCATTTATTTTAGCTTTACCTTTCTCTCGAATCTTTCGTGGGCATTTATTGGCATAATGACTACCTTTGCATATAAAACAAGTAGGCACGAATTTTCTGTTCTTTCCTATGTACTTCTTTCTTCGAAGACAAAATGCTTTGGAGTCTTTCTATAGGAATCTTTTTGAAGGACTTGTATTTTCTGAATTTCTTCTTTTATATGGGTCCTTCCCCTTTGAAAAAGAGCAATCTTTGCAAGAAGATTTGCGTCTTGGGAGAATTCAAGATCAGGACAACCAAAAGGTTCAAGAGCATATTGTTCACAAACTGATTGCCTAAAGCTTTTTGATGTTTGAGAGCTTGCTTACGCTCCCACTTTTCTTTACACAACTTAGCATTAGTTTGGTCTATAATTTGATTTATAGCACCAAAACTAAGTTCAGAAGCTCTAAAACCATGCATTGCTTTTTTATACTGTGTGGAAAAATATCTTTGGAAAGGACTCAATATATCGAGCCGCATTGTTTCATCATTTATGTTTCAGAGTTATAATATAATCTCGCATGTAAGTCGCCATTTTTGGGAGAGTGCATGAGCTTGTTGATGAAGGTTTTTGAGGGATTTGTGTGAGGGTTTCAATCTGATTTTTATAGCTGATTATTGTGCATCAAAATCGACTTGTGTGGGTGATGTTTGTGGTGCAAGTTGGTGGTATTTGAAGCAAGTTCAAATCTGATCATTTCCAGCTTGTTTATTTAATCAATATGGCCATGATTTGACCATTTTAATGCTTATTAATGTGGCTGGTAATTACCTTTGCTAAATCGACTTGTGTAGAGGATTTTGGCAATCATTGAAAAGGGTTTTCTAATATTTATAAGTTATAAATTAATTAATTGCAGATCTGAAAACTGCATTTATTGGGTTGAAGAGTGAAGGGAAAGTGCTGGAATAAGTTTACATATTTTGCCCTAACCCTAAGCGACTTGAACTGCAGATTCGGGGCTGTTTTGAGTGGGTTTCAGTTGATTAAAAATTCTGATTTTGGATGCATTTGAAAGATCTTAATTTTATCTTCCTACTGCATTTTATTTCAGGCAAAAAGAGTTAATATTGTGGGAGATATTAATTTTTAAAGTTTGCAGTCATTTTCAATTGTTTTAGGCATATTAAATTTATTTTTCTACTTCTGCAAGTTTATTGGTTAAAGGAGTGCAAATTCCAACTAGATAGCCCATCTGAACCCTTACCTTGGCTCACTCCAACCCCATTTGGGTTGTATTGAAGCCGACATTGGGTTAGTTGAGGTGAACCTAGAAGGGTTTCTCTTCTAAGTTTGCTTCTTTTGCAAGTAGATTAATAATAATTAATTAATATCCCACAAGGGGATATTACAAATTTTCCTTTCTTCACGGACACACCCTTCCATAATGTCATCCTCATATACTTAATGCAAGTCTGATTTTTCTTCTCCATTTATCTACAATATGCCATCATTAGTAAATATCAAAGGATTTTTGGATTTTTTCCTTCCAACTCGTGCTTCATGATTTCCTTCTCTTCCCTAGGCTTGTGCTTCAAGATTTCATCAAACCCTTGGCCTTTCATACCGCTGTTTGAAAGTCGGTCAATGGAAGCTCAAAGGATGGTGCAAGTTCCTCTAACTTGAACCCTTCGTATACAACAAGTGATGTCCCTTTTGCTTCAACTTCATCCACATTTTGTTGATGCATGCATGAAACCTTTTCCTGGTCCTCTCCAAGGCCATAAACATCATCTACTTGCTTCATGTAGATGGTTGTTCTGAAATTTCCAGCAAGTTGTACTTCCACATTCACATTTGGCAATTGAGCTTCAACCTCTAATTTCTCTTTACCAACTTGCAGATCTGATTTTCTTCCTCCTTGGCTCAAGCTCCATGATTTCTCCCTCTTCAACTTACATGGTGGGCGCTCTTTAGACATGACATATAGCCACCCACTCCATATCTATGTATTATTCTCTATACGGGGTATGGGGGTGCCGACTATAGACTCTATATAGTAGGCTTCATTGAAGGGCCCTTTCAAGAGGGGCACCATATATGATAAGCGAGCCCCGAATAGAAAAGTAAGGAAGAAAGAAAGGAGAGCAGCCGATAAGCTCGGCGTCACTTAGCTATAATGGGGAGGGGCTATTTCGGCGTGTTTCGTTGATCCGCTTCATATTTGCGAGGGGTACCCATATATAGAAAACCTTGGCCCGTTTTCCTTCCTCTTGGGTGCAAGCAAAAACAAGCTAGAGGAAGCTAACAATGTCATCATGTGCTTCATCTCTTAATTGGCATTGTAATTGTTGGTGAGCCTAGTGTGCAACAATAAATTAGAAATAAAAATCTATTGGTGAGCATGTAGGCTCCAAAAATACCAATTAGAAATTAGAAAGTACTTTTCTTAAGAGGTTGGCCATCATTTACATTATAAGCCCCTTATGGTTATAAAAGGGAGGTCACTTGGCCATTAGAGGATTATGTTATGTGGATTTCTCATTTTTGGTGAAGGATTGCTTGTTAACCATCTTTTCCCTTGATTGAGGCACTCCCAAAGACGAAAACCCTTGTGGAGAAGTGGTGTGGATGAAACCCCACACTACCCTTTGGTGGATTTCTCTCTATTGTTGGTTATAACAGATTTTTGCCCTAAGCGACTTGCTTGGAGGTGTGTTTTCAAGGATATTGTTGGTTTTTATGTGATCTCTTTGCATGGTTGGACTCCCTATGATTTATAAAGGTGAAATCTTCCATTTTATCAATTGTTTGGTGCAAATTATATTTTATTTCAAGTGGGGTGACCTATATTGAGGTGGTGTTTTGGTATGTGCGGTGACATTTTGGCAAATCTGAAATTATCATCTTATTCTCTATATTTCATAAGGCCAATATCTAAAATTTCATGATTTTTGGTGCTTTCTAAGTTGAGTTATGAATTTTAAAAATAACACTGCAGACAAGGGTTTCGTGAAATTCATATCTCCATATCTAGGGCATTAAAAATCAGATTTCTTGCACTACATGATTGTTGAGGTTATATCATAATTTTAGAAATTCAAGTGAAGCTAATTCGAAGGGTTTTGAAGGCTCAAAAGTGGGGTTGAAACCCCAAATCAGGTCGCTGCCCTAGAACAGGGTTTAATTTGCAGATTTGCAGGGTTATAAAAACTCGGTAAACCTGATTTGAGATCCCCAAAAAGGGACATTATAACGACAGAGCTATATGCTTATCTTTTTGTTCAATGATAGAATGTTGAAGATGCACCACATAGGGTCCAAAGAGAGAGTAGATGTGCAATCTGTTGTTTGGTGCTCTGTAGGTTAGGGTGGTTGGGGGATTTTCTAGATCGTTATAGGAACGAGAGGGATTGGGGGGAGAAGCGCAGCCACCTGCGCTGCCCCCTCTCTAGAGGGCAAGGTTTCATTCTCGCCCCGCTACTCGTAATGGCGTCGGGCAGCCATCTCTATACCACCGTGTCGTAAGAGGTACCTCGGTAGTGGCGGAGGTTGAGGATCCGGATCCGGATCCGGGGAGCCATATATCTAGAGGGGGCCTGAGTCTATTTCAGACGGCTCCTACAACGATGGAGGAATGCCGTAGACCCAATCCACTCGAGTAATCAATAAAGCAAGGAATGAGAGACTATTTGGATTGAGATGGTCTTGGGTGTCGATATGGGTAGAGGCCCTATAATTAGAACACGGGCTTCCCTCTCTCAACTACCAAGGATTGCACTCAAGTAACTCCGACGATTAATATGGAATACCCTATATTCATAATTGGAGAGGGAATAGATGGAATGACCCACGCTATATAGATATTTGGCTCTCATCAATTCCGCAGTCTGCCTACGGTGTAAGATATATAGGCTTTCTTAATTGTTCTTGTGTAGCTCGTGACCTAGGCTTGGGCCCGAATCTTCCCTTACTCCCATGAACTCGGAAATGACACGACATCACAAATCTTCTCCGAAAGAGACTTATACTCCTCATACCTGTAACAATGTTGTCCCTTTTGGATGGCCGAGAATTATTGATTTCCTTTGAAGAGCTCCTTCCACCATTCGGATCTTGAATGGTATGAATCAGTTGAACCATTTTATTGGCCAATCTTTCTTGCTCTAGGGCAAGCTTTACAAATCTAGCATTATGAAAAATTATGTCTGTCATTTTATCTACTCTTGATGATAACAAAAGTATCCTTTATCATCCTCTTGCATCAAACCCTCGGGTTGGGAAGACTAAAGCTCGATACCATTGTAATGCCCCTTTTTAGGATTGAATATGAAAATAAGGGTTTGGCTTCAAACTCAAATGCAAGAAATCTAATTTTTGGAACAACAAAGTGATCAAATTGTTAGGAAATAAGGGATAAAATATGCGGAACAATCCCACTCAGAATCGCAATAATAGAAACTAATATGCAGAAAATATTATAGATCGAAACAACAATGCAGAAAATAAAAAACACAATATAGAGACAATATTTAATGTGGTTCACCCAATTTGGGCTACGTCCACCAAGAATCACTTGCTTAGATTTTATTACAAGTCACCTCTCTCTCAATACAATACCCAGATCTGTTTGGAGCTGTGCTCAACAAACTCTCCTGAATTCACACCCGAATTCACACACATCTACAATGTTACATCAACCCTACCATATGCACAAAATCACATAAATAGGAAATTGCTTAAGTAGTTTTATAATACCGTGGGTACCAAAACCATGGGCCAAAATCGTCCCATAAACCTATGGGTCAAAAATCCCACCCATATGAGAAGAGCACATTTCCCGAAATATTGGGCACGTTTTTTTAGGCCAATTTTTTTTTCAAGAGTTGCGCCCCTGACCCCCACTCGGGGCTTGGCTCGGCCTCGAACCCCTACGAGAAAATTGTGGATAGTGTACATTACTTTTAGTGTATAGTCTTCAACACTTCCACACATGAAAACAAGCTCCACAACATAACAATCTCCCACTTGGAGACTAGTTTTCCTCTGAGCAAGTTTCTCAACCTTTCACTATTGTCCATGAAGACCAACCAAAGCTGAACACAACTTTAGTTTCTCCCTTATGACCACCTTGGTCATCATATCTGCTGCAGATTCGACTAGTATGAATCTTCTCCAGCCTTCAACTTCTCTTCCTCCAAGGTCTGTCCCTATTGAAATGGTACCTTAACTATATATGTTTAGTCCTAGAGTAGAAAGCGAGTTCTTAGCTAGGTGTATAGACTCGACTATCACTATGCAACTTACATTCCGCTTGCTTATGCCCCAACTCCTCAAGCAATTGTTGTAACCAAATCATCTCTTTGCTTGCCTTTGTGGGCAAGAACATACTCAAACCTCCGTGGTTGACAAAGCCACCAGCTCATTGTTGTCCCACCTACGGTGAAAATATAACTGTCATGCTCCTCCTACCGTCTACATCTTCAGCCATATCCGAATCTACATAACCACGTAAAGTGGTGTCCGCCACCGTAGCACAAAACTATCCCCATGGTCCCTCTCAAGCACCGAAGGATCCACTTTATTACTGTCGGTGATCTTTACCTAGATCACTCATAAATCTACTCACAAAGTGCCCACCGCATGGGCAATATCAGTGTAGTGCACACCATGGCATACATTAAAGCGCCAATCGCTTTGATGAGTAAGGTACCTCGGACATCGGTTTCTCTCTACTACTCTGTCTGGGACACATCTCCTTTGATAACTTGAAATGGCACGTCAAAGGAGTCCCAACCCATTTAGCATCTTGCATATTAAACCTTTCCAAGACCTTATTGCAAAAACTTATTGCCGTCGCTTTGCTTCTTCACGCGTTCGAGAAGCTCACCGCCAAAAAGAAAGCTATAAAAATCCATTTCCCTTCTCCATTCCTCCATGATCAACTAGGGCAAAACACAAAAAGCTTGCTTTTTCTATGACACCATGCTCGTTTTCTCTAGATTGCTTCCATGGCCAAAAACGTAAAAAAATCATATCTCACAATCCAAGGTATGGATCGAGGTAAGATTTTTTGCAAACTTCTCCATTTTCAGAGGCCTTCAAGAAAAAATTTGCAGCATTTCAAGTGATGCCCTAGATTTTTAATGGCAACAAAACCCTCATTTTATGCCTTGGCTTTCGTTCCTTCGATTTCCCATCACTCCGACAGACGGATCAAGCTAAAAATGTGAACACAGAATCCAAGATAAAAACCTATCACGATAAAGTTGGTTTTGTCGCAACGAGGAGGGAATGAATACTGTCTCTAAAGCTCGGTGACTCCATTAATGGTTGCCATGGTAGCTTCGTGCCTAAAACTCTCACCAGAAAAATTTCGTTTTTTATTTCCAAGCATTCCAGCAAGCAAAACACAATGAAATTTAGAGCACGAGATCGTGACAAAGAATTGAATCTAAAAATAATGTTCCGTTGCAAATCGAGGTCATTTTTATCACTTACTAAAAATAACATATTCTATTCTCCTCCACATACTAAAAATAGTAAGTTCCCGAATTGCAAGTTTGGATCACCCGAGACAATTGAAAAAGATGTAAAATGAAAGACAGGGCAAAAATGTCAATTTTCCCAAAATAACAGGTCAAGAAAAAGCAACCTGCTAAAAATAGAAAGTTGCTAAAAAACATAAATGCATCATCAACCAAGGAGGATGAAGTGTGCCAGAAGGTTTAGAAGGTCATATTAAAGCAAAATGGGTGATATGTCCCAAAATAGCAAGTCCCGGTCCTACCTGCTAAAAATAGAAAGTCTTCATTCTAGGTGCAGAAAGTTGCAGATGGCTTCATTTTCACTCATCTTTTTGCTTTTGGACTCTCCATAGGATAATAGGATGACCTCATAGCTCAAAAAGGAAATGAGAACTTCATAAGGGTCCTGGAAACATCATCTTGAGCTCAACAATGTCCAAAATCAAGGCAAAGTTTGCAATATTGTAGCACAATGTGTAGAACATGAATGCACATGTCAAGAGATTTGAACATCGTGAATGTTAATTGTGAAATCCTAAGGAACAGGAGAATGATCCTCACTCTCACTGCGGGATTGGGAATGCATCATCATGGGTGAGGTTTGTGTTCATCTCAAAGCTCACTTTGAGAGGTCTTGGAACAATGTTTTTAAACACTCATTTGACAGTCCAAGGTGTCTCGTATATCATGTACAAGGGGTAGCTTGTGATCATCATTAGCAAGGAAAATAGTTCAAATTGAAATTCATTGGAGCTTCACACTGAGAGGTCATCAGAGGCCAAGATTGTCGTCTTTAACTTCTTCAAGGTGGATCTTCATCAATGACGAAGGTATCTTCATCCTTTATAGCATTTCTTCTTTCCCCTCCTTCCTCATTCTTTCTCCTCTTCTCTACCCCCTTTCTAATTCTTCGTTGTGAGCAATCATGACGTTCGTCCTATTCATTTAAATGTGACTTTAGCAAACATTGTAATAAGTCACCCTTCATTAATAAAAGGGGACTTAATTTCACTCCTAGGAATATCAAAAGTCACATGTTAGAAGGAAAAATGAAATGTCACGTGGGGGTAGGCGAAGAGCCTTCTCAAAGTCTATAAATTGTAATGGCACCCTCATTCTTAAGGGTTGTCAATTTTGTATGCTCAAGGAGAGATTACTACTTGAAGTGAAGCAAAAGAGATAGCATTTTCTTCTATTCCCTCTCTTTCATGTTCTTCTATTTCTCACTATGTACAACTTTGTTAAAACATCAATGAAGAAGAAAGGAGTTTCTTGCCTTTTTTGATGAGAAGATTACTGAAACTTTGTGTTCCTAATCCTATCTTATCATGTTGTTAGTAGCAAAGTTGTTTTCTTTCTATCTATGTGTGTTGAAGTATTCGATTAATGGTTGTAGGCATCTGATTTTCTACCCACAAGATTAATCCCGCCCTCTTTTTCCCACTCCCTTTCCTACCTCAAAGAAATTCCTCCCTCGCAAACAATCTCAAACTTTTGCCACAGTTCAAGTGGAGTGTTCTGTTGAATCCTCGACATTTAGGCCACCACGGATTTTAATTTCATTCACGCATAATAAATGGAGTTGCACCATTCAAGTAGAGGGACCTAGAGTCTCAAAGTGTTGGCGGATACCCACCAATTTGTCCACCTGACAAATTTTCTTGCCAACAACCTCCTTATTTATCAAGGATTGATAGAGCCTTTGCGGGGTGGGCGAAGGAATTTGGGCCACTTTCACTACAGGATGCTATCAACAGAGCACGAAACTTCGAGTTCTCTACTCCCAAGACAAGATTTCCATCGAAGTTCCCCGCCATCCTTTTCCATAAAGGGACAAAAGACTTGGATTGTCGAAGAAGCCTTACATGACAAATGAGGCAAGAGATGAGTTGCAGAGGAAGAAGTTATGTTTCACATGTAAAGACCCATGGGAACCGGGACACAGTTACAAGGAAAAGGAAAAATGCACTACATTGAGATGTTTCTGGAAGAGGACAGTGAGGCTTTAGATAGTGATGTGCCAGATAATCACAGTGAGCATAGTGAGCTTGGGGAATTGGATCCTACGAACAGTACACAAGAGCCCATATCGGGAGAGGTACAATTGCTACATTGTGCGGTGCTGCTAGATACAATGCATTCAGGGTTTGTGGTGTACTTCAAGTGCAACGGGTGTCAGTGTTGATCGATAGTGGGGCAACCCACAACTTCATTGACGAGGCATTGTCAGAATGTCTCAAATCGACACTTTTCTAACCCCAAACGGATTATCCGCAAATCCCAACCAAAAAAACAAGTTGTAGAAGATATACAAATTTTTATAATGCAGATCTGAATTATTACTGAAAAGTGTGACTTGCTCTAGGAGTTAAAATTCACAAAATATGAGGTAAAACAACTCAATCTCTTTCCCAAACAGATCAACAATTTTTAATATGCAAGATCAATGAGAAAACACCAATTTTTTGACTAATAAGAGAGCTGGAATTTTATTATAAAATCTGCAGAATGGTAGTTATAGGCTTAACTGAAAATAGAGTTTCCTCAGCCCCAAAAATATGCAAACCAGCTGATTTTGGCCTCTAAAAATATGACAAAGATGTTGGTGATGAGATCCGGGACATCCGTGCCCTAGAATGTGTCAAAATCCACTCATAAGGGTGTAGATAACCCTAGATTTGGCTGAATCTGAAGGTAGAAATTTTCCCCAACACTTGTGTCTTCAAACCCTAGCTGGAAACAATATAAATCTGCAACTTTAGCCTTCAATAACTGCTGGAAATCTGAAGTAGACCCTTGAAAATCAATGGAAACTCCTAGATAGAGCTCCCTCTCAAAAGAAAGAAGAGTTTTCGTTCTTCTTTCTAAGCTTAAAGAGGGTTTTCGTTTTCTAAAGCCAACTTCAAAGAGTTTTTGTCCTCTGGAGTTTTGATGGAAAACATGCAAGCTTACACCACAAATATGAAAATTGTCATAAACAAAAGAGATATCCTTATAAAAGCAAGTCGACTTGCTTTTATAACAAATCTTGGATTTCTAGCCACCCACAAGCACCAATCAGATTTTTTCCCGCATTTAATATTTTTCTCTACCTTTTTCTTTCTCCACATGGGTCGATAAAATAATATAAAGTGACTTCTTTTTCTTTCTTTTTTCACTTTGTCATTAATAAATTAATAAAATGTTTATAATAATATTTTATGATGCACTATATGATTAATTTACGACTTAGTTTCCCTTTTTCTCATCCCTTGGCCGTTAGGAAACAATGAATGGGCTAACGGTCTTCGATCGAGAAGGGGATATTATAATCCTCCCTTCCCCAAATTGTTTTCGCTCTGTGCAATTGCAATTCTTACGCCCAAGTGCCATATGCAATAGATAGAACAAGCTATAGCGATCCACAAGACTTGATCCTGTACCTATTAAATGAGAAAGCTCTTGCCAAAATATATAGCTCTCATGATGTTCGTAGACATGAATTTGGATCAATGGTTCAACATACTCCATATTGTAAACTTCATCTTCTAACTTATCATGCTTCTCATGAGGAAAATAAATATGAATATGCAACAATAAATAAGACATATTATCATTCCTTTCATACCTTGCAATGTCATTGAGATCTTCATTTCCTCTTGTCTTTATGATATCTTGACTTTGTTGTACCAATTCCTCATCATTCTTGTCCACAATAGGCTGAATATCCTCATGATAGGACAATTGAAATAGAAAAGAGGATGTATCTCTTACCACATAATCCGCCTCCCATGCACGATCTATCTTCTTTTGAAATAACTCTCCATTCTCATGTCTCGTCACACTTTGAGGAGTACCATTCCTCATACCTTGCAAAACAATTTCTGTCTTGCCCACTAATACAAACATTTTGCTCATTAGAAGTCATACCTTTTTCCATTGAAGATTCTTCTCCTTCAAATTGCATGATGGAATCCTCTTTTGTCACCTCGGAAGGGTTGTTATAGAGGGGAGTTGTATCTTCGAACTTCATCATGACTTCTCCACCTTGTAGCTGATCCTCTACATGCTCTTGGACTTGCTTCTTCACAATGGAGGGTTTTCTTCCCTCTATGGTTGAAACACATGTCGCCATGGCCTATTGACCATTAGGCCCTATGCCCTTATTTGTTAACTCTCAGAAATTGTTGAAAGACAACATTTCTCTCACCTTGAAACTGAGGGCTGCATACTCTTTACCCCATGTCTCCATGTCATCAACATCACTTGGGGCTTCCTCCTCAACTGGTTGTTCCTCTCTTTGGAGAAACTTGGCTCTGAAAATATGATGTGGAGGCTTGGTAGATGTCCTAATTGGTCCCATTGAGCTTCCTTCACCATTGTTGGTTGCTCCTTGATTTGTAGATATATTGTGCCCTTGTAGAATCTTTGTCAAATCTCTGATGGAACCGGTCAATGCTTCACGCATTTCCCTTTGAGATTCCCTCAATACATGATGCATATCTCTTTGAATTTCTCTCATAGACTGCTGCAATTCTCTCGACTCCTTGTGATCACCTCATGCATGTAGCTTAGTTTATCTGTAGGAGGAGCTCTCTGATCATGCTCTTCCATGGTCACCTTCTTTGTCTTCAGATTTGATTTTCTCCTTCACATGTTGGGAGAATCATGGCTCTGATACCACTGTAATGTCCCCAATGGACATTTTTCCAAAGGCAAACAGAGTATCTGCAAATCCCAACCAAAACAACAATTTGTAGAAGATATACTAAATTTTTATTTTATGCAGATCTGAATTATTACTGAAAAGTGCAACTTCTGTAGGAGTTAAAATTCACAAAATATGAGGTGAAAACACTCAATCTCTTTCCAAAATAGATCAACATTTTTTAATATGCAAGAACAACGAGAAAACACCAATTTTCTGACCAATAAGAGAGCTAGAATTTTATTATAAAATCTGCATAATTGTAGTTACAAACTTAGCTGAAAATGGAGTTTCCTCAGCCCCAAAAATATGCAAACTAGCTGATTTTGGCCTCTAAAAATATGACAAAGATGTTGGTGATGAGATCTGGGGGCATCCTTACCCTAGAATGTGTCAAACTCCACTCATAGGGGTGTAGATAACCCTAGATTTGGCGGAATTTGAAGGTAGAAATCTGCCCCAACACTTGTGTCTTCAAACCCTAGCTGGAAACAATATAAATTTGCAACTTTAGCCTTCAATAACTGCTGGAAATCTTAAGTACACCCTTAAAAATCAATGGAAACTCCTAGATAGAGCTCCCTCTTAAAAAAAAAGAAGAGTTTTCGTATTTTCTTTCTAAGCTTAAAGAGGGTTTTGGTCCTCCAAAGCCAACTTCAAAAGGTTTTCATCGGTTGGAGTTTTATGGAAAGCATACAAGCTTACACCACAAATATGAAAATTATCATAAACAAAAGAGATATCCTTTCCCTTGCCATTCGACTTGCTTTTATAACAAATCTTGGCCTTCTAACCACCCAAAAACACCGATCATATTTCTTTCCCGCATTTAATATTTTTCTTTACCTTTTTCCCTCCTCCACATGGGTCGCATTTTCCTTAGGGAAAATAAAATAAAATAAAGTGACTTCTTTTTCTTTCTTTTCTTTTTATTTTCGTTTTTCACTTTGTCATTAATAAATTAATAAAGTGCTTATAATAATATTTTATGATGCACTTTATGATTAATTTACCATGACTTAGTTTCCATTTTTCTCATCCCTTAGCCGTCGGGAAACAATGAATGGCCTAAGGGTCTTTGATCGAGAAGGGATATTACACATTAGTCATGGAGCGAGGGCTACAAGTTGAAGACTTTGAGGGCTTCAAGGTGGTTATAGCAATTGACGTTATAATGACATGCACCAAGCGTGTCCCGCAACTCAGTATTGCATTGGGCAATCATACGGTGATCGATGATTTCTATGTGGTTGGTATTGGGAATACCAACGTTGTATTGGGTGTTCAATGGCTACATTTGCTTGGGGAATTCACTCAGAATTTCCAAACTATGGAGCTGAAATTCAAAGTGAATGGGAAGCATGTGGTGTGCAGGGGAATGTCCAATGGAGCTCCGAGAGTGGTTACGGCCAAGAGGATGGAGAGGACATTCAGGCATGGTGATATAGACTGGGCAGTTCATTGCTTCGTTTCGACGAAGAACACAGGTAGTGGTAAGCAAGATTACCACATTGACATACAGTCCTTGTTGGATAAGCATAGTGGGGTTTTTGGTGAGATGCCTCTAGGGAGACCACCTGATAGAGGGTTTGAGCATGTGATAGAGCTTGAGGAGGGGGCCAGGCCAGTTATCACTACTCCTTATCATCATCCTCAACGTTTTAAGGAAGAGATCGAGAAGACTATCAAAGAGTTGCTCAACATGGGACATATCAAGCCTAGTTCTAGTCCATTTGCTTCTTCAGTGGTGTTGGTGAAGAAGAAAGATGGGACTTTGAGGATGTGTATTGATTACCATGCACTCAACAAGAAGACTATCAAGAACCGGTATCCCATTCCTAGGATCGATGAGTTACTTGATGAGCTACATGGAGCGAGTACTTCTCCAAAATCGATCTACGTTTAGGATACCATCGAGTTAGGGAGTAGGACATACACAAGACAACCTTCAGGTGCCATTATGGACACTATGAGTTCTTGGTGATGCCGTTCGGGTTGACTAACGCTCCAACTACATTCTAGTCTTGTATGAATCATGTGTTCAACTGCCACTTGCGGAAATTTGTCCTAGTATTCTTTGATGACATTCGATATACAATAGAACATGGGAGGATCATCTTAGACACCTTGATGAGGTCTTGTCTATTATGGGAGCACAATTACTTTATGCGAAGGCTTCCAAGTGTGAGTTTGGGATGAGGGAGGTCCTCTATTTGGGATATGTGATTGGAGGAGTCAAAGTGGATCAAACGAAGATACAGGCGATTATTGATTGGCCACCGCCAAAGACTTTGACTCATTTGAGAGGCTTCCTAGGACTTTGTTGCTATTACAGGAGGTTCGTGAAGGGGTACTCTCAATTGACAACACCATTGACAGATTTAACCAGAAGGGGGCATTTGCTTGGTCAAAATCTTTACAACAGGTATTTGATCACCTTAAGAAGGTGATGAGCACATGCCCAGTGTTAGCATTACCGGATTTTTCGCAGCCATTTATTCTTGAATGTGATGCTTCGGGTGTGGGTATCGGTGCAGTACTGATGCAAAATAGGCATCCCATTGCCTATGAGAGTCGAAAGCTAAGTATGGTAGAGCATAGGTATTATATTTATGACAAGGAGATGTTGGCTATTTTGCATTCCTTGGTAAAATTCCGACAGTGTTTGGTGGGCAACAAGTTTGTGGTTCAAACGGATCACAATAGCTTGAGGTATTTCATGGAGTAGAAAGACCTCAATGATCGTCAGCAGAAATGGGTAAGCAAGATACATGCTTACGATTTTGATATAGAGTATGTGAAGGGAAAGAACAATGTAGTCGTTGATGCATTATCAGGCAGCCATCCCTTTGCTCTATGTCAAAGATTTCAGCTGATTGGAAGGCTCATATCTTGGTTGAATATTCCAAGAACCAGTTTACTTGTGAGATTATGGATGGATTGATACAGGATGACAGGTATAAGGTTGTGGACGATGTGATATACTACAAGGGTAGGGTATACCTTATGCTTGAGTTGAGGATGAAGAAGAAGATCTTGAGTGTCGTACATGACACACCATTGGCAGGTCATCCAGGGTACTTCAAGACTTACAAATATATACGGGAGAGATTTGCATGGAGAGGGTTGAAGGATGATGTCCTTAACCATATTAGAGAGTGTGTGGTTTGTCAGCAAAGAAAATCCAAACACTCATTCCCGTAGGATTACTTCAACCATTACCCATTCTCGGACCAGAAATGGGAGAGTATATCCATGGATTTCATTACCGGCTTACCTAGGGTGTAGGGTAATAATTGTATTTATGTGGTGGTCGACAGATTGACCATGAATGTTCACTTCTTTGTGATGTCGTTTGAGTACAAGGCACCACATGTAGCAACATTATTCTTTGAGGAGGTTTTTAGGCTACATGGATTGCCTAAAAACATAGTTAGTGATCGGGACAACAAATTCATGAGTACATTTGGGTAGGAGCTATTCAAGTTAGCCGGTATAGGGTTGACGCGAGTACCAATTATTATCCGCAAACCGTTGGTTAGACCGAGATCGTGAATAAATGGATAGAGGGTTATTTGTGGAGTTATGTGGGAGGGCATCAGAAGGCATGGGTTATGTGGTTGTAATTAGGTGAGCATTTCTACAATACGAGTCACGACCTATCATATGAGCATTGGCATATCACCATTCCGAGCACTTTATGGGTATGATGCTTCATCATTTGTTGATTTGGTGATATTAGATAGTCGAGCTCCTAAAGCTCGTGACTGGATTCAGGAAAATCAGGACATCATGAAAAATCTCAAGGAGAATATGCAGCATTATAAGTCAAAACTAGCATTATCAAGTGCCCAATGCCAAATTTGGGTGTCGACAATAAGAATGTATCAACTTTCCTTACTCATATTGGCCTCTCTCTCTCTAAATATATAATGCCGATACAAATATGTGTTGGCTGCGTGCATGCATGCTTTCTGGATCCTCTTGCTTCGTGGTTATCATTGCAACACTTTTTATTTACAAATTATTTACTTACAAGAGGCATATCCTTGTGTGGGGATTTCTATAAAATTGCTTAGTGCTGCCAAAGTGCTCTCTTTACCAATGTTAACTTTGATTTAACTGTTTGTGTGCAGCCTTTGTGGATACCCTTGCCTTGTGAACATTGTAATGCTTTTTAATTACAATTTATCTGCATACATGTCAGATATCCTTATGTGGGAATCAGGGATTATTTTTCACAGAAACACTGTCTCTCTTAAGTTCTATGTTGTTTTATTAGAACAATCTTCTGTTGTGAGTAGCACAAACAAGTTTTTATTGAATAGTAAATTTTCTAGTTATCTTGTTTTGATTTGTGTTGAAGCATGTAAACTAAGATTCATCTTCTAATGTTATAGGCATATATCCGGGATGAGTATTTCGATCCAAAGCAGTTCTTTGCACTTGGTCGGCCTTGCAAAGAAATTTGTACTCCAGAGAACATGAATGAAATTCACTATGTTAAGGGAGATATTATGAAGGAAAAAGCAGATGGTGTGAGTGTGAAATGCACTAAACGACATCATTGGATGCATACAAAGACAATTGCAGATGTAGTCGAGGCTCTGATTGGAGCATACTTAGTGGAAAGTGGTTTTAAAGCAGCTTTATCATTTCTGAAGTGGATTGGAATAGAGATTGATTTTGATCCCTTGCTTATAGAGGAAACTTGCATACGAAGTAGGAATAATTTATCTTCAATGGTTCCTATAAACATTGCTAACTTGGAAGAGTTAATAGGACACAGTTTTGTGCATAAAGGTTTACTTTTGGAGGCATTCACACATCCTTCCTATAATGAGCATAATGGAGGTTGTTATCAGGTCAGTTTATCGTCAAGCCTAAATCTTTCTCAATACGAATAAGCAAAACATTACTCATGTTTTTTTTTTTTTTTTTTTTTTTTCAGTTTCCATATTATCTTTTGTTCAAATGGTGCTTTTTTGTATTCTGAGAATAATATTCCTTATGGCATTTTAATGGTGGGAATCATGTTTCTTTTTCAGCGCCTTGAATTCCTTGGAGATGCTGTTTTGGATTACATCATAACATCTTACTTGTATTCAGTCTATCCAGACATGGATCCTGGATATCTGACAGATATGAGATCAATGACTGTGAATAATGAATCTTTTGCTTATGTGGCTGTACGGCACCAACTCCATTTCTATCTTATACAGAAGTCAGATAGCCTTTCTTCTGCAGTTGCAAAGTATGTGCATTTTATTAACACTTGTGTAAACAAAGATTCATATGATGAGCTCGAACCAAAATGTCCTAAGGTCAGCTCCCTCTGCCCTCTCTCTCTACAAACACAACTGCACACACATTCATGTAGCTCCTCTCATCCTAGGCCCACATGCTGTTAGAAATATATGATCATATTGAGGATTGTGTTTAATCTTAGGTCTTCAGTACTTGGTAAGAAAAGCACTTAAATGAAGTCATGGTTGATGTCTCTTTCTTATTGAGGTAAATGTTTTAGGAGAATTACTGTACCTGAGATGGGCACTAAATGTCAAGTGAAATCATATCATTACTTCCTTTTGAGTGGTGTTAAATACTTAGTAAGGAAATCACTTTAATAAAATTGTACTTGGTTAAGAGTAATATTGTAGTGTAATGATATAATTAGCATGGTAAGTTAAAAGTGGCTATTAGGAAATTTCAAACATCAATTTAAAAATACATCCATGTGTTTACATACATACATACAAATATATACAAGAAGTCTTTTCATCTTGTCGATGTTCTTGATATGATTTCTGTTTCTGAATGCTTGTTTATGTAAGAGAAGCCTATATTTATAGGTTAAAAATCTTGCAAAGACATTTAATGTTTCCAACACTCATCTTCGAACTTCTAACTTGCCATCTCTTTTTTAACTTATTTCTATCTACCCTTAAAATAATTCCACTAATCTACATGCAAATGGGTTTGATTGATTTATAATGAATAACTACCGTAAACATACTGACTATAATGGTTATCATCATCATGTACTCCCTTCTTTGATTAAATTTGCGCCAAATTTCTACATGAGATTGCAAAAATTCTCTAAAAATATTTGTAGAGTGATTAATGTCTATTGAGATACTAGACTTATAAATAACGGCACACACAAAATAGTAATTGCATAACATTTCATTTTAGAGCGAAGTACCTAAACAATAGTAACTTTTATTCATCAAAGATAATTTTCAATACAATTTGTATAGTACAAAGAGAATTTGATACTAGTGCACATAGCCTAACATCAAATATGCTATTTGAAGGATAACACCCAATGGTTGTCTGTTAACCCAATTGTCACAACTGACATAACTAAGGGTCTTGCTACATCATTATCCAAATGCTCTCAAAAGACTGAAACAACAATATCAGCTATAACAATACATGTTATTGTTATTGATAGTCTACATTAGCCCCCTTTAAACAAGCCACAGCCTCTTCTGGCACAAGTCATAGGCAACATGATAAATAGTAGAATGAAGAGGGCGGCAAGAAGACATTCTAGCGGAGCTGTTGGTGATGTAGAAAGTTTACAACATTCCTAAAGGCAAGAAAATGTATGTTTTGCCTAGTGCGAGTCTCATTCACTTTTTTCAAAATCTCTTTTAAAATCAAAGCACAAATTGAGCCTTTAACAACTCTTGAAAAGTTATGAGATAACCAAATTTCTTTAAAAACACTACTTTTGAAAGCACCTAAAAATGTTGATGATAAGATCATTGCAAATAATAAATGAATAATTCAGAAATATGAGGAATATAATCAATATCAACAGAATGCAAGAGATGTTTGTGGGCCAAGATGCCCTAATATTCAATATATTCAGAATTATAGAGAATACCTTAAGGTAGGGCAACAGCATAAATACTCTGTAAGGAAAGAATAACTCTTCAATCTCCCAATATGGGAATTCCACTTCGAGGGGGGCACCTCCAATATCCTTCTACCAAATAGAAGACTCAACTCATACATGACATATCTCATAATGATACTCATCTCCTTTATATAGGCATACATTACTCTTAATGAATGGGTAACACCTAATCCCAATGTAGGCCGACTCATTACCCAATATAACTAATTCCTATATGACCCCATATATTATAAACATATAAATTAAGGGGATATGTGCCACATGTTGGCATCTCCATCAACCCATATATATTATAATATCATATCTCAAGGTACATAACAGTTGAACTGTATGCTGAGTTGCTAAATGATCTTCCGCTCTTCATAACAAAAATCTGAATTTTTCAATATATCCTCGTCCCCTAAAAATCATTATCACTCTACAAGTTGGCTCTGACAATGACAGATGTGGTTCTGAAATAGAGGTTTTAATCAAGCCATAAGGTAATGTATGAGGTCGTACATGCATAGAAGATAGTATGGAGGTGGACAGGGTATGACGTATGTACAAGGCATGCTGCACAGTGGTGGATGGTGCAAGACACGTGTCATAATTAGACCATACGATTGTGGGGTGCTCAAATGATGTTCATTCATAGATAAGTTTGGAATAGTAGACTATACATTGGTATACGGAGGATGTACGGAAAATGGAGGACATGCAAGAGCGTGTATGGAAGTGTGGTGTTCTAACACAAGATGTATGGGCTTTTGCAAGACAACTTATAGTAGTAGGTTGTTCAGAAATAACAAAGACAAATAAATGTGTAGAACTTTCAAGTGAGGGGTGTATGGTTATAGTGGTACGTTCGGTAGGTTCAAGGAAAAGGCTGAACGCTGGCATCATGACATTCAAGGAAAATAGGGTGTAAGCTTGAATAAGCATGTATGTCATAAACAGGCCATATAGTATCAACATTAAGTGTGACACTGTTTTTTTCCCTAGGCCTTTTGGGAGTACGTTTTGCACAAGTCCCACTTCGGATGGGGTCAAAGTCAGGTTTCAAGGGACACACTTACTTTGCCATACATTAATATTATTTTTACATACTTTTCATGAACTTTGCCTATACCTTCTTTTGTCCCCTTGTCATTGTTTCCTATGCATGGGAGCTTGATATAAATGTCCAAGACATTGATGCTCTTTGACCCTAATTTGCACTATTTTAATTTCGAACAGTTGAGTGTAGCTTTGGCTGTTGTCCCATTCATGTTATCTATCATAATTGCCCCATTCTCAAGATTTCTATGATTGGCAACAGTCCTAGCCATAATACTAACTTTAGTTGTGTATTGTGCCATCACGTATTCATATTGTTTGAGCATATATGTCATATCCAATCGTACTTGAAAAATAGATCGTATTTAAAAATAACATAATAATATTCATATTAGAAATATATCAAAAGTACAAATTCTACTATGCTAGGCCTGAAAACTATTTGTCCAAGCCTGAGCAGTATACAAGAAAGGGACATTAGAAGCATTCATTATACAAAATCTGAATTCAAAATATTCTTCATGTCTTCCTGGGTCTTGTTGGACCACCAAATAGGTGGTAGACCATAGCAGAGAAGATTATGGTTATCCAGAGCCCAGTTAGCCAGCCCATTTGCCGCTTTATTTCTTGCTCGGGAATATAGCTAAACTGCACCTCTTGAAATTGTTCTTGCAATTTTCTTATTCTCCAAACCTCTCTCGCCATCTGCCAATTTGGACTGTGGCCTTCTTCCGAACCAGATAACAAGCTAACAATCACTGTGGAATCCAATTCAATTTGATTTTTTGCCAACCAATTTTCAAAGCCTCTTGCATGCCTTTATACACGTCTTGATCTCCGCATGATTATTGGTTGTAATACCAAACTTTTCAGCAAAGAAAAACACCATTGACCCGTCGAGAGGTTGAACTTCTACCAACGCCTCCCATAGGTGCAAGGCCCGGATTGCCCTTGGAAGCGCCATCCATATTCAATTTCCCATACCCCAGAGGGGGAGGGATCCATTGCCCATCCCTCTGGAGTTTCTTTTTGGCTGAAAAGCTGACATATTAGAATTTCTGGTTTTGTATAGACAACTGTTTACAAAGATGCTCCCAAGCTGGGGTAAGAGTAGTAGGTAAAGAAATCTTATGATTGAGACTTTCAACAATATTGGTTTTGGTTTTCTCCCAAACATAAGATATATCTCTATTAATCTATTGGAAAATTCTACTATTTCTTTCTTTCTAGATATTCCAAAGGAGAAGGGAAATACCAGTCCATAGAGCTGGAAGTAAATTTTGGCCTTGAGGAAGGTGTCCTTGCCAATCTTTAATCAGCTGTTCAAAAGACCCAAAGTTATTCCAGTGCATGTTAAACAAAGTAGAAAGATGCTGCCATAAGGGAATATCCCACATGCACTAGACGAACAAATGAGAAGTAGTCTCATCATCCTCTATAGATAATACGCATCGGAAGGGGCCATCATTTCTTCTCCAATTTTAAGGACAACAAGTTTGGACAAACCTTTAGTAGGAAGGGATAATCGAATAATTTTATCAGGAGGATTGTTCTCCGCATATTTGGCTCTTATATTGGCAGCCCATAGGTCATCGGGAAACACCAACATCCTTTAGTAGTGTTTAGCAGCAAGGGCCTTAGTCCCGCTTGGAAGAAGATCTAAATCCTAAACCATCGTCCTTCTTCAGCCTACATAGAGTTTCCCACTTGACTAAGGACCACTTTCTTTTTCCTTGCATGCCACTCCATAAGAATTTCTGGCATATGGAATCCACCTGTTTCAAGATAGTTCCTGGAATCTTCAAAATAGAGGAAACATATATTGGCATTGCTTGAAGGACTGCCTTGACCAAAGTCATTCTGCCTCTTGAAGAAAGCCATTTATTTGTCCATTTCTACATTTTTGAGTCAACCTTAGTGATGAGCCAATGACACTCTTGTATCCGCTGGAAGCGGTAAAGAACCCTTTCGAAAATGAAAAATATTGAGAATTTGTTCATCCTGTCTAGTAGAATAGTGAAAAAATATGATACTAGATTTAGCGTGATTGATCAACTGAAAGTGGTGAAAAAACCTAGAGAAGTTTCTCAGATTGTTGGGCTTCGAAGTAGGTGGCGGCTCTACCAACCATTGTTGAATCATCCACAAACTGAAGATGTGATAACGGGTGAGCAATTTTAGCCAATTATATGCAATGATTTTTTTGATCTTGACAAGCTTTGGTATTGTTACCCTTTTCATCACCATGGTATCATTCAGTTCTAAGAGATCATTCATCAAGCAAAGCCACTTCCATGAGGTCAAAACATAGTCAAAATCAGATTGCAGAAGTTAGTGCATAGCCTACACCTCTTTTTGGTCAAATTGGCTTTTGGAGGAACAGGAAGAATAGTTCCTGAGCTCCTTTTGTTTCCTCGCTTTATTGATTTGGCCAATTGAGTTAAGTTTTGGGGTAAGTCGGTTAAGTTGGAATTTTGCGGAACATGAGGAACTGTTCTTCAATTCTCTCGCATATCCGCCATGGCTGATTCGGGAAGTATAAGTCGTTTAAGTCAACCTTTTGAGGAACAAGAGGAATTGTTCCCAAGTTCCACCAGCTTCTCGCATATCCGACATAGCCGATCCGGGAAGCATAAGTCGGTTAAGTCGGTCTTTTAAGGAACATGAGGAACTATTCATGAGTACCACCGGTTCTCCACATCTCTGCCATAACCGATTCAAGAAGCATAAGTCGGTTAAATCGGGCTTTTGAGGAACAAGAGAAGCTGTTCCTAAGTTCCACATGTTCTCCATATCTTCGCCATAGCCGATTCGGGAAGCATAAGTCGGTTAAGTCGTCCTTTTGAGGAACAAGAGGAATTGTTCTTGAGTTCCTCCAGTTCCCCGATTCTCCGCTTTAAAGTAGTGGTGAGATTTCAAACAGAAAAAGGCTCGAAATATCATGTTGAATAACTACAGAACTTATCCTTATAGGTCTAGACGGAGTAAAACCCCAATTTTATCATTTTGGTCAAATCCAAAGTACAAATCAAGTTAGAGTGAAGAGGAAGTCAAGCATGCAAGGGAAAGATGAAGGAGAGTTGAATCTTATGTTAAGAGAACATGCAACAAGGCCTATTGGAGAACATTGACTCCATAGTTAGTTTCAGTTTGTGAACTACCTGATGTCATAATGTTGGCATTTGTGAACTCTTGCATGCTCTTTCCTCTCTATAGTTCATTTCTCCTATATATATATAGGAGATTATTCATTAAAGAGGAGACCTCTAGCTGGTTGTGGCTGAGCCTTGCTAGTTTTTGTACTTGTTGTACCTTTTGGATTAATAAAGGAACCATTTTACCTTCTCACTACTTGTGTATTATGTAGAATTGTGAAATAGCTGATTTTATCTCGTGATAGAAGTGTTTATCCTTGATTTGCAATCCTATTTCCTTACCTTTATGGAGGGATACATTCATTTGCAAGGTCATAGTTTGTGTTTTCATCAATTTTATGCAGGATTCAGCTGTGGAGCTTCACCATTTGAGCCCTTATAAAGCCATTTGATCCCCCTTCGTGTTTTTCATAAACTTTAAGCCTCTCTATGAAACACTTATGCAGAAGTATGTCAAATTGTGAGTTTTGTATGGTGTGTTGGTCCCCTTAATCCTCTTGTGTATGCTCAAGCAAGTAGAGGTCCTCAAACATTCTTGGTGCATCACCTTGTTTTCAACTTCTTGTTTCATCCTTGTGCTTAGTTCTTATCCCTTTTCCTTGTTGTAGCAGTAGAGTAGAGTTAGTTTTTAGGTGTTACACTAGGGGAACCAACCCTCTCTGGAGACTCACTCCAAATTTAGGTCACCCACAACCTAGGAGTGTTTCAATTTTGTTAGTTGGAAGGGGAGTCATCACACCACTCCCCAAAGAGTGGATTTTTTCGTGACAATAGGTACTAAGTCTGCCCAGACACTCAACCAATATAATGAACAATAAGGGATAAGAGGTCTCCTTGTATTCTTTTAGAAGCCCCAAAGATCTCGAGACGGAGTGCCATTCACCAAGAAAAAAGGAGATGAATATAGGCGCAGGATTTGACCCAAGCAATCCATTCCTTAGATAATCCAAATTAGGCCAAAACTTGACATAAAAATCCCCTGTCCACTCTATCATATGCCTAAGATAGATCCAGTCAAATAAACATAGCCAGAGATTTTTGGATGTCCATAGAGTGAAGGACTTCTTGAGCTAACACAATCTCATCATGTATTTGGCGTCCAGAACAAATCCTCCTTGTTAGAAGAGATAATCTTGTGAAGAAGAGGTTTCAACCTTTCTGCCATAACTTTGGTAATTATTTTATACAGGACATTGCACAAAGCTATAGGTCAAAAACCATAAATATCCTCCACCTCATTAGCTTTGGGAATGAGAGCTATGAAAGTTTTATTAATTTCCTTGAGCATTGTTTTGGTTGTTTGTGCCTCTTCTACCACTGAAGGTCCCTTTTAATTATATCCCGAGAAAGCTTGGTGTTGGCTAGATTTTTGTACAAATGGAAAACCTAGCGAGTCATGAGATAAATCTTCCTCATTTATCGGTGAGGCTCCCATGTAAGATCTTGTCAATTATATTTCCTAATATCTATCTATTGGTTTTACTTTAGTTGCGTAGCTCATGAACCATAATTAGGCAATTTGCAAAGCAAGTAAGCAGTTGTAAGCAATATGTGCAAAAAGGGAAATAATTTAGTATGAGAAGAAAAGAAATGAGATGTGCAACCTAACCAATAGTTGGCAGAGTTGATCACATGCACATAGATGAAACAAAGAGATCTTCAAATGTAGAATTTGAAGAAAAGGAAAGTTTCGGATCTAGATCTAAAGACAACACAAAGTTTATGCAAAGATCTAAAAAGAAATAAGAAACAAAAGCACCGTTGACACAAAGTTCTTTGGAAATTTGCCTCTTCTCTATTCCTCCGCTTTCAAAAAGCTATCAAGGGTTTCAACTCAAAGTCTGGAACACAAGAATGCTGATTACAAATTCTCCCCCTTTAACCCGTAGATTCTTCCTCTACTTATAGTGTGTAGAGGGGAAATTACAAATGGGAAACTACAACTGAACTAGAACATGAAGAAGTAGTAAAGGGAACATCTAACAATCATCTTCCTAGAATTCCTCTCTTAGTAACATGCATCAGGAGCTTAAGCCAAAATTGTGCACATCTGTCACTTATCTTAAAGAATCCTTCCAAATAACTTAAAGTAATGGTTTTTAAACCAATAACTTTAATCTTACATTTTCATCCAGGAACATAAGAAATAAGAGAAGAAAGAAGAGAAGAAAGATCTGCTAGTTGTAACACCTACACTTTATTTTTGTTCTGATATTGAATATACTTGTCAAACATGTAATTCAACATCTTCCCATCTGTTTTAACAATAGCCTCTATCTCGGTTCTGAACTGCAGCAACCCTCTGGACAAAGCAACAGTGTTTGGCTTTACCTTCTCTAAACCAGGCCCATACCCGTCAACATCATCCTGAAGCTTTATGAGTCTTGCCAATTTCTTTCTGCACAACCAGAATGAATTCCTCATGGGAAGCAAGTAATTCGTCTAGAATGCTCTCCGACACTTCTCCCATCTCATTTTCCAGCAACTGCATCCTTTTCAACATAAGCTTGAGGATCTCTACGCGGAAGGAAACTGAAATTTCTAACTGCTTCCCCCTTTCTATCAATCCACTAGGTACAATTTGCTCTGCAATTAGCACATCCTCTGGTAACGAATGTATCTTAGCTAAAGTATCCAGATGACTTTCAACAACTATGTTCTCATCTTCTATCTGTGTCATTAGTTCCTTTAGCTGAGATATTGCCTTGTGCATATTCTCCAATTCAGTTGGTATTCTTTCGAATTGTTCTGAAGCTTGGTGAATGATTTGCTCTTTCCATTGAGCAATAGCTTTGACCTGGTCCCCTGCATCTTCCACCTCTTTAATCAGATGATTACTCACCTGCTCATGTGCTAGAATGGGTTGAGAGGAAGGTTTGACAACCTTAGCAATGATCTCACATAGCTGGGAAACCTACTTTTGAAGCTTGGCTTTCTCAACCTTCTCTTTGTCAAGCTTGAGGAATAAAGCGTTCATTAGTGTCTGTGTATCCTGCTTTAATCCTTCTGTGGTAGTTTGACCTATTGGCACTTTGGTCACTGCTATATCAGCTGCCGTGAGTTCTCCCTTGTGCTTTCCTTCTGTTGGAACCGATAACTCAGCGAACTTTTGTCCTGATTCTTCAATAATCAACCTAAAAGTTATTTTGGCAACTTTAGGTCTTCTATCTTTTCCGCCCAAACTCAGGAGCAGCTGCAAGTCGTGTTCCTTCAGTTGATCTCCTCTCTGGCTTCTGGGATTGTCTGCAAAGCCAACCACGATGAAAAATTGCTTCTCGGGAATGAGAAGTCATTGAGTGCACCACCATCTCATGCTCCGATTCTGCTCTATCCGAATTTGCCACAGTGTTGTGACTGCCACCCTTTGAATTGTCCAAAGACAATGCTTTTTCAAACTCTGTCATCTATGCTTTTAGCTTTTCCGTAGGGAGAGGTGAAGATCTGAGTGGTTGAGGAGAAAATACAAATGATGTTGGATTCAACGGAGGAACGAAAATATCTCTTTGGGGTTGGGGTTCTTTGAAGTGCTTATGAGTTGTTCTTCAGAGAAATTTGGAACTAGTACGGTAGCTATAGAATTGGCCTTCTCTTTTGCGCGAGACTTCTTGTGTACTTTCAGTTTCTCTGGCCTTTTGCTATTTTCACCTTTGTGCTTTCTTTTAATAGAGTCTCCTGCGGTAAAATTACCTATGATCTGATTCATCAAAGCTTCATCCAGGCAATACCCCTTCACAATAATTGGTTTTAGGTGTTAACAGAACCGCAGAAGATCTTTCTTCAATCGTCCTAGCAACCACCAATGTTTTCTGAAGAGCAGCTCTATCCCCTCCCATCTGATGATATGTGTCAAGTATCACATGCCCATCATCCACGAGATCTGCAGGTATCCGTGCTAAACCATAATCAGACACTTGTTGCACCGATAACTTGTTGAAGTCTTTCTTCCTGACTTCATACTCGTTTTTGCACTTCATCCAGAAGTCTTCCAACGAAGGTACATGTGAGTATTCCTAGGAGATTGTCTTCTTCGCTACCCCATATGGATCAAAGTTCAGCCGTGTTGGGAAGAACTCATGCTCATATTCAGAAAACATTTCGGCTTCGATTCCTCTAGCTTTGTGGATGCTTTGCAGCTGTAATAACCCACTGTGACCGGAAAGAAACTCGTAGACTTGTGTCGCTTTGATTGTAAGTCATGCATCTCCACAAGTTGCCTGCACAACTCCATGATGACCCATTTGTTGCTTGGATACCTTGGCAACTTAATTGGTTCTCTCGAGAAGCCGGTTACCCGAGATACGTGAAGTCTACAAACTGGATGAAAATACAACCATGCTAGGATATAGCTTCCCAAGCTTCTTTACTTACCCTATTGGTCTTCAGATCACTATTTAATTTGCAGATGAATCCATAGAAGAACCCATCGTTGACCACCTTGTAATATTTGTGGCATTCAGGAATTGTCAACTATGGGAAGCACTCAAAAATAGGATCTTTCACTAGTATGCCCCGTCTATCCAGCTTGGAAAATATACCCTGCGAGGCTACTGCATATACTAGGTATGAAGTCATTTTGAAGCTATACGTCCGCCTCACACTTCGAGTTGCTCACCGATGTTGTCACTGATGATCTCCGCCCAATTGATTATCGAATCAACTCTGTTGATCTCAATGGTTCTCACGAAAGCATACATCCATGAGCGGAAGTTGTGAGTATTGGCTTCTCCACTTAACCTGCAAAGCAATTTAGTAATATCATCCACCTCCTGCACCAAATTGGATCATGGAAGAGTCCTCGGGAACTTTGATGGAGACTTGGGCTTCTTCATATATATATGCTATTCATTATGCCCACGCAATCTGCTTTGTGTTTCTCCCATCTATTGTCAGCATCCAACATGCTAATTGCAATCACCACCGGTCGTGTCGGAATCTTCAGACAATAATTAATAAATTGTGCATCCAAACTTGATTATTGTCTTTCCCACAACATCTTGAATTGTTCTGGAAAGAGGATGATATGACCTTGCACACTCCATAACAAATTCAAGCAACTGAGCTGTGACTGGAAATGCTGATGCTTGAATAATTCCACTGCTTTTTATTGCCCGCATGAGAAATGTCTTTCCGGCCTTGGATCTGTCAATTAATTCGGAGATGGGTTCAGGGCCTATGTCTGTGTCATTGATATCAGCAAATCTAGAAGCTATGCATGACTCTATTGATCCTTCTCTTTCATCACGCTTCATCATGACTGGAGCAATCTTTGTCTGAGCAATCTTTGTCTGAGTTCTTTTTCTTTTAATCTTGTCGGAATTCCTTGCAATTGGATCAATTTGTGCAGATCTAGCAATTTCTTCAGATTTGGAAGATATATTCAATGTACCTGACATTGATTTGAACTCCCTTTCACTTGTATGAACACCTGTAATGAATACCTGCAATTAATTCAGACAAAGATGGAGTCCAGGGCATGAATACTTGATTTCTATCACCAAAATCTGCATATAAAGCCTGCTGCCCTAAAATTTGAGGCTTTGCTTGCATGCAAAACAAGCATAAATATTTTTAAATTTGCTGGCACTTATACCAACATGCAGATAATTATCATAGCAAAAATCAAGCTATTCCAACCCTAGGCGCCAAACCTTGAAGCTTCCTGGCAATGAAAAACACTTTTTAATGCACAAAACCTCCTTTCCTTGGCGCCAAAACTGTCTGGGCTGCAATCCTTAGCAAAAGAATTAATTGCTTCTTCATTATGGCATCCCATGCTTATATAACCCTCAACATACTATTTTTAATAATTGCCCTTCCTATTTCTGGCAATTTAATTAATAAATAATCATGTCTATTCACCCAAATTGGGTGCCCAATTATGCATGTTGTTGGTTGCTTTTAAATAAATTTATTTTATTTATTTTTAGCATACATCCTTCAGTGCTCTTTGGCTTGTCTTCTTGCATTGACTTTTCTTCCATATATGGTGCCAAAATTAGGTGAAAAAGTCATAAATAAATATCATTAAATACATTGTTTAATGCCAAGGTGGGTTGCACTTTTTGGCAAGGGTAATTTCTAAAAATAAGAAGTCAACTTTGATAGGAATTTCTACCCTGCACTGCAGCTCCAAAAATCCCCTCTTTCACTTAAGTTGTTTGACTTTCATAATGAGAATTTTTACCCTACAAGGCAAGTAAGAAATTTCCGCTGCCGCCCGTCGAAATTCCCACTGGAAAATTAAAACATCTCCCAAAAAGTGTGACTTGTATTGAAAATAGCTCCTTTTGATAAAGTGCAACTTGCATGGGTGAATAATCCTCCCTGATGGGTAAAGTTAGCATGTTAGGCAGGCAAGAAATTCCCATCGGTGCTTTAAGTGATTTTTCTTTATTTTATAATGGGAATTTTTACCCTGCAAGGCAGAGTAAGAAATTCCCGCCTGCCTGCCACCTCTAATATTCTCATTGCAGCTTAAGTGACTTTGACTTCATGGGAAAAAGTACCCTGCAAGGCAGATAAGAAATTTCCGCCTGCCTGCCACTACCAAAAATCCCATTGTAGCTTAGACTTATTCATTCCAAAAAGTGCAACTTGCCTAGGAGAGGCTTTTTGTGCTTGACTTCATCTTTTTTGGTCAGAAGTTTGCTTTCTGAGGTTGATTCCTTCTGGTGTTGAGGCTGTAAATGATCTCCAGATGCTTCGGGCAATTAAACAAACTATACAAAACAAAGAATGGACCTGGGGAATTTAACAGACAAACTGCGGAGAAAACCGGAGAAAAACACAAAAGAAATAAATAAAAGCGAAAAACGTTGCCAGAAGTTGCAGACAATGCTCTAAATTCATTCCTGGTGAAAATCCTATTGAGATGTGTGAATACTGGCATGCAAAACTTCAACAGGGTTCAACCGGAGCACAATTTACTTCAAACGGGGCTTTATTTATTTAATAAATAATTAAATAAAAATTTGTCATGCAGACAAAACTTGGTGGAGGGATAAAATGAGTTTCAGGATCTGGGTATTTGTTGGGATGACAACTGAAAAGGTTGAGTTGTAAACAAATCGCTGAAAATATTGTTGAGCTAATTGCTTCAAACCCTCCAGAGAGTATTCCTTGTTCCCGTCTCTTTTGATAAGAGAGTTAATGTGGTTGTGGGTCCATCTAGACAAAAGGATATATGGAACAAGCATGAATTTTTATCCCCTTCTTTAAGCCATTGGATCCTAGACTTTTTCTTCCACGTTATTGAAAAATAGATCGTATTTTCGGGAGATAGTACTTCTATACAATATTTTTCCTTGGACCCCTCATTCATGCTCATTGAACTTGTCTCTTTAGAATATGCATGTTAGCTAGCCATTCCAATTAGTTGGGGTTTTCTTAATAAGACAATTCACCCTTGACGTTATAATCGGCGAACTCGAGTGAGTTAGTCAATTGTGATGGTTCAAAAGGACTTAACATTATTGATGAAAGATCCCCAATAGATCTTTTGCCCAAATCTGAATTTTTTATGACTTGCAAATAATAAAATATGATTTTTGGAAACTACGACAAGCAAACTAGGGCAAATCTGAATTATTTAGAGGCAAAACGACTAGGGTTTGAGATTCTACCCAATGCAAATGACACTCAAAAATTATTCTTTTTAACACAAATGATTGCCACTAATTTTAGGAGTTCAAACATACAAAAATCTGATTTTTTTGATGCCACAAACACTCAAAAATCAGATCTGAAATCTGATTATAAAACTGGTGAAAAACCCTCTAAAACCCCTCTAATAAATTATGAAACTTGGGTATTTTCATTCACAAAAATTATGAGATATTAGACAATGAATTTCAGATCTAAATACCTCAACAATAATGCCCAAACAGTCCCAAGGTGAGTTGATCCACTAGAGAAAACACTGCTGCAATTTTATTCTCCAAAATGCCTTCAAATACACTGCTGGAAATTACTACTGGAAATGATTAAAAATTTGATTACAATCAATGGGAATTTCTGAGTGAAAAACCCTCTCAACTCTTGGGGTTTTCGTCCACAAGAGATTAAATTCCTAAGGGGTTTCGTCCTTGGAATTTTATTGCAAAAGCTGAAGCTTCATGCAAGAGAAAATGTCATAAAATATTTCTAGATGCCTCTAGGCAAATCGCCTTCTTCTTTATATAGGAAATGGGACCCAAAGTGACCTTTGGACTTCTAATGAAAGTGACCCTTGGACTTCCAAATCACATTCTCCCTTAGGAAGTACATTTTAATTAAGTGCTTTTATTTTATTGCACTTTCCTAAGTTCTAATTTAAAGTTAAGTCTATTAATTTATTATATGTGCTCTTTATAATATTATATTTTAATTTTAGCACAATATAATAAAGTTAATAAACTTAAGTCACCCTTTGGCCGTCGAGGTAGACAAAATAGGCCAAAGGTCTTCAATAAAAGTTACTCGAGAAGGAGGGATATTACAATTGACATCTTCTGGCCATCTTGTTGTAAGCTTGAGCCTTCATCAAATCTCCATAACTTCCACTTTATTACAATGTAATGCCCCTTTTTGGGGGGACCTCAGGAAATGGCCAAAAGGTCTCAGATCAGATTTACAGAGCTATTGTTATAACCTTGCAAATGTGCAAATTAAACCCTATTCTAGGGAAGGGACCTGATTTGGGGTTTCAACTCCACTTTTGAGCCTTCAAAACCTTTCGAATTAGCTTCACTTGAATTTCTAAAATTATGATATAACCTCAACAATCATGTAATGCAAGAAATTTGATTTTTAATGCCTTAGATATGGAGATATGAATTTCACGAAACCCTTGTCTATAGTGTTATTTTTAAAAATTCATAACTCAACTTAGAAAGCACCAAAAATCATGAAACTCAAGATATTGGCCTTATGAAATATAGAGAATAAGATGATAATTTCAGATTTGCCAAAATGTCACCACACATACCAAAACACGACCTCAATATAGGTCTCCCTACTTGAAATAAAATATAATTTGCACCAAACAATTGATAAAATGGAAGATTTCACCTTTATAAATCATAGGGAGTCCAACCATGCAAAGAGATCACATAAAAACCAACAATATCCTTGAAAACACACCTCCAAACAAGTCACTTAGGGCAAAAATCTGTTATAACCAGCAATAGAGAGAAATCCACCAAAGGGTAGTGTGGGGTTTTGTCCACACCACTTCTCCACAAGGGTTTTCGTCCTTGGGAGTGCCTCAATCAAGGGTTTTCGTCCTTGAGAGAGGAAAAATATGCTTAACAAGCAATCCTTTACCAAAAATGAGAAATCCACATAACATAATCCTCTAATGGCCAAACGACCTCCCTTTTATAACCATAAGGGGGCTTATAATGTAAATGATGGCCGACCTCTTAAGAAAATTACTGTCGAGTTGGTATTTTTGGAGCCTACATGCTCATCAATAGCTTTTTATTTCTAATTTATCGTTGGGCGCTAGGCTCACCAACAATTACAATGCCAATTAAAAAATGAACATGAATTTAAGCACATGATAACATTGCTAGCTTCCTCTAGCTCAGCTTTCGCTTGGACCCATGAAGAAGGAAATGGACCAAGGTTTTCAATTGGATTTAGTTCGAAAAAGGGACATGACATACAATTAGGGTGGAATTCTCCGTAGTCTTTTATCCGCCAATAGAGTAGACTTTTTAGGGACATTGTCTCATCTTTAGAGAATGATCGTAACTCCAATACATTACCATTGTTCGGTTCCATCACACCTTGGTTCTCATCAACAGAGTTGTAATGCCCCTTTTCCGGGCTGAAACTGAAAACCAAAGAACTTGCACAATCCAAATAGTAAACTGAAATTAAATTCCAAACCCTAGCAGCAAGCTGTAAATATATTCATTTTATGATAGAAATCAACAAAAACTTGTTGGAAATAATTTAGAAACCCTTCAAAATAATATTCTTTAAATTTGGAAATGATTGCAAGAGAAAAGCACCAGGAAAATATATTTTTTTACCAATTTAATATCAGCTGGAAATTAATTAATCAACAACAGTGAATACCCTTACAAATATGGCTGGAAATGAAGGTTTCCAAGCCCCAAAATGAAGTACAAATGAAGATTCCAGCTGCTAAAAATAGGAGAAACACAATGATGGCTGAATTTGAAGTTGTCATGCCCTAGAAGACCCCAAACTCCACCTTAGGGCAAGTTGCCACCCTTGGGAAGGGCTGGAAATGCCTTCAAAATTGAATACAAACTCCTTATGAGATCACCCTTTTGCAAGCTTGAGGGTTTTCGTCCTCAAACCAGCCCACTATTGAGAGGTTTCGTTCTCAATAGGTCTTCCAAGAGGGTTTTCGTCCTCAATGGATGAGAGAGAAAGCAAACATGCTCCCAACTCCAAGAGAATAAATTCCAAAAGCAAGCATAAACATCTTCCAAGCCAAGCAACCCCTTTAAATAGCTAGAGGTGGCGCCAAAAACCAAATAGAATCCTCCTAAAGAGGACCGACCTCCTTGGGGACATAATAGTTCCTTTTTCTTTTATTTTTCAATTGGCTTTTCACCTTTTCCCAGCTGACCTGACTATACTTAGAAAATTACTTAAAAATAATGCAAAGCTCACAAAAACAATTGAAAATCATGACACTAATTTCCCTTGCTCATTCCCTTTTAGCCCATAAGATGTGGAATGAGCCCAAGGTCTTCAAAATGACTAGCACTGGAGAAGGCGGCGTTACAGAGCATTTTTGTACAAAATATGATGAGGCTGCTTTCTCACTTGTTGCCTTATTCTTTAAATCTATGAAATTCTCGTGTTCTTTGTTTTCGATAGAGATCTAATCATTTTTTCAGTTATGATTGACTTTGGCTGCGATCAACCATCGCCGACCTAGTAGTGCACCATAGGCCTACTTTTTATTTATTTTTTGAATAGATACTTCGTATATTAACAAAATCAATATTTATAACAAAGGGATGCAAAAAGAATGAGCTGTACAATGGTATTTACAATGAAAATCACAACTTTGTCTTTAAAGCAACAAGGAAAATAATAAAAGCAGAATAATCTCTAGGATCAAATTGTTTAGCTTCCTTGATCAAGAGATATCCTTTAGCAAGTAATTGCATTCTAACTTCACTTCTCCAAGTGTGACAGAAATCAGCCAAATTGCATACCTCATTCTTGAAGACATGATGACATCTATGTTTCCAGATGATGAACAAAGCATAAATGCATACGCAATTCCAAATACTCTGAAAAGGAACACATAAGAGTATTGGAGTCACCCAACAAAGCTTCCCGCCAATGAAGAGGTCCTTGAAAAATAGCTATAGATTGGATTGCACAAATTTCCAACAAGATCTTGCAAAAAGACAATCTCACAGAAGGTATTTAACATTTTCCATTCTAGAGCGATAGACATAGACTACCAATAAGACCACTCTTGGTCAAATGAGTCTCGTAGGAAGCCCCTAAAATATCACAAGCCAAGCGAAGACTTGAAGTTTATAAGAGACCTTGACTATCCACATGCTATGGAACCTACATACCCACAAAGTTTCTGCATTTGAGGCAACCCATCCAATATTGAGAACTAGTGCAAGAGTGCATTTCTTATGCAATAGATGATAAAACCAAATTGTGTCATATTGAGATATGAGATGGTCAAAAATCTAGTGCCAATCTCGCCAAATAGGATGATGCAGAGCCCTGCATACATGCTTAATCCATCCAAAAAAAAGTCGTGAAAATAACTACAAGATTCATTTTCCTTAATAACCATTACCTTGCTAATACTAGCTCAAGAAGGCTTTTTCTTGCTCAAATGACCAAAATGGACTAAATCACCGTTTCAAAGGCTAAAACAAGTTCTAACATGCTTGACAACACCAAATACACCTGCTCACATCACCAAACTAGTTTCATTACTTCAATTTGCATGTTTTCCCTTTTTGACCTCATATGCCCTTAGGACCAAGTTCTTTGCTCTAACCATGCATTCACTCTTCCATAGCTTTCTAGGATGTCTTATTAGGCTCATTAGCATAGTTACCAAGTTCGGCCGGATTTGAATGAAATCCGGTTCGAACCGCATTTTTCGAGGTCACCGGATAAATCCGGTTCGATTCACTAACTTTTTGCACGAAAACAAAAAAAAACCCAACAATCGTGGTCATGAGACATAGCAAAACACCATAGCAAAACACCAAAACACCATTAGGGTTGCGAGACATAGCAAAACACCATCGAGCATAGCAGAGGCTCTCGAGTCTCAGTCGAAGATCGTGAGAGGTCTGAGCAGTAGCGGCGGTGGCGGTGGAGGTCTACCAGGAAGTAGCGGAAATGGTGGAGGTCTAACCAGGAAGCGGCGGCAGGGAGGAGCTCGTAGCAGCAGCAACAGGGAGGAGCTCTAGCAGCAGCGATGTAGCGGCAATGCGACTTTGTTTTCATTTGTTTTTAGGTTTTATTTAGTTTATAAGATTATTTACGTATTGTTTGTTTGTTTTAACTTTTTAGGTTTTTAATATAGTTTGTTTTTAAGTTTTTAATAATGTAATATAACTTTATAATAATATTTACGTATTGTTTATTTTTAGGTTTTTAATATAGTGTGTAATATTATAATTTATTATATTATTTATGTATTTTTAAATTTATTTTTAATTATTTGTAATATCATTATTATTATATTTTATGAGTAATAATATAAGTATATATATTCGAACCGGATTTTTCCGGATTTTTTCGAGAACTCGGATTTTCGGATTTTTTTCCCTTCCTAATTTAATCGGATTTTCAACCTGGTAACTATGCTCATTAGATCACATTTGTCTATGCCAACTTGCCCCTAAAATATCAGCTCTCAACTCTTCATACAATTTTATAAATCCCACTTTTTCACTTTTTGCTTGCAAGAAGACACAAACATGGGACACTCTTGCAACTCCAATAAAGTTTTATGTAGACACTTACAAGACAAACTAAACATTTTTGAGGGCTCCTTATTGAGTACCTAGGCCTGAGAAGATTCAAATTCCAGCTCAAAACACAAATACCACTTCCTTTGCAAAACTACCCTCTTTTCTAGCCTTTAAACTGTGTTTAATCATCCCCTTCCAAACTGTCATAAAAATCTGAAACTTCAACCATTATTTCTTCAAAAAAAAATTATGATCTCTTAGTACACATCCTTAGGATCATTAGTATCAAATTTCAGGTGAAAGGGATTTGATTTGCTATTTTAATTCTCCTACCCTAGCTCAGTCACTTATAACCCTCCTAAGAAACCCGAGAGGAATCATTTGATCATAACTTCCACAAATCACCTTCTCAAGACTTGTAATTTGTCATGCACGTTTATTTTAACCTCCTCTAAGAGATAGGCTTACCAGTAGGTATGGAAGACATGAAAAACATTCCCTTTCTTCATCTTTTCCACTGTCCTAGCCTATATCTCCACAGTTAAGGTAGTGTATTTCGCCCTCACCTAAGTTTCCTTAGTTCTTCTCTTAATTTCTTGGCCTTCAAATGAACATGAATCCTCTCTATATTCACACCCTATCATACTTTACCCTTGACTTTAGTTTTTCACCCCCAAACACTCATCCATCCTTGCTTTACTAGACTCTCCCTTCAACCCTTAATGCTTCACAAGTCCTTTATAGGACTGATTTGTACAGTACAGTTTTTCAAACTCCCTTTGAACAATTGACCTTGACTTATTGAGATTTCTTACACCTTCTTGAAGGTTTTAACACAATTACCACCACCCTTTTGTTCTTGACACACATTTAGTTCTTTTGTTTCCAACTGGTTTGTACATGTACAATTATACTAGATTTCCATGACTGTGATAGGATTATAAGGTCTATGATTTTGACATTTTTCATTTATGACTTCCTTTATGATGTTCATAACACTCTATTACCCTCAAAAAGTCATTTACACGTCCTTATATCAATTCATAATGATGAATGTAAACTCAGTTAACTTGTGGATCAAATGTATTCTTTTTTCAAAACCCAGAACAGAGTCCTTACACAGTGCTGACCGTTCTGGTATTGATTTGACATAGCAAACGTGAGTCATTCTTTCTAAATTTTTGACCAAACCTCCTCTTGACCCAATATCCCTTTCTACAAAATTTCAAGGATTTCTATTGGTGGAGGAAAAAGTTATAAAGAGTTCCCTACTGAAACCCTAGTCTCAGACTAAGACTGGGTATCTTTACATGTTTTGCACTTTTTTGAATTATTCAAGCTTCTAGAGAGCTAAAAACCGTTCTCTTACCCCCACCCCTTGCAACTTTATCAATGTCCAAAAGATGACCTAAACTTTGTATATTCCCTTATTGGTCTCTAAAACCTTATGGCTAGTTCTAAGACTGTATACCCTGATTCATCAAATGAACACTCATATCTTCAACCTCATACTAATCTCAGATTATAATGGACTCAAAGCAAATATGAATATAGTCTTTCATCAGGACAATCAATCATTAACATACCTTTGTCATTTCTTTGATCAACCACCAATATCCTAGAGAATTTCTAACTTACCCTCATGCACTGTGATGGTACAGTCTTCTGAGATGATCTTCCCCTTCTTCAATGTTTAAATCTTGCCTCTACACTTGATAGATTGCTTCAATCACGTGTTCTCAGTCTACAATAAACAACCACAACTTCCAATTCATACATTACATAATCAATCCTTGCTAGGTCAAAGTGTTACTTCTTAAACTCAGTCCTCTAGGTTCTATTATCATATCCTTATTAACATCAAATTACAGGCAACAAGAAGATCATCAATAGCTTTATATATCAGTCAACCATACTTACAAATTTCAGGATTTATTTACAATGAAACTTCATTAATTTATTTAAAAGTCTGATTACAAATTCTTCTTGATAGTGCACAGACCAATCTCCTCGTCAAACTCTCTTTTCTTTCCACCTCCTCTCTCTCTCTTTTTGAATGTCTCTCTCATTCAAATATATAACCTTTGAGATCAAGAAGTAGTTACATTTAGTTCCTTAATCCAACCAGGGTCAAAGATGAGTTAATACCCCTACATGAGATTGAGAGTATGTTACATGTTTTGAGAAGAGGTCAAATATGAACCTTACAACACTTTAATTCACCAAACCTATGCTAAGACACCTAGACATCTATAAACCCAATTCAAATATTTAAACTAAGGTTTTGGAGGGAAACCTCACAAAACCATTATTACAAATTTAGAGAGTCCAAATGGACTAGTAACACAACAAGAACTCACAAATGGATCTCTCAACACCTACTTAACTATAGAAATCCAAAATTGGACTAATTACAATGATGCTCCTGCATCATAGGACCTTTATCTCTAGATTCAACTTAAATAGGTTCTCATAAAGAATGCTGTTTTGAAGATCTTTTTAAAAGATCGATCTATAGAGCATAGTGTGAGCTTGCAGGCCAAGGAGTGCCAATCTTTTCAGGTACATGTGTTGGTATCCCATAAATCTTTCCACAAAAAAATCTTTCTTACTAAACCTGCATGCTTGAAAATGTGGGATATTAGCTATAGACATATCCTGTAATTTCCACATCCAAATTGGTCTATTAGCCAAATCCCAGCTAGTGCGACTACCAAAGACTCTCCAAGTAAGTAAACCTGCAACTTTTTTCCATGCAGCCCAGATACTCCTTAAAACAAAAGATCCTTCAGTATAAATATTATTTAGTTCTGCAATAATATCACAGAGCCCAAAAGAACCCCTAATATTACCCAGATGACAAGTTGAGAGAAGTCTACGTTGCATAAAAATCTACCAAGAAGAAGAACCCTCCAAGCATCGTATCTACTATCACCCATTTGGCTGCAAGTATACATCCTTGAGTGAAAATATCTCTTAACCCCAAACGATCTTCCTCCTTGGGCATAATACAAGCAATCCACAGATCATAGGAACACTGTGAGTGCCATCATATTTGGACTAGGGACAAGTTCTCTAAATATTTTTAAGACAAACAGATTGAATTTTGGAAGGAAGCCAACATGAAACATATTAAACATGAGAAGCCTGCAGTCTTCTATTCAACAATTGTCAATTTATCTACAAAAGATAAGTCTTTGTTCTACCAAAGGAGTTTATCCAACAACCTTTGAAGAACCCAATCCCACATTATCATTGGGGAAAGGTCTAAGCCAAAGGGATGCAAAAATGTTGAACAAAAGCCCACTTGGTTGGAATCCAAGGAGTTAAACCGTTAGAACCAAAAGTGAAAATTTTGATTTGTGATGGCTAAAAATGACACCAACGGTGGTGCAAAAGGTATCAATCAAATCCTGGCGCCCGCAATTGAGTACACCATAGGCCTTCTTTACAATGAGGTGACTACAAAATTTATAAAAGGGTTGGGTGTTAATAATTACCTTTTGTGCCATGAGTACACCCGATACCTTAATCCCATGCTGTTTTGCTCCCACCAATTGGAATGTCGAAAGCCACATAGGTACCATGAATACACCCAATACCTTAATCCCATGCCAATTTTCTCCCACCAATTGGAATGTCAAAAGCCACATAGTTAGCTTCCCAAGACTCTTCCACGTCTCTTTTGGATGAACATACACATGGGGACTATTGTTAACATGTTTGTCAAATTCATGCCCAAAATTTTCATATGTATGATTCTTGGTTACTAGGCTAGATTCATCGTCGGGAGAATAGGATCTATCACATGGTTACGTAACAAGTGGGGCTCGACTATGAGTTCATTCTATCTCTTTTTGCTCTCCCCATCACCCGAAATTAGGGTGCCGTTGTATGCTACATGTTCGGGATAATGTCTTGTATGATAGCAGTGATAGCATTCTTGAGTTGTGGAATACTTTGCAATAAGTCAACTATCTTCTCGGGTATAGTGGTCTATAAGACATGCAATAACTTTGTCGGTCTCCAATTGGTTGTTCACTATGCTTGTAGGTTCATTTGATTGATGTCATTCTTTGACCACAACCCTCTCGATTTCCACCCTTGCTTCGGAAAGTGTTTCCTTCTCTATATGGGGGTCGGGATAACAGCTATCTTTACTTGTACTTTGGTAATTGGCCTAACTTCCTTGCCCTCGACTAATATCGACATTGGCTTACTTTGGACAATAGCCATCGATTCTTGTCCCCCACTCGCACCATCTACAAAGAAGTCCAATATCTTTTTGGTTAGGGAATCTCTTGAAAAATGGCCCCTCATTGCACACCCAACATTATACACTTCTCGCCTCTGGATTCATATTGAATCCAAATCCCACCACCACTATTATTTTTTTGTTAGTAGTTCTTTTGTGGTGTGGTGGGTGGTGTAAATGGTTGTTCTTGTGTGAACGATATTTCAGTATTTGGCCATTCGTATCCCGTATATGTATGGATAGTCCTTGATTGAATATCTTATAACTTGACAAATCCCACACAAAAGATCCTTTCCTTTATTCTTAGTGTCCCACTTTAGTTCCTTCATCATTTGGTGCATGTCATTTCTAAGAGCTTGCACTAATCCAAGTTCTTTGTCATTGTTGGAGTAGGGGTCATCTTTTTCTTGTCCTTTCGAGGCGAGGATGTTTTTTCTTGCCTTTAATGTCCATGGCTTGACTATCTGCATCCTCGTACAATGAGGATGGAACCAACTTCATTGTCCTCCACAATGAGGGTACCAACCCTTTTAATGAACCACTACTTCAAATCATCCGTTGGGTCTTTTCCGGAGTTGTCTCAATAGTTATATGAGTCTCCTATTACAAACACTAACATTCTCATGTTTAACTTGCTATATATTATAGATTCAAAAACAATCTCACGGTTACAAAGGCCAATAAGAATATATTAAGAAAGCGTTATCCTAGGCCTTGCGTTTGGATATTTATATAATGATGGAGAATTAAAGCCATAAGAATATTCAACTGATTCAATTTGTCTTAGAGAGTTGTATTTGACACTAACTTGCCGACATTCAATCGATTTCTAGGAGACTCGAGTGGCCTTGCCAAAGAAAAATAGTAAGTTTGTAATGCCCCTTCTTGAAATTAGTGCGAAGAAGACCTTTAGCATACTTTTTATTTACCGTAGGCATAAAGGGTGTGGTAAGGGAAATAATTTAACAGTTTTAACTTAAGTTGTCGAAAAAGTAACTTTATGTTATATTCATAAAGTGACTTAAGTTGTTGAAAAAGTAACTTTAAGTTATAGTTATTAAAAGACAACTTATGTTTTATTGTTAAAAGGTGACTTTTTAATAAAGCAAAGTCAAACATCAAAATAGAAGTGGGACATCCCATTTGGGGACCTTTCCTTGTGAAATGTACCATGAAAAGTTATCGAAGAACATGAGAGGTCATTTGGAGCTAACTTTTGACTAAATCTCTCTTTTATTTTTTATGAGTTTGAGCTTTGTGCTTCAACTTCTGCATTTGAGGATGAAAACCCTCCTTTGTGTATTCAAATTCAAGGATGAAAACCCTTTAATCTTCAAGAGTGACTCAATACAAGAGTTGCATCTAGGCATCCATTCAGAGTTTTGCTATCTCATATCTGATTCAGCAGCTAGGGAACGTTTTAGATCAATTTTCAGGATTTTACATTCAGGGCATCGAAGACACCATTTGGGACAACGAGTTTTGGGGTTTTACCCTTATTTTGGGCAGATTTTAGGGTTGGATGATTTCCTTCTAGGGCTGGACAATCCCCTATGAAGACTGTTGCCGCTGTGATTTGAAGTGGGTTGGGTGCTAGGGTTTGCACATAGCCAGATTCTGCCCTAGAGCACCATTTTCAGTCAATTGGAGCCATTCATTTGCAAGATTTTACCAATAACGGTCAACTGTACTTTTTATTTATTTTCAGTCTGAAAATAAAAAGAAAAAAATTAGTTTTGATGTAAATCTGATCTTTTCAATCAAATCCATATTTTTGGAGGTGTTATCAATGTTTTCCAATATCTGGGTAATTTTATTTTGAGGGTTTGCATTAATAAATCAAAGAAATCAGATTGTTGTCTTTTTATCACAAGGGTTTACTGAAGAAAATCAGGTTGTTATTTTGTCATAAGGGTTTTCTAGGAAATCCAAATTTCATTAATTTATGCCCTTAAGGGACATTACAAATTTTACTCGAGAATTCTTTTGACATGATTTTTTTCTGTTGTAGGCTGGTTGTTGACTGCAAATGAGAGTGATGACCATCAGGTTTCTTCCCATCTTTGGAGTAGTTTTGATTTTAACCTACAAAACTAAAATTTCCCCAGATTTCCTATATAAGTTTAAAAAGAAAAAAACCTTTTTAGTAATGATCCCATCTTTTTTTTTGTTATTTACCCAAGATTCTTGCCTAATATTGGTGCTGAGTCTTGCCATTGATAGGTCAACTCTGACTCTTCACTAGTGTTTAAGCCAAAATTGAATTATGTGTGAAAACTTAACTATGTTTACAAAATTTAAATTCCCCATCTACTGGGGAACAAAGAAATCAGCTTTAGCACCAAAACCATCCCTTTGAATAACAAGGAAAAACTGATTCTGATTTGAGGTTGACCAAAACCTTTACCACTTTCAAATGTGAAGATGCATTTCAAAATATTGTGACTACTCTCTCCAATGTCATTGGAGTTATTTAAATCTCTAAATTTAAATATTTGAGTAAAAGGGCAAACAATTGCATGTTACTTTGCTACTCAAATATGTTTTAGCTTACTTTTTGTCAAACAGGCTCTTCAAAATGCAGATGATGTTGAAGTATGGTAAAAACAATCTAGGTAAAAAAATCATATATTTTTTTCATAGGAGCAATGAATCTTTTCCACTTTATTTTCTAGTTAAGTAATTGGCCTTGTTTCTCTGTGTGGTTGATATTGCGCATGGTTATTTTCTATATCAAATTTTCAGGTACTTGGAGATTTAGTGGAGTCATTTGCTGGAGCTTTGCTAATAGATACCGGCTTTGATTTGGAGTATGTTTGGAAATTGATGCTAAAGATTCTGGAACCAATTGTGACACCTGAAACCTTACGCCTTCAACCCGTAAGGGAACTCACTGAAATTTGCCAACACCATGATTTGAAAGTGGAGTATAAAAAAGAAAGAAAGGGAAATGAATATTTGGTTAAAGCAAACGTGAGTGGAAAATCTTGTTCTGTGGTTGGAATTGGTGTGAGGTCAAATACCAAAGTTGCAAAGAAGTTTGCTGCGCAAGATGCAATAGCAAAGCTAAAGGTACTAATCTTGTAATAAGCTTATAGTCTGATTGGCATCATACTAAGCAGGTTAAAAATCAATTTTGTCCTCAGCATTCTTCATAGCACATAATTTGTGTATTGCTTGGGATTGTGATTGATGAAATGCATCATTTATCTCGTTCAATGTCTGGCAACTTTGGTGGTAAATTTTTTTAGCTAATATCTAATATTCTAATTATTTTGTTAAATTGTTTGAAACAAAGAAACTTCTACACTTGATTAAAAGGGACAGAGAGATGATGAACACTGTTTCTTTTCCTTTGTTTGTGTACATTATATATCAGTGATTTATTAAATGCACAACACAGTGAAGGTTGGAGGTGAAAAAATTCATTTCTTAGTTTTTAATGAAAATAGTTATGCTGAAAAACATGGCCCATGAAAAGAAAGAAAACCCTGCACAATTATGCTGAGCAACAGGTTTGTCTTGTCGCTGTCGCCAGCAAAATTGTTGCAGCATGATGCTAGATTCGTATTGGCATTTATTTGGAATTCCTTCAAAAGAATACATTAGTGATCATCTACTTTGGACTATAATAGAAGCTACTTGGGAAAATTAGTTTGAAAATAGGAAAACAAAACAACCATGTCTAGAGTTCTTGGAATGCTATATATTTTCTTAATTGGGCTTATCAGGTTAAAAATACTATGAATAACAGGAAAAACGATTTCACTGATAATAGATCACAATTCTTACTAAACCAAACAATGAAAAAATAACATTTATGAATTAGACTTTACATTCCAAAATGTTAATTGAGCTAATACGAGTTTACATTCATACTCACTGAGTCACTTATCGCAATGAGGACAATGTGATTTTACACTCATACTCGATATATTTATAGGTACAAGATTCTGATTATATGGTATAAGCTATAGAAGACAGGCAAATATAAATGGATTTATCAAATCTAGATAAACTGAAATTTTCTAATCAGGGATTTGGAAGTCACTTCCCAATTTTTCGTATACCTTGTGCATGACTCTATTTGGAAGAGACAAGGCCAAGATCAGAATGCTAAAAGACTAGGTTTTCTACCTTGTCTGAACCCAGCCTGATGTACTTTGTCGAGTGAATAAATTCAGAGGTGCCCCAAATTCCTGTTCTTTGATGGTTGTAACAAGGAAAACAAGGATAAGCTCTAATCGGTATGCCAATTTCAATAAAAGTATAACCAGGGTCCTCGAGTCCCATTGACTTTTTTGGGTCATTTTTTGACATTAATGTATTTTCTTTCTTTCTATACAGATGGTTCATATAGTTCATGTAATTAGTACATCTTCATTACTTCGAATGTCGGCATTTTATACTAGTTCATGATGTATTGTTTTAAGTTCATTTCTATGCTCTCTCCTCATGTAGTGGACTGAACTGAGCACTTACATTCCAGCTGGTTCTAATAAATAGATGAGACATTCATGTCAACTATAATAATATAAGTATGATTTGTTTTATGTGTCAAGATAAGATGGATGAAGAACCGATAAAAACAAGTATCTTCTTGTGGAATTGTAGATCTGAATTATACGGATCATTGAAAAGTATCCTAAATTGGTACTTTGATGGATGTATGAACTACAATAAAGCATACTCAAAGGGCCAAGCTAATTTTATTAGCAACATTAGTGGTATGAATTGAAGCCAAAGATGATGTGAGAGCTAACTCAGATGGCTTGTACAGTACAAGCAATATAATTGCTCACACAACCTTTTGCTTCTAGTGGCAGTTTGTTGCTGTCAAATCAGAGCTCAAATGGCTTACTAACTGCACAAGTGCACTCAAACAACTTCCTGATGTCATAAGTGCACTTAGATGGCCTTTTGAGATTAGACACTTTTTGATGTCAAGGACAAGTATTGGCAACCATAACTCAACCTATAGTGGCCTACTAATGTTACATGGTGATGTGGACTATGAAAAGTGAAGGTGTGATTACTAGCTAATGTAGCTGGCCTCTTCAAAAACCCAAACTATAGACTATTAATTGTAAAATCAGAAATTAGTGCCTTTGACGGCTTGGGTGTTTCGTCTATGAGGGCAATCGTAAGCACCCTATTTTGTAAGGTGCAAATTTTTAGTCCAATGATGAGTACAAAACCTCCAAGCTGTCAAAAGTCAAAACATGTTCAATATCCTTTCTCATCCATCGCTTAGTCCCTTCTCATTACCTTTTTGTTTCTCTCTCCACCCCGTGACTAGATCGAACAATGTCCTCTTTCAGTGCCCTCCCTTATGGCTTGTTTGATGTGGTTACAAAACCGTTGTGGCAATTCATAGAACCACTGCAGCAGTTTGGGGAATTGTGTTAGAAGATGTGAATATAGAGCCGAAGGAATGAAGAGAAAACGGAATGCACACCTCGTAGATTGTATGTCTATCATTTTATTATGCAAGAGATAGTTACAAAATGGTTGAGGTGGTTACAACTGAACATTATTAATACATAACTAATAATGACTTAATTATAAAAGGTAAGCCCTATATTCTTATACACCCTCATAAAGTTTACACTACAAAAAGGAAACAAACATTAGAGCCATGTATTCTTCAAATGCTTTCTTTGAAAACAGTTCTTTGAACTAGTAGAACTCCATCAAGCTGCCTCATAACCTTCGTAAAGGTGTAGTTCCCGAGTTGAATTCCTAAGTTCCCAGATTCCACCTCCCCAAAATCCTAAATTACAAACCTCCATATTATTGGACAACCATCCATATTGAGCAACATCCACAAAGTGCTCCATCAAGTTCTCTCATGACCCTCGCAAGGGTATAATTCCCATGTTCCAAAAACTCCTAAACTAATTGGGCCACCATTCATGTTAAGCTTCATCTACACTCAATTCTTCTTGTCTTTAAAGTGTGGGGCTTCTTTAAAATATGTATTCTTCATCAACGAATTCTTTATCACTATCAATATCCAATGGATCTTTGACAATGGCTATATTTAAATCATGTAATGTCCCTTAATTACATATATTGATGAAATTTGGATCTCCTAGAAAACCCTTATGATAAAATAACAATAATCTAATTTTCTTGAAGAAACCCTTATAATAAGAAGACAATAGTCTGATTTCTTTTATTTATTAATGCAGACCCTCAAAATAAAATTACCCAAATATTGGAAAACATTCATAACACCTCCAAATATATGTTTGATTAAAAAGATTAGATTATAATATCCCTTTCAAGGGCTGAAACTGAAAAAGAAGGAAACCACACAAACCCAAGTGAAGTATAATCTGATTTTTATAACAGTTGTAATATTCCTTAAACCCTAGCAGCGAACTGTATAGGGACTCAAATATGCCATAAAACCATGCACAATTACTTCTAAATAATTATTTCAATTACGGCAACCAATATCCATCCAATTTGCAATAAAGAAATGGAGAAAATCAGCGATGATACACTGTTGTAATTAAATTTATGACAAGAAGGCAGCCATAAACAAGGGCTGAAAACAATAGATAAACCTCTCCAAAAATAGCCAAATTATGGATATCCTGGCCTTACAAGTTATGGAGAATCAGAATATAAAATAATATATGAATTATGTGCCCTAAAAGGCACCGAACAAGCACCAAACCCTAGTCTCTCCCCTAGGGAAGAGCTCCAAAAATTATGCAAGGCTTTTGTATTCATTTTTCTTAATGTCCATGATCCAAATCAGCAAGCAAGTATTCAAGAGATGTCTTCAATGCACCACGATACAGAGTTTTCGTACTCCACAAAGCCACAAAGAAGGTTTCCATCCTCCTAAGATGCCACATGAGAGTTTTCGTCCTCAAGTGGAAAGGTATTGAGCAACTTGCCCAAAAACCAATTGTAGATGTAAATGCGCCAAAGATGGATTGCAAATGAAGTCCTTCAATCCCTTTTATACTCCTTGCTTGGCGCCAAAGGCCAATTAGAAGAGGACCGACCTCTTAAGCTTCACTTTATCTTTTAATTGCCTCTTTAATTCCTCCAAACCCAGCCGACCTGCCTCCTAAAGGAAAACACTAAAAGAAAACATTAAATCTAATAAAAGAAAACTGAAATGAAGTGCAATTCCTTCCCTTGTTCACTTATTCTTCTTTGCCCATGGAAAGGGAATGGCAAGAAGTCTTCATTAGGCCTCAATTCGAAAAAGGGGACATTTACAATATATTAAAACCCTTACGATAGATGATGACCAAATGTTAATCTACAACGGTCTTAAATGAATTAATACACATAATTTAATGTGTAGCAGCTTTAAGTATTCCACAATTGCGTGCACAGGAAAGACAATAGCAACATCCCCAATGGTATCTAGTTGTCCAAAGTTAGACCCCAAGCTTCCCAATGTCTTATGGCAGCCAAAAAAAAGACCAACAACAGACCAAACCTGTCATAATGGACAAACTGCAGTGGTCCCGCGACAGCCTTCCACACAACCCAATGGATGTACAACAACTACAAAAGACAAACAACCCCACCAAGGACAAAAATGTATGACGCCAACCTCAAATTGATAATTTTGTATGGTACAGCAGGCCCTACAAAGCAGTTTTGGCACAACAAATGATAAATATGCAGCGATCTGGATAGTTTAGCTATTACGGAAGCCACAAAAGGCTAGCAATCCATGTAAATAAACCCAACAATATGCAAATTCCACGCAGCAGGTGGTACGGCCACTGTCTTAGATGTATATCATGAACTGCACACAACAACGACCAGGGTATGTCTTTGTAACCTCTCAAATCTGAAACCTGATTGCAATTTTCTAACCAAATGAAAACTGGAAATGAATACGATCTATTCGACACAATTGTGACTCTTGTATGGAACCACCATGGAGGTTGGGAGAGGTTTTGTCCTCGGATCCCGTTGACTGGAGGGTTTTGGTCCTCGGATCTTGTTCACTAGAAGGGTTTTGGTCCTCGGATCCTATTCACATGGAGGATTTTCATCCTCGGATGAAGAAGTTGAAAGGATTCTGGATTCATTCATGGATAGTAGAAGTGAAATATAAATAAACCCCACTTGATCTTTTATCAACTTCACTTTTCTATCCACCCTAACCCTAAAAGTTATTAAAAATACTTTTAATTAAATATTCACCTTTTTCATCCTTGTAATATTAATTACTTTTACCCATGTAAGTAGTATTTGCTTTCGCCCCTTTTAATAATAATACACCGAGTGCCCTTTTTCCAAGTTATAACTTAAAGTACCCTTTTGGACAACTAAATGAATTAGTATTATATTTTTTCTCTCATTAATTCCCCGTTAGCTTACGGGAAATAAAAATAGGCTTTGGGTCCAATTTATTTTATTCGAGAAGGGGGCATTATAGACTGATTTTCAGAACAGCATTGTGGAGGAACACGTGTTTGAAGAAAATATTGGGAGTCACATGGATAGAAGGGTTGGAGGTATCTCCACAACTCCCAATTCAGCAAAGGAGGGTGAGCTCCTGGTTGGCAGCTGAGGTATGATAATGTTGATCATATTTCAGATCTGTTGATCCCTCCTATGTCGCTGCAATATTTTTGTCATCTTGGACAGCATGCTAAAAAGGGTGATAAGGTGAAGGGGACAACTTGTAGTAAAGAGCACATAGATCCTTTTGCTCAAAAACAAAATTGTTGGAGCATAACAGTGTGGGATCCTGGTGTTGTTCGAAGACCCATTAAGGGTAGAGTTTCTGATTTCAAAATCAGTATCAGTGATAATGTCATCATCACATGTTCTTGGATAAAAAGGAGATCAAACTTCAGCTTGGAGGAACATAAGAAATATGTTGTGAACACTAGCTGGTACATGAAAATTCAGTGGTTGCAGCTCATGGGACAAATGCAAGGTCCAAAGACATGTCACCTCACATCCAAAAATGTTCTCAAAGCGAGCAGCAATGGAACAACTCCAAATTCAGAATAAGGTTGTTGGGTCCAGATTTGATGTCCAAGCTATGAGTGCATATGTTTTGGTGTTTGGAGATGACTACCCTCTAGTCAAGATCCATGGTATGCTAGATAGGAAAGCAACATTCTTCTCTCATAGTGTTGTTGATTCAGCCGATAAGCATGCACCTAGGAGGTATTCTAAGAAGTGTGTTGAGGTCAAGAACACAATTTGCAGCTGTGGGCCTGTAGATTCTTCAATTCAAGTCCAAGATTGTTTTCACGTATGGGATCCAGATGAGCTTTTGTGGACCAAGGTAAATGTCACTATTGAGTTCTCCATCTCTTGCACTTGGCATGAAAGAAGAATTGTGAAGGGTCATGTTAAGTTTGTTGTGTATTCTAACAACATGATGAAGGATGAGTCACTACAAAAGGGCTTCATCATTCCTTACACCATGGAGACAACAACTCTTCAATGCTTGGGGAGGTATAAGGGGTGGACACAAGGTAAGTCCCACACTTTCATTTTTTAGAACAACAATCATGTCATAGAGATTTTCAGCTCCTAACTGATAAGCATACTCTTGGGAAAAGTCCTTCCATAAAAGTAGATGTTGAGTTCATAAATTCAGCGATTGGAAGTAGGCAAGATGGATGTTATCTTGTTGTCCAAAGCATTATAACTTAGCATGACATGGGTGGTATGATTGTGAGTAATAAGAGCTTTGACTTATGGGTTTTGAAGTATGTTGTCTCAAATATTTGCACTATTGTTATCCGCATTTCCAGCTGACCCAATATGTTGTTTGTAACCACATGAGTGAATTCGGTGTAATGTCCCCTTTTTCAAATTAATATCAAATGAATAATTCTCGCCATTCTCTTTCCATGACGAAGAAGAATAAGTGAACAAGGGAAGGAATTGCACTTCATTTCAGTTTTCTTTTATTAGATTTAATGTTTTCTTGTAGTGTTTTCCGTTATGAAGCAAGTCGGCTGGGTTTGGAAGAATTAAAGAGGAAAATTGAAGATAAGGTGAAGCTTAACAGTTGGTCCTCATTTAATTGGCCTTTGGCACAAGTAAGGAGTATAAAAAGGATGGAATGGCTTCATTTGCAAGTCATCTTTGGCGCATTTACATCTACTATTGGTTTTTGGGCAAGTTGCTCAATACCTTTCCACTTGAGGACGAAAACCCTTTTGTGTGGCATCCAAGGAAGACGACAACCTTCCTTGTGGCTTGGTGGAGAACGAAAACTCTCCATGTGGGTGATTTGAAAACATCTCTTGAAGATTTGCTTGTTGATTTGGATCAGAGACATCAAGAAGAAGGATTACAAAGGCTTTACATGATTTTTGGAGCTCTTCCCTAGGGGAGCGACTAGGGTTTGGTGCTGGTTTGGTGCTTTCTAGGGCACATAATTCATATCTAATTCTCTATAATTTATAAGGTAATAATCTACATTTTGGTGATTTTTGGAGCAGTGTATCTATTATTTTCAGCCTTTGTTTGTGGCTGTCATGTTGCTGTTACAGATTTAATTACAGCAAAGTGTATCTTCGTTGATTTTCTCCATTTAGTTGTCAATTGGATGGATATTGATTGCCATAGTTGAAATAATTATTTAGAAGTATTTTTCGGTTGTTGTGCATGGTTATTTGGTGAATTTTAAGCTCTTATACAGTTTGCCCTAGGGTTTTAAAGAATATTACAACTGCTATTATAAAAATCAGATTTCACTTCACTTGGGTTTATGTGGTTTCCTTCTTTTTCAGTTTCATCCCTTAAAAGGGATATTACAGTGGTATCAAAGATTTGGTCTTTCCACTGAGGGTATTCGTGCAAGGAAGTGACAATACAAATATGGAATGGCGACCTAGGTTCTTACCAAAGAAAGAAGTCATTCCAGAGGTGGAAACATGGCATCCAGTGGGTCACAACATTGTGGCTATCTATGAAGAATATAGGGCTCTTTTGAAGGAGATCCATGATGCTATCTCACTTGCCGAATTTATAGGGGTAAGCAAGGGTAGGTGTGGGCCCAAGCCTAGACCTCGAGTACCACAGAGGGTCTTCAACATGCCTTGGGGATGGTGACACTCTCCACATCTGATGATTTCAACAATGGGACAGTTAGAGTGGGAAGAAGATTTTAGGTTTAACCTGGACCGCAAGAAAGTGCCAAAGAGCCAAACCCAAAGGGGTTTCTCTTGAAAGAAGAAAAAGAAAAATCAGATCTGTAGGAGGGCTTTGAGGTGGAATCACCAAAGAAAGAGGTAGAAATACCTATCATTTTTCCTAAGGATGAACCATTGACTGATTTTCAGGACAACCGAGTAAATGGACATGTGTTTGGGGAAGAGACCATGGAGCATGAGCCCAAAGAAGAAGGGAAATATGATACACCGCATTGTGGAAAAGAATTGGTGGATAGAGCCCCATTTCAGATGATAATATTGACAATCCGTGTGCCGATTTTTAGGAACAACAGTCAATCAAAGGCAAGTTGATGGAACACATGACTTCGGCAAGAACCATGAAGATGTCCTGAGCATGTGTCAACAAAATATGGATGAAGCTAGGGCGGAAAGAGTTTCACTTGTTGAAACTAAGACGAAGGAGAAGGGCCCTTTCATGTTGGCAAGGCAAGAAGAGGTTACAAAGCTTGATGAAGATTCAGCCCTAACTCCCATGATTGTTCGGAGGAACAACATTATGAGGTAATTAATGATCATTGTTTGGCTAATATTGATGTTATTTTAGCATGTGATGAATTCAGGGTTGAAAGGAGGCATGATGAGCAAAAGGGTGAAGAGAAAGCGATGGTTTGAAATGTAATGTTCCCTTCTTGGGACATTTTCCACATGAAGATTTCAAGACCCTTGACCCAACGGATTCAAGGATTGAGCTCGAAATTTTGTCCTAAGATGTTTTTTATCTATTTTGTAACCCCTTGGTGGGCTCTTTAGTTAGTTAATGTGCACATAGGATAGTTGCTTTTATTATTTAATTAAAAATAATAAATTGCAGTCTTAGTTTATTAGAGACTTTATTTTATAATGAGAGTTTATGTTTTCCCTCCAAAAGGGAAAAGGTTGGTCATTAGATATTGCACCCGTAACTCTATAAAAGGAGGTTGCATTTCCTCTAGTGGGGTTATGTTGATGAATCTTTTGAATTCACTCCATGCTTGGAGTAATGGGATGTATGCCCTAGTTCTTGCATTGTGCTCTCTCATTGTAAGCTTCATTTGGATCCATTGTTGAAGATATTGAAGACTCCATTGTTATCTTCATTGTGCTCTCTTGTGTTGAGTGTGTTTATGCATTGTTTTTCCATTCTAAGATTGGCGACTTGGCTCATATGTTGATGCATTAATTTGTGAGGTTAAATCTGCATGTTGTGGCTCAAATTTAAGTGATTTTGGAAGGGTTTATGGTGTTTTATTTACTGTTGTTCACTGCTGCATTTATTAGAGCTAAAGCGACTTGCATGGGAGGTTGTTTTGGCATGTTTTGGAGTCTTTTGAGCTAGATCTGCAATCTGATCTGTATTGACATATTTTTCCAAGTGTGGGACTGATATTTTGAGGGTTTTTGAAGCAAAGAAAGAGCTGATAATAATTTGTGCAATTTATTCTAACCCTAGCAACTGGTTTTCAGATTTTGGGAGCTGTTTTGAAGGGGTTTGGGTGTTCAGAAAATTCAGTTTCATAGTCCATTGGAAAGGCCTTGGTTTCTAGATTATTTTGCAATTTATTTCATACAAAAAGAGCAAGTATTGAAGGAGATATTAATTTTTGAAGTTTCAATTGTTCTGGGTGCATTTTAATTAATTAACTGTTATAAATTTTAGATCTGGAAAATATTAATTATTTAATTGGTTCTCCCATCTAACCCATCACTTTGGCTTACTCCAACCCCATTTGGGTAGTATTAATGCTAAAATTGGGTTATTTGAGGTTGAACCATACATTGAGTTCGGCCGGATTTGTATGAAATCCGGTTCGAACCGTATTTTTTGAAGCAACCGAATAAATCCGGTTCGGTTTGGCCTTTTTTTGCACCAAATTTTTTTCCTTTTTAGGCATTTTTTCTGTTTCGGGAAAAATCGCAAGGATGGAAAAAAATTTGCCATTTTTGAAAGGGTTAAAGGGAAGATGTAGCAAAGAAAAACTTGCATGTGCCATAACTTTCATTCTGCGGGCTTCGTTTCAATTGTCGTCTTCTCTAAAAGTGTATATTTTCTCGAGCTCTACGCATTGATGGCAATATTTTTCTTATTTTCATAAAATCCATTTTTGTACCTTTTTGGACCAAGCAACTTCTTGCAATCTTTTGAAAGAATCATTATGATGATGATGATTATGGTAGATGCATGCATGCTTTTTTGTATGATTTGTCTATATATAATGATATAAGTATACAATAATATAAATTTATAATAATGTAAGTATATATATTCGAACCGGATTTTTCCGTATTTTTGAATTTTTTCGAGAACTCCGAATTTTCGGATTTTTTTGCCCTTCGAATTTAATCGGATTTCGAACTGGGTAACTATGAGTTGAACTATGAAGATCTAATCTTCCTAAGAACGATTTGGTTTATTAATTAGGAGGAATAAGGAGGAATTAAATTCATAATTTTTTGGAGTTGATTTGATGCCCTAAATGTGTTGGGTGACCTACTTTTTAGGGAAAAATTAGGGTTTCGTGTTGGCTGTGCGAAATCTGATTTTTGCATATTATTTTTCATATTTTTGTGGCTCAATATCTAAAATTTCAGCTCATTTGGACTTCTCTAGCCAAAGATATGAATTTTGGAAAATTGCAGCAGTTGGGGTTTGAATATTAATTATTTTCTAGCAATGTGTGATCAGATTTATGTTAATCTCTAACTTGTCCTAGAAGGGGACATCATAGAAAACCCTTTCCCAAATAGATGTGATGACAGCCCAAGGGGTAGTAGGGGAAGCTCACTAAATGGCAAAGAGCACATACACTCTCAAACAACCTCTCGAATTGTGTGAAGACCACTTTATGTACATGGGCCAAGATGGAATTGGTGAGAAGTTACCCCCTTCCAAAGACCATGGTATGCTTGTAAAGGTAACCAATTCTTTTTTCCATTTGGATTATATCTCAGCTGATATGCATGTGTATAGAAAAGAATTTTGGGGTCACAATGGTGAATGCATTGAGGGTAACTCAACAAAATTGATAAGGCCAAGGAGAGAGGAAGAAATTCTCCATGAGGGATCAAGGATAACAATGGGTGAAGTTGTTGGACTGTTATCAACAACAGTCAAACGTGGGAGAATTACCAATATATTCAGCCATAATAAAGTCTTGTGCATGAGTACCATTACTAGCTTGAAGAAGCTAAATGATAAAGTGAAGGTAAGCAGCCCTAGACCTAGAGACAATTCAGATTTATTGCCTATCATTGTACCATGTCAAAATTATGGATATCATGAACAAGCTGGGAAGAAATGATAACTATGTACTCTTTCTTATGTCGCTGCCATGTTTTCACCTCCACAATCCGCAAGACCAATCAGTTTTGCAAGGAACCCTCAAGAATGACACTAGGAAGAGCAAGTCCATGGAGGTAAGGTGTCTTTGAAATATTTTTGAGTGTTGATTCTAACTCAGAAATTCTGAGTTGTAAGAAGGTTAGGGACAGCTCGTGGCCCAAAAAGATTTCAGTTTCATTGCTTACCAACATGCCAAAACAGTTCGGTTTTCACTATGCACAATCGGGCAAGTATAATGACTATGTTGCATTGCTCCGCTCCATGATATTGTTGTGTTTTTACTCTCATGATCAGCTTGTGCCAAGTAGAAAGAAGGTAAGAAGTGAATGGTGTAGCAAAGGGGGCAAGGATGCATGGGTGCAATACCAAATTTGTTTTAGCATATGTGGGGTTGGTACCATTGTGGGCCTCAAAAGGGGAAGGTCTGATTGCAAGATCAATTTGATTTATAATCTCATCTTCGAGTGTCTAGGAATGACTCACACCTTTGCATTTTGGTTCAGCTCTCATACATACCAACTTTCCCATGTAATTGGTTTCTTATTTGGCCATGGAATAGTAATGCTCGTAGATAATGGCACCACTCATAAATTAATCAGAGGAGAACTTACAGTTAAGCATGGGCTGAGCATGATTAACTTTGGAGGCTTCAAGGTCACCAATGTCAATAGTATTTTCATGCCTTGCAAAAAGAACATAGTACAGCTGTCAAATTTCATGGGAAGGTGCAAGGTATGTAATGTTTTTCTTGAAATTAAGCCAGCTGTAGTGATTGTTGTTTGCGGGATGCAATGGTTTCAATTTTTGGGAAAATTTCATTATGGTTCTCTTCTTCATATATCAGCTCCTTGGAAGAACATAATTATAGTTGGGCATGCACAAATCCAGTCACCCAATAAGTTTATAGGAGAATTTAAATTGCTGATTTTGATACAATCAGATTCTGAGGTGTTTTCGTATTCGAACAGTTATAAGAGTGATCATTATGAAGCCAGTAACAAACCGCTATATAGAAGTCTCTAAGGTGGGGTGATGTCCGTTTGATCTTGACCCAAAGGAAGCGGGCAAACTCATCCGCCGTGACCATTGAAATGTTGTTCTGGAAAGTATCTCTGACCAGGAAAGCAACCCCGCCTGAGCCCTTAACACTACCTAAACTCCTAGTCTCCTGCCTGCAAATAGAAATCCAGTGATACCCACAAACTCGGGGAGAAGACATAGTATCCAAATCAAGAAAATCAGATTCATTTTGATATTTAGAATTCAAAATAGAGATATAATTTCTGAATTTTTCATGAATGTTAATCTAAATAATAAAATACAGCAACTTATCTTGAAATAATTCATAATTACATCCATCTAATTGTGCCTTAATGTTCTTAATCTTAGCTAAGTAATTGACTATCTTCTCATCTCCTTTCATTGGAGTTGTAAACAATTCCATGATTAGTTTAATTATCTTAGAAAGGTGACTGCCTTCATGCATAGTTTGCAATTGATTCCATGCATCAGTTGGAGACTCCATGTGTCCTATGTGCAACAAGAATTCATTTTTAATGTTTTGCAATAGGATTGACATGGCCTCTTGGGATTTTTGGGAGAAGGAACATAAGCTTTCAGGGTTAGCTTGTCTCCCAAGTGGGTTGTTTTTCAACACCACTAACTAGATCCCATAGCTTTCTTGCCATAAATATGGCTTTCAACCTAACTCTCCAAATACTATAATTAGTTCCATTTAACAGTTGAGATTTATCCAAGGAGAAATTAGATAAACTAGCCATTCTTGAAAAAAATTAGAGTTATGTGAGTTTTAAAGACAATTGCGGTGATTCCTAGTTTTTAGAGAGTTATGCAACTTGATAAAAACTAGAATTAAACTAAGCAGAGAAGCCGCAAAACAAGAGGCAAAAAGATAAAACTTTTTCAAGTTTAGAAGCTATGAACAAAAGATTAGTGTTATACAAGTTTTTTTAAGCTTTAAGTGTTCCGCGAAAGTTTAAGGTAAAAGCTATGAAACAAACAAGACCGCGAAACAAAGAAAAAGTCCGTGAACCAAAGAAAGTCTCAGAAACAAAGGAATATGAAACAAAACGCAAAGCAAAGGAGTTTTGCACAAGAAAAAAATATGTTGTGGAGCGAAGGAAAAATTTCGCAACACAAAAATTGTCGCGCTACAAGGCATAATGCCATGGAGTGAAGAAAAATCTTTGTAATTTTGGAAAACACCGAGGAAGGCCACGGATGACCAAAAATACAATTCCAATCACTCGTAAAGCTGCGAGAAGATAGGAACAACACAATCTTGATTTTGATCTTTCATAATTATTTAAAACTTACAAAATTTCCAAATTTAACTTGTTTCACAAAGAATTGGAGTTTTGCACCCATAGACCTTGAAAAAAATGCGAAGCAAAGAACCAGTGGTTTCGCAGATTTTGAAATCTTTTCAAGAGATCTTTTCCAAACTGATCTTGGATAAATTGCCTCTACAAAACAAATTTATTTTGCACAACCACAAACATCTAGCTCTGATACCATGTTAGGAAAGTAGGGATAAATAATAAACACGGCCATAAATTTGCCAACGATTATAGTTTATGATTATACAACAAATTATAATGAATTAAACCATAGATTGCATGAATAACAGTGAAAGTAAATAACCCATAACACATAATAATGAACACAACACAAGATTTAAGTGGGAAAACCTTTCGGTAAAAACCCCACTGAAAATATCACTTATTTTTATTGAGAATTGAATTTCACCCAACACTCCCACTACTCCCTTGATCCCCAACAATTACATCTTATCAAAGGGTATTATAAGCTATAAACAACATTCGCTCAATGTAGAGTACTAGCTCGCATATTTCGCATTCATGTTTCTTGCTTCAGCTCGAATATAGCTCACATCATGCATCATGATTTTTCTTAACAATCTCAAATGAGATCACCTGTTATATACAGGGCGGGTGATGTATTTTACCGTTTCACTCTTATAATTCAACTTTGAATTAGTAGTCGTCTTACATTGGTCGGCATGAGGATCAACTTATGTTTTAAACATAGGTTTTAACCAAATCCTTTTAAAAGTCTTTGGCGGGTTTTTAATTAAGTGGTTTCCCGCTTAATATTACAATCCCCAACACATGAGACTGATTTTTGTATTGCTGTCATCACCATCACCAACCACCGGGTTACTCCATTTGCTTTCATACAAATAGGTTTACAAGAGCCTTCAATCATGGGAAGGAGTTTTTTTCAGTTGGTGATCGCTAATATGATATTTTCAGTCCTTGCATGGCTGTTCTCAGCCCCTACATTGCCCAAGTTGTTGATTTTTGCAAGAAAATTACATTTTTGTACTGTTGTACCCTTTTCATGTTGTTGGTCATGACAATAACAGGTATAGGACTGTTGTTATCAGCTAAGGACAGCTGTAAGCTTGCACAAAATGAGGGAAAATCTTTGATAATGTGAAGTTGGAAGAAAGGTTCAATTGAAAAAAATCATCATGACAACCACTAGGAGGGTACTTATTTGGATGAAAATCTAAGTAATGTGTGGCTGTTATAGCTTATCTCCAGCGTTCACATGTAATATCCCCTTCCCGGTTGAAGACCCTTAGCCCATTCATTGTTTCCCGATGGCTAAGGGAGGAATAAAAGGGAAACTTAGTGATACTAAATCATAAAGCGCATCTTAAAATATTATTATAAACATTTTATTAATTTATTAATGAAAAAAGTGAAAAAGAAAAGATAAAGTAATAAAATAAAATTAGAAAAAAGAAATAAAGTGATAAAGTCACTTTATTTTATTTTCCCTATGGAAAATGGCGACCCATGTGAAGAAGGGAAAATGACCAAAGAAAAAATTAAATGCAGGAAAAGAAATGTGATTGGTGGTCTTGGGTGGCAAAAAGGCCAAGCTTTGCTATAAAAGCAAGTCGACTTGCAAGGGGAAAGCATATCTCTTTTGTTATGATAATTTTCAGATTTGTGTAAGCTTGCATGCTTTCCATAAAAACTCCAAAGGACGAAAACCCTTTGAAGTTAGCTCTTGAGGACGAAAACCCTCTTGAGGATTAGAGAGAGAGGAACGAAAACTCTTCTTTCTCTTGAGAGGATTCTCCATTCAGGGGTTTCCATTGAAGATCAAGGATTTATTTGTGTTTTCCAACAGTTGTTGAAGGCTAGATTTGCAGATTTGTGTTACTTTTTGACGAGGGTTTGAAGGTGGAAGCTTGTTGTAGATTTTTTACCTTCATTTGCAGCCATATCTAGGGTTATCTACACCCTTGTGGGTGGAGTTAGGTACATTCTAGGGCACAGCTTGTCCTGGATCTCATCATCAACAACTTTGCCATAATTTTAGAAGCCAAGTTCGGCTAGTTTGCATAATTTTTGGGCTTGGGAAACTCTATTTTCAGTCTTGTTTGAGGATTGTCATCAAATTTATAATAAATAATTCAACCTTCTATTTTGATCCAATCTGGTATTTTTCTCATGTTCTTATCCTTATAAAAATTGTTGATCAGTTTGGGAAAGGAATTTAGTTGATTTTCTTCCTTCATGCAAGTCGCCATTCAGTAGTAAAATTCAGATCTGCACTTATTTAATTTTGTATAATTGCTACTACTTGCTATTTGGATTGGGATTTGCGGATAATCCGTTTGGGGGTATAATTTGTCCAATTGGGGACAATACGGATAATTTCCCATTGATACCACCGTAATGTCCCCAATGGACATATTTTCACCCTCAAATGGAATAACGACAAATCCCCATCAAAAATACAAGATTCAACAATTATTTATCAAAACCCTTGAAATTTGAATGTGGAAAATGAACAAGAAGAAGCTATAAATTATTGTTTTTATGATAGCAATGCAAACAACCCAAAATTCCTTGCCAAAACCCTAGGAGATTTGCCTATGGGTGTAAAATAGCCTCAAAACACCTTCAAAAATTATGAAATTAAATCTGTAGCTAGCCCTTGAATTATCAAATATGAAAATACTTATATTTTTGCAAAATACTGAAAATCTGATTTTTAATTGCAAAAAATAACTGAAACTTCAGAAATTCATAACTCGGAAAATACCCAACAATTTTTGACAAATGATAGCTCAAATTGAAAATAAAATCAAAAGCTTTCCGATGGGTGGAAGGCACCCAAAACAAGCTCGGAAATCTGGAAATGTGTAGATGAAACCCTAGTTGTACCCAAAATCAACAACCATTCACCCCTCTTGGAAAGCCCTCAAACAAGCCTCAAAATTGATCACAACACCTCAGATCTGATTCTTCTTCAGTTTGACCTTCAACAAAGACCTCTCATGTAGAAAAACCCTTCAAACAACAACCAATATTCTCCTTCAAACCCTTTCTCAGATCTGCAAAATTACAGCCTTCAGACACTGTTGGAAAACACAATAGAATCTTGAAATGCAATGGAAACCTCTGAATGAAGCTCCCTCTCAAAAGAAAGAAGAGTTTTTGTTCTTCTCTCTAAGCTTAAAGAGGGTTTTGTCCTCTAGAGCTAACTTCAAAGGGTTTTTCATCCTTTGGAGTTTTTATGGAAAGCATGCAAGCTTACACAAATCTGAAAATTATCATAACAAAAGATTTGCTTTCCCTTGCAAGTCAACTTGCTTTTATAGCAATGCTTGGCCTTTTTGCCACCCAAGACCACCAATCACATTTCTTTTCCTACATTTAATTTTTTCTTTGGTCATTTTCCCTTCTTCACATGGGTTGCCATTTTCCATAGGGTCGCCATTTTTTTCTAATTTTATTTTATTACTTTATCTTTTCTTTTGCACTTTTGTCATTAATAAATTAATAAAGTGCTTATAATAATATTTTAAGATGCACTTTATGATTTATTTTGACTAAGTTTCCCTTTTATTCCTCCCTTAGACGTCGAGAAACAATGAATGGGATAAGGATCTTAGACCAAGAAGGGGATATTACACCACTCTATGTCCCTTGTCAGGAGTTAACCCATTTGTCAAGTACAAGATCACAACTCTATGAGCACTACAACATAATTGATCACCTTAGCATTTGCTTGAAGGCAAGGAAATTTGGGGGTGGATGTAATGTCCCCTTTTCTAAATTAAAAATAATTAATAATATTGTAAGTTGGGCCCAGTCATTTCTCCATTTTGGGCAACTTAATAATAATATTATTATTATTAAAATAAAAGGTATTTTTAAATACTTGAAGTAAAAAGAAGACCCTTAGCTATCCAGTTATTCCAGCGGGCTAAAAGGGTTGGAAAAAGAGGGAACAAGGTGGTAGTATGACTAAGTTGGCCAAAAGTAATGTATAACGACAATTTAAGTCATTTTTAATAAAGTAAAGGGGAACTTTCTATTTTAAGTGAACTCAACGCTTAAATAGAAATTAAAAGTCACTTTAATTAAATAAAGTGCACCTACCACATGGATCGCCCCACTTTGGGAAAATAAGGAGGAAAAAGTATATGAGGAGAGGGAGCTCATTTCATTATCTTTTATCATCTAATTTCCTATGTGTGAGTAGTTTGCTTCCATATTCAGTTGTTGAGGACGAAATCCCTCATTGGCAAGCTGTTGAGGATGAAAACCCTCATTAGCATTTAGATCTTGGGGACAAAAACCCTCAATTTTTCCTTGGTGGTCTCATACGGAGGTCACACTTGAGCTTCAAATCAGATTTTCAAAGATTCAGATCAGATTTACAGAACTAGGGCACATTTCAAATCAGAATTTGTAGAAATTCCAGCTAGGGCATCATTCAAAAATTCAGAAAAGGCAGAATTTCAGTCAAGGGCAGTCAGATCTACATTGAAGGATCAGCTAGGGCATCATTCCAGCTGAGGTGCCACACTTTGGGAGGTCATTTCAGGCCTATCCTAGGGCTGACGTCACCCTTTGAGGGTTTGGGTTAGCTTTTGCGGTCAGTTTTGTATTCAAAAAAATAAATTATAATTTGCAGCTGTCTTTTGTAATTTTTCCCTACATTTCCAGCCAATAAAATTAGCAATTTTTAGTCATTCAGAGAAAATTCAAAATTATTATTTTCAGACCTTAGGGTTTGAAGAAAATAATTATTTTCAGAATTCTGTAATTATTTTCAAGGGTCTCTTTAGATAAATCAGAATCTGAATTTTCTTTATATTTCACAAGGGTTTGTGGACATTTCAGTATTTTCAGGATTTTAGTCCTAAGAGTTTGATATTAAATTCAGATTTCATAGTTTATCTCTCAAATTTCAGATCATTCAAGTTTCAGTATAAAAGGGTTTGCTACAAATCCATATCTTTCTTATTTTTTCCGAAAGGGATACTACACACTTGAAGCAAACAAAGTGGAAAGCAACCAAAAAGGCATAGCAAGGGAAGACTTCCACATGATTTGCAAACCACATCAATTATTAGCAGACATTAATCACGAATTCAAGCATCGGGCTATAACTTGGGCCGACTAGGCCAATTTTTTTGGCCAATAGAACATGTTTTGTTTTTGATGTTTTCAATCAGGAAAATTCCACAATGCAGTGGCATCATGGTACGAGAGGAGTTGTGGGATTTTACAAACTGGACAGTCTAGGACATTCCCTTTTTCTTTCAAATGTGCATACCAGTCATGTGAGAAAAGGGCACACTTACAATCGAAGACCAAAACAACAGTATATAATGTTTGTGTGTTAAAGGAAAACTACAATTATTTTGTGACATTTTTTTATGGAAATCTGTCTAGGGCATGACAAGGAAAAGTTTAGACCAAAAATCGCAAGTTCAAGTTTGAATGTTTAGCAAATGGGGCACAACCTTTGAGAAAGTTATTTGTATAAAATTCTGATATTATTGTAGCAATTAGATTGAGATTGACTTTGCATCTTCCTTTTCTATTGATTTACGGGTCAAATATTGTGTATAATGTGTAATGTCCCCTTTCTGTAATGTCCCCTTCTTACTATGCCAAATGGCCCAAGGGCCAAGTCGGGCCCAAAACGCGGTCAGACCCAAGGGGGCTGTGGGTGCGGAAGCTTGTGGGAAGGGGCCCCGTGGTTTTAATGTCCTAGTTTGGCATTTAGGGGTCACTTTGGACACGGCGACATTGTAGATACTTTTATGTTAGTGGCCCCTCCATGGAATGAAATGCGCTAGGGTTGTGGGGGCACGTTTACCAAGGAAAGGTATATATGGAGACGGGGAAGGAAGAAAAGACACTTTTTGTCACATACTCTTAGCCTCTTCTCGTGCAGTTGCTGCCGTTGTTGCGTTTCTACAACTTGTGGAGTCAAATCCCACAGGGACCCTAGCTTCGGTGGTGAGAGACCCATCTCTAGCTAGCAGGGCATTCTTCGATAGTGAAAGATCTACCCTAGTCTGTCATCTTGAAGTAGTTTTCTAGGCCGTACTACAGAGATATTTCCAAAGGGTCAAAGGAAGGGTTTCGAGGATTTTGGGGGCTTTCGGGAAGACAATCAGAGGGGCTCTGGATCCGACTCACAGCAGCCATCTAGGTTGGGTGTGGCAGCACGTGGAAGGCGCCTCCCTCATTTCCTAACTCCATTCCTTGCATGGCAACTTGCAGCCTCTATTTGGGGTTTTCCAGTCGGTCGGGTCAGATCTGCAGGTGGCAGTGCTATTCCCTACATATGCCTTGTTTTCAAAGACCCTTATTTTGCTCTTGTATTTAGAGGGTCACGGACCTTTGAAGTTGACTAGCCGCCTAGGGCTTTTGTACCTTGTCGGGCAGCAATATATTATTCCATAAAATGTTTGCATAGTGTCTATTATTATTATTGTAAGCTTCCCTTGTAATTTCATGCATTGTGGGCAAATATTTTGTGTGATATCAATTCAATACCATTCGCTGTCCCAGCTAGACATTTTCATTAAAAATCAGTATTTTACTTTGTTGTAAATTTTCTATATTTTGTGCATTTTAAGTAATATCCTACGAGGGATATTTTAGTGGTATCAGAGCGGCTATTTCTCTAGCCTGTAGAGATTAAAAGATGGGGGACAGAGACAGTGAGGATATAGGGGTGGAGCTGATGAAACAATTGTTCACCAACATGGTAAAGCAACAAGAGACTACCAATCTCTATTTGAGCCAGCTCACTGGGAGATTAACACAGGATAGGTCGATACTCATGTGGAAAGAGGAGAAAATAACAACAGGGGACAATATGGTCAAAGAGGTGAGGGTGGACATTCAGGAAAGCGGTCCCCCATTCTTCTACCAAGCCTCTGGGGTCTCACGAACCTTCTTTCTTGAAGGATCCGGAAGTTTCACAGTGCGGCTGGGGATGTTGTAGATGAGGAGTCTTGTTGGGAAAGGTACCAGACTTTAAGTGATGGCTTTTGTGACAACATGCCATTCCAGGAATATTGCAAAATGAAGATTGGCAGCAGCCTAGGAGAGATTACCAGGCACAAGTACCAAAGATGCAAAGGAGGTTGGGACAGATTTCTGTTCCACATTTCGACGGTTCTAAGAAGTGTATTACACAGTCTTGGGTGCAGAAGTTGAAGACATACTTCGACCTGAATCCGATGCGGGAGGAAGATGCAATTAAGTTTGCAATCCTACATCTAGAGGGAGACGCTCATGATTGGTGGCATCATGGGTTGATTACACAAGGACACATATACATCACGACTTATGCAGAGTTCACAAAGAGGCTAGTGAGCAGATTTGATAAGAGGGACCCCGATGGGTATTTTAGAGAGCTGACTCATCTGAGACAGACCGGTTCCGTGGATCAGTATATCACCGATTTTCAGAGACTATCGGTCATGGTACCTGATATTACAGAGATGAGACTGATTTCCCTATTCATAGCAGGTTTGACAAACGCTCTCGTTGGATTTGTGAGGGCATTTGAGCCTTCTTCGTTGCATGAGGCTATTAGGAGAGCTCGTGACCTAGAGCTATCCACTCTTAAGTCGAGGTTTCCACCTCGAGTGCAGCCTAAGGGTTTCCCTTCGAGAACTCGGGGTTTGCAGCCGAAGGTACCCCCACCTAGGAAGGATACAGCCTAGAGACCATTCGGAGCTAGCGAGGACGAGGGGAGGAATTGAGGCGAAAGAAACTGTGTTTCGATTGCCGCGCACCTTGGGTCCCAGGGCACGATTGCAAGGGCAGAGGGAGGGCCCAATACATAGAGGTCTTCGAGGAGAGTGATGGTGACGAAGAGTTGAACACATAACCATTAGAGGATGATGATGATGAGGCATCAGATGGTGTGGGTGTGGAGCAAGATAGTGAGACTTTCCCCAGGAGACTATCGCCACATTGTCTAGTACCCCGAGGTACAAGGCATTCAGAGTTAGGGGAGTTTTGCAGGGACAACGAGTGGTGGTACTCATTGATAGTGGGGCAACCCACAACTTTATTGATGCCTCATTGGTTGAGAGGCGGGGGTTACAGACAGGAATTTGAGGGCTTCGACGTGGTTGTAGCCAATGGAGAGTTTATGAGATGCACACGACGAGTTCCCCAACTGAGCATCGCGATGGGTAACTATACAGTTACCAATGATTTCTATATTTTTGGAATTGGAGAGACCAACATAGTGCTTTGGGTACAGTGGCTCCATTCCCTTGGTGAATTTCGAACTAACTTCAGGGACGACGGAGCTGAAGTTTAAATCTAAAGGGAGGAATGTGATCTTGAGGGGTTTATCCTCGGGGGCATCCTAAGTTGTAACGGCCAAGAGGATCGAGAGGATCTATAGGCACGACGAGGTGGATTGGGCAATACACTGCTTGGTTTGACCAAGAAATCAGAGGAGGGACAACAGCAGTACCATGTGGATATACAAGGCCTATTGGACAAACACAGTGCCGTGTTTGGTGACATACCTCAAGCATACCTCCAGATAGGAGATTTGAGCATGTGATTGAGCTCGAGGATGTTAGACCGGTGGTCACTTCTCCTTACTGCCACCCCAAGCGGTTTAAGGATGAGATTGAGAAGACTATACAGGAGCTCATGGATATGGGGCATATTAGACCAAGTTCCAGCCCTTTTACTTCTTCGGTGGTTTTGGTGAAGAAGAAGGATGGGACCCTGCGGATGTGTATGGACTACGGCCTTAAATAAGAAGACAATAAAGAACAAGTATCCCGTACCACGCATTGATGAGTTGTTGGACGAGCTACATGGTGCAATCTATTTTTCGAAAATAGATTTGCGCTTTGGATATCATCAGATCAAAGTCAGGGAGTAGGATGTGCATAAGACAACGTTCAGATGCCATTACGGTCACTTTGAATTCTTGGTGATGCCTTTCGGATTGTCTAATGCTCTAGCTACATTCCAGTCTTGCATGAATCATGTGTTCAACCGTCACTTGCGGAAGTTCGTGTTGGTTTTCTTCGAAGATATTTTAGTCTACAGCAGGACTTGGGACGACCATATCAGGCACTTGGGTGAGATATTGGGGATATTAGAAGCAAATTCGTTAAATGCGAAAGCTTCTAAGTGTGAGTTCGGCATGACCGAACTTCGTACTTGGGATATGTAATTGGCGGGGGTACAGTGAAGGTGGACAGAGAGAAGATATGGGCAATCCTGGATTGGCCCCCACCTAGAACATTGACACAATTGAGAGGATTCGTGGGGTTGTGCACATACTACTGGAGGTTCGTGAAGAATTTCTCTCGGTTAACTACTCCATTGATTGATTTGACCAAGAAGGGGGCTTTTGCTTGGTCAGACGTTGCTCAACAGGTTTTTGACCACCTCAAGGAGGTAATGAGTTCGTGTCCCGTCCTCGCATTACCAGACTTCTCCCGCCCATTCATCCTAGAGTGTGATGCTTCAAGAGAGGGTGTTGGGGCAGTTCTCATGCAGGACCGGCATTCCATCGCCTTTGAGAGTCGAAAACTAAAACCCGTGGAGAGGGTATTCAATCTACGACAAGGAGATGTTGGCCATTATGCATGCCTTGGCCAAATTCAGACAGTACCTTGTGGGCAGCAAATTCGTGGTTCGTACGGATCACAACAGTTTGAGATTCTTCTTGGGACAGAAAGAGCTCAACGATCACCAACAGAGATGGGTGAACAAGGTGCAAACATATGACTTTGACATTGAGTACACTCGAGGTAAGAATAATATTGTTGCTGACGCTTTATCTAGGAGGCCTTACCTCACTGCTATGCTTAGTTCTATGTCTGAGATTTCAGCGGATTGGAAGGCTCATATACTTGTTGAGTATTCCAAAAATCAGTTTGCATGTGGGATCATGGATGGTATGATACAGGACGACCGATACAGAGTAGTGGATGATCTCATTTTCTACAAGGATAGGATCTTCCTTGTACCAGGATCCAAAATGAAGGGGAAGATCCTTCGAGCAGTACATGATACACCCCTAGTTGGACATCCTGGGTATTTCAAAACATACAGGTTCATCAGGGAGAGATTTGCATGGAAGGGGATGAAGGACGATGTCCTAAATCATGTCAGAGAATGTATGGTTTGCCAGCAAACCAAATCCGAGCGCTCTTTCCCAGCAGGATTACTTCAGCCTCTCCCCATTCCCGAACAGAAATGGGAAAGCATATCTATGGACTTTATCACAGGGCTTCCCTTGGTGCATGGGCATAGCTGCATTTATGTTGTAGTTGATCGGTTAACTAAGTATGCTCATTTCTTTTCCCTACCCAAAGGGCACGAGGCCGTGGATGTGGCCCAGATCTTCTATACCGGTATTTTTCGGCTACATGGGTTGCCTAAAAATATCGTCAGTGACAGGGACAAGATCTTCATGAGCGCCTTTTGGCAGGAGATCTTCAGACTAGCAGGTACAGAGTTAACTCCTAGCACTAGCTACCACCCATAGACAGACAGATGGGCAAACGGAGATAGTCAATAAGTGGATAGAAGGCTACTTGCGGAGTTACGTGACAGGACACCAACGGGCATGGATCAAATGGTTACACATGGGTGAGTATTGCTATAATACCACCTACCAAATGAGCATAGGTATTGTTGGCTAGATTTTTGCATAGCACAAAACCTAGCGATCATGAGATAAATCTCCCTCATTTACCGGTGAGGCTCCGTGTCGATTTGTCAATTAAAATATGCTAGTATCTATATGGGGTTTTACTTTAATTGTTCTCATGAACCATAGGCACATGCGATTCGCAACAAATAAGCGAGTTTAAGAAAGGAAATATTTATAGAAGGGAATTATATAAACACGAGAGAAGAAATGGGGAAGATGTGCATCCCAATCAATAGATAATGAGTTGATTGCATGCACATAGAAGAAACCAATAGATATAAACACATAATTATAAGCAAGGGTAGCTCTAGATCTAGATTTGAAATAACACAGTTTATTAAAAGATCTAAGATATAAAAGCTAGAAACACAATACATTGTGACACAAAGTTCTCCGAAAACCTACTCTTGTATAGTCCTTTGCTTCAAGTGGCTCTCAAGGGTTTTAGCACAAAGTCTGGAACACAAGGATGCTGCTTACAAATTTTGGTCATTAACCGGAGGTTCTACTTATAGAATGTAGAAGGGAAAGTACAAATGGGAAACTCAACTAAACTGAAACATAAACAACAAGTAAAGATGACATTTGGCAATCATCCTCCACTAACTTCTCCTTAAGTGACACATGTATCACTTAACTAATAGAATTGTTCCACATAACTTTAAGTAATGGTTTCAAAACCAATAACTTTAAAGTTTTACAATTTCATCGGGAACGTGGAAAATAAAAGAAGAAAGAATAGAAGAAGTCAAGCCAGTTGTAACATTTATGTCTTCTTTTTGTTCTGATACTGGATATACTTGTCGAACATGTAATTCAACATCTTCCCATCTATTTTAGCCACTACTTCCTTTTTTGTCCTGAACTGCAGCAATCCTTCATTCAACACCTTGATACACTCTTCCACATCCTCCAAGCTTGGCCCGAACCTCGCAATATCCGCCTGCAGTGCCACCAGTCTGCTAATGGAATTCATCGTGAAAGGTTTAGTAGCTCCATCAATTCTCTTTTGTACCATCAGAAGAGACCCTTCCAGGGAATTAGGCACTCTACTAGGAATGATCCGCACGTATGAAGTAACATTTCCGACCACTTCCTCCTCAGTGAAAGAAATGATATTGTCTGGTAAGGACGATGTCCTACTCTCAAGTGCTTGCATCCTCTTCAACAAAACTCTGCAGATCTCCAAACGGAAAGATATTGCAAACTCCAGCTGCTTCCCCTTCTCAACCGACTGCCTCACAGTACAATACGCTCGCATGACCAATACTTCTCTGGCAGCTTGTTGATTTCAGCCAAAGTACTCAAGTTACTCTTAACAACTGTGTTCATATCTACTATGCTCGTCACCAGTTGCTTCACACTGATTTCTTTGCATCATTTATAACCTTAAGGTGGTGCACCTCTCCAAGTTGTCTGAATCTTAACGAATAATCGATTCTTCCGTTAAATCGATAGCTTTCACCGATTGCTTGCATCCTCCATCTCCTGCATAAGATGATCACTCACCGCTCGAAATGGAAATTTGAGTGGAAGGTTTAGCAACCTTGGCTATGATCTCGCACAACTGAGATACCTGCTTCTGAAGCTCGTCTTTCTCCGCCTTTTCTCTGTCAAGCCTAAGGAATAGAGCATCTATCAATGTCTATGTATCCTGCTTCGATCCTTCTGTGGTGGTTTGACCGATGGGTACTCTGGTTACTGTAACATCTTTTGCCGTGAGCTCATCTTCCGCCGTGAGCTCATCTTCCTTCTTTCCTTCCGCCGGAATTGACATCTCAGCAAACTTTTGTCCCGATTCCTCAATGATCAACCTTGAAGTTACCTTAGCAACTTTAAGTTTTCTGTCCTTTCCGCCTAGACTCGGAGCAACCGCAAGTCGTGTTCCTCTTAGTTCATTTCCACTCTCGCTTCTAGAACCAACTGCGAAGCCAACCATTCTGAGAAGTTACTTCTCGGAGAATGAGAAGTTGCTGAGTGCACTACTATCCCCCGCTCTGTTTTCTCGCCATCGAAAGCTGCTATAAAGTGTTATGGCTGCCATCTTCTCGAATCATCCAAGGACAAAGCTCTTTCGAACTCTGTCATCTGCAGACTTGATGTCTCTTCGAGCAGTCTTTGAGCAGTGGCGAGGAGAGAAGATGAATGTCGCGGATTCGGTGGAGGCATGGAAGTGTCTGTTGAGGTGCAATGATCGGTGAAGTACCGGATCTTTGGAGAAGTCGAACTAAAGTCATGGCCGTGGAAGTGATCTTCTCCTTTGATTGAGATCTTTGTGCACTTTCATCTTTTCGGACCGTGCTTCCTCTTGAGGGAATCATCTTGAAGTTGCCGTGATTTGATTCATCGAGTGCTTCATCAAGGCAAGTATCCCTTCAAAGAACTAGTTTGAAGTATTCACCGAAGCAGCGCGAGATCCTTTCCTCAATGTATGGCGGCCTCCTACGTTATCCTGAAATACGGCTCTTTCTCCTCCCATTTGATGGTAAGTGTCAAGCAACACATTCCCATTATCTCTAAGATCCGCAGGTATCCGCGCTAGTCCAAAGTCGAACACTTGCCGTGCTGATAGCCTGCTGAAATCCTTCTTTCTAACCTCGTACTCACTTTTGCACTTCATCCAGAAATCCTCTAATGAAGGCACATGTGCATACTCCTGGGAGATCGTCTTCTTGGCTACTCCAAATGGATCGAAGTTCAGTCGTGCCGGAAAGAACTCTTGCTCATACTCGGATAACATTTCCGCTTCTAATCCTCGGGCCTTATGAATGCTCTGGCAGCTATAATGTCCCACAGTGATCGGGAAGAAGCCCGTAGACTTGTGCCGTTTCGACTGAAGGTCGTGTATCTCCACAAGTTGTCTGCTTAGCTCCATGGTGATCAATCTATCATTCGGATATCTGGGCAACTTAACTGGTTCTCCAGAAAAACTAGTAACCCTGAGGTATGTGAAATCTGCAAACTGAATGAATAGACTACCAATTCTGGATACAGCTTCCCACGCTTCCTTGCTCACCCTGTTGGCCTTTAGGTCCCTGTCTAGCCTACAAATGAATTCGTAGAAGAATCCATCATTGACCACTTTGAAATCTTTCTCGCACGCAGGTACAGTAAGTTGTGGGTAGCACTCGAAAATGGGGTCCTTAGAAAGAACGCCACATCTATCCAGCTTGGAGAAGATGCCTTGTGAAGCTGCAGCATACCAAGTAGGAAGTCATTTTGAAGCTGAAAGTACGCTTCACGTTCCGGAGTTGCTCACCAATGTTGTCGCTAATGATTTCCGACCAATTGATTATGGAATCAACCTTGTTGACTTCAATGGTCCTGATGAAAGCATACATCCATGTACGGAAAGTGTGAGCGTTCGCCTCACCATTAATCCTACATAACAATTTGGCAACATCATCTACCTCCTGCACCAGATTGAACCGCGAAAGAGTTCTTGGGAACTTAGAAGGAGATTTGGGCTTCTTCATGTATATGTTGTTCATTATGTTCACGCAGTCAACTCTATGCTTCTCTCACATATTGTGCCAAAGCATCCTGAATGCTTATGGAAATCACCACCTTTCGAGCTAGAATCTTCAAGTAATAATTGATGAACTCTGCGTCTAACCGAATTATTGTTTTCCCCGTAGCATCTCGCACTAATCTGGATGAAGGATGGTAAGACCTAACACACTCCATAACGAACTCTGGCAACTGGGCTGTGTATGGAAAGGTTGCAGCTCAAATAATTCCACTGCTTTTAACTGCACACATGAGTGAAGTCTTTCCTGCTATGGATCTATCAATCAATTCGGAAAGAGGTTCGGACCTAGATCTGTGTCTCTTATGTCTGCAAATTTGGAAGTGATGCATGACTCCGTTGTGCTTTCTTTTTCGTCCCTCTTTGCCATGGCTTTGTCTATCTTTGTCTAAACAATTCTTTTTCTTCTTATTCGGTCGGAATTCTTCAAAATTGGTGCAGATTTGGATAATTCTTCAGATTCGAGAGGATATATTCAATGTATTGGACATTGATTAAAGCTCCTTTTCTTTTGTAAAGCACCTGTAACGAATTCCTGCAATTAATTCAGACAAAGATGGCAACCGGAACATGAACAGTGAATTTTAATTATAAAAATCTGCATAATTCAAGCCTGCTGCCCCAAAAATTGATGTTTTGTTTGCATGCAAAGTGAGCATGAATTTCTCTAACTTCACCTGAGCACCTGTATCACTTATGTAAACAATTATCCAGACACAAATCAACTCCCTTCAACCTGTGCACCAAAATTGGAAGCTTTTAGCATTGATTTCACCTTCTTTTGAGCAAAAATCCTCTTCAAATGGGGCGCACTTTTCCTCTGGGCTGCACTTCTTTACCTGTGAATTAATTAATTCATCCTTATGGCAGCCCCTGCTTATATAACCCTTGTGATTCTATAATTAATTAATGTCTTTGCTATTACTGGCAATTAATTAATTAATTAATGAGCTTCACTCTTCAAATGGGGCGCCTATTTTGTGCATGTTTATGGCTGCCATTAAATAAAATAAATTTATTTAATTTTAGACTTCTGCTTCCACTTAACTCAAGCCTCACAGTATGCTTTGACCTTAGCCACTGAAAATAGGAATTAATTTAATCATTTAATACTTTAAAAAGTATTATTTCTCTCCCAAAAGGGGCGCACTTTTTGACATAAAGGGGCTGCCATTAAATAAATTAATTTATTTAATTTTAGAACAGTCTATTTTCAACCACCTTTTGTCCTTTAACTTCAGTTGACTTTTCCACAAGCCTGGGCGCCTATTTTGGGTGAATAATTAATTAAATTAATCAATTTAAAGGCTGCCTTTACTTCTCCAAAGGGGGCGCACTTTTTGACAAAGAATTCTATTTTTAAGAAACACATGACAATGGGATTTTTTACCCTGCAAGGCAGCCCTGAAAATCCCATGATTCACTTAAGTCACTTGTCTTTCATAATGGGATTATTTACCCTACAAGGCAGACAATAAAATCCCATGATTCACTTAAGTGATCTTTCTTTTATTCCACAATGGGAATTTTTACCCTGCAAGGCAGGTAATAAATTCCCGCCTACCTGTTGCCTCTAATTTTCCCATTGTCACTTAAGTGGCGTTGCTTTCATGGGAAAAAGTACCCTGCTAGGCAAGTACAAAATTCCCACCTGCCTGCTGCTTCTAATTTTCCCATGATTCACTTCAATTCTTCTTTTTCCAAAAATGCGGCCAGCCCAGAAGAGGCTTTTTGGTGCACGACTTCGTCTTTTCCCAGTGGCAGGAACCAGACCTTCGATGGCGAATTCCTTCTGGCATAACGTGCGTATATGATCTCCAGTTAATCGGCCAAGAATCAGGCCAAACCGGCAAAGGATTTGATCTAGAGAAATTTCTGTAAAACGAAACAGAAAAACACAAAAACACAAAACATTGCGAAGTTACAAATAAAGTCCAAAACTCATTCTTGGTTAAAACCCTCTTTGGTACATAGGAATAATGATATGTACGATCACAACGGAGTTAAACCGGAGTGCAAATTGCCTCAAACGGGCTCAAAATAATTAAATACAAATTTCCCGCAGACAAATCCCGACGATAGAATATAACAATTTTGGGCATCCGGGTATTTGGCGAAAATGGCTACTATGGCTCTTTGGGAATATCTTTGACGCAATACAAGAACTTTAAGCAATAATAACACAAAAGCGACCCAATATTTTAAATGTACAAAAAAATTCGGATATGGTAGTCACAGATTTTAGGATGAAATCGAGGACACCAGTATGACCCCTTTCCGAGCCTTGTATGGGTACGACGCAAGGACATTCGTAGATTTGGTATTACCAGATAGCCGAGCTCCCAAAGCTCGAGATTGGTTGTAGGAGAACCAGGATATTCTGAAGGCTCTCAGAGAGAATCTTCAGAAGGCACAGAATCAGCAGAAGGTATACGCAGATCGGCACAGAGACAGAGAGGTCTTTTGAGGCTGGGGATCTAGTGTTCCTACGTTTACAGACCATATAGGCAGTCCTCACTGAAGCAAAAGGGTGCAGAGAAATTGAAACCACGATTTTATGGTCCGTACCGAATAGTTCGTCGAGTAGGGGCAGTGGCATATGAGCTAGAGCTACCGGAGCACAGTAAGATACATAATGTCTTCCATGTTTCATGCCTTAAGAAGGCGCTCGGACCGCATATTGCACCATCTACAGAGCTACCACCACTAGATGAGGAAGGGAAGTTGGTGCTAGAACCGGAAGCCATTATTGAAACGAGACGGAGGGGGCTTAGGAGCAGAGCAATCACCGAGTATTTGGTGCGATGGAAGGGATTGCCACTTGAGGATGCTACTTGGGAGGGGGAGTAGATTTTGCAGTATCCTAATTTGCGTTTTCTTGAGGACAAGCAAATTTTGGGAAGGGAGGACTGTAATGTCCCCTTTCTGTAATGTCCCCTTCTTCCTATGCCAAATGGCCCAAGGGCCAAGTCGGGCCCAAAACGTGGTCAGACCCAAGGGGTTGTGGATGCCGAAAGCTTGTGGGAAGGGGCCCCGTGGTTTTAATGTCCTAGTTTGGCGTTTAGGGGTCACTTTTGGACACGGCAACTCAAAATGGGAGAAAGTAATTGTAGATACTTTTATGTTAGTGGCCCCTACATGGAATGAAATGCGCTCCAAGGAATGAAATGCACTAGGGTTGTGGGGGCTCGTTTGCCAAGGAAAGGTATATATGGAGACGGGGAAGGAAGAAAAGGCACTTTTTGTCACATACTCTTAGCCTCTTCTTGTGCAACTGCTGCTGTTGCGTTTCTACAGCTTGTGGAGTCAAATCCCACAGGGACCCTAGCTTCGGTGGTGAGAGACCCGTCCCTAGCTAGCAGGGCATTCTTCGGTAGTGAAAGATCTACCCTAGTCTGTCATCTTGGAGTCGTTTTCTAGGCCGTACTACAGAGATATTTCCAGAGGGTTAGAGGAAGGGTTTCGAGGATTTTTGGGGGCTTTCGGGAAGACAATCAGAGGGGCTCTAGATCCGACTCACAACAGCCATCTAGGCTGGGCGTGGCAGCACGTGGAAGGCACCTCCCTCATTTCCTAACTCCATTCCTTGTGTGGCAACTCGCAGCCTCTATTTGGGGGTTTTCCAGTTGGCCGGGTCAGATCTGCAGGTGGCAGTGCTATTCCCTACATCTGCCTATTCCCTACATATGCCTTGTTGTTTTCAAAGACCCTTATTTTGCTCTTGTATTTAGAGGGTCACGGACCTCTGAAGTTGACTAGCCGCCTAGGGCTTTCTGTACCTTGTCGGGCAGCAATATATTATTCCATAAAATGTCTGCATAGTGTCTATTATTATTATTGTAATTTCATGCATTGTGGGCAAATATTTTGTGTGATATCAATTCAATACCATTCGCTGTCCCAGCTGGACATTTTCATTAAAAATCAGTATTTTACTTTGCTGTAAATTTTCTATATTTTGTGCATTTTTAAGTAATATCCTACAAGGGATATTTCATAATGGTCAACATTAAAACTCTAGCTATGCAAGAAGCACAAAAGTTTACTGGTCATAATTACAATGTCTTGAGTTGAAAAGTTTAAACAATTGCAAAGTATCCAGACAGATAAAATCATTCTCAGCACTGAAGGAATGCTTATTGTCAATTTTGTGGATTATGACATGCATCATAAGGATGCCTTGCTGTTGTGGAAGTTGTCCGTGTCAAATGATTTGATTATTGGGGTTTGGAACCATTAAAGCAAGTGCGCTTTGGATCAATGTGAAGAGCATGTATCAAACATCAAAGAAAAGTCTTGAAATTTTTTTCTATTTTCAGCAAAGATGCACCAGGGTGGGTCCTGTCAACATCTTCTTTGGATGAAAAATCTCCAAAACCATTTCAGTGCCATCAACAAAAAGGTGGATGATGACAATTTGGTTGTGCTTGTTTTTAATAGTTTCCCCCTCCAATGAAACATTTATGGAGGCTCTACATTTGATGACAAAAAGCCACACCCTAACATTCTAGTTTTAGAACTGTGGAGGTTGGGCCGAACTCACTAAAGTTATAAGCCAATGATGATTCATCCCCAGTCAATGTATCACTCTACGAACAATTGGTGGACAACCTATTATATATTATGTCCACAAAACCAGCTCTTTATTTTCCTGTTAGCTGTCTGTTTTAATTTTTGTCTACAGCAAAGCTCCTTCGTTGGACAGCAGCAAAATGTCAAACTAGATTTTGGAGTGATATCTAAGGAGCAACCTGCAGATTTAATGACTAAATTTCTTGGTTCTATTGTATTTGTAAAATTTTGGGACAAACTTGTTTTCTCCTTTTAGTCATTAAAGGGGGTATTAAAATTCTATAGATATTAAGTATATTAATTAACTATTTTTTAATTAATTAATAATATTCTGTTGTAAACCTCCTGAACTACTTTATAACCTCTTCTAGCATAATTAAATGACAGACACATGAATCCCAATGTGTGCCTTCTAGTTTCTCTTCATTTTCTTTCTCATCCTATCCTAAAAGAGTTTTCATTATACTCTAATGCAACCTACATTCTTCACATATCGCTGGGCCTCTCCATAAACGGGAGAGCCTTTTAAATGCCAATTGAAAGGGGTGGTATAGGTCCATTTCTCTTCCATAACCATACCACGTATTGTTTTCAAAAATTTAAGTGTCCGATTACATTGCACATTTCTATAACGTTTTCTTATTTAGTTGTGTGCTTTTACTTTTATTTCATTGTAGGTAAGATCCTGTAACAAAAACTCCAGCCTGAGATTGCAATTTTAATTGTTGCTCTACAGTTGAACTAGGTGAAAAAGAGTTTGAATTAATCAAAATTCTCTTGAGCTTAATCCTCAGTAAAATGACACTAAGTGTTTTATTTGGGTTCTTTGAAACAGAATTCTTTTGATTGTTCAGATTTAAACTTCATTTTGGTTGTCAAAGAAGTATCTAAATCTAGTATTAAACCCTTTTTGTTGTCAAAGAAGAAAATATGAATGCATGTTATTTGGGATGATTGGCAAGCACCATAGTTTACTAATGGAGTTGTTCTTTCACCTCTTTCTACGTTTATGGTCTGTTCAATTTGAATGGGCTTTTGAAAATAAGAAAGATTACAATTGGAGCATACATTTTTCTTCTTTGCTCTGCAGATCTTTGCTGTGAATTTGATTCATTTCTCAATACTAAACCATTCTTATCTGTATGGCTTTCACAGGCTTTTGGTTTAGTGCATCCAAATAAAATTTTGGAAACATTTATTAAAACATGTCACAAAAAGGATGCTGTGCTTATTGGTAATGATGAAACAGAAAGAGAAACACCAGAAACTACAATCACTGAGAAACATCAAGCTTCTTTTTCACACAAATATGCGATGACAAGAATATTTTCAAAAGATCCAGTTGAAATCAATTTGAATACTGTGCCATCACTACAGGAAAACACCTTGACCGAGCGTGAGAGTCCTTTACCATTTTCGAGTCCCTTGGTAGAAAACAATAAATTGTCAACAATACAGAATGAAGAGAGTAAACAAAATACTCTTTCATCAAGCTCTACAGTACAAGCTATATCTATTGAAGATGAACAACCAGATAGTCGTCACTACAGTGAAATTGCTATTATGTCATCTGAGTATCAGTCAGCATCTGCAAACCATTCCACAGGTTTGTTTCTAAGATGCTTACCTTTATGCATATTTGTACCGAGCAAGTAAATAATTTGTTGGTTTTTTTACTGGAGATCTACATCATCATGTACTTATGTTATTAAATACTGCTTGAGAGATACAAAATGAGGGATCTCTGGTAGATTTTAATGGACTCTTTGGACCTTTCGTATGCCCAGATAGCTCCCAATATTTGGGATCTGCAATTTCAAGCCTTCATGAATTCTGTCAAAAGAAAAGGTGGGAGTCACCAATCTGGTTTTGCTATAAGGAGGAAGGCTTGCCACATAACAGAAGGTAAAGGAACTAATATGCAATTCATAAGCACAGTTTGGTACAGCCGTATGCAAGGAAATGATATCGAGAGTAAATTAAAATATGAATATGAGATTAGATGTATGCTTTTACAGGTCAAATAGCTCTTTGGAATGTTAAATGTAATATCTACAATTTATAGTTAAGTATCTTGCATAAATGTAAAGTTTGGCCTCTTCAATTTGTTTTGCAGCTTTACATATATGGTCGTGTTAAGACTTCCTGGAGATAGTTCTGTTGAGTGCATCGGGAGGCACTGAGAAGTAAAAAATTAGCAATGGGATCTGCCGCCTGCGGTGCATTATGGTGGCTTAGATCTGAGGGTTATTTGTAACTTTGTAAGCAATTGAATTATTGGTCTCGTGGAAATTCAATTTGTACAAGCATGAACTGTTGCCTCTGCCTACTAGCGTCACCATCATAAAATATGAGGTATTAATTATTTTTCATTAGATGTCTAGATGGTGATAAGACATATATGCAAAACTAAAAAACAGTTCCTCTTTATTAAAGTTTAGAGTATAATGTCTATATGGATAAATTGATATGGTTGTTCTAGTTATTAGAAGTAACAAAAGATATGGAAGGTCATTCAGGTGTACTTGGTCTACTTTTTGATCCATGTTTTATTCATGGTCTATGTAATGGAATTTCAATGGCTTGCAGTAAGATATGTTCTTCCTATCAGTGGTCCCCGTTTTAGCATAGAATCTTTCTTTCACAGCCTACAGGGATTATATTTTAGATTGAAACTATAATTGTGAATGGCCCCACATGATGACGGGGCAATCTAGTCACAGAGTAGTCAAATTTGAAAATATAGAGATACAGTTTTGTTCGCTTATCTGCTTTAACTCAGTGTAATGATGCAGTATTCAGAGTAATGATGTTCTCCATGCAAATAAAGCCTTAAATCAAAATAATTTCCATCTTAGTTTTCTTTTGATCAGTCATGGCTCATTATAGATGATGTAATGGCTTACTATTTCATGTGCAGATTATGTAAATGATCTGGGTTCTACAAGTGTTTAGATAAGGATCAAATCACATCTCGAATTCAAGTGAAGATTAAATGCCTTATTCTCCTGCTATAATCAATTCAACACCCTTATAGTTATAACTAAAGCGAACTCATTTAACCCTAATATTATTTTATCAATCAGTTTTATGTATTCCTGCTAAGCATAAAACTTACATGGTTTTATTCTCTTTCTTCTCATCGGGGTATTTGAAAAGTATGTTATGTGAATCAATTTGTTATGCTAAAGCATTCAGATACATTTCCAGGATATCTTATACTTTTCACTTCCTTGATCGTAACTCTGGAGAGTAGTTGTGTGTCATATGCAAATTACAGATTTATATATACTGTCCTCCCTTTTGTGTAGCTGACATTAGATGTAATATATTATTCCCATTCACTTCTTTCAGCAAAGTTTATTCCTTGTCCCATTCTTATAAAACAGATAGGGGACAACAGATCTTCATCTTAACCCCCTCGAAGGTTTAGCCTTTATGCTATTATTATAAACTGGATGGGGGTGGGGGAAGTCTGTCTTAACTTCTTCGAATAAAATCTATGTAGCCAGGAAACGCCTAAGGGGCCCACGTTTCTGCCTGGAAAGCGTTCGAAGCTTTGAAACGGCAGTGCGAAGCGTGTTGGAAAGCGTTTCCCAAAAAAAAAAAAAAAAAAAAAAAAATTTGTTTTTTTTTTTTTTTTTTAAAAACGTCTAACTTATCTAGATTATTATCATGTATATGTGAATCATTGAAATTGTAAGTATGTTGAATGATGAGTTATGACTCTTTAGAAGTTCAAATTTCAATGAATACAAAATATTTTGAGTGCTTTATCAATTATCTCTTATGGTCTACAAATTTACAATTATAAAATGAGTATTATGCATATATATATATATATATATTTTATTTTTTTAATAATATATTGTACGGACGTTTCCATCGACGTTTCGTATCCAAGGTTTTTTGAAAATTGCCGTTTCCGCGTTTCGTACCCGTTTCCGTTTCCGTTTCCGTTTCCGTTTCTGGCAACATAGAATAAAATAATATTTACGGGACACAATTTATCAATACGAGAGAAGACTTGAGTGGTAATGTAACATGCGACTCTTTATCCACTTAGATTCGATTTTCATGGAAGCTAAATCGTTCTATCATGTCCAACTCGGTTTCTAGCTACCTCTTATGTGTAGTTTTACATATTCAGCAGACCTTTAGGATGAGGAGATCTGACTATCATTTTGGAGGTCATCATTTGATCCAATTAGTTGAGCACAAATGCCACGAAGGCCCTCTTTTCTGCTGGTCTAGAAAAATAAGCCGCCCCACAATTAGTTTGTTTTTCTTCCACAAAAATGGAATGGAAAAAGGTTGAAACAGTTTGCACACATCCAATCATTTTTCAAAGTTAAATTTTTTGGACCTTGTCTCTAATAATTGTCTCTTTTTCATCCTAACGATATAAAGGATCAATCACCAAATATGACATCACGGAAAATTGTTAATGGATTATATAACCTATTAGAATTTAAAGTCCATCTATAGAGGTTCCTCTCAATCACGATACTTGTGGTGTTCCTTTGGGTGTATAACTTTTTCATGTATTCTATTTGAGCCCATTATCAAACTGTTGGAAAGCATTCCTAGAGCTCTTCGCAAAGTGGTATCACTTTTTCCAATTTTTGGTCATTTTTATAGCGATCTAAGGATCTTGGAATATGGAGGCAATTTGCTACACCCTTAGACATTTGATTAATAGGGGTTGTGTGACCAACTTGTGGTGCACATAATCTTTGGCTTGGTCATTTGATAATTCTATGTCATAATAATAGGAGTAGTTGACCTAATTGGAGTATGGAGTTCCCATAACCTACTTTATATATATATATATATGTATATGTATGTACATGTATATAGAAAGAGAGAGAGAGAGAATTTGATCATCATTTAGGAATTATGTTCTTATTGTAAGGATTGTGGGGGTTGCTCCTCAAAGTGTCTATCATACATTTCAATATTTTCCTCTTCATTTCACTTACAATGCATGTGTCTACTCATGTTTTTGGGTGTATGTTGATTTGTTCATTCATCTATTAAATAGTGATCTATTATTTTAAATTTGATCCTACGATATATTACAAATGGTAATAAAGCTTTAATTTGGAAAAAAAAATGTTCTATGGCTATTAGGGCTATGGAGGGAAGCAAAATCAGTATTCAGGTAAATCAGTTGCGAAAAAAATTTATTTCTTAGAGTCTTTTTGGTGTGTGGGGATGTTTCATTGCATTACTTGTTCAGTTCTACTTTGGGGTTAGAATTGAAAACTTTTGATGCTCTTACTAGGATAACATTTTATTAAACATTAAGGGACATTTATATAAGTACTTGATTTTAATCTAATCCTAGTTTTCAGGATGCACAATCCCAACAATCCTAATATCTCTTAATTATCCCTTACACCAGTCTGCTACTAGACAGCCTGGATACGGGTATGGGTATGGGTACGGTGCATGGTGCAGATGCGCCGATACGGCAAATTTTTAAAAATCTTGGGTACGGTACACTTTTGGGTACGTTTTATATATATATATATATATATATATATATATGCATATAAATTATAAATTTAAAGAAGCATTTGCATACTTATTGAAATTTAATACTCATAGAGTTATACAACTTAAAATCATTCATAGAACATGAAAACAAAATTGAAATTTCCAATACTTTGAGAATTGAGACTTGAGTTTGTATTGATAATTGATTCAGAATGACATAATGTTCAAAGAATCAAAAAAAGATAATACATTCAAGTTCTCAACTTCTAGAGCATATCATCTAGATGATCGTCAAAATCATCTTCATGGATGCCACTTGCAGCTCCACTCCCACTAGCTCCACTTTCGAACACTTGTGAAGGGCTCCCTGGAAGTTCCTCATCAATGCCAAGAAGTGAAACATTGGCTAAACAAGCAGCTGAAGCTTCAAAGTCTGTGTTTTCAGGTTGGAGGTCCCAAAGCTTGTTAGGACCACTAGTATACTCTTGCGTCTTGTGGGTTAAGAGGCGCAAGTTGGAATGAACGTATACTAGATCTTCAGCCTTCTTCGATGCCAACATGGTGCGTTTGGCTGAGTGGATGAAGCCATAAGTACTCCAGTTGCGCTCTGCAGAAGAATTACTAGCCACCTGTCACAAAAAACAAAGTATTAATATTATAAATTATTAATTAAAAAAAGAATGATATCATTTTGAATTTTAATTCGTAATTGGTAATTAAAATATCAAATAACAAGTTACAAACTTTATACCTGTGAGAGCAATTTGATCGCAACTGGTCGTAAGAACTTGGCATCATGGCCATGACAAGTCCACCACGTGATTGGATCCGTGGTGGGTTTGTCACAAATAGCCTCTACCTCTCCCATGCTACCTTGTCCATTTACAAACATCGACATCTCCTGGCGGACTGCAAGTGATGTAGCTGGATCAGAAACAACCTCCTGAATGTTGCCCTTGTCCCATTTGCAACCTCGTGGTCATCATATGGTCGTTGTCTACTAGCTCTCCCAACTATTTCACTGTTGTAATATTTGGGATTTAAAGCATAAGCAAGGAGATGCAATGGGGTGGTCATTTTGTTCCACCTTTTCACGATCACATTTTTAACTTCACTATAAAAAATTTCCTCGGGTCCCGCTCTTTTTTGGCTCGTATGACATCATGAATTTTTTCAAGCATGGAGTCAATGCCATCATATATATCTCCGATGAAGCATTATTTGTCAACAAATCGTATCATACTCAAAATAGGCTCGTGAAACTCAACAAATATTCAACTCTTCCCCACCAATGCTCATCGAGGATCCATGATTTTATTTTTGGGCTCTTTCGTGTTCGATTGCCCCGGATGGTCAAAACATTATCAATCACCATTATGCTCAAAGCACGTCTCACCTTCACAAGTCGTCTCAAGACAAGTGTGTGAGAGGCAAACCTAGTCTCAACAACCTATTAAAAAAGAATGGAAACAATTCAATAACAACACAATTTGAAATTGATTTAAAAATTTAAAATCAAATATTAAATTTAAAATGAATTGTTCCTTTACCTTCAACAGCTCCAACTTTGAAAATCTTCTGAATATGGCTTGAGACATGTGATGGTTGGTGACAAACATCTGAATCTCGTTTGCCTCCGTGTATATTTGCTCAATCCATGCAATTTTCCCAATCTTCTACATCATTAGATTCAAGGAGTGTATTGCACATGGTGTTCAAAATATGTGCTCATACCTACCCTCAACTATCAATCCCATTTGCCTTGCAATTTTTGGCGTTGTCCGTGATGACTTGGACAACCCTCTGTGGACCCACTGACTCAATAGCCTCAATGAGAATATTTGCAATGAATTGGGCATCTTTTACTTCCCCCTCACAATCAACAACCTTCAGAAACATTGGCCCTTTAGGGCATACTGCAATAATGTTGATGAGAGGTCTATTTCTGGCGTCTTTCCATCCATCTGATATAATAGAGACTCCTGAATCAGTCCAAGAATCTCTAATTGGCTGTAGAGATGTCTGAATGTGTTGCACTTCTTTTGCCAAAAGAGAAGTGCGAACCTTATTATAGCTAGGGCTTGTATACCCCTGTGGTGCCTCATTAATGCCTCTCACCATCTGCTGCCAATAAGGTGATCTCAAGATATTGAATGGCAGTCCACATGCAAATATACACCGAGACACCAATTCATCTGCAATATCCCTCTTCTCGATGTTAAATGCTTTTTCTAATGGGCCTTTTGTTCTCTTGTTTGATGGCCCTGAGGTATCTGCATCAAAAGGGTCATCAACTGGAATAGTTTCAGCACGAGTCTCAATGAAAGGATGAAATGATGGTGTTGATGTTGGTGGTTTTCCCATGGACCTCTGCTGTAAAGAAACAGTTCTAGAGCGAGCTCTTGCTGCTTCAATGTTTGCATCCTCTTGCTCTTTTAGGTACGTGGCTATGGTTTTCTTTTCCACCTTCCTACATGGTCTAATACCCGTCCCCGATACCCCAGTCAAATGAGCTCTCAAACGGGTATATGAGGATTTAAATGAGGCGGCACAATGGGGACACGTCCAAACACGGACACCACCACCGGCAATAAACTCTATCACTTCCACATGTCTCCATAAAGGATAATTCGGATCCATTTTCACTGCCATACCACCCGAAACATTTTCCCCCTCTTGCCCCACTGAAGCTGAACTGGATGCCATGATTGTAGGATTAATTCAATAACCTACAATAAGAGATATTTTTTAAAACATTGCTAAATATTGAAAAAATTTGTTGACCCATACACGTCATTCTCTAATTCTGATCACCAAGTTCGCCATAAATGGTGCGAGGTGAGAGCATACACAGAGGGTAGACGTTTAAATTTTTAACAAATTCAATTTAAAACTTTAAAATAAAAAAATGAACACATAACTAACTAAAAAAATTAAACAGTTAGTCCTACACGTCAATCTCTGATTCTGATCACCAAGTTCGCCATAAATGGTGTGAGGTGAGAGCATACACAGAGGGTAGACGTTTAATTAAATAAAACTTCACTATTAAACTTAAAATACGGAAAAATTAATAATATATTATATTTTAATAACCGTAAAATAAATAAATTATTAAATATTAAAAATAAATTTAAATCATGATCAATAATCATGAATGATGTGTTTGAAACACATCATTCATGATATTGATCATATTCATATACAAAACATTGCTCAAAAGATTAAAAAAAAATGCCTGAATGCATGTAAAATACCTGGAAAAATCCTCCTTGATGTTTTTAGACTTGCTTCTCCTCTCTCTTTCCTCCAAGAGCTCTTTCTCTCCTCCAAGCTCTTTCTCCTTCAACCTCTCTTTCTCTCTCTCCTTCAAGCTCAAGCAAAATATCAAATATTAAGTGAGAAAAAAGTAGAGGGATTGGGTGTTTGTATAAGTGTTTGGGGGGGTAGTTTAGGGTTAGGTTAGATTTAGAAAGTTTTAAAATTAAAAAAAAATGCTTTTTTTAAGTTTTGATGAAGTTCGGTTTAAAAAAGACGTGCAAAAAAAAAGGGTACGGTTGGAAGCGTGCCCACAGGATAGGGTACAGTCCGGATACGGCAAAACCGTGCTGGACCATACCTTGTCCCTGTGGGTGCGTTTCTAGCCATACCCACGATGTACGTACCGTGCCCGTGCGACGATACGTTTCAGGCTGGTACAGGGGGCCTAGGGTGTTTTCGTGTTGTCTAGGTCTGCTACAATCACTAACAAATAGGACTTAAAAACCCAACTAGCTAATATATAATTATATAAGTTTAATAAATTAAACCTATACTTACCTGATTGTAATTCCCAACATTTCCTTACCCACCTCTCTCCCCCACTCTCGCCTCCCGCTCTTTCCCCTGCCTCCCACACACCCCCATATTACATACAGCTCGAAGACTGGAAGAGAAACAACATCATATGTAAATTGGAATGCACTCGCAGTTCATCATACTAACAAACACTATTGGGAATGGCGTCACTACACCTAGCAACAATTGATGATTAAGAATAAATTTAATTTTCATCTAAAAACAGCAAATCAATATGAATTAGGACACACAATACTTCATATATGCACTTCTCTGCGAACAAGGACACACATGATTGTTCACAACTCTACATGAATAGGAACATCACAACTATTCGTCGAAAATATGAGTAGTGGGAGTGGTCTCACTACACTCACCCTTAGGTGGGGCTGGGCTTCACCTCAATTGCTCCTCTAGTTAGACATGCCCTCATGAAATAGTTACAAAAACTGTAGTAGTGGGATTGGGTCCTCAATAGGCTTACTCAATGGGAGTTGATCTCACTAATAATCTCATGTGCAGCTAGAGTACAGACTTCATTTTCACCATCATTGGTGATCACCATCTTTGGCTTTGTACTCTTTTTCACATTAGGTTTGCTACTAAAGCAATGAATGAGCCTTCGAGATAGTAGCAATCTCAAGACCATTAAGTACCTTCCATCCTCTTTTGGTTCTCCAACCTCCTCTGGAATGCAACTTGACTGGCAGGTCGACCCTGATGGTCTTGTGAACCGCAGATTGTTGCATGAAGCTCTACAACAGTTTTGGAATTGTTTGCACTAGTACTTGGCTCAACCATACGCTTCCCCACTCCCTCAATCAAAAACACTTCTAAGGGTTTTAGAAGCTGCCGACTATCCATGCATGTACAAAGATAAGTCTTTTATGTTCATAGAGACAACTATTGATGTATCTGTTTATAGAAAATAGTTTTTCTCACAATACATAAATGTTTGAGCAAAATCCTTTTGCCATGAGGTTACACAAGAATTTTACTTATTGTAGCACGGTTTTGTCAGAAATTGCCTCTCGGTTTTAAAGTTATGCCATTAAATTTACTTCTTTGAGATGGGTCTCATGTTTAATTTTGTATAAAGTTTTATTTTTCTTTTAAACTTTATAGAAAACTAAACTATTAAAAAGACGTATGTTTTGAGTTTTTAAAAGTATTCCCTAAAGAGTTGCCATTTGGCATAGAGGAAGGCAGCATTTTGGCTTCTTTGATTGGTTACCCATCCTCGAGGGATCCCACCTGAATGGACTTTTGTTCGACTAGGGATCATTATCAGATATTTAAATTTTAGGTATCCCTTTTGGACATGATTTCTCTACTGTTGATATGTGGGACTAGGCGTTGTAGAAACTTAAAGCTAAACTATGCTTCTGGCAGCATAAGGATCTCTCCTTTGCAGGGAAGTTGACTATGTTGAGTCAAATAATGCAAGCATCACATATTTATTACGTCTCGTGTTGGCTTCCTTTTAAAACTAGATGCTACGCCTTGAAAAGATTTTGTGGACCTTTCTATGGGATAAGTATGGAGGTGATAGAGGCCTCCCAATGGTTTCATGGTCTATTTGCATAATGCCAAAAGAAAAAAGCACTGGGGTTAAGAGACATTATTGCTCAAGGATTTATTTTGGCAGCAAAATGGGTAAGTTGTTGTTTGGAAGGTTCATAGGAAAATTCTCATACAACATAGGATATTCACTGCTAAACACTTAAAATAAGGTTAGAGGCAAATTGGAGAGATAATCAAACTGTGCTGACAGTGGTTTTCCAACCAACTCTTCACTAGAGAGCAGCTTTACTTGGAGATTCAAATATGTTGATTCAGGGTCCATTTGCAAGCTTTGGTATTGTGTGCATGTTTCAACCCTTTTTATCCTTTGGAAACTCATATCTAAGTATGTTTTCCAAGAAGAAGGAAAGTCGGAGAATTTTAGACAGAACTAGCAGGGTGAAGTAAGAATGCAAATGCTTGCAAAAGGGCATTTTTGCTTAAAGAAGCTAAGCAATTTGACCCCTCACTATTCTGATCTGGTTGCTCTTATACTTTCCTGGAGGAATATATAATCTTTTTGTTTTTCCTCTGTACATATTCTGATTCTTTTGTACAGGCCCATGTTGTAAATATTTTTCTGTTAATATATGAAGTATCTATTGAAAATAAAATTAAAAAAGTATTTGCCTACTTTTCAATAATGAACAGACTTAATTTATTAAGAAACTACACAACATTTTATCAAATGTTGGGCTTTGCATGGATGTCCTTACTAAATCACACCACCTTTCCTCATGTTTTTGATGTATGTTATTCCGTTTGCCTAGGGAGGCTCTTATGAAATCAAGGCCACTCCTTTTTATGGATACGATCATTCAACAAAGCATAATAAAAAAGAATTTTTACATGCAGATGTTTCACACGTTCGATCTTAAATATCACTTCAGCAAAAATTACACCCAGGGCTTCAGTTTTTCTGCTGCAAACTCTCACACCTTCCGCGCATTATTTAAGCTCAAATGACACTTGTTGCTATGATCTGCAAAGTCCCTCCATGCCTGTTAAAGCTTTTGTTGCAGCAATAAATTTAAAATTGCTGATCATCCTCTGGAGCCCACTCTCTCTCTGTGGAACTCCCCTCTTGCCAGACAGAAGCCTTCTATGCTTTTGCTGATGCACCCTCACCTTTCTTTCTTTTCGTGCTGGTAAGGACAGAAAAAAAGAGCAGATTTTTGCGTTTGAGACCTTACCTTCAATGAATGTTCATGGTGTGTATTTGAGACTGGTCATCAAACGATCAGATTTTTGAATCCTCAAGTACAACCAAGATTCAAAAGAGCTGAAGCACAGTTTGGAAAAAGTTTACAAAGTATGATATATTTTACACACATTTCTTGCTAACCATTGGTTTGGACCTACTCATGCTCCTTTTTGTTGTTGAACACCCTTCCACGTAACCCTCACAAATATTAGATGGAATTAGATATATACACAGCCTACTCTATATAGAGTTTTCCGTACAAGACTTCGCATCATTGAACATGATGAAAATATATGCAAATAACAATATTGGGCTCTCTTGGCTCTCAAAGGATATCGATTTTCACCTCTCAAATTACCAAACCCAAGTCTCAAGGCTACTCTTATCTATTAGTTTCTGCCGCGGGCAGTGTACTAGTGTTTTTGCTTTAAGCGATTAATTGTCATGGAGACCCGTGCAAATTCCAGAAGGCAAATGTTTACATGTATATTTCAGAAATAATCTATTCTTGGAACCAATTTTGTTTTTGTTTGGTAGCCTTTCATTGACAGAGTGACAGTGACGTATGCCATTCCCCATTGCCAGATCTCAATTTTGACCAATAATTCTCTCTATGATATATGTTTTTCTTTTTTATTTCACTTTACTCTGCTTACTCCAGGCCAAGAACATCAATTTGCATATCGTGTGCCCAGATGGCCTCCTTGAAATATGTGCTTGGAGATTACAGCAATATCAATGCAAGAGTGCTCTGTGAAATAGGTCTGGGCTCGACGACGGTGGAAAGATGCAACGGCGGTGAATTGAGGCAGGGTTTTTCCTTTGCATTGTTTTTTAACTGTGTTTTCCATTTAGATTTCCAACTGTATTTTTTCTTATTCTTTGAAATCTATAGACCGTTGGCATAGTATTGCAAAAGAAAAAAAAAATTGTTCCCAACAAGTCACCTATTCTCATACAAAGAAAACAGCAGATTCCATAATATCCAAATTGTCTTCCAGCACATTTGACAACCTCCAAATAGTTTCCCAACATTTTTGATAATACTTAAATAGTTTCTTAACAGATTCAATGCCATCCAAAGGGTTTTCTTGAAAAATCAAAATGCCCTTTCTTCTTCATTTTCCTGTAGAAACCCCAAGTACATTATTTCCCCCTTTTTTCCCTACATGTTTTACCTTACAAAACAGAGAGCTAAAATGTGGAGCAAAGGGGTTTTCTCCTTTGTTTTTGTCAAATGTAATCCACAGGTATAAAATCTAATAGATGCGGACTGAGCAGATATTCTCCATTATTCACAAAGTTTGCTTTCTCTTGGCGTTGTTACCATGATCAATAATCCAATAGCATTGAGTCATCTGGCTACCCAAATGTCTATCAAAAATTGTTTTTACATTTATTAGATTATTTGTTTCGGGAGCAAGAACCCTTCCGCTTAATAATAAACATTTTTATTGCCTTATTTGGTTGTCCAACACTCTTTTTGTTGGCCAGTTTCCTTTGATGCCATGGCTTGAAAAGGGTTGAAACCATAGAAATCTTTACTGTCCGAGTTTTTCCATGTTTTCCTGAAAAGCTGTACTGAATGGTTGCATGGGATCAGGAGGGACAGCTTCCTTAAAATGCCCTGACTCTTTCAATTTTGCCTTGTTTTTTTGGAAAGGTCCTACTAAATGCAAACTTGTCATATGCATTCTCTGTAAAAATTCAATTGTCTTCAGGATGCAGAAACGCGAGTAAAGCCAAAAAAATACTTCATAGCATATGAATATATAAATTTATACACATGTTCCTATTCCTCGATCATGTCTAAGCAAATAGCTTATTCTCCAATCTGCATATTTGAAACTATTTCCCATGACATAACTGATTCCCCTATCGTAATGTAATTAATATCAAGTTAGGCATCTGTATTTTTCCTCTTACATTGACATCACGTGCTATGCTTTTTAATTTCTTTGCTTTAACTATGTCCCTGCACCCTCAACACATCTGCCTTTTTGCATGTACTGTATCTAGATATTGGTGTCAGAATGCATATGGCCAAGCTTCATATGCACGTCTACACTATTGCAGTTGATTTGTTTTATTTTTGCATATTCATTTCGACATATCCTTTCCACACTTTGTATGCACTTCCATGCAAATTAATCACCCGAGGTAAAGCCAATAGTACTTTTGTGTTATTTATGGATGCCTAACTTGATACTAATTATTTTATCATAAAGAAATGAATTATGTCATGGTTAATTAATTGATAAAACATTAGCAAAATAGAAGCTTTATCGTTTATGAAACATATTATTTATAAATTATTAATAGAAACGCTATGGTTTTGTAATTTACATACACTTTATGCAAAGTAATAGGCAATTATATTTGATATTGGAATAGTATGAATATAGAATGTATTCATATGTTTTTTTAGTAAGCCAAAGGTATTGACACATACCCAGCGCCCTGAAGCTTTGAAGAGTGAAACTCTAACACAAAGCGGGTGCCCTCAATGCATTCATATGTTATTGTCAATATGATATTTTGTATGGTATGAAGTTATGAACTGATGGGTGGTTATACTTACAAAACTTGTTTTCTACAGCAAACGGCTTTAAAATTGTTTTTACCTAATCGTTATGTCAATATTCTCACCTTTTCATTGGTAGTAAAACCTCTAAATAATACACCATGTAAACTTTTGTAGTAAGAAAAATGCTAATATGACAATGCTTTTCGCAAAACGATTATTTTGGTTCTTTGCAAACTTCAGTACAACAAATTTCTTTGATATTGCAGCTCTGAAATAAAGATTTGGAAAAATAGTTGTTCTGTGAAAAGCCCAAAACTGCTACTTTTTCCCAAGCTGTAGTGACATAAGAAGCTCTCAACCATGGGTTGTTTGTAGTTAATGAACAAGATTAATTCAGATGCCTTTCTTGCAAACTTTGATAGGTTCCCTAAGAATAGTAGAATTCACGACTGCCTATAGCTTCCATCATTTATATCATCTTCTATGTATTATCCTAATTTTAGTGCATAAATTAAGAAATTGGCATTCTCATAATGACCTTTGATTGTTTCCATCATAATGATTATTTTTCTATTTCTGAGCATGCATCCCAGAAATGTTCATATAAAAAGCAGTGCTTGAACTTGAAAGAGAGATAATCTGAAAGAGATTATAATTATAAACATCAATATGTATGCAGATTTAACTGAAAATGAAATCAGTACAATTCGTCATGACCTCTGAAATTTACAGGATTATTGCCTCATTTCAAGATCTTGAAATATAGACAAAAATAGAACTCATTTTTTGAAAATAATATGTTTTCATTTCAACTGGCATTTTATGTAAAGGATACAGGGCATAACTACAACAGCTGGCAAGGTTGCTCCCAATACATGTACAAAGACCATCTCGCGTTCAACACTGCATACCGCATTGACAGCGGGAACTTATGCCACAATGCGGCGCTTGTTCTTTTCAGGTCTCACAAGGGCTCGACTTTCCCCTGCTTTGATACTAGTGAGTAGTGAGTGAGTCGGTGACTATCATTATACTTGTTCCAAGATAACCTTTTATTAAAACATAAAGGTAGTAAGGAATATTTATTAAAGTGTATAAGTTTAATGTGATCCTAGTTTTTAGGATACACAATCCCAACCAAGGGTTTGATTTGACGGCCCTTAATACAATTTTCATGATTTTAGCTATGAAATATTCAAAAAAACAAATTGATTGAAAAGTGCACTTTTATATTAATAACAAAAATGTACAATGTTAATCATACAAAAATTTAGTGGAAAGAGTCATATACCGAATGCCAAGGGTCCAATCAAATCAAGTCAAAAACGCCTCGAGAAAGACCAAGTCACCTCAAAGCACTTACATTAATAACCACAAATTGCAAACTTCAATTAAAAAAGAGCATTGAAATATAATTTGCATATTTAAAATATGACCATCATTTTATATATATAAATATATATTAAAAATAGTTAAATAGTCTTTTATATATTTTATTAGTAATTTATAAACAACATTGTTTTGTATTTTTGAAAGACAATATTGAAAAGTTACTCTCACCAAAAATTGTGGTGGCCATAAATTTAACCCTCGACTCGAACAAGCTTAATCTCCCTGAACTACCGTAGCTTATTCTACATACATAACAAATAGGAAAATTATATATGTTTAATGAATTAAACCTATAATTACCTAACAATATGTGATAATTCGTAACATGATTATCCGTCGACTTATATTGAATGATGATTGCCAAATTATTCAAGATATGAAGGGCTTGATTATTATGGATGGATAACACAGGGCCTACACCCTCCATGTTTATGGGTTTTGCAAGGTTTTGCGGTTGGATTAAAGTTTGGAGTAAGGAGAACTATTTTGAACGATTTGTGACGAAACCAAGAAAAGTGAGTGAGGTGTACAAAGTCTAGAATTAGTTGATTGCACTCATCAAATAAGCTTTGCATTTGTTAGAGTTACACTTCCGTACTTGTATAATTCAAGCACCACCATTTCCATACTTGTACGAGAACTAATTGAGGGGCTATGTTGCTCTAGTTTTATGAGTTTGCCTCGTCTTATTGTGTGGACAAGTCTTTGGTTGTCTATTGTCACCAACCTCTAGATTTGTGATAAATAACTATTATCCTAAGAAACCACAATTCTCTCTTCTTTTCAAGATCTTTAATTGTTCCAAGTATTTTCAAATCATCATATGCTCTAGATTAGCCTCTATTTATGTTGTTAAGTCTAATTTATAACTTTCTATCTACATTAGGCATAACTACTATTAGATATGGTCAATATAAATGTCTTATTAGTGGAAAACCACTTTCCACATCTATAATTACCAATTATGTTCGTAGTTTTAAGGATTGTAAATAATTTTGTTTCCTTCTCCCTTAGTTTAGTGGAAGAAAGTGATGGGTGTGTTACTATTTCTAATGGAGAAATAGTCTAATATGCATTGACCTTTCCACATTGTAGTTGATTTTGTATATTGTTTGGGATTTGGTATCCTACGGGGCTACCTTCCACTCTTTCAAGAGAGGACATTTAATCGGAGTGCATTTTATTCAATTTTATATGGTTTCTAGAGCTAGATTATGTTATATTTGCCTAATGATGCTTTCAAAATTGCAAGACTTGAATTAGATGGATCATGGCAGATCTTTTGGATGACAACTTCACATATGATATTTAGGGACTAAGGCCCAAACCTATGGTCCTATAGCACAATTTGTTGACATTTTAAGTATTTTTCTTGAACTATGGTGTTGGTTGAGGGACAAATACACATTGAATGGAATGTTAGTTGATCAATTTAATTTTGTATTCATTCAAATCCATCATTTGCAATGGTGAATTTTCAATACCTTTAAATTTTAGACACTCCATTTCGAGTTTGCAAATTTTGGACCTTGTACAATGGCATGCCTCCTTTTCAAATAAAGTATGATAAATTAATAGTGTAGCTGAAGTGTCAAAAAGTAACTTTATAAAAGACATAAATGTTTTATTATTATAAAAAGTAACTTTTTGATAAAGTTTTAATATTATAAAAAGTTACTTTCGAAAAAACAAGTCATAATGAAGGAATAGAAATGGAAAGTTGCTTTTGGAGGATTCCTTGGGAAAAGCAAAAGTAAAATTATAAAAGAGTGTTGAGGGGTCATTTGGACACATCTTTTTACTCTCATCTATTTGGACATTGAAGGTTTGAGCTGCTGCTAAAACTTTGTATTTGAGGATGAAAACCCTCCTTTACTATCCACATTTGAGGACGAAAACCCTCGGTGTATTCAAATTTGTGGATGAAAACCCACTAATCTTCTGAGGTAGTTCCAATTAGGAGCTACATCTGGGCTTACAATCAACAAATTTGCGAGATTAGATCATAATTATCGAGAGATAGGGCACGCTTTTTGGGCACATTTTCTACATTCCCACTTTAGATCTGATTCAAGCGAAGAAATCCATCCATTGGAGAGACATTTGCCAAGAATTTGAGCGAGGGATAGTTAGGGCACAATTTGCATCAATATCTAGGGCTATCTACGCCCTTTGGGATTTCAGACTGACATCTAGGGCATCATTCGTGGGCAGATTTCTTCAATTCCGAGTTGTCTTTTAATCATTTGGCCTTATGCCACATGAAGTGGCATTTATCATAGAATTTCTATAATCATACATATAGCAATCTAATAATTCATATCAAAATTATTAGAGTTGGCACACACTTTCTAGGCACGTTTTCTACATTTCCCACTTCGAGATCTTACAATTCAAGCAAAGAAATCTAGGCAATGGAGAGACATCGCCAAGAATTTAAGTAGGGACAGTTAGGGCACTATTTGCAACCACCATATCTAGGGCTATCTACACCCTTTGGGATTTTAGACCGGCATTTAGGGCATCATTGATCCGTAAGCTTCTACTACGGAACTCTACAAATCACACAATTATGTTGTTCTACTTTCAACTTTGGAAAATGACAGATTTGCTTGAAAAATTAAAGCTTCATGACTGATTATCTAGTGCTATGGAATGGAAATTGCAGAGAAGGAAAGAATTCAAAACTTCAATACCAACAATTTTATCCTAGAAACCTCCAGTGGAGGAAAACTAGTTGGGAAGGGCAACTACTCTTTCTTCCCACTTTTATTGGTCTAATATAGACAATTACATATTACAATAAGTATGAAAAGAAGCAACAATGTAAATCTTCCCTCCAATTACTTTTTTGCTTTGTTTCTACACCTTGCTCCTACAATTCCATTCGGCCACTAAAGATCTTGCTCACTACTATCATTAAACTTTGTTTTTCGATCTCTCTAGATTTTCAAATGCCCATTCTCTTGCTCCTTTCATGCATTTATAGGCCTTCCCATGTCCTCTCGTGCACTGGAGGATGTGAAAGGGCATGGAAGGGGAAGAGACACTAGGCACTTCAAATTCATGTCCATTCGTGTTCTATTTTTTTTTTGTTTGAATGGCGCCGCCACGAGTAGACCGGTCTCAAGACTGTCACCCTTGCGCAGGGGGTGCGGTTCAAACCGTCGCTCTACATAGAGCGGCGGTTCCTTCCAGAACCTCCGTTTACCTCATTTTATTCACTTTTCTTGTTTCTCCTTCTTGGTCTGATGGAACTGATGAAGTGGTGTGTTTTTCTAGATCCCTATGGATCATACTCTCTCCTATTTATGAGGCTTTTGGTCCCACAAAGCTTAGTGGGGAGGGTAGAGGAATCAACTCCCTCTCATGCTCATTGGAGCACCACTGAGTCCGCCTTGGTGTCTCTCTCTCCCAACTGCTAAGACTCCTGTGAATCTACGGTTTGTTGCTCCGAGTGCTACATCCTCCTCCAAGTTGCCTCGAGTACAATCCTCTTTGGAAGGCGGTTTATGTATCTTTCCTTCTTTGTCATGCATAAATGGCGTTAGTGGATGCGAGCTCTTGCTGACTTGTTATCGCATGCATCGCATGAAGTATGGCCTAAAGGTTTCTTCTCCCACTTGCTCAAGTATGGCGAAGGTCCCATAATGTGGTGGTTTAGTCCTTGCTTAGCTTTGTCTCTTGAGATGGATTGGTCGAATCCTCCCCAAGTACGTTGTTCTTTATAGTCACCACCGTTTGTTGTATTTTCTCTTCTTCTTCTTATTGCCCCACGGTCAAGTCTAGTGAATCCATAGGTAGATACGGTGACTGCATAGCGGAAGTTTGTTTTGCTCCTTGAATGAGCAGTTCCTGTGGTGGCTTCTTCTGCAAAAACTGACAAGTGCTATCCAAATTCTCCATCCTTTGGTCAGAAATATCTGTGCTCTCATGTCCATTTTGTTTTTCTTCCAATGAAAGCAAACAGACTGATGATTTCAATGAATAAGTCTTGGTGCTTGGTTGGCACTTACCATAGCCTTCTTTGATTTTCTCTGGTGTGCCGGATGTTAAAACTAACTCCATCCTTGACCCATCTGTACGGTTCTCCCTCCTTGTGAACACAACATCCCTAGCATACAAGTAAGGACTTCCAAAGACAACGTCAAATGCATCAAGTGGAATAATATCAGCCTTTAATACATCTATGTATTGGGTATTTATCCCAAACTGAAACTTACACTTCCTTGCAACTTGTATTTCTACACCCTTCTTCACCCATCCCAGTGGGTATGGATGTGGATGCGCGTAAGTCTCTAGACCAAGTTGTTTTACAACCGTATCAGAAATCAAATTTGACTGAGAACCAAAATCTACTAAAGTATTTACCTTAGTCTTCTTGATTTGGATTCTGATTTGAAATAACTTACTCATCTCTTCTTCTTTTGCTACCTCGTACATGTTAGTGGCCATGCATCCCAACCTCTCGTCTACATTTGAATCATCCTCAATCTCCACCTCTCTTTCTATCTTCATAGTGGCCATGGATTTCTTGGAATCCTTGGTTGATGCTTTGGGTGCAATTCCGGATGCAACTTCCAACATGTGGCGTCAGTATGTCCATTTACATCACAATTCTTACAGAAATTCTTAGGATCTTTACAAGTATGCAAAGTAGTAGCGACATGTTTACCTTTCCATTTACCTATGCTACTTGTCTTCCCTTGTTCTTTGTCCTATTGTTCTGTTGATTGGTCTCCCTTTGGCTCTATTTCTCCTTGCTTCTTCTCGTCATCAATGTAGTATACTTGTATACAAGCTTCATTGAGATCCTTGGGCTTCATGGAGATTACCTTCCTCCGAAGGTGAGTGTGAAGTCCTCCCAAATACTTGGTCAGAATGTCCTCATCCTCCAAGTCCATATTAAGCAACATGGCTTGTCTCGAAATTTTGTAGTGTAGTCTTGCACACTTTGACCGTTGCCCTGTCTAAAGTAATTGCCACTTAATCATCATGTCATTCTTATGGCCAATAGGATAGAAGTTAGCTCTAATCAATTCTTTAAAACCTTTCCAAGTATTAACAATAGGATGTTTCTTCTTCTCACAAGTGGCTAAATGGGTTTCCCACCAAACCAGAGCATGACCTTCCATTTTGAGACGTGCAAAGGTGATCCTTTGTGCCTCAGTGACATTATGCAAAGTAAAGTAGACTTCCAATTGTTTTAGCCATTTATTCAGTAATTTTGCATCTACTTGTCCTTCAAAATTCTTTATTTCCACTTTCGTTTCAATTTTAAAAAGGTGTATGTGCATATTTTACCTTCTCGTTTATAATTGGTGTCTCTTCACGCTCTTACCATTCTTCCTCTTCATGGCTCTTTCCGATACCGAATTTTTCGGCTAGTGCTCGAACCATTGAGTCCATGGAATCTTGCTTAACGAAGCCGTCTTTTGCAGATTTGAAATCTCTTCTTGTTTCCTATGCAATCTATCCATCATGGTCTCTAGCATCTCGACTCTACGGACCAAGTTCTCTTCCTCCATTTGAGCTCGAATTCTCTGTTTCCACTTCTTCGTAGAAATATCGGGCTCACAAGGTAAAAATTATTCACCTTTGAACCTTATCACTGTCATACAAAATCGCAAGAAAGATTTGAATACCACAGTCCTAGATATAATCAGCTCTGATACCAAAATGATCTGTAAACTTCTACTTTGGAACTCTACGAATCACACAATTATGTTGTTTTACTTTCAACTTTGGAAAATGGCATATTTGCTTGAAAAATTAGAGCTTTGTGACTTATTATCTAGTACTATAGAAAGTAAATTGCATAGAAGGAAAGAATTCAAAACTTGAACACCAACAATTTTATCCTAGAAACCTCCAATGGAGGAAAACTAGTTAGGAAGGGCAACTACTCTTTTTTCCCACTTTTATTGGTCTAATATAGACAATTACATATTATAATAAGTATGAAAAGAAGCAACAATGTAAACCTTCTCTCCAATTCCTCGCTTGCTCTGTTTCTACACCTTACTCCTACAATTCCATTCCAGCATTGAAGATCTTGCTCACTGCTCTCATCAAACTCTGCTTCTTGATCTCTCTGGATCTTTGAATGCCCATTCTCTTGCTCCTTTTATGCATTTATAGGCATTCCTATGTCCTTCGTGCACTGGAGGATGTGAAAGGGCATGGAAGGGGAAGAGACACGATTGGGCGCTTCAAATTCACGTCCATTCGCGTTCCATTCTTCTTTTCTATTCGAAAGTGTCATGTTTGTTGCCGAAAGGCTTCGGAGACGGCCAGCGGTCTCGGGACCGCATTTCTCTGCCTGAGAAGCGGTGTTTTTCCAAAACCTTCGTTTACCTCATTTTATTCACTTTTCTTGTTTCTCCTTCTTGGTGTTGATGGAACTAATGAAGTGGTGTGTTTTCTTGGATCCCTATGGATCAATCATCCATGGCAAATGATTTCTTTAATTCGGGTTGCGTATTAATTATTTGGCTTCATGCCACCTAAAGTGTCATTTATCATAGAATTGTTATAATCATACATGGGTATTTTCTTGGTTTTGGGTGTGGCAAATAAATGAGATAAACTCAAAACCTTGTTGGAAAACTTATTTTCTTTCATGATTATGTTCCTATAGGCTTTTGTGATGTATTAATCCTTTTGGGTTTTCTAGATTACAAATATTTTAATCAATAAATAGAAATTTTGGAAGTATTTTTTCGTATTAAGGGTTTGAAATAAAAATCAGGTCATCTTATTATTGGCATTAACAGTTGATTGTTGTCATAAATGTCGGTCTTCTTGTTATATTTTTGCAAAAGGGTTTGTGGGTGTTTCCAGATTTCTCTTATTTTTGCCCTAAGGGACCATTACGGTGGTATCAATGCCGATGATCTCGCTAGTTGTGGGAAGAATTAAAATTTTATAATTACAATCGATGCATAGTGCAGTCAATAATGGAGTTAATGAGTAAAGATGAATTGAGAACAAAGCTTTTTAGGTCAGGGAAGGAACTTGAGCATCCACCTTATTCAAAAAATGTTCTTCTCAATATTTTGGAGGAAGTGGCAAACTGTTTGTCCATGTTAAGAAAATCATATTTTGAGTCTATGATTTTGGCTACGAATCCATTAATGATTCATTTGGCTAGGCTCAAGCTTTTGAGATGCTCAAATCCATATGTGAGACTTATAGTTGTCACTTGTATTAGTGAAATTACTAGAATAACAACTCCTGAATAACCATTCAACAAAATCGTGAGAGAGGTATTTAAGTTATTTGTGGAAAGTTTTAAGAGTCTGGATGACATCAAAAGTCCTTTTGCTGGGAGGGTCACTATCTTAGAAATTATGGAAAAAAGAAAATCTTGTGTTCTAATGTCGGATCTAGAATATGATGATCTTATTCTCCAAATGTTTGAATATTTCTTTGTTGATGTCCATAAAAATCATACATAAAATGTAGTACACTCAATGTAGACCATTATGACTTTGGTCTTAAATGAGAGTGATGATACTTCACAACATTTGTTATCTATACTAATGGCTTTTTTTAGCAGAAAGTATCCCCGGTTGTGAGTGCTTTGGCTAAAAGTGTGGTTGATCAATGTGAAGAAAAGTTAAAACCATACTTAACCACATAAATGATAACTAAATTGCACAAGAACTCTGAGAAAGAGGACAACAAAGAACCTTGGGAGCCAAACCATAGTTGTCGAGGCATAGGACATGGGGAAGTGTTCTCAGATGAAGAACCAAAAATAGAGTTAGATACAATAGAACCTCTAAAGGTCGAAGAAGAAAAATCGAGTTTCAAGAAAGCGAAAGGAAGCAAAGCACGAAGAAGCATGCACCATCCTTCAAATTTCCAAAAGGTGAGCTCTTTGTTGGTAGGCTAAGGTATGGAAATGGTGATCATAATTCAATTTTTTTGCTTCATCCTATATCACCGCAAAATACTTGTTCTCATGAAAAGCATGCTAAAATGGGTGATGGTATAAGGGATACAATGTGCAATATGGGACGTGGACTCTTTGATTCAAGATTGTTTTTGTATATGGGATCGGGGTGATCTTTTGAAGGGTACAAAACAGAAAGAGGATATTTTCTCTCAATTCCAAGTTGCTTGGACAACAAGTTGCTTTGTAGTTGAGAGCATGCAAACTATTTCATCTTTTGGTAAGCAACATAGTCTTTATGTTGATATTCAAAGCTCCCAAACTTGACATAGTTTGGTGTTGATAATATGTCCTCGGGATTGGTATTAGATAGAGGTTTCCAATATGTCATAGAGTTGAACATTGGTTGTACACATGTCATTATTACTCCCCATTTCTCAAAGACTAATTTGAGATCTAATAACCATAAAAATTATGGTTGTAAGGATTATGTGCACAAGAAAAATTTTAGATGTCTTATCGAACACACTGAGTTTTGGTTCATGCCATTCAATTTGGCTTATACACTAGCTATTGTTCAATTTATGGTTAATCAGGTATTCATGGATCAGTTGAGACAATTTGTTTTGATATCTCTGTTGAGAATATTTTTATCTCGTAGCCAAACAAGGAAGGATCATCTTAGTCACCTGAAATTGATCATGGGAATTCTAGAGCAACAAGCTCTGGTCGTAAAAGTAATTTAAGTGTGAGTTTGTGGTGAAAAAGATTCCATCTTTGGGCCATGTCATTAATGACCGAGGTATGCAAGTGGATAATAAGAGGATTCAAGATTGTTTAGTTTGAGCATCCACTATCACACTAACTCTGTCGAGGAGACTCTTTAGCTTGTGCAACTATGATAAACGAGGTTGTTAAGGGATGTTCACATATAGTAGCACCCTTAACCGAAATGACAAAGAAAGGAGCTCATGCATGGAGGGGTAGAACTCAAAAGCTTTTGATAAGTTTAAGAAGGTTTTTAGCTCATGTCTTGTATTTTCCATTTCAAATTTCTCACAACTATTTGTGTTAGAAGGTGGTGTTTCAAGAGGAGGTAATTTAATGCAAAAAGGGGACTCCATTAAAATTAAGGGCATAAAGTTGAAAGATTCAGGAAATAGTTTCTCTATTTATGACTAGGAAATTCTTGCTATTATACATGTTTTGGAAAATTTCATAAAAACAGCTAGTTTGTGGTGGATGTGGTTGAGATAGACTACCATGGATTGAAGTTCTTCTTTGAACAACTTGACTTGAATGATCAACAACATAAAGGGGTAAGGAAAGTCTCATATTATGATTTTGATATAGAGGGGAAAAGAATGTAGTTTTTTGATGTTTTTTCTAGAATGCTCATTCTTTGTTTTGTCATTTATGATAATTGGGAGGTCTCTATCATGGTAGACTCGTCAAGAAAGCATTTTACGCTAACATCTTAAAAAAAGAAATGGAAAGTATATGCTAGTTGTTGGACCCATTTTGTATAAGGATGCAATCTTTCCATTGCTTGAATCAAAGATGAAACAGAAAATGTGGAAGATCTTGCATGATATACCACATGAGTAGGACACTTTAGAGTCAACAATATTGGCATATATATAAGAGATATTTCTCATGGAGGAGCTTTGAGGTGGGCCTCAATACGTCATGGAGTACATCACCCACCAAGCAGGATGAGGTAAAGCATGTCCTTCTAGGAAACTCGTTTTAGCCTTTTCTTATTCCCAATCACGATTGTAAATGTGTCTCCATGGACTTCAATATGCCCAAAGTACATGATAAAGTTTGCATTCATGTTTAGGATAGGCTAAGTGAGTATGCATACTTATTTTTATTTATGTGGAATTCAAAGCACATCAAGTGATAGAGTTAATTTTTAGAGAAGAGTTTAAGCTAGATGGTTTACGTGAAAATATTATCAGTAATAAGGATGGTAGATTTCTCAACTTTTTTTAAGAAGGAATTGTTTTTCGTATCTAGCACCAAGTTCTCTTTTGTAATTAGTTATTATACACAAACAGTGGATAAGTAGATATAGTGAATTTGAGTATTGAAGGGCACCAAGCTCACTTTTGGAATTAGTTATTACACACAAACAAGTGGACAAGTAGAGATAGTGAATTTGAGGATTGAAGGGAACTTTAGGGAGCATTTTGATATGAGCTAACACAGAAATCATATTGCCCAAAGGTGTTTACACATTTTAATATGGGATCAAGAGATATTTCCAGGACATTAGCAGGTCAAAACTATGGAAGTGCCAAATTATTATTGTTGAATATAACGAACTTGTAAATACTAATATGGTTCGGTGGTTCTGCAACTCATGGGTAATTCTTTGGAGCTGAAATTTGCACTTGATAAAAAAAATTCAGCCATAGGACAACAAGAAAAGTTGGAATTTTCCAACGGTTTTGAGATGCAATTAAAGCAAGAAGCCTTGAACTTAACAAACCAAAAGAAGAGAAAAATTTCCAATACAAAGCATTAGAAGGCCAAGTTAAAGTACAAACATATATTGATAAAATTTTCAATTTTGGCTGAAATTTCAAAATAAAATTATAGGAAATGATAAAGTTTTCAAAGGAAAACCAAATGATCCTAATATTGTTGCACAAGGAAGTTTGGAAAAAGTGATTTCTGGTTTAGAATCTCAAGTTTTCAATTATACTGGAGTGGCACAACGAAATCATTTCTTGATATTGAATTGGGATCCTAGAATATGCAGAGTAGTTTAGTCAAAAGGAATTGAAGAGTTGGGTCAGGCATTGTTTGAGGATAAGCAATTTTTGGGATGGGTGGATTGTCATGTCCCCTTTTCAAATGAAGCATGATCAATTAATAATATAACTTATGTCGAAAAAGTAACTCTATGAAAGACACTTATGTTTTATTATTATAAAAAGTAACTTTTGATAAAGTTTTATTAGTAGAAAAAATTACTTTCAAAAAATCCAGTTATAACGAAGGAATAGAAATTGAAAGTTGGTTTTGGAGGATTTTCCTTGGGAAAAGTGGAAGTAAAGTTATAAAAGAGTGTTGAGGGATCATTTTGACACATCTTTTTACTTTAATCTATTTGGACATTGAAGGTTTGAGGTGTTACTACAACTTTTGCATTTGAAGACTAGAACCCTTCTTTTCAATCCACAAATGAGGACGAAACCCTCGGGTGTATTGATTTGTGGACGGAATCCCACTAATATTCCGAGGTAGTTCCATTTAAGAGCTGCATTTGGGATTACACTAACAGATTTGCATAAGCAAATCAAAATTATCGAGCTAGGGCACACTTTTTGGGCACATTTTCAACATTTCTCGCTTTAGATATGTAGTTCAAGCAAAGTAATTCAACCAATGGAAAGGCATATGCCAAGACTTCAAGTAGGGACAACTATGGTGTGATTTGTAGCCATATCTAGGGCTATCTACACCCTTTTGGATTTCGAATGACATTTAGGGCATCATCCGTGGTCAAATTTCTTCGATTTCGGGTTGCATATTAATTATGTGGCCACTTCATGCCACCTGGAGTGTCATTTATCATAGAATTGTTGTAATCACACACATGTATTTTCTTGGTTTTTAGGTGTGGAAAAGAAATAAGATAAATTCAGAACCTTGCTAGAAAAATTATTGTTTTACGTGCTTATGTTTCTAGAGGCTTTTGGGATGTATTAAGTCTTTTGGGTATTCTTGATTGCATTTATTTTGATCAATAAATAAAAAATTTAGAAGTCTAAATTTTTGGTATCAAGGGTTTGAAATAAAAATCAAGTTATTATCTTATTCTTGACATTAACAACTGATTATTGTCATAAATTTCAATATATTATATTTTTACAAAAGGGTTTGTGGGTGTTTCCATATTTCTCTTATCTTTTCCCTAAGGGTCATTATATACAAAGAGTTAAGATCTTGGAGTAATGGACATATTCTAAGGAGTCTTCAACATTTGATAGTCATCAATGTTTAGGTAAATTCTCTACATCAAATTCTTTTATCTTTTGGGAATTTTATTTAAGGTAGATGATATTATCTCACCTTGTTTTAGCATATCATTGATTATCTAACATTAAGATGAGATTTAACTATCATCCTTTGGCAATTCTCATTCTTCATTGTAGAATATAGAAAATGCCCAACTTCAAAGTTTTAAAGATTTATGAGGAGCTCAATACACTCTAGGAGCTACTTGCGTTATCTAGTATTTTGAATATTGACGAGGAGTCACCACAATACGGGATGACACAAACAAGAATGTGGTGGACTGAGATTAATGGTTAACTTAATCACATATTTGAAACTCAAATTAGTTGTCAAATGCACAAATACATACTCAAGAGCATAATTATATATTCAAACACCTCTTTACCGACTTCAATAACAAATCACATAGATTCATACACAATCTCTCACACTCAATCGCCTTAATACCTACTTATTACAACATTACATGAAGAAGAAAATATCTTATTCCTCTGGACTGGAATCAAATCCCAACCCTAACTTCTCTCTAAATGAATTTTTGTTCTACCATTTTGATTGTCTCTCGGCTCCTTTGCTTGCCAAAATGTAACTCACTCTCTAAGAATTTAAACACGATGGACATTTCTTGACCTTCTAGAATCTCTTTCCACCTACCAAGAGCCTCATAAATTCTTGAGAGAATAAAATTAACTATTTGGGTCATTACGTGTACTTTTACAATTCACATAAGTGAAACAACCACTTTATGCAATATAGTGATTGTGAAACCGCCACTCAAGCTTGCAGAAAATCACTATAGTGGTTATGTAACTACCACTTAAGATTACAAATTTTCCACTTAGTGCAAGCTAAGGTTTTGTAATAACATTAAGGTTTAGGGAATTCCTTGATGCACATTTTGCCTTTGCCCACATCTTATCCCATTTAGCCTTTCAATAGATGTAGGTATTGGCTAGGTTCATCTTTTGGTTGAGAAACTCATCGACTCTCCTGGAACCCAATTAGACGTCACAAACTAATATTTTTTATGTCCTTGACACTCTTGAAGTGTTGGAATGTTGATTCTTCTCACAAATCAACTTTCTTATCTGAAAACAACAAAAGGACCAACTAGTCCATACAAACACACCTACTATTTTTGGTGGATGCAAGATTTTTGTACTCCTTGACTTCTCTTGCATCAAACATTTGATGTAGAAAAATTGTAATATCTTGAACACAAAGGTATGTCAAGTGGTGATTAAACCACTCTTTTGATCAATTTGCGTGACCATGGTGTCCCCTTCCACCTTGTTAGGTAACATTGAATTTCTTTTCTTTTCTTTTTTCGCCTCTTCTAACAACATGTTAGTCCATAAAAATTCTTCAACATAGTTCTGATCACCTTTCTCTTTTTCTACCCATTGTTTAAGCATCATACATCCACCTCCTTTAAGATACTCTCTTATTTTCTATCCTTTTGTGTGATTTTATCCACTACTACCCAACCACCAAGTATATTCAATACCATTGTTTCTCAAGCCTTCATGGGATTTGAACCAACCACCTCTTCCTCCAATAGAAGCATGCAACTCGTGCTCTATCTCAAACCATCTCCTCTTCACTTCTCTCATGGATTTCTTGTCAAAGAATCCATCATATACATTCTTCATCATACATGCAACCATATCACATACTTGGATTAAAATGATCTCTTCTTCTCAACATTCTCCTCTTCCTTTATACATTCACTCATACTGCAACAAATTTAGTGAACACGTAATTTAGAGAATCAACCAATCTCATAGGCACCACCAACACCACCATTTTTGTAGTATCAATTTTCACCAACTCGTCTTCAGTGCATGCAACTTGTCTTTGCATGCTCTCACTCTTTATCCATTTCCCAACTATTGCAAAAAACTCAACATACATAGTATCATGAGATTTTTGAATTCTCATATGCATCCTCTCCAATGTTATCTTAGTTGCAACATTTCTTTTTTCTTTTCTAAATGCTACCTTCAAGTCAACACCATATGAATTCACTTGCACGTCCATCTCCTCCATATTCATTTCTTTCAAAAGCTACTCCCAACTACAATATCATCCTATTCTACACATGTTTTGGCTAATAACAACATCAACTTCTTTATCTTGTTCTCTTCTCCTCCTTTCTTTATCTTCTTAGGCATTATAGGTGTGCCATGTCAAAAGAAACTTGCACTATCCATGTTCATATCATCATAATGTAGCTCTTGAATCAAAAGTACCTCTACTTCAAATCCTATATGGGCTTCTCCAACATATGCACCACCATGTTCTTCCTTCATTTTTCTTGATGGAAACAAATCCACCGTCTCTATCTCCTTGTTTACCTCTATGTCACATGAGTGACATTCTTCTTCTTCTCTCATCTCTACTTCTTCATACATCTCTAATGCTTGTAGAAACATCTATTTTTCCTCTTCCTTTGACATCTTCATCATCATTAAATGTGCATTATGGAAATCAAAAGACTCCCTAGATAGTCCTTGAATTTGTTCACCATGCCTCATAGGCATGTTGTCTAACTCTTCACTTTGTTCCTTGTATTCTTCACACATCTTGTAGTCAAATGACGGACTATCAAAGGTTCATTCTTAGTAACCTCTATTGATCCCATAAGACCACTCTCCACTTCATTTTTAGCCTCTACTTCACAAAGAGGGTCTTCAAATACACTCTCCTCGAGTGTATCAACAAGCACTTCATATTCAATGTTTCCTTAATGGAAACATGAGAAACTCCTTTGATATACAAGCCATTCACTTCCACAATTTCCTTCATGAAAGGTCCATTTTTTCTCAATTGTCCTCAACCATTCTCCCTTGCAAAGATGAAAACAAAACCTTGCTCTCATTTTTTTTCGGCAATATTTCAATGTCTTCCTTGTTAGGGAATACAACACACTCTTTCCCATCTTTCAATAATGGGTCTACTTTATCCAATGCACAAAGTATCAACTTTACATCATCCTCCATGAGGATTTCTTCTTCTATGTGTTGTTGACAAGCTTCTTTCTCTGTGTTGTCCTTCACAATAGACTTGTGTTTCCAACATGAAAACCTCACTCTCTTATTACCTTTCAAGGAAACCTTCTTCTCTTCACTCTTCACAACACCATCCAGAAGAATCTCTCACTTCCTCTCTCTTGCTATTTTTCAAAATAGACTTGAGTTGCTCACATGGCAACTTCACTCTCTCATTGCCTCACGAAAGAAATATTCTTCTTATCCTCACACTCAACCCCCAAGACTTGAATCTTTTTAGCAATTCTATTTGCATTTTAGGGTGCACATCATTACACATCACCTTAAAAATTATATGTTCCCATCTCTCTACCTTATTTCAATTTTTTCTTCTCTTGGATAACACTCCAATACACAATTGCAACTCCACATAATCTAATGTTTGAAACCTTAACCCTCATGGGTTCTTCAATACTTTTCTTTTAGAATAACACTCTATCTTGAATATCCATCTCATGAACTATTCAAGAGTCTCTTTACCACAAACCTAAAGTACATTTCTGGTAGTCTTCCCTTCCTCTTTCACTAAGACCTTTGTTGGTCTCTTTTCTTTACTTTTTGGTCTTCTCTCTAAGACATCCAACTTTGCTTCAAGGGATCTTAACATGTTCTCCATTTCACCATCATATTTATTCAGCTCTGCAATAACTTATTCACATTTTAAAATCTCCATTGCATCCAATCTCACTTGGATTTCCTTCGACATCTTTACCAGATCTTCTATTCCATGTGCTCTTCCTCTTTTAAGAGGTATTCCTTATGTGCTATATCATCTTGCCAAACAAGTTTATCTTTCACAACATACATCTATCAAGCATTTTTCTCTTTCAAAACATGCATAAAGACTTAACTAGAGCCTTACACCCAACCCAACAAGGCAATCCTTTCTCTAATAAAAATTGACGTGGGAGAGAAGCGGGGTCAGCCAAAATTAATGGTTAACTTCATCTCATTGTTAAAACTCAAACTAACTCTCAAATTCACAAATGCATGCTCAAGAGCACAACCATAGATTCAACCACACATCTCTTCATTGATTTCAATAACTTGTTACACAGTTTCATGCAAAAAATCAATCTCACGCTCACATGTCTTAACAAGCTTATTACAACATTACATGGAAATGAAAATATCGCTTAATCCCTCTAGATTAGAATCAAATCCCAACCATAACTCTTTTGAATGAATTATCTATTCTCCCCTTTGATTTAAATTTTTCTTGGGCCATTACATTTACTTTTCCAATTCATGCAACCCAAACAACCACTTTATGTAATCTAGCGGTTGTAAAACCGCCACTCAAGCTTACAAAGCTGCCACTTGAGGTGATTACGTAATTGCCACTTAAGCTTACAAAGTTGTCACTCAATGCAGATTGGTGATTTTGTCACTTGTGAAAATTCTTCCAACTTACGGAGGCCATAACTTTTACATATGGAATCGAAATATGATGGTTTTTTTAAGTTTACAACGTTTCAAGGAAATCCAAATATGCAATCACATTCAAGTTTAAGAAATTCCTTGAAATTTTCCCCTCTACCCCACAACTTATTCATTTTAGCCCTTTAATGGACACAACTACTTGTTAGGTTCCTCTCGTTGTTGAGAAACTCAACTAATTCTCTTCGAACCCAATTAGATGTCCTAAATTAATGTGTTTTGATATACTTGCCACTCTTGAAGTTTTGGAATCTTGATTCTTCCCACATATCATCTTTGCCATGTCAAAATAATAAAGGACCAATTACCATACAAACACATACCTACTATTGTTGGGGGATGCAAGATTGTGGTGCTCCTTGGATGCTTCGCATCGCAAGAGACACTTGAGTTACTCATAATTACGATGATTGAGGAATAATAGACTATACTACAAGAGGTACTTAATTTTTTCAAAATTTTGAATGATCATGAGGGGTGCACCAAATTCTAGGAGCTACGAGGTCTACCAAAACTTGTCATGAAGAGGGGATGTCAAGATATCTCTTTTTCACAAAAGGATTGATACGTTAATACCACCTTTGCACCTCCAAGTTTTGTTTTAGGGAGGATGTGACAATGTAAAACCCATATTTACAAACCTATTTGACTTTTTGATTGATGTAGAGCTAGATAACAAGTAAATCAAACAACAACTCAAGTTAGATCAAATTCCCAAAAACAATACCCTTCTTCTCAAGATTCTCACCTTTTCTTAGGTAAAATGCCTCCTTTAAGAGTCAAGATTGACCGTAATCAACAATTTGGCCATATCCTTATTTATCCATGTTACAAATCCCTATTCAAGACTCATTCAACCTTCAACTTGAAACTATGTAGAAGGAATCGCCAATTTAACTCCATTTTGTCAAAATATTCGTTATCTCATTCATAAGGACTTGATTCTTAGTTAGAACCTCACGGGGCTTGGTATTTCTTGCTAAAGCATGTCTATACCATTAAATCACTTTGTATTATACTCATTTTCCCATGCCGTATTCATCCATTGTAGGCTTACTCTCAAAGCCAATTAAACTCAATATCTTTGTGTAGCTACAAAACCCCAATTCTCCATCATAGTGTAAGTAGTTTCTAGTTCAACCCTTGACTCAAGACTAACTTCAACTATTCAGAAAAAAAAAAAAAAGTTTAAACTCCTCACAATCTCCAAGAGGTGTTCCTCCATCATCCAAATGAATCTAAAATCATCCCTTCTTTTCCAAGTCAATCTTGTAGTTCAACCCCTTCTTGCCTTAGTTCTATTAGGCATGAATTTCCATTATGTCATGTTTCCTTTACTTTTCACTCACCCAAAAGACAATTAATATGCTTTACCATCACCCATTAACCTCATAAGACCATGTTATAGGTTTTTAGATTCACTGATTAGCAAAAATAGACACTTCCTTTTGTATTTCCGCTTCTTAAGGTCTCCTTCGATGCTACAAAAGACTAGTAAGGAGAAATCTTCCAAAACTAAATGATTTTTTCTAATTCCTTCTAAGTATTTTTCACGACCAAGAGACAAAGTTATCTTCCAAATTTTATTGGATTCCACTAGTTCGCTTTTTTAGATATGTAATTTTTCCTTCAAAACCCTAATTGTAAGGTTGGTAGCTCTATGCAAGCTCGAGACTAATTAATTGAATGATTCTTATTTTTAATTCAATCTATTTCAATTCTTTAAGCTTCATGAGGTTTATATCAGCCTAAAGTATCCCTCCGCATTCCTAATTTTACTTGAACCATTCCACAATCACTCTGTAGTCATGAATTTTTACATTGCAAGGGTTTGGTTTACCTTGTCTTTGTCAAAGGATGATTCAATCAAATTTTGAATTCCTCTACATAGTTAAGATTCCTAGGGGTCCTCTAAGGACTAAGAATTATGTCAAGCCTCCCCCACTATTCACAAATCTTATAAATTAAAACTCTTACTTGTATTGATCTTACTTGAAGGGTCAAATATATCAAAGAATACCCCTGCTTCTGATTTACCAAAAAGCTGTCCAAAAATGTTTTCACAAATAAACAATATATAGCTTTCAAGATCAATAAAAATTGGGATAAAGGATCATTACCAACTGTGGATAATCTCCAATTCAATGAAACACCTCGGAGGAAACATTCACAAAGCTCGATTACAAACTTAGAGAGTTGTCCTCAACTTAGAAAATCAAAGATACACTAACTCGGTTCTTCTTTTTCTAACCTAATTAATAATCCCTCAAACAAATTAATCTCTTACATAAATGTAATACACTTTGGAAAGGGATTCTTCACCATTGGTATCCTTCTTCACAATTGCACCCATGTCGTTTTATGATCACCAACATGATAAAGATTTGAGAAAATTGTCACAAAATTTAAAACGAAGAAATATTTCACAACTTTTCTTGAAGCTTCCCTTGGATTCTCATTCGAATGGAATGAGATCAAGATAGTTACATTGGGGTTTTTATACATTCATAAATATCTTTAACTGAACCTTGATCCTTTTTGCCTCTTTTTCACATGGTGGACTCTTGGCAAACCTATAAGTTACTTTGACTAGAACCCCAAACTTCTAACATATGACTCAATTATGACTCTAAGAGATCTATAGGTCTTATTACAATTTTAAAACATGTTTGAAAACCTATGAATGACCACTAAACCACCCCAAAACACCTAATCCAAGCCAAAATGGCCTTCAACATTCAAATATGTATTTTTGGAGGGAAAATGCAAAATTTGAATTTGTGAAGGATTTAAACTAGACTAACTATATTACTCGACTCATATATGACCTCCTAAACCTACAAACATGTTTTCAAACCAAAATTGATGCTAACTGACCCTATTTACAAATCAGGGAGGATGCTCCTGCATCATTGATACTTCTAGTGTTCCATTTGGTTTGGTGGGTCAATTGGGTGTGTGTACCTTGGGCACCTTTGATGTGATTATAATTTATATTGGGGTTATTGCTTTACATTGTTTCATATGTGGATTGATGTATATAAAGAAAAATCATATATATATTCACTTATTATCATTTAAGGTATCTTTCAACATGGCCACATGTATGCATCGTGTTATCTTTTATTTCTTGGATTATTTCACTATTGATCAATGGGGACTGTTGGTATAATCTATTAAACCATACTTCAAAAACTTAGTACTTTTTTATTATTTCCACATTCATGTGAGTTGTAAGACAACATAAAGGGTTGAACAACAACTGGGATTATTTTTAATAATATGGAGTATTTTTATATTATTATTTATTAAACAAATTGGTGTTGTTTTTTGGTTTTTCATTATTTATTTATTTATTTAAATTCTTGTTGTGTGGGGATATGCCCCATGGTACACTAGCGAACACCTAGAGGATCATGAGGAAGAGAACAATGGAGAAAAACTCTTAAAATTAAACCTTCTTCCTTGAGCTTCTAGAGATGCACCAATTATAGATTGTTCAATGGTTTTATTTGTAATTTGTTATATTCAAGGCACACACATTTAGCTCGATTATGTGTGTTTTTATGCTCTAAATGTTTCTCTATATGCATACTACTTTTAGTCCATGCACCTTCCACTATAAATGTGCACTCAAATTTTATCCTTACATGTGGTCTTTAGCTAAAAGGGTTCTATACTAACAATAGAGTTGTTTGCCATCTAGATGCTTGATTTACAACTTCAACAACCAATTAAAGGCATTATTTTCGTCTATTTTTTATTATTAAATGATTTTATGATCTTTGCAAACCTCATAAGTTTAGATATGGGATTATTTTTAATAGTATGGAGTTTTTTTAATTGGTGTTTTTTTGGTATATATATTTAAGTCTTGTTGTTTCGGGATGCGACCCCATGGTACTCTAGTCAAACTCCTAGAGGGTCATGAGGAAGGAAGCAATGGATAAAAACTCCTTCTCAAACCTTCTTCCTCAAGCTTATGAAGAACCACCAATTATAAATTATTAAATAGTTCTATTTGAAATAATATTTATAATTTGTTCTATTCAACACACAAGCATTTAGATCAGTTATAAGTGTTTTGATGCACTAAATGTCTCTATATGCATAATACTTTTAGTCCACACACCTTCCAATATGAACGTGCACTCAAATTGTATCCTTTTATGTAGTATTTAGCTAGCTTCTATGATAACAATAAAGTTACTTGTTTGCCATATGGATGCGGAATGAATAAATAAATATTACAAATTCGACGCCCAATTAAAGGCATTGTTTTTGTCCATTTTACTATGATTAAATGATTTTATCATCTTGCAACTTTCAGAATTTTGGATGTTTATATGAACTTTTGTCATGGCTTTAAAGTATTGAGTTGCTTCCTTCAAGTGTCTCACAAAAGTTTATACTAAATTATAGAGTTAAATTAATAGATTTCTCTCAAATTCAACCCTATTTATTTTATTTTCTACATGAATATATATCTAAAATATGTGTATTCTAAACATGTAGAGGATAGGAGAGAAGTTTTGGTGATAAGAGGGCAAAGAGGATTAAGAGGCGAGATAATGATGCATAGCATTGAAAAGATGAAAATGTTTAACAACTATTGTGGGATATGATTATGATACTTCCATATTCACATCTTGATTTCAATGTTTTTATATTTCATTAAGAGAACATGGTTTTTTTAATTGACAAACTTCTTTCATTAGCAAGAAATTATGGCATTTTTACTTTAGTTATCTCTAGATTTTCTATTTATTAATGTGTATACATTTCTTGAATGTACAAATTACAAGTTTAATGATATAGTATAATGTTTGTACTTGGTAAATCTTGAGTAAGGTGTTGGATTTCCTTTAATAGGGTGCGGAATTAGCTTGAAGCACAACCCTTTCGTGTATTGGGGTAAGAACCTCTATCATGCTCTGCAATGGTGCCCTTTACTATTACAACAAAACCCCTTTATACATGGCATACTACATTTTAATTTTTTGATCAAAATCTTTAGTATTTTGTACATGAAATATTTCTAATTAGTACTATGAAATTCGATAGCTTATATTTCCTTCTCATTATTATTTTTGATCCCATACATTTGAATGTTTTGAGCAAAATATTTAATAATTTGTATATTAAATAATTACAAGATATTTATTTAATGTTTTCATGTCCTCTTTTAACATGTACTATGAATAAGAGATTTTATGCTTTCACAATCCATATATCAATGTCGAGAGAAATTTTTGGGAAGAAATTGTGTGAAAACGTTTTTGGTCTACATTTCGGGTCACCTTTTTGAACCATCATCGGGGAACTTCAAGAGTGGGATGAGAAGTAGCATACCATGGCTAAATAGTTAGAGACAACACGAGATAAAAGGAATGGAATTTGATAGCTTCCGATTTCATCTCATTATTAGTTTTTATCCTATAATTTTGATTGTTTTAACCAAAATCTTAGTATTTTGTTTATGAAATGAAGATATGATATTGATTTATTTAGCATTTTCTATGTTCTCTTCTAACAAGTTATGTGAAATTTTATAGCTTATGCTTCCTTCTTGTTATTCGTTTGGATCCCATACAAGAGTTTGCTATTAAATTTATTTGCAATAATTAATAACAAAGTTCGTGCAATAAAATCCCTTGGCTTTCTTAGAATGATTCTTTGCTTGCTTCAATCATTGTGTACAAGCCTAGAATCATATAGATCTTAAGATATGTGAACTTGAATGTTCCAATGGTATGGGACAAGTCATCACTTATGCCAAACATAATTTTCATAATTTGAAATTCCAAAGGTTCAACATTCAAATGAAAAATCAAACTATTTCAAATTACAAATACTTCTTACTCATAAAATTCTCGGATGATAACATTGGAAATACCCCTCCTTTGGCTCCTCCTTGGCGGTGGAGACTCCGGCATTGGGTCACGGTTAACAAAAAGAAAAAAAAATTACCCTGAAGGAGCGCTATTCGTTTGGATGATTTCTCCGTTAGTGTTTCGGCCGGAGTTCATTGTTTTCATTTTTGTGGCCGGATCACTGCGTGTTTTCTTTCCATGTGTGTTGTTGTACCTTTGTTGTTTGTTCATTGTTCAACAATTGTTTATTTGCTGCTGAGTTGTTGGTTGTTGTTTCTTCTTTACAGACTACGTTTTGCAGTTGGTCCTTATTGATATATCAGGATGCTGATCCTTTTCTTTGTGCTTATTTATTATATTTTGGCTTCTGAGCCTTGTTGTACAAGGGTATAGTCCCTTTCAAGAAACTATTTGCCAATAATAAAAAAAAACATTGGAAATTTGTACATGAAAAACTAGTAGTTTTGTTGTGCTAATATAAATAAATATGGCTTGAAATTATGTTTCTTAGTATTGGCTTGCAATTTCGATGCACAAGCATCTTCTCTATTTTTGGTAATTTTAGTTTGTATGGTCAATTTTGGTTTACTAATAGGTTAGGAGTGCTTAGGAATTATTTGTAGGTCATTGTACTTCATTAGGTGTGTTAGGAATAGTTCTTGTCTTGTTAATTATTTGAATTTCCATTTTCCCTCCAAAAGTGAATTTCAAATTTTTGAGCACTTTTGGCTTGTGTCTTAGCAAATTTTTGTGCTTTTAGAGAATTTTGCATGTAAAGGTGTTAGAATGGTCCTCTTAGGGACTTGAAGGCAAAATATTTGGTTTATAAAGCATCATTTTGGTCTCAAGCCTTTAAAAGGCTCTTATAATGTATGTAATTTGATAAACAATGTGGGTAAGGGATAAATCTTAATGAATTAGTTTGATGGAAAACTAAAGTTTGAGAAGATATTATTTCCTTGTAACTATTTTTCATACAAATGATTCGAATGCAATAGAGGAGAAGACTCCAAGAAGTTGGAAAGGACTATTTTGGTGGTTCTAATTACTTACTAAAGTAAATTTTGAGATGTGCATGTGCAATTTCGAGCAAGAATGGAAATGGATTATCCTTTAAATGATGGCGCTCCAGTATTTTGATGAGTTCTTATAATATTTTTGTTCTTTTGTGTAGGTAAGTGCAACTTCTTATTAACAAAGTGGTTTGGCAACCTTGGAACTTGATAAATGTGTCACGAGTTAGAGCTCTTTGACTTTAAATAACAAAATCTAATCACCAAGAAAGTGGGATTTGTCCTTCATAGGTTGTTAAAGGTGTAATGAACCTAATATAACCTCTACAGAGACCCCTATTTGAAGTAAAAGTTTTTCTAAGAAGTAATCACAGTCGGGTGAAACAGGGTATGTTGAAGCTTTAAACATTGTTAAATTCATGTTGTGCATGATTTGTGAAGTTGTTCAAGAAGATTTCGAGCATTGAAGAGTTTCATTAGGGGGATACAGAGCTTGAGAAGCTTTTGGTTTTGGAAAAGATTGAAAATCGAGCAAGAAACATCCAAAATTCATCTCTCTGTTTTGCATAGTAGGAAGATCCTACAACTAGGGTTTCGAGGAAGCATAATTGGAGTTCTCGAGTTTTAACCGATCGAAACTTCTAAAACTTTAAAGAATTCTCTTCTTATATTTCATGAAGAAGATTCAAAAGGAATTAGATCAATTCCTTTAGATTTTAGGAGAATTTCATGATTGATTTACCTAAGACAGTCGTAGAGGGTTTAAACATAAGAAAGCGGTGCCACTATAAGGAAGTCCCCTTTTTGTAGATTGTGAAGTCTTAAAACTCCTATCATATTGAGATAATTATAATGGGAGATGAAAAATCTTCATGATTGGTTTTGATAGTGTTTACATGTGAAGAAATACCTAACCATGTACAAGCACAGCCTAATTAGACCAAGATAGGATTGTTGATCAACAAGACTTCCTTGTTAAGGTAAGTAATAAGACCTAGAACCTTTAAATGGTTGAGAAAAATTTGTAGGATGTTAGTAAGTGTACACAAGTCTAATTTTGAGTCTTGAACATCTGATATTTTCATTGAATCAAGAGAAATTGTGTTTTAGACCTCTTGGAGCATAGGTGAATTGGTTTCTTAGAGTCATAAGTTTCAGTGAGATCCTTCAAGAACAAACTTCTCTACATCATTTTTGGTATCGAGCTAGTTTAATTACTTAGAAAATTGAAGGAATAAGAAGTTTGAGAGAGTAATACTAGTTGAAGCAGAGAAGAAAGATGCCACCAAGAAGAAATCTAGTAGGGGAGAGAGCAACAATAGAGAGAGAAATAACAACTACATTGTAGATGGGTGAAGTCAACCTTCAAGAAATAAGGAATATGAGGGTCAGTTATGATGTTAGGCTTGCAACGGTGGATCCTAACCAGAGGAGAGGAGTAGAAACATGAGACTTGAGTGATAGAGAAGAAGAAGTGTCTCAAAGACCACAAGAAGTAGATGAAGAAGATCTATTTCCATTAACGCATTTATTCGGCCTCTTTTCTAGAGCCTCGCCACTTGGCGGGCTTTAAATATGACTTCGCATGACTCTTGTCCAGTTGTTTCAACTGTGATGGAGAGCGGTGAGTTTGCGAACAATGGCTCAGGGAAACACCCTCGCAAGTTTGTGCTGAAAGTATTCCACGAGGTAACGATTCTCCCCCTGATATTGTTTTACCGCTTTCAGAATTTGATTCCGCTGTAAATGGCTAGAACAATTTTGTTTAATAGGATATTTTGTGGAAGGACTCCCTCTGAAAGTATGCTTAAATCATGGGTCCAAACTGCTTGGATGGCGCATGGTATTAAGCTAGATTCCATCCAGAACCTAACCCGTGGTTTTTTTGCCTTCGATTTGTTGATCCTAGTCATGCTTCCCTTATTTTGCATAAGCAACAAACCTGGTATGTTAGAAGCTCCCTGTTGGTTTTGTCACCCTGGACCAGAGACTTTGTTGTCTCTGACCAGACGGCTCTTAAAGTCCCCGTTTGGGTTGAATTCCCAGGGCTTCCTATGCCTTGTTGGCATTTCTTAGAGTGTATTGTTGCCACTCTCGGCCATGTTATTTACACAGATCCTTCTAGGTTCTTTGCAGCTCATCCGCAAAAGAGGGTTTGCATTGAACTGGATCTTTCGAAGGACCTGAAAGAATCAATTGCCATTCAGGTTGGTGATGTATCTTTTGCTCAGAAGGTGGTATACATCAACCTTCCGAATACTTGTTTTCATTGTCAATCTTCTGAGCATAAAATTAGGGATTGTCCCTTGTTGGCCACTCACCGCACCGCTTCAAATCCCATGGGTGATCCCCACCCTCAACCTGAAGAGGAGGGTTGGCACACTATGGGTGGCCATAAAACCAACAAGAACAAGGCCGCTCATGTCGGGCCTTCGCAACATGGTTCAGCTACTCAAGCTGGAAAGGTGCCTCCAAATGCTTCCAACTCAAATTTGCAAAGCAACCTTGGATACCAAGTTGCCTCTAGCTCACACGAAGGTATTGGCTGGCAGTATGGTTGGTTCTTCAAGTAAATTGGCACCTTTGGCCTCAAACTCTCAGCCTGCTATTTTGCAGCATGAGGGTAGTCTTCAACCATTACTCGTTCCTAACAAAGTGGTTTCTCCATGAAAGCAGGTAGTTTGGTGTTCTCGCAGCCCTCCTCGTGAGCATGAGGAAGGGGAGTATAGCCCTACCAGCTGGCGGGCTGCTCAACTGTCTGATTTTTTTTAGTTAACCAGCAATGGTTTTTGCAAAACAATTTTGGGGCCCTTGATGGTTTGAGTGAGCTAGACTCAAAGATGCATCTTGACAATGTTTCCTCATGAATTGCTACTCATGGAATGTTTGGGGTCTCACAGACTCCACTCGCAAATACATTGTGTGAGATTTTAGGAAAAGCTTCCGGATATGGATATTCTATGTTTACAGGAAATCAAAGTTTCAGGTTTTTTACTTGATTCTGTCACAGGACTATTTGGCCTGACAGTTTAGCTATCTCTAGCAACCATGTTGCTGGCAGAGGTGGAATGATCACATTTATTTCTCTGAAATGGTGGCCACATTACGTCAATCATGGATGTGACCCTGACAACCGTATTCTCTGGGTGTTATTCAATATTGAAAATCTCTCCTTTGGGATTATCAATGTTTATGCACCTAATGACGCGTCAAAAAGGATGCTTTGGAGGTGGGTGGCTGATGACCTTCCAAATGCACACTGACTAATTAATGGGGATTTTAATATGGTGGAGCAGCCCAATGATAAATTGGGCCTTTTACCCATGAGGTGGCAGTTAGCGAAAGGGAGGCTTGGTTTTACATGCGTAATAAATTTGGGTTTTATGACCCCAATTTTTCGTCATCACACCAACACGCTGCCATGGTACACTTGGTCTAATCTTAGAAATGACCAAGATCAGGTTTTTAAAAGGTTGGATCATGCAATGATCTCTTTATAGCCTTTCTTTAAGTTTTCCAGTTGTTATTCTCTTTGGTGGAAGCTTTGCGGCCGTTGTCCTTTCGACCACATTTCGATCCGGTTCCGTATTGAATGGACTTTTCAACTGCCAAAGTTTAAAAAACGTAGTTTTATTTAAATACTACTTTATTGCATCATGACCCCACTTTGGCACACATTCGCCAAATTTGGAACCTTGCACCTCGCCCTCTTGGTAAGGTTGGATGGATAAGTTGGTGGAAGGACGCTATAATTCGGCTAACTAAATTCCTTGGATGTACGGTGTCAACTCGCTAAATTTGGCGGCGAGCTTACTCCACCACCTCCTCTGAGCTGAGCCGCTCCATGGTGGCGCTTGCCCAGCTCCTTTCAATGTGGCTCTGTAACTCCAAGTTGCTAAATTGTGGTAGAAAATCCACATTGTTGATGATTACACAGCGCGGGGTGCCCAGATCAAAGCTTGGTTGCACTGGCTTAAAATTGGAGACCGTAACACCAAAGAGTTTTACCAGTGGCTCAAAGCCAAGCACATGAACCAACAAATTTCTGCTATTGTTGATGTTGGTGTTCAGATTATAGACACTCCTCAGATGGTCCAAGCCTTTGTTAGGCACTATGTTCAGGTTTTCAAAGCTCAGGAGGAGTCTCCTGAGCGACAAGCTCGTTAAATGCCTCTCGGTTGTTCCATGCAAACTCTCACATGCACACTGGGTTGTCTATGATAGATTACTTACCTTAGAGGACTTATATGAAGTTGTCTCCCTCATGGCCAATGACAAAGCCCCTGACATGGATGGCTTTCCTTGCGAGTTCTACAAAGCCCTTTGGGACATGGTGGGTTGGGATCTGCTACAAGTCTATCTCAAAGCTCTCCACTCAGGGTCCCTCGGTGCCCTTATTAATCGGGGTCACATAAATTTCATCCCTAAAGTGGGAGACCCAGAGCTCATATGTAATTGGCGGCCGATTACCTTGCTCAATGTCTCATATAAGATCATAGCTAAGGCTTTAGCTCTTCGGCTTCGGCCCATCTTGCTTTATTATCATCGATCTGAGCAGACTGGTTTCATATAGAGAAGGTACATTCTGGATAATATCTTGGCTATTTGGGAAGGCATGGAGTGGGCTAGAACCTCTAAGCAATATGTGCCATGTTTGTCAAAATTGACTTTGAAAAATCTTACGATAGGATTGAATGGCATTTCATTTTGGCGATGCTTGAAGCATTGGGCTTCGGTTTAGTCTTCATCAGCCTCTGTCAAAATGCTTTTTGTTGATGCCTCTACCTCTCTATCTGTAAATGGTCATACTTCTGAGTAGTTTGGGATTTTCCGCTCTATTAGGCAAGGTTGTCCTTTAGCACCTGCTCTATATGTGCTTGCCACTGAAGGTTTTGGGTTTCTCCTTGCCCATGCTCGGGACCAAGGGCTTGTGCGAGGAATTCAACTCCCTTCCCTGACTCCCCTTCAACTTATCAATGGGCATTTTGTAGATGACTCCTTCCTCATGCTCCTGGAGGAAGAAACTAATATCAACAATGCCATGTAATGTTTGGACACGTATTGTTTAGCTTCAGGTTCCAGTATCCAATGGCGAAAGACCCAGTGCTTCAGGCAATCTTTTCTCCCCAAGCCTGGTTGGCTTAATCATTTTGACTGGAAGTACATCCAGCATGGAGAAATTTTTAAATTTCTGGGTATCCCCTTTGCTTTTGATGTTGCTCCCAGTCAACTTTGGTAGTATGTTATTGACAGGGTCGCCCGCAAGTTGGAGTACTGGATTACTAAACCCCTTTCGTTGGCAGGAAAATTTCAGATTTGCTCCAAGATTTTGGCTACCACACATGTTTACTATTCTTCGTGTTGGGTGTCGGCCAAAGCCTCCTACAAGAAGTTGGAAAAACTTCTCAGAGATTTCCTTTGGGCTAGCTCGGAGCTTGGCAAAGGTTTTCATAGAGTTTCCTGGGAATATTGTTGCCTCCCTAGGGATTCTGGTGGGCTTGGGCTGACCGACATTGGCCACCAGGGGACTGCATTGGCTGCCAAGTGGATCATTCGGGCCTACACTAGCAACAAAGCTTGGAAAGTTCTGATTCGCAACTGTATTTGCCAAGGTTCCCCTCAAGGGTGAAAAACTTGGCAAGGGCTGGATTTTCATAGTCTTGCTCATTCTCAAAGCCCGATCAAGATTGTGGGCACCTTTGTTGTCAAAAGCATATGGAAAGCCTGGGAATTGCTCAAACCCTTTTTAATTTGGGAAGGGGATGGCTTCCGTAATGGGCTTTCCATTAATGACCACAACATCTGGTGGTCTCCTCTCATCAATTTTCATGATGTGCCACTTGCCCAAGTGCCTTGGGTTCATGCCCTTAAGTTATATCGTCGAGGCTTGCGCACTCTTAATGACATCTTTTGCAGGCAGTCCAAACTGCTTCTCACTTGGCCTCAAGCTAAAGCCAAATTTTGGCTTGTTTCATCGACAAAGAGTCTTATCAAGAAATTCTTGATTCCATTCCTGTTGAGATGCTTCACAAAGTGGTATTGTCTCTCTCAGGCCTTGGTGGAAGGATTGGAAATGGTTTCCAGATACCCCGTTCTTAAATTACTCCCCAAGAAAAGGGTATGCTCTTCTCACCCCTAGGATGCCAATGGTGGCTTTGCTAAACTCAGGTGGTCCATCAATTCTGGATGGTCCTCCTGGGAAGCTAGATTTCACACAGTTTGGAAGGCCATCCTTCAGCCCAAGCTAGCTTATTTTGCTTGGTGCCTGCTCTTTCAAGGCCTCCCTATTGGGCGCAGATTAGCTCATTACGGGATTGCTCCTCAGCTTTGCCCTTTTTGTGGGCATATTGAGATGCTTACGCATTTGTTCTAGTACTACCCAAAAGCTCAGGCTATTTGGGTACTGGATCCATGATTTCTTTTGGTCATTTCACCCAGCTCCATTTCTTTGGCAACATGTTTTTCTTGGGGATTCTATTTCCATTCCCCATGCTTTTACACAAGTGTGGCATACTTTTAGTGGAGATCCTTTTTTATATGGAAAGAACACAATTTACATTTGTTTTTCTAATTCCATAGTTTCTTGCTTTCTTTCGCATTATGATAAGGCCATGCTTATCTCGAATGTGTTCTTACAGATCCAGGACTAGGCCCGCAAGGTAGAGCTGGAAGTGCGGCACCTCTAGACCCTTCTGGATCATTGGGCCAACACTCCTTGCACTGTGGCATGGGAGCCCCCACCTCCCCTTCTGGGAGTGTTCGTTCGAGAGGACACCGTGGCCGGGGCCGGTCGAATGAACGTACCCACCGTCATCGCTCTCCCAGGCAGCAACCCAAGCATCGGCGGAGCCCTGTCAACTACGGTGGTTGGGGGTCCCCCACAATGGTCCGCGCATCACAGTGGCTGGGGCTCCCACCACCACTCCCCGCCTCCTGTGCAATGGGATGGATGGGATTCTGGAAAATTCCCCTAGTTGGCTCTTGCCATATCTCCTAATCAACAGGATGACAAAGAAGAAGAAGAAGAAGTTGGCTCTGGCTGGCCACCCCTTCCGGATGGAAATGATCTTCCAGGTGGTAACCTGGAGGATAAAGGGCCTCCACCACCGCCCCCTGCTGCTATGTTTGTTGTGGCAGCTTAGTTTATTTTCCTTTTATTTTCTGGCATTGTTGCCTTTTGATACTTTTGTCTCCTAGCCTTTGGCTAGTTTGAACGTGGGGTGTGCCCTTTACCACCCATATTTTTTGTGGATAGCTGTAATATTTTTTTTAAGTAATATAGTCTATTTCATAAAATAGAAAAGTTAGACAAATGATTTGATTTTGAGAATGTGTCCGAGGATTAAGAGGTAAATTTTTCCACAACAAAACTTAAGGTACATGCATCCATATGGTGAGACTATGCTCAGGAGGAGAGAAGAAAGAAGAAAAAACCTAAGATAAAGTCATGGGATAGGATGGTGGCCAAACTCAAAGGTAAGTTTCTACCTGTTGATTATACGGAAAACTTATATACACACTTGTAAAATTTGAGGAAAATGGATATGGGAGTCAAAGAATACACAAAATAATTCTATAAACTAAGCATCAGATCAGGTCATATAGAATATGACAGATAAATTGGCAAGGTATTTGAATGGTCTAAGGTTCCAAATCCAAGATGAACTTAGTTTGATTAGTCCTAGAAGCCTATAAGAGTGCTACCAACTTGCTTTGAAGGCTGAAGACAAATTGAATAAAAGGCATATTCGGGAAAATAGAGAAAGAGGAAGAAGTTACATGGACAGTTTGGAGGTAGAGGACAATCACAAAGGAGCCAAGGTGAAACAAGCCAAACACAACAAGAGCATCCTACTAACTTCAGAGGTGGATTTATAGGTAGAAGGCCTTAATTTAGATTTGGTTATGGAACCAGGGTAAGAGGAACAATTGGATTCACTAGTAGATGCTACAAGTGCAATAAATTTGTAGGTCACGGGTCATGGGAATTTTCAGAAGGGAAGCCTACAAAAATTACAAGAAATGAAGGTAAAAATCAACTTGTGTAAGGTGGAGAAGAAGAAAGTGTTTTCTCTCCTTCATTAGTAGAAGAACCAGAAGTAGGGGAGTCTTTACTCATGAGAATAATTCTGATTAAGACACATAAGGACAAGGAGCCACCTCAAAGGAAATCATTGTTCAGGAAAACTTGCAAGAGTCAAGGTAAGTGTTGTAAAATGGTCATAGATTCAAGTAGCACAGATAATTTGGTTTTAGTAGAAATGGTTAACAAATTAGGCTTGAAAAATATACCTCATCCCACACCATAAAAAGTTTCTTGGTTGAATAAAGGATAGCGGGGTTAGTAAATTAACAATGTTGGGTTGATTTCTAAATTGGGAGGTATAAGGACATGGTATTATGTGATGTTATACCCATGGATGTGTGTCATGTGTTGCTTGGAAGGCCTTGTCAATATGACAAGAAGACTACACATGATGGGAGAAAGAATGTCTACATTCTAGAGAAAGATGGAGTTAGTCACACCTTTTTGCCTATGAGATAAGAAGGAGAACAACACATTGGTTCTAATGTGATGCTCATAGGGGAGAAAGAGTTCTTGAAATTAGTGGAAGAGGAAGAGATAGGTTTTGCATTAGTGCTCAAGCCTAGAACAATCATAACATAAACAAGAATGGATGATTTGCCTCAAGAAATACAAGCTATGTTAGGAGAATATGTTGATATATTGGTGGATGAGCTACCTAGCTCCTTGCCTCCTATGAGAGAGATAAGTCATCATATAGACTTCATACCAGGTGCTAGCTTACCAAATAAGGTAGCCTATAAAATGACACCAAATGAGAATTAAGAGATTAAGAAATATGTGCAGGAGTTGTTGGATAAGGGGCTAATAGAGAAAGCCTTAGTCCTATATGCAAAGTGCTTATAAGTACTTAGTGCCTAAGAAGGAAAGAGATTGGAGAATGTGCATAGATTCTAGAGTAATCAAAAAAATTACTATGATGTACAGATTTCCTTTTCCTAGAATGGAAGATTTGATGGACTGTTTATGTGGTGCAAGTTATTTTTCAAAAATAGATCTCAAAAGTGGTTATTATCATATTAGGATCATGTTGGCGAGAAAATTTTTGGGTGGAAAAACTTGTGGATTTCTTGTCAACACTCTAGGAATCTAATTCCCTCTACTTAACCGGTGCAGCTACCATATATGCATGCGCGAGAAAATGTGGATTTTGTGGTGGCCTTTCAACCATGGATCCAACAGGGGCACTCTACTAACCCTACAACAAAGCTAGCAATCTCTTGCTAGGGAGGAATTTGTCTGAAGTGCGGGAAAGGGGAGTGAGAGAAGAGGTAGGAGAACTAATGCTATAGGTAGAAAATCATATTTCTGCACACACACTAGTTAGAAACTTCAAAACATGCATTTATGGGAAGAAACAACTCTGCAAATAGCAACAAGACCAAATATAATTCATTGATCACCAAGTATCAAGAAACCCCTTAGTCAAAGAAAGCTAGAAACTCCTTCTTGTATTGATTGCTCAAATCAAAGTTGTACATAATGTGAGAATGGAAGAAATTGAGAAGTGGAGGAAAGTAGAAGAAAATTGGCTATCTCCTTTGCTTTCTCTAGGTACAATGCACTCTTGAGTTTACAAGATCAATCACCAACCCTTTGAAATGGGAATGGCTTTACAATTTATAGAATAGAATTGACTCCTCATCTTCCTCATGACCTTTCAAATACCTTAATATGACTTAAGACTGTTCATATTCCACTTTAAATATTTAAGTCCCTTTTATAATAGCAAGGTGACTTAAAGTTACATTATATTTCTAAAGTCACTTAAGTCATATTAAAAAGTGCAACCCTCAATGCAAAAATATAACATTGAGGAGAGGGAGTGTTGTATGAGAAGAGAAGAGAGAGAGAAAGAAGAGGAAGAAGAAGAGGAGATGTCGTCCTAGATGAAGTCCGATGATCCTCGCTGATGGAAAGCTCTGATGCGACGAAGTTCTGAATGTCCCATTGTGCCAAAACTGCCCTTTGAGTGTGACTTACTATTTTTAGTAAATGCCCGGATGAGATACTTACTATTTTAAGTAAGGGATGATTCTTGCTTCTTCTTGACCATCATGATGTAATGAACTCCCTTATTCGATCATGTGCACACTACCCTTACCTCACCTACTTCTTGGGGTGACTTACTATTTTTAGTAAGCACCCATATAAAGGACTTACTATTTTTAGTAAGTGGTCATTTTCATTGTTTTCTGCTCTGAACACTCATTCTAACTTCCTCATGATCTTCAATGCCTATTGCCTTTGTCTCAACTTCTTTTGATGATGACTTTCCAAACATAGCAAGTCTATATAGGAAAACTTACTATTTTTAGAAAGTGTGTTTCCAGTGCTTGATTTGAGATGGAACATAATTTTTTGGACTCATCTTGTTGTTACGATCACACCCTCCGAATTTCACATAGTTTTGCCATCTAGAATGATTGGAAATAAATTTTGACCTAGTAGTGGCTTTAGGCACGGAGCTACCATGGCGGCCATTAATGGAGCTTGAAATTTACAGGTCTGGTTTTTGTCTCCGTTTGAGATGAAAACAACTCCATTGCAATAGGTTTTTCATTTGGAGCTCGTGTGCAAGTTTTTAGCTCACTCCTATTGTTGGAATGATGGGAAATCTGACGAATGTGAGCCGGTGCATGAAGTGGGATTTTTGTTGGAGAAAATGATTCTAGGCACCATTTGACCTCTTGTTTATTGCATCTTGATTGTCTTGAAAAATTTGAAATTCTACAAAAGACGGCATCTCGATCCGACTTGTACTTTGTAAGATATGATGAGTTTTTGATCGGGTGGCTTTGTAGTTATCCGGTGAAAAATCTCCATTTTCTCTTCATTCTTCGTCATTCCACTCCATTTTTCTCTGAGGCCTGCATATTTGATGTGTATTCATGATGTGGAGAGTTTTGTGATCATGATGAATTTGGTTCAGATCAGAAATGGTGGACCGGGTGTCTGGACAAGCAAGAACATGGCCATGGCATGGAGAGAAGTTGTGAAGGAGAAATGAGGGGAAAGAAATGGCTAAGTGTCAGATTTGAATATTCAAAACTTGCAGATGGAGGGGATGGGAAAATTTTTATGTCCCTAGCCTCAGGGACGTGAGGGACATCAATTTCCATGGTGGTCAAGGTGATTCCATGTGTCCTCGAATCCGATGGCACGAGATTCGCTTTAAAAATGCACAGGAGCCGAAAGTCGGTCACGTGGGTGTCCAAATGACTCCCCATAGGGACCAAGCACATTTTTTCCATTTCTGATATCCCCCACCTCGGGGACATTTTCGTGGTGGTCTGGAATTGACACATGGCACTAGATCTGACGGCAGGGAATGGATGCTCCAAAAATGCACCTAGGAGTTAAAAGTCGGTCACGTGGGTGTCCAAATGACTCCCCATAGGGGATGGGCACATTTTTAAGGTCTGATGTCCCTCACCTCAAGGACATAAGGGACATCAGTTTCCACGGTGGTCCTAGAGCTGACATGTGGCGCTCGATCCGACGGTAGTAGGAAATGGATGCTCCAAAAATGCACTGGGGCTGAACTATTCAAGTCTGGAGGTCTCATGAGGGTCCAAGAGGTCATATGGGGGCTGAGAGGGCTTCAAGGGGGTTGGGTGCACTTTTACAACCTTGATGTCCCTGACCTTGAGGGACGTCAGGGACACAAAATCCCGCCAGGCTCCTGGAGCTGACACGTGTCCTCCCAAAAATTTGGCTAAGTCCTGAACTTGTGATAGTGATAACTTGAGCTCCCGATGGACTTTTTGGAAAAATGTTATATGATCCTGACTGGAAATTTTCTTTTAAATCCAATGGTGTGGGTATTATGTCTTTATTGATTCATTTTATCCCTCAAAAATCTAGTTTTTCATTTGAGACTCCACTTATTCCTGACAAAAACTGCCTGCAAATCTTATGCGCTGAGGTGTTTTGAAAGAAATTCTTTCACCATCATGTAAGTATTTGAATCCTCTTTCTAGTGGTATATTGTTTTTCTTCTATCTCCATCTAGAGCTCCCATAATCATCTTCTCAAGCCCAGCAGTTGTTTTAAGCATGTGTCTTGCTGAAGCTCATGAACCCTAATTTTTCTCAACACTAGCTAGGAGTAGCTTGTAGAAAAGTGCGTATACTAAGTTTTTTTGATTGATTATAAAAAAGTGATTATTGGATGTTGTAGAGGACTCTTTCATATTTCCTAAAATATATGTTAGAGTGTGTGGTGATATGTGGGCCCCAGGAATTGTCTTGTTTCGAAGAGTTCTAATTTGTGGAAAATTTCTCCAAAGAAGGTATCTGGATAAATTAAAATTTTCCCTGGATATTTTCTTGATGTTCATGAATTTTTTAGATCATGGTTGAGGTGAAAAATTTCAAAGTGTGCCCTATTTATGAAGAATGGTTTTTGGGGCAGTTTGGAGCGGCCTTGATAGAAATTGGCATTGCGGGAGATACATGGGGAGTCGAACTCCATTAAAAAAATTATTGAATTTTATTTAGATACCTTTCTTATAGTGTATCAAACTTGATTTTTGAACATGGTATGCAAAAGTTATAACTCATTCTTGAGGGTCAATTTTGGAGGATGCTCAATCTAACAGGGTGCAAATGGCTTCATGAGGTAAGGTGATTATTTTGACTTTTTATTGATTGGTGAAGGTTTTTTATGGCTTAGAAATTATGTATAAGTATTTTTCATGCATTTGTTAATCTTGGAAGTGAAATTTAGTGTGATGGAGTATGTTGGGCTAGTGTTAGTTCTTGATTCCAAGTAGAGATAAAAAAATTAGTTTGCAGCGATTGGCTTGGTTGAAGGCCTTACACTTGGATTTGGAAGGAGTTATTATATTTTATTAAAAGTTAATTTATATATTTTCCCAATGATGTATTTCTTGTCTCATGATGAGGTGTTTGGTCGAGTGATTCAGTCAATTTGTGAAGACGTTTGTAGTTACATTTTCAGGACATGGTTGTTCTTGCTAAAAGATTGAGTTGGTTGGAGAATCTAATGGATGGTGTGATGTTTGATATCACATGTAATGTGAAGAGGGGTGAGTTTTTTTCTTTATTAATTCCTTTCGAGGTCTTGAAAGTGATAGAAAGGGTGCAAACTAGCTGAGTTTGCAAAACATGTTTTTGGGTAGCTTGATTTGGTGAAGAGAAACGTTGTTGTGGTTTGAACCAGAGGATGTTTCATGAGTTATAATGTTCATAATAGTAATTTTATAGGTCTTTGGGTTTCCATAGACTTGTCACATGCCATGGTTGAGTTCATATTGAGGGGTCTTGAGGCCCAAAGGAAAATTCAGGTTGTTGGAAATAATTGTTTGGTGAAGGTAATGAGCCAATGGGCCCATTAAATGAAATAATTTGATTGGTTCATGTAAATTGAAACCATGGATGATGTTTAAATGATATATTACTCATTTTTGGTGTATATGGAAGCTTGAACAAGGATTGTTTTTATGTGAGTGGATTTTTCTCATTCCAACAACAAGGTTTTGAGGCTTTTTGGTGCATATATGAATGTTTTTGGCATGGATGAACTATATGGGTCATATGGAACCATTGTAATGGATTTATTTGAATGTTATTATGTTTTATGGGTCGAATTTATCATGAGGGACTTACCTCCTTTGGTTTAGAAAGAAGAAATGCATATAAAAGCATGTTTTTGGGTCATTTGAGTGCTAGTCTTGCAAGGGGGAAAGTGTGACCTAGAGGAGAGTGTTTTGAAGGTATGAAGACATTATTTGAAGGATGATCAGATGTGATTCAGGTTGAGAAAGGTTTTTCAACATGTGCACCATATTTTAGAGGCAAGACAAGTTGAGAAGGAAGAAGATAGAGCAAGATTGAAGACCTGGGGTTTGAGCTAGGGTTTGTGAGTTAAATATGTTATTTCCATCAGTTGTGGCAGTAGAAAAATTAAAGATAAAACATCTTCAGGAGGTTGAGTTAGTGTTTATTCATCCTATGGGGTTGTATCCTCCTTTTGGATTTGGTGCTTCACTAAATTAGGGTTAGTGCTCTTTGTAGGGTTGGTGCTCTACTAAACTAAGTATTATGCTCCTTGTGGGGTTGGTGCCTCACTAAATTTGAAGCATGGATAAATAAATTTTATGTTTCAGTGGTTTTTCTTCCCCTTGATGGTTTCCCACTTAATTTTTGTGTTCATGTGTACTTTCTTGTTCTTTCTCATGTGTATGGTTATCTCTATGCTTAAGTAAACACATCTATGGTTCATGATTGATTGAATGGTTATATAAATGATGATGAATGATAAATGGTAAATGAATTGAAATATTTTTAGGACTGATTCAACCCCCTCAATCCATTGTGCTTCTAACAATTGGTATCAGAGCAAGTCCTTGTGAAGCAATTTTAACAACTTGAAGGAGATCCTTTGAAGCACAAGAAATGGGTAAGTCTTTAGATCTTAGAACAACATTAAGGATGAAGAATTAAGTAGCTCAATCATGTATTTATTCTTACCAAAATCTTGTCAATGATATGGATATAGTGCATGATCATGCCATCATGGGTTTGAAATCTCAAGTGGAAAGTTTGACTAAAACCCTTAAGTTTAAAGAACAATATTGCAGCAGGTATGAAATGAGATGAGATGCTTAAAATCAGATTTGGAACAATCATACAATAAGTTGAAGACCTATGAAAAGTTAGAGAAAATTTTAGAAGCCCTAAATGACATGTTGGAGAACCAAAGAGCTACAAATGAAAAATCTGGTCTTGGCTACAAAGAAGAACATTCAGAGAAGCGTGAAGTAAAACAATTTGAACCTAGTGATGCTACCAAATATATGAAGGATGCTAAAGATATCAAGAAGGTTATCAAGCAACCTAATGAAATGAAATCTACAAGTAATTTCAATGGTGTGTGTTAATCTTGCAATAATTTTGGTCATAGAGCTAGAGATTGTAGAAGGTTTGTTAAGAATGCATTTCCATGGAGCAATGGTAGGCATGATCATTCATATCATTCAAGAGATATTGCATGCTATAGTTGTCATAAGAAGGGTCATATTGCAAAATTATATCATTATGAGTCTCCTAATCAGATTTGGAAGAATGATAAGAAGCATGAAGTTGTGTGTTATGGTTGCAATCAGTTTGGGAATATAGCTAAGTATTGTCATCAAAAGGGTTCTAAGAAAAGTAATGATGCTTCTAGAGGTAAGAGTGCTCATGTTTTCTTCAAGTGTAACAAATTAGGTCACATTGCAAGATACTGTAGAGTCAAAATGAACACCTACAAAAGGAAGGATGATGTTAAGACTATACCAGTTGAGAAGGTGAAAGAAGAACTCAAAAGGACTAAAGATGATTCCAAAGTTGTTGGTACTAATCATGGTGATCCTATTACTCATGAAGGTTTGTTTTCTCTTGTTGAACCTAAGGAGTTGTTTTTTTCTTCCCAATAATACTATTAATTAGATGACATGAAAGAGAAGGTGGAACACTTGATAAGGCGGATGGAAGACCTTGGTGTTAGGTCCTATGAGTACATGGATATTTTACCTTACTAGGGAGACTACATATGTCTTGGGTATCTCCATTAGGGTTCATGGAGCCATCATCTAGATTTTTAACCATATGAAGGTATGACATGTAATCCACTCATGAGTTTTTTTATTCTTTATGCTTTATAGATGTCTGAGTCAGTCATGTTGTCTTTGTCTCAAAGTTTTGCCATATCTGCTCATTATGAGAAAAGTATGTAATATGTTTTTGAGTCTGCTATGATGTTAAATAAAGTGTTTCTTTTGGGTAAAGTGTTTCATTTTCATGAAAAGTTTTCATATGTTATAGTTAGAATCTCAAGGTCTATGTAGTGACCTTTTAAGGGGAGGTAGGCCCTATGTCATCAAAAGTAAATAGTACATTATGAGTTTTGAGTCTTTGAAGTCACGTTGTTGGAGTCTAAGTTATAGAAGATTCAAAAAGTGAAGTGATGATGTAATATATCATTCAAAGGTGTCTTTAGGTTGTGTCATGTTGAGAAAAGAATCTCAAAGTGTTTGTACCATGAAATATTGGTTTAAGGTCTTGTGGTCAAATATGGTGTCTCATCACAAGTGTTTTGTGTGCTCAAGTTATTAGTAGTCCTGAAATGTGTCAAGGGTTCTGTTAAGATGTGAAGGGTTTTATTAGTCAAATCAAATTCGAGTATGAATGTATTTATGGAATGCTAAAAGGTATGCAAAGTGGAATCTCTATACAAAGTGGTCTCTAGAAAGAAATTAGCCACAGATACTATAAGTAGGTGTTATGGATGAAATAACGAGTCTTTGACATGAGTATGTGTTCAAGAAATGAAATAATACAGTGTTTAAGATCACATCGATCTACGAAACTAAGTTCAAGGTGTTTTCAAGTTTTTATTTGAGAAATGATGATCAAGGTATTGGTTGATTGTATCTTCTTGCTAAGATATCTGAGAATGAACTAAGGACACGTGTGTAATCTTGTAAGGATTTCTATTACACGGTTGCTTTGCTCCACAAGCTACATGGAATCTATGTTTGCACCTCAAAACAAGGTATGTTTCTCTTGAAGTGTTGTAAGATGATCAAAAATAGAGGTTTCTGAGAATGATGATTTATCTATGTCTTGGTTGACTTCTTATCAAATATATTTATAGTTTTCTTGATCATGTTGAAGATCCCCAAGGAGTCATAGATTTCACGGTTGTATGACCTCAAGCATATGTTATGTCATGTCAAAGAAAGGTGTAATTGGATTTGGTTTGTCTTATTGTTATCAACTAATTTTAACTTCGTAAAATTAATAAGCATGAATTTTTAAAAAAATCAAAAGTATTCTTTTACGTGTTTTATCACCCTCGCCGCAATCATCTCATTCTCATGATTGTTTTGGTCTTTGTTTCGTCCATTTCGGGTGAGAACTCCTCCCACCAGGTTGCAAACCGACGTTAATAATTAATTAATTAATATTTAATTAATTTCTTACCCATTTATTTAATAAAATTAATTTTATTAAATTTTGGGGGTTTTTAATTAAATGAATATTAATTTAATATTTATTGAAAATCAATCGACAAGTTTTTTGTTATTGCCGTGGGAAATAAGAATTCCGCTTCCAATGTCGGGAATGTTAAATTGGTTTTCCGCACCTGATTTTCCCTTTCCTAGCAAAATCTTCTTTTTCCCTGCTTGTGGAATTTCTCTTGTGATTGCCAACCCAACCAGATGGCAAACTGGAAAAATATCTCCCAATTTCCACATGGGGAAATAAATGGGAATTGCCCTGCTTTTCCATTTCCACAGGTAAATGATTGAGTTTTTCCCATATTTCCCTGACAATTAATTCCCACTACCCGGAGAAAGGGAAATTGGTTATTCCAACGGAAACAAAGAAACAGTTATGGGGAAGCTTCTTTAATCCTCGCAACAAATCCTTTTGTGGAAGAATTCGTGTGTAAGAAGTTGAGGCTCTTTATTTCTAACTTTTTTGTTATTTCGGAATTCTTCTTATTTCCCCGAACTTTTGCAGAGAAAAATTCTTTCCCAAAGGATTCATAACACATTCCTCACAGACAACAGAAGCCTAGGCCATAGCCAAAGAGGCAGCAATTGTTTCAACGCATTCATCAAGAAAATAAAAATGAAGATTCAATGCATAGCCGTCCAAGAACCACACAGGCCATGCACATGCATTCAAATGCTAAAAAGCCAGCACGCCAAAGACAACATATACCACGCATTGGCCAAGGTAATACAGATCCACGCCAGCTGTAAGGAAGGAGGAAGCAATTTAAATGCATGCACAACCAAAGTCAGGTGGCCATAAACAAGAACAAATAAAATATAAAAAAGGGGGAAATGCCAACGCATTTGCAGAAGTAAAATATCTTTTCCCAGGCAGGCCACGTGTGGAAAAAGAAAGACAAAGAGGAAATTCATGCACCAGTTAAAGAAAATAATATTGTCCATGCCTTCCTTTGCACAATAATCCCACGCATTTACCTTGGCCGAAGTAAACTACAGTTCAAGTGATTCAAAAATAAAGCCCACTCAACCAAGGAAATAAAAAATGAAAATTTACAGGCCCAGGCAATTGTTAACACCAGCAAAGGAGAGAAGTTCATGCATGTAGTGGATAATCAGTCCAAAATGCAGCAGGAGAAAGAAAATCCATTCACAGGCCCACGTGCTGGAAGAATTTCATGCATTCATTCTTGGTAATTGCTCACGCATCCATTGGTCATAGCAGAGAAAAAAATAAATTTCAATGCATGCCATGTAAAAAATAGCAAGAGAAGTCCACACATTTCCAAGGATATAACAGTTTTCCATGCAGATAAGAATTAAAAAGCCACGCATTCACTGTTATCACTCATTCACATCCCATACGCTGTCAAAGAAATAAGTAAAAACAAAACTCCAGGAAGTTGTTCATGTTAGCAAAGCAAAGACAATATTTCCACGCATTTATCTTGGCCTGAGAACCTGACAGCTGAAGATAAGAGAGGAGCTCACGTGAAAGAGAAATCATTATCACACATTTGCGCATATATATATATATATATATATATATATATATATATATATATATATATATATATCACCTCTACCTAAAGAAGAGAGAAATTCCACGCATGGGTGAAGTTAGAACAAAAGCCACGCAATTGCGAGAAGAGGAAGACTGTTCTTGAAGAGAGATCGCGTGAAATGTTTGACAAAATGTCAAACAAGATATATATCAACACAAAGAAAAATGAATTTAATGAAGAAAATGATAGACGCAGAAAGAACGTGTCGCATGTTGTGTCTGTCGAAGTAATCAACTTTGGAGCTTGATCTATCAAAGTTGGATGATTTTCGTGAAAAATAAATCATTGCCCAAAATTTCGCTCATGTTAAATTGCTTACATACTCATTTGCAAATGCACAACACCTCATTTTTATTTTTCACGAAGCCAAATAAAATGCAGTTCATTTGATTTTCGCCACGCGCACTGTTTCAGCTTGTCGGAAGGCCTACTTTGAGAATTCATATTTCAGGCCCGAGTGATTTTCGAGAAGAACAGTTTGGTTCATTGAATTATACCCAACTTCATGTACTTTTTGTCAAAATTCAAATACACAACACCTCATTTGATATTTTTCACGGAGCTAAATAAAACACAATTTATTTGATTTCGCTGCGCGCACAGTTTTCAACCTGTCAAGGAGACTAACTTTAAGAGTCGATATTTTGAACTCGGATGATCATAAAAGAGAAAAGGATTATTTATTTGGATTCTCCCCACATTGATATGCTCCCTTTCCAAGTTGTAGATTCCCAGGGTGACGTTTGATATTTTTCCCAGGCTAAAACAAACGGGACTTTTTAGTTTTACACTTGCATTTTCTTGGCAGTTTCAGAAGAGTCAACTTTGACCTTTAATATTTCACTGAAGAATTTGATTTGGAAAAAAATCTCTGATCCACAAACTTTTGGTACCTTAATAGAATCCCTCATCTAGTGAGAGTTTCTCATAACAAGATTTGCTATTTTTCCAGGGTAGTTTTAAAGGCAATTTGTGCAATTTTGTAAGAAGGAAGTAATAGCCTAAAATCACGCTTCTATCACAATCATGTCATCTTCAAACAAAATGATGTTGCAGTATGGGTTCCAGGAAATTCTACCCACCTCAACGCTCCATTTAGAGTATGAGAACATCATCGATACCAACTTGGGACACGTCGACGTAAGTTGGTTCTGCGATCACATATCAACCGAAGGCGAGTCACAATTTTCCCAACGCTTGTTCCGAATTGGTCATCACTTGCATGGATGCACTACGACACCTGCATAGTGTGGCGATTCAACTCCAATGGCTCCAAAGTGGAAGTGACCTCGACTTGTGAGTTCTCAGTCTCATCTCCATGGCACAGTGCTTCTCAATGGCACCAATGGGTCACCTTTGACTTCCTCATTATGCGGTATAGGTCGTAGCTATTGGCAGAGGTCTCTTCAAATTCAAAATCCATTGTTATCGATAGAGATCGATAATGGGAGAAATTTGTCTACATCAATTTTCTTCACTTAATCGTTATACAAATATATTCATCGACAAACCAAAACCAATGACAAGTGCAGTTGTGCGGATCATCAAGCAAGGCCACATCATTCAAGCATGTCCTGTCAACTCTCAGTTAGCAATGGACGTGATACTTCATCGACCAGTCTTAAATTTGGAGCGTTCTCGAATTAGATGATCGTGAGCGGATCGAATGGCAACACTTCGGGATGGTGACAAAGACAAAAGACATAACTCCAGGGAGTGAATTACAATCTCGACTCTTGGGAGATCTTCTCAATGGCAAAAGATCAGGAGTTGGATTCTGACAAGTCAAGGTGGCGTAGTGACTATGGTCTCCTGACAAATGAATAATTTATCATGGAAGTTATTCAAAGCATGTGGATAATTGTGTGTAATTGTTAACGCGAGTGCAAATAAAGACAAAATTGCTCACACTAGGATGTTGCTCAAACGAAGAGGTGGGTGAATTACTCAAGTTTCAAGCTCGGCTCTCTCGTCATCCGGAAGATTGTGGAGCATGGTCAATGAGTTCATTCCCTTATGACCGGGATAGACGGAGTCCTAGCCCAATGGATAATGTAGTGATCCTAAGTGTCTTGATCTAGGAGGCGCATTGTTGACTAGGATGTGCATGTGTGTGTCCAAGTCATTTAAGTGGGGTCCACATGTACCCATTGCTTTTATTTATAAAGTGGTGTTATTTTTAAACTCACTTTTGGAAAAAATTTGATAACTTAAGTGGTTTCTATTTTTCAAGTTACTTTTTAGGATTTGCTTGAAAAATTCAAAGTCATTTAAGATGCCCTATTTAATGTTCATGTAAACCCTAACTACTTTGTAACCAAATTTTGGGTTATGAAAGGAATTTAGGGGCTCATTTGTAAGGGTGACTTTGAGAGAGGAGAAGAAAATACTCTTGTACGCAAGCTTTACTTCAAGGAAAGAAACTTTGTGTTCTTTTGAGAAGACGTTTTGGAGTTAATGAAATATGAACTTTGTGTCTCATTCATTATCTCTTGTAACATTTGATGTTCTTATGTTCATTAGATGTTAGTTTTTGAATCTTGCATGCAAATATTGTCTTGGATCTTATTGTCAACTATATTAATATGTTGTTCTAGTTCACAATGAACAAGCTCGATTATCTACTTGCTCATGTGTGTTCCCTTTTACTCATTCTTGTTTAGCTAACTCAAACTCCATTTTATTTGTGTTAGTTATTCATTGTTCTTCTTCATGTAATATTAGGCTCTACTTTTACCTAAATCTTGCATGTTCCTTCCATTCATTCCTTTCCTTCATTCCATTCCATCTCCCTCATTCACTTTTCTTTCCATTGATGTTCCAAAACACCCCCACATACAATTTTGAATGTACAAATGTAAATACAGTTTTGGTTTTCAATAAAGGCAGCCTCACCTTCATTGAGGAGGGACTTCATTACCATATTGTTGCATTTCATTTGCATGTGTATAAATCCATATGTTAACACTTATTAAGGCCTCAAGTAGTTGTAAGTTATCATGTGACTTGTTATGCAAAATCATAGCACCCCTGAATGTATGCAACCAAATGGGTTGAGACTCTCAGTGTGATAGCATAACATGGAGCATCTCTCAAAGTGTGGGACTTTGAAATCGAGAGAGCTCTCCGGATGAAGGTTGGTTCCTATTCCTCTGTTCAGGTGCACACAAATAAATTGCAGAGGATCTACTCTAAACCTACTCTATCTTACCAAGGGGACATGGTTGAGAAGATGCAAAAGAAATAAACCTAAGCTAACAAGGTGATGCACCAAAGGAATGTTAAACACTCGTTTTGCAATTTAACACAGACCATAGAAATGCAATACAACCACCATGCACAGATAACCAAACTGCAATGAGAGATCAAAAGACAACAATGAACACATGAGAGGGTTGAGAATCATCCACAGACATATATTATTGCTCCAGAGTTGATACAGTACATTACAGTAGCCAAGAGGAAAAACTTTGTATTACAACTTGAATGGGAGGTTTGGACTCCATGAACTCATCTACAGACCAGAGGAGAAGGGAGGCACAAAACAAAAATGTCCAACCCTTTACAATGAGCCCAGCTCTTTCTTTTATAGATGTAGTGAAGAGAGAAGAAGAAAAGAGGTGGGAAACTTGATTTGGAGCTCAACTACCAGCCATCAATGCCCCTACAAATCCACCCATAATTTGTCGAGTCCGCCACTCTATGTCTATTCGGCGTGTTGAAGAAGGAAGAATGATGGATCGAATCAAATCTGATCTGGTTGTTGGAGCAATCGGATCACATATTAATGGCATGAAGACATTTTCCCAATTCTCACCCACCTAACCTCATCAAAATTAAAGTTTCAGGTTTCCATGGCGTAGACGAGGTCAAGACCTTTCCAATGGTGCCAAATTTGTTGGATTTTAGGCACTGGATCGAAAGATATGTCCATTTGAATGTTTGAGTCAGTCCATACAAAAATGGCAAAAACCAAGTTAGTAGAATGGGTCCGCGGACTGAAACTCACTTTGCACCTTTTGGAACCAAAAATACAAAATACAAAAATACCCGCAACCCCACAATTCATTTTTGTTAAAAAACCATATTCGGCCCACCGGTCCACATTTTCCATTTGGGCGAAAATGTCCTCTCGAGGCACGCCGACCCGCATGTAATTTAGGCTTGACACGTGGCTCCTTGGGCATCAGTGGAGGTGTAGCTCACTTTTATACTTTACGCCTTTCAAGCCAAAAATTTTGAATTGCCTCCGATGACCCACCTTCCCGCTTTGACTTGGAACATGGCCACGTGTAGAGTTGGTGCTAGTTTGGGGACCACTTTTGGATTTTGTTTTTGAAGTTGCGCCGAGAAGACACGTGGCTCCTTCCATGGCTTTGCTCTATTTCCTTATGTTTTGGCTAAGTCCTTTTGTTTGGCGGGGCCATATGTCTGACCCGAGACACGTGGAGACTTGGCGCTTGTCTAAGTCTGGCCCTTGGGCCGCCCCTCTTGAATTTGTGCGGTTGAGGCACATGGCACCCTCTGCTGACTCTGCCCATCTTGACTTTTCAACTACCAATTTTTCCCTTTTCGAACCTAGGACATGTGGAAGGCTAGTGTTGTTTTGGGAACCCGCTTTTAGATTTACTTTTAAAGATGCGCCAAAATGACACTTGGCACCTTTCACTGGTCTACAATACTTAGTCGATTCGGGCCGATGCCTTTTTGAACCCTAGACACGTGGAATATCGGTGCTTGTTTGAGTCTCCGATTTGGGATTTATCTTTGAATTTGTGTCAAGTCGACACTTGGCACCTTCCACTGAGTCGAAGACTTTTCAACGGCCGGTGTGACTTTTGGGGAACTCTGGACACGTGGAGGCTCTACACTCACTTGAGGCTGGTACTTGGATTCAACCCTTGAAGGTGCATCATTGAGACACTTGGTAGCTTCTACCATCTCTTCCATACTTAGCCAATTTGGGCCCCTTTGAATCATTTGTGAAGCCCGAAGACTTTGAACCTTTCCCGTTTTCCTCCTTTGAGCCTCTGGTTTCTTTGACACTGTTTTCCTCCTTAGCCGACCCTACTCCTCCATTTTCGAGTCCTCCTGCAACTTGGTTGTTAGATCTGAAACATGGGCTCATGTGACGGAAGTGACCCTTAGATTTCTTCCTGTGCAGGGTCATGTTTGCTCAATTTTCCCGGGGGAAAATTTGAGATAACAATTTGGTGACTCACAGGGGACATGTGCCTACTAGATGAAGAGATCAGCTGCCTTGTTGTATCCATTGGGCATAGAGTCATAATTGATAGCTTGATCTGATCTGAAATTTGAAAATCCGATCCCTAAGCCACTTGGACAGTGTTGGAACTAGAGCTAACCCTGAATTCACCCCGTTGCTCGGAAATGGACCCTTCGAGACCCGATTTTAGTTTCTTTGTATTTGTTCTATTTTAAAATGAGAAAATGTCATGACAACCATGGGTCTCCCTGGTTTAAATGCTGAAGGGCCTAGTGCATTCACTTGGAGGCGCATCAAACTGTATAACGACGCAAACCTGGAGCAACAAAAATTGTGCCACAACACTTAGGGAAATAAAACCTACACTACAACAAAACAATGTGCATACGCACTTAGGGAAATTAAAGTCCTATGCTAATATTTACAAGGGTGGAACCTTCCTTTTCAATAGCAATGTTTGAGATGGATCCTATTGACTGGAATCTGTAATTCTTCGCCATCCAACTTAGCCATCCGGAAGGCATTGCTACTTGTACATCTTGTGACCATGTAGGGGCCACTCCAAATGGCATCAAACTTGGAATGCTTTCCTAGTTTTTCCGATCAACATCCCATTTTAGAACTAAGTCCCCCTCTTGAAAGGTCCTTGTTCTTGCTTTCTTATCAAAGCTCTTCTTGATCAATGCTTGATCTTTCTCCATGATTTGTATTGCATGTTCTCTAACCTCTCCTACTTCCATCAACTATGCATACCTGATTATCATAGGTTCAAACTCAGCTTTCTCCAACTGTTTCATGAGCTCCAAAGCAGGAAACTCCAATGATATGGGAAATACTGCCTCTTTTCCGTATACAAGCTTGTATGGGGAGCTTCATGTGGACCTTTTGGATGTGATCCTATCAGCCCATAGGGCTGATTTGAGCTTTGTATGCCAAGTTCTTTGATTTTCATCAAGAGTCCTTCTGATAATCCTTAATAGGTTCTTATTTGTGGACTCTACTTGGCCATTACCTTGAGGGTAATAGTTTGATGAAGTGTTGAGGTATACACCATTCTTGACAGCCCATTCAGTGATCCTTGTACCAAGGAATTCCAATGCATTATCTGATATAATAGTGGCAGGGACTCCAAACCTGGTGGCTATTCCTTCATAGAAATCCAAGATGTTGGATTCATTTGCCTCCTTAAGTGCCATTGCTTCAGTCCACTTGGTGAAATAGTTTATTGCTGTAAGTATCCACTTGTGGCCCTGGCTTGAATTTGGGTTAATCACTCCAATGAAGTCTAGTCCCCATTGCATGAATGGTTGATCCACTGAAATTGGACGAAGGGGCAAGGCTGCTAACTTTTCCTTCCCTATGAAGAATGCACACTTCTTGCACTTCTTGATCCATGAGTAGCAATCCCTAAACATTGTAGGCCAATAATAACCAGCTTTCATGATTTTGAGAGTTGTTACTCGAGGAGAAAAGTGGCCTCCTACTTCTCCATCATGGAACTCATGCAAAACCCTTTCAATTTGGCTCGTCCCAATTGTTGGAAATATTGTCATTGATGTCAAAAGAGGTGTTGAACTGGTAAACGGAAATCTATCGAGAAAGTAACGGAATTACTAACGGAATTATGAGTATGTCAATAGAAATAACCAGCAACATATAGAGTAGCAAAAATAGTAGAAATTAGATAGTTATATATCTCGAAAAGGGTCACCTTTATAGGAGAAATACAACAGTATATGTGTAAAGCAAACAACATTCAAGAAAGAGGAAGATCTTGACAACCATGATGAGAAGAAAGCAACACTTTTTGGAGGCCCACGATTTGCACAAAAGAGGGCCCATGACTTACTTAGAGAGCAGGACTCATGTCTTAAGGGGCTGCATTGAATGTTTAGGTGATAATTAAATTATTTGAGGCAGTCTTTATGTGTGCATTAATTAATTCAAAGGGGGCAACGATTTGTTTAAAAGAATAAATTAATAAATAAAGGCCGACTAATGTTAATGAAAGGGTGTGATGGTTTAAGGTGTAATGCCCTTTCGAAAAGGTACGAAAAGCTATATAAGAAGATTCATATGAGACTTATTAATCATGGATTCAAGTTGAACATCTAAAAGAAAAAGAAGAAGAAGAGGAAGCATAAGGGCAGAATTTTAGAACAGAAAATCTGAAAGTAAGAAGAATAATTTTCCATTATTCGTTGAGGAAGCAACAAGTTCAAAAGTGGAAAGCAAATTTTGTAAGGAAGGTTGGTGCCTTCATATTCAAAGAGATTAGTGTCTCTTGCTGAGTTGGTGCTTAGCAAAATGGGTGGGTGCTCCTGTAGGTTGGTGCCTACAAAACTATAATTTGGGGATTCTTTGTCTCCAATAGGTTGGTGCCTACAAATTTTTGAGAAATATATATAAAGAAAGAAGTTTCTCCATAGTTTTCTCCCGAAAGGGTTTCCATGTATATCTGTGTATACTTGCATTAAGTTTTGTGCTCTTTGATTGATTTGATATATTCACATTGCTTGTGATTATAGATCTAAGTTCAAGTATTAAATTTTGAAATAATTTCATAATACTGATTCACCCCCCCTCTCAGTATTATCTTGTGCTCAAAAATTGGTGTCAGAGTAGGTTCCTTCAGGAACAATCTAACAGTTGGAAGGTAGATCTCAGGAGCACATATGGCTAGTCAAGTACAAGAAGGATTTTCCTCGAACAAGGCTTCGTTGTTTAATGAAACAAACTATGCATTTTGGAGCGTAAGGATGAGAACATATCTGATGGCACTAGGGTTTGATATTTGGAAATCAATAGTGTTTGGATATACCATTCCATCAACCCCACCAATAGACCAAACCAATAAGAAGGATTTTGAAAATAATGCCAAGGCGATGAATGCAATCTTGTGTGGTCTGTCAGAGTCCGAATTTTTCAAGGTAATGCAATGTGACATGGCAAAGGAAATATGGGATAAACTTCAAACAATATATGAAGGTGATGATAAGGTCAAAAAAGTTAAGCTTCAAACCCATAGGAGAAAATTTGAGAGCCTAAAAATGAAGGATGAGGAAGATGTTGCAGCTTATCTTCTGTGGGTGGATGAAGTTGTCAACGCCATAAGAGGGCTTGGAGAAAAGATTAAGGAACCTGTGATCGTCCAGAAGGTCTTAAGATCTTTACCATTAAGATTTGATGCTAAGGTGTCTGCCATCGAAGAAATGAAGGATCTTGACAAGCTAAGCATGGACGAACTACATGGAATACTGACGGCTTATGAAATGAGGACCGAGTCTAATAAACCAGCAAAGAAGGAAGCCGCATTCAAAGTCTCGAAGAAAAAGGCAATCAAGGAATCTAAAGCGAATGATGAATCAAACAGCGAAGAAGATGAAAAGGAAGCTTTATTCATTTGAAAGCTAAAGAAAGGATCCGGGATATACAAAGATAAGTTACCATTTAAATGCTTTAACTGTGGTAAAATTGGTCATTTTGCAGCTAAATGCCCAGAGAAGGAAGATAGCGAAGATGAAGAAAGCAAGCCCAAGTTCAAAAGAGAATTCAGGCAAAGCAGAGGCAAGAAAATATTTGAAAAGCAAAATAAGAGTCTATATTCAAAAAGAGGTAGCAGCTCATCCGAAGAAAGTGGAATAAGTGATTCAGACAGTGATGATGAAGAAACATTGTTTATGGCTATAGAAGAAGGTTCATCAACCAACAAAGTTGATTTGAAAGGAATCGAGGACATAGAAGAAGAAGGTGAGGTAAACCTCAAAGAATAACTCATTTGTGCGTTGGGTGAAATAAAAGCACTCAAAAAGAGGAATCAGAAGCAAAGACTTCAGCTCCGAGAAATATGAAGAAAAAAATCAATCATCGAAGCTAAGTTAGCCAGATTCTTGAAGAATCAAATAATCTAATCATTGACCGAAGACCCAGTTGAAGAAGTAAAGAGAATTGAGGAAGGGTTGAGAAGTCACTCAAGGTGAAACAAGAAGAATGTGAAAATCGTGAGTCAGATATTGTTGCGATGAGAAAAGACTTAGAAAAGGTAAATACCAAACTAATGAACAACTTGAAATTTGAAAAGAGTACTAAGGTTCTAGATGAGATTCTAGAAAGTCAAAGATCACCGTCCAGAAAATCGGGACTCGGATATGAAGAAAAACTAGAGAAAGCTTCAAAATCCATTGAGCTTAGGAGAAGAAAGGTTTAGAAAAGGAAAAAAGTTATGCAGAAATTCTAAATACGCCTATGAAGAATAAAAGCAGAAAGGAAGATGAAACTACGAAGACTAGTTCCATCCACAAGGAAGGTGTTAAAGAGAATGACACCAAAAGACCATTTATTCCACGACATAGGAATATCAACAAGTTCGAAAGTTCCTTTCATGGTTATTTTTTTATTGCAATATATATGGGCATAAAAAGATAGAGTGTAGAAAGCGAATGAGAGATAATGAAGCCTAGAACAAACCAAAATATGCTCATAGAGTGTTGAATATGAACTATAATTCGTTTGCTCCACTATCCTATTATAACGAGGAAGCCATTATCTGATACAAGTGCAATAATTATGGACATATAGCATGCTTTTGTAGAAGTGTGTTTGACTCAAGACAAGATCAAAAGACAAATCCTTTAAATACAAAGAAAAGGAAGGCTACGAAATCTTGGTAAAGGAAGCAAGAGGAAGATGGGCTAGACAAAGAAAAATCCATGCTCATTCAAACAGATTTTCATGCTCGAGACGAAGGACAACAATGGTACATTGATAGCTGATGTTCAAGACATATGACTGGTGATAAAAATAAGTTTCTCTCCTTAAAGAAAGTAAATGAAGGTACAGTAAAATTTGGTGATAATGCTACAGCGAAGATCATTGGCAAAGGTACGTTGATTTTGGATAATGGAAAAACAAAAACAGAGAATGTTTTGTATGTTGAAGGATTAAAACATAACCTCTTAAGTGTGAGTCAAATGTGTGATCAAGTACACACTCTTAAGTTCTATGCCGAAGGATGTGAAATAAGGAAAGAAAATATAGGAGAACTAATTGCAGATTGCCACCGAACTGCAAATAATCTATATATGCTCGGAGAAATAAAAGAAGAAAAATGTTGCTTTAGTCAAGGTGAGGAAATTTGGCTATGGCATAGAAGGATGGGACATATAAATTTTGATAATCTTGTGAAGATAAGCAATAAAGCAGGCCGTACGGGACATGCCTAAAATAACAAAGCCTTCAAGTACTCTATAAGCAGTGTCACTTGGGAAGCAGACCAGAACAAGATTCAAAACAAAGGAGTATTCATCCACCAAACCATTGGAGCTAATTCACACGGATTTGTGTGGACCTACCAAAACGAAAAGTATTCAAGGTGAGAGTTATTTTATGTTACTCATTGATGACTACACTAGAATGACATGGGTAGCATTTTTGAAAGAAAAATCTGAAGCATTTGGAAAGTTCAAAGCTTTCAAGGCATTAGTAGAAAATGAAACAGGGCTGAAGATAAAATGTCTAAGGTCAGATCGTGGAGGTGAATTCATGTCAAATGAATTTATTGAATATTGTGAAGACCATGGAATTAAAAGACAATACTCAGCTGCAAGAACTCCACAACAAAATGGAGTAGTAGAAAGGAAGAACAGAACCATTCAAGAGATGGCCCGAACAATGCTGAATGAATCTAAGCTATCAAATAGATTCTGGAAAGAAGTGGTAAGTACTGCCATTTATATTTTGGATAGAGTGCAAATCAGAGTTAACCATGACAAAACTCCATATGAATTATGGAAAGGAAGACTAGCCTCGGTCAAATATTTTAAGGTATTTGGGAGTAGATGTTTCATTAAAAGAACCGAAGAGGACTTAGGAAAATTTGATTCAAGATCCGATGAAGGGATTTTTCTTGGGTACTCCACTAAAATTAAAGCCTTCAGATGTTATAACAAGAGGTTATGAACTATCATAGAAAGTGCAAGTGTCAGAGTGGATGAGGGTCTAGATCTAAAGACAAAATAAAATTCAGAAGAGTCTTTAGAAATACCAAATCTTGTGAAAGAAGAACAAGAGGAAGAAGAATATATTGAAGAGTGGAGTAAATCAGAAAGGCAGGATACCAAGACGCCATCTCGCTTCGTTCAGAAAAATCATGATGAAAGTCGATTATTAGAGAACATGATACCGAGGTTCAAACCAGGAAGAAGAATTACAAATGCTTCTGAGCAAGGGTATTTTTCTCTGCTATCTAAGGTAGAACCTAAGAACTTTTTAGAAGCAAGACATGATAAACATTGGTTGAAGGTGATGGAAGAAGAATTAGATCAAATTGAGAAAAATGAAACTTGGGAACTGGTTCCCAGACCAAAGAGTCAGAATGTGATTGGCACTAAGTGGGTATTTCAGAACAAACTAAATGAAGATGGTCAAGTCACTCGAAATAAGGCAAGATTGGTATGCAAAGGGTATGCTCAAGTGGAAGGTGTTGATTTTGAAGAGACTTTTCTCTGGTTGCTCAGACTAGAAGCAATCAGAATGTTCCTTTCTTTCGCAGTGTTTAAAAATTTCAAAGTCTACCAAATGGATGTCAAATCAGCCTTTTTAAATGGGAATTTAGAAGAGGAGGTTTACATAGAACAACTTGAAGGGTTCCTATTATCAGAAAATGAAGATTATGTGTGTAGGTTGAAAAAGGCATTGTATGGATTAAAACAAGCCCCCAGAGCATGGTACTCAAGGCTTGATCAACATCTACAGGACCAAGGATTCAAGAGAGGACATGCTGACAGTAATATTTACATCAAAACTGAAGATGAACACCAATTAATTGTGGTTGTATATGTGGATGACATAATATTTGGAGGAGACAATGAAGAAATGTCTAGAAAATTTACAGAAGACATGCAAAAGGAATTTGAAATGTCTATGTTGGGTGAGTTATCCTTTTTCCTTGGATTGCAAATTTCTCAATCTAATAAAGGAATATTTATATCCCAAACCAAGTATGTGAAGGAAATGTTGAAAAAGTTTGGTATGGAGGAGTGTGCACCTGTCAACACACCGATGATCACTAGAACCAAGTTAAGCAAAGATGACGAATCTCCAGATGCTGATCAATCTCTCTATAGATCAATGATTGGGAGTTTATTATATGTGACAAAGCATCCAGACCAGATATCATGCAAGTAGTGGGTATGGTGGCACGTTTTCAAGCAGGGCCGAAAGAAACACATGTGCAAGTTGTAAAACACATATTCAGATATCTAAAGGGAACTATGGAATACGGGTTGTGGTATCCAAAAGGAAAAGATTTCACATTGACAGCTTATACAGATTCAGATTGGGCAGGATGTGTAGATGACAAAAAAAGTACAAGTGGAGGAGCATTTTTTCTTGGAAACAGCCTGGTATCTTGGCTAAGTAAGAAGCAAAATTTCTGTATCCCTATCCACAGCAGAAGCAGAGTATATAGCAGCGGTACTATGTTGCACACAAATTTTATGGATGAAGCAGACCTTGAAGGATATCAAAGTAGAGTATGATCATCCCATCTCCATATTATGTGATAATACCAGTGCAATAAGTATTTCAAAGAATCTGGTTATGCATTCCAGAACAAAGCACATTCCCATAAGATATCACTTCTTAAGAGAGCAAGTGGTAGAGAAACAGGTAAAGTTGGAGTATGTCGCTACATCCGAATAGATAGCAGATATTTTCACTAAGCCACTTCCAAAGGAGACATTTGAATATCTACGGCATAAGCTGGGAGTAATTTCTTTTACATCTTTACATTGAAGAGTCAAGGGTAGCACTGGTTAAGGGGGAGCTAAAACTTTACAAATTTTTCAGCTCCTAGGATGACCCTTTGCCATTGATGTCAAAGGGGGAGAATGGTAGTAAGGGGGAGCTATGGCAAGAGGAAGTTGTAGAAGAGGAGATTATTTTTTGGGGGGTTGCCATCAATGACAAAGGGGGAGATTGTTGGAAATATTGTCATTGATGTCAAAAGAGGTGCTGAACTGGTAAACGGAAATCTGTCAGAAAGTAACGGAATTACTAACAGAATTGTGAGTATGTCAATGGAAATAACCAGCAACATATAGAGTAGCAAAAAGAGCTAAAATCAGATATTTATATATGTGAAAAGGGTCACCTTTATAGGAGAAATACAACAGTATCTGTGTAAAGTGAACAACATTCAAGAAAGAGGAAGATCTTGACAACCATGATGAGAAGAAATCAGCGCTTTTTTTGGAGGCCCACGATTTGCACAAAAGAGGGCCCATGACTTGCTTAGAGAGCAGCACTCATGTCTTAAGGGGCTGCATTGAATGTTTAGGTGATAATTAAATTATTTGGGGCAGTCTTTATGTGTGCATTAATTAATTCAAAGGGGGCAGCGATTTGTTTAGAAAGAATAAATTAATAAATAAAGGCCGACTAATGTTAATGAAAGGGTGTGATGGTTTAAGGTGTAATGCCCTTTCGAAAAGGTACGAAAGGCTATATAAGAAGATTCATATGAGACTTATTAAGCATGGATTCAAGTTGAATATCTAAAAGAAAAAGAAGAAGAAGAAGAGGAAGCGTAAGGGCAAAATTTTAGAACAGAAAATTTGAAAGTAAGAAGAAGAATTTTCCATTATTCATTGAGGAAGCAACAAGTTCAAAAGTGGAAAGCAAATTTTGTAAGGAAGGTTGGTGCCTTCATATTCAAAGAGATCGGTGTCTCTTGCTGAGTTGGTGCTTAGCAAAAGGGGTGGGTGCTCCTGTAGGTTGGTGCCTACAAAACTGTAATTTGGGGATTGGTGTCTCCAGTAGGTTGGTGCCTACAAATTTTTGAGAAATATATATAAAGAAAGAAGTTTCTCCATGGTTTTCTCCCGAAAGGGTTTCCACGTATATCTGTGTCTACTTGCATTAAGTTTTGTGTTCTTTGATTGATTTGATATATTCACATTGCTCGTGATTATAGATCTAAGTTCAAGTATTAAAGTTTGAAATAATTTCATAATACTGATTCACCCCCCCTCTCAGTATTATCTTGTGCTCAACACCAATACACCTCAATAGGACACTATTGATATCCTTCTTGAACAAAACACCATCGATAAGTACATATGGGATGGCTTGTAGTCTGAAGTATCTCCTTTTTTCTTTATTCCACTATGGGGGCACAAATTTGTTTAGAGATAGTGCACCAAGGTTTGAGTCCAACATGGAATAGGTGTATCATTAGATGGTTGTTCTTGATCATTCTGTAGTAATAGGACAGCCTCTTCTTCATCCACTGACTCAGCTTGTTGCTTGGAAGTGAGCTACTCACACAGACCCTTGCCACGAACCAGTTTGGTCACTTTGATCTCAATGTCATATTCCATTACCCGAGTGATCCAACCTGCTCTCTTCTCATTCAAGTCCTTGTTCAAGAGAAAATCCTTGACACTAGCATGAGATACTAGTAGTTGAATCTTATTGTTCGAGACTAAGTGTCTGAACTTCTTCAAACTCCTAATGACAACAAGGACATGCTTCTTAATGAAAGAGTACTTTACCTTGTAATCCTCCAAGCTCTGACTGAAGAAGGCTATGGGCTGTTCTGAACCTTCCTTTTTGGGTTGAACCAAGATAGTTGAGATTGTGTCTGATCCTCCAAAAGCATATAGCATGAATTATTTTGAAAAGTATAGGTTAACAAGAGTTGGGGCCTATGATATTGCGAGCTTGATGGCCTCAAAACTCTCTTTTCCTTTTGTTGTCCATTTGAATGCAAGACTCTTCTTCAACATCATTGTTAAAGGCTTCACAAGAGTGGAAAAATCAAGCACAAACCTGCGAACAAAGTTTATTCTCCCCAAGAATCTTTGGAGAGACTTTTTGTGTTGTGGTAATGGAAGTGTTCGGATGGCTTCAACCCTTTCAGGATCAATTGTTAACCCTTCTCTTGAGACAATGTGGCCCAAAAATTTCCCCTCATGTGCCAAGAATACACACTTCTTTGGGTTTAATGACACTTTGAACCTTCTACACCTCTCGAAATACGTCTCGAGGTGGAAAATATGGGCTGCCACGTTCTTTGAGAAGACAGTGATGTCGTCTAGATACACTAGAACTATATTATTGATCGAGCCTTTGAGCGCCATACCCATAGCTCGTTGAAATGTTGCTCCGGCATTTGACAGTCCAAATGGCATCTTCTTATAAGCATCTGTGCCCCATTTGGTGGTGAAGGTTGTCTTGAACTGATCTTCCTCTTTCACCATTACCGATTATAGCCTAAGTATCTCGTCTACTAATGAAAACCTCTCAAAGCCAGCTACAACCTGCAAGATTTGCTCCATCGATGGAAGTGGGTAGTGATCTTTGAGTGATGCTCTATTTAGATCACGGAAGTCTACACACAATCTGATTTCTCCACTTCTTTTCCTCACAGGAACCAAGTTTGCAACCCAACTTGAATTCTTGATAGGGAAGATGATGTTGGCCTCAATTAGCTTGTTCAATTCTTTCCTCATGAGAGGCTCAATGTGAGGATTTATTGGCCTTTGCTTCTATCTGAAAGGCTTAGATCCTGGATCCAACTTGATAGTATGTTGTGCCAACTTTGGGTTGAAACCTCTTAAATATTTGTAAGTCCAGGAAAATACATCTGGGAATTCTTGACAAAGTTGAACGAATTCATATTTTTCTTGTTGAGTACTTACCTTGCCAATCCACAATGTTTTGCCTTCATCTATGGAAATGGGCTCTGAATCTTCACCCTTTACCTGAATATTTTCCTTCTCCTTCCGGAATTGATCATTTGGGTTGAAGATTGACTCCAAAGTTACAAGACCCTTTGGTAATTTGTTGGTTCTCAGCTGCACCACTTGGTCACCATAACATTGTTCCAACTTGTCTTGGTTTCTAGCAGAGAACTCGATTCTTCTTGTAGAAAGTTGAAAATTTGTTGATCATTGTCGAAGACCTGCAACTTGTGTTATTATCTTGGGACAACTAGCTTTACAACCACTTTGATATGGGGTTGAGACTTGTCACTCTTGATACTCTCTACAACATCAAATGTTGCCCCAATTCTTTGTCAATACCGCTTGCTTCATTCTTCTTTCTTGGGATGGAATTGATGTCGAATGCTTCGAAATCCTCAATGAGATCCCATACCCAATTCTTGTAGTTTTTAATAGATCATTCTTGGCAGCATTTTGTCCTCAGACTTGATTCACAACCAGCTCACTATCGCCAAACACTTGTAATTTTTTAATCCCTCTTTTTCTTGCCCAATGCAGTCCATGGATCAAGGCCTCATACTCTGTTGTGTTGTTTGAGCAAGAAAATTAGAAATGGAAGGTTGAGTAATATTTCATACCTTGAGGTGAAACAATCATAGCTCCTCCTCCGGCTCCTTGTCTACTTCTTGAGCCATCAAAGAATAACTGCCATACCTCATTATCATCCTTGTGGTCTAGCTTAGTGATGTTAGGAAGAGGATGATTCTCCTCATGCAAACAATAGACTCCTAGCTCATATTCCTCCATTTTCTTGTAAGGGTCAAAAGCATGCCTCTTGTTCGCCCACTGCCGAGGGTCAAGTCTGGAATACACCCAACCTTGGTATCTACCTCACAAGTGCTTGGGAGGTCCTCCTGATCAAAAGCTAAACAATTCGCATTGATTGGGCTGGGTACATGAGGCTCAATATGGTAATCTATGCAATGGGCTCAGATTTGATTGTAGCCTTGGCTCCATACCTTGTTCTAAAAAGCATGTGCGACCAATCAGTAGACAAATAGCCTCCAATTTTAGCAGTGAAGTCTCTTGACAAACACAATGCAAAATGTGGCGGCAAGTCTATGACTGATACGTTTTGTAATATAGTCACATTGGGGCATGCATGCAATGTGAGGGTCAAATCCTTGATGACTCCAACCGTTGTTACCGTTGTCCCATCCAATTGCACTACACCCTTAGAGATGACTTCGTATTGAAGACCCAGCTGATCAGCTATTTTCTTCGGCATGACTAAGCTACTCGCTCCCAAATCAATCATGCAATTATGTACCAATTTGTCCCCAATGATCAATGAAACATAGAATGGAGGGGGTTTCAAATTCTTACCTTGTTGTCCTCCATGGTTTCCTTTGGGCCGAGCCGCATTGGTAAGCACTTTCTCTTGTTGGTTGGGGGGCTGATTTGAGGTTGACCAATTGGCCATAACAACTGTAATAGATCTCTCTGCCATGGGATAGCCAATGACTCCCACATTGAAATATTCACATTTTTTTCTTCATTTGTTCAATGATGTTAAATGGGGATGAGCTATATTTTTGCTGCCCTTCCCTGGTACATTTTTCTCTTGCACATGGGTCGTTACAACCGGTGTCTGAGTGGGTCTGGAAGGTGGCTTGGGCTGACTCTGCACATTGGGAGTTGCACTTTGTGGGGAAATAGAGGGCTATGGACCATTTGAATTAGAGGATTTCCCCTCTCCAATATTCCTCTTCTTGGACCGTGTATTTGCTGCCACACTATGAGGAGGTGTTTGATTCATACCACAGAAGTCTTCATCCTGCCAATTGACAAGCATGGTCTCACTTGGAGGTGCCTCTTTCTGGGTTTCTTGTTGTTGATTTTCCTCTTGACTGGGATCTTGGGACACACCAATGTTCTGTACCATCAAGGCCTGGTTCAGCGCACCATTGAAACACATTGACTGGTTATGGGGCTGACCGCATGGGAAACACCAATCATATTCTTGTGCCATGTTGTTTTTGTGTAGGAACCAAGGCCCTCGATGTTGAAGTTGTGTTTGGATCATATGGTTAGTAAGGCCTAGCAGCTTGAGGTTGTCCTTGGTTTTGATTTTGATTTGTAGCCTGAGATGGTGATTTATTTTACTAGTAAGGGGGTCTAGCATGATATTGATTTTGAGGTTGATATGGCCTAGAACTCTGACCTTGCTACCTTTTGATAGTCACTAGCTCATTTCCTAGGTTCTCAGCCTATTTCATAACCTCTTATAGCTATTTTGAAGTGCTGGAAGATGAGGTGGAAGTTTCATCTAAACTCTGGTTCCTTAGGGTAGGTATGGGGGCTAATGTGGGTGCTTGACTAGTGCTTGGTGCTCCTAGTTCTAGATATAAAGGCATAGGTGGCCTAGGAGCAATTTTACTAGCATGAATTAAACAATTTTCAGCTCTAATGGAAATGTTATAGGCTGCAGGTAAGGTTGTGCCTCCCATTGATTGAATCATTAAGGCAATATCAGAATTTAAAGCTATAAGAAAGTATAAGAAAGCACCTTCATCTGTGGGCCTCACGGCCAATGGAATCCTATCCCATGTCCTTTGAAATCTGAAATTGTAATCGCATTAATTCCTCTGTTATCCCAAATTCACCCCCCGGAAAATTTGGTCAAGACAATCCCGCACATAGAGAAAATATGAAGGGAAAATGTTTCGGACCTACGAGCTCGCATTCCAGAACAAGGCAAAGGAAAAAGTCAAAGTTTGAACCCGAATCAAAGCTAGAGCGGGAATCGGAGGAAAGGGAAAAGATAAATTACGGACCCATAGGCCCGATTTTTGTTCCAATCGCTACCACACATCCCACATTATCAAAAGGGGACCCATTTTTAATCTATTTTCCCACCCCCCCGTATGCACTCCAATACAAACTTTGAAGGGGCATATCTTTCGACTTAGGACTTGAAATATTGCAAATCTGACACCGTTGAAAAGATCTCAGCCTCGCCCATGCCATGGAGGTCCGAAACTTCAATTTTGAGGAGGTTATGTAAAGAAAATGGAGGAAAAGTCTTTGGGCTTTCAATGCAGGATCTTCTTGCCTCAACAACCAGATCAAATTTGATTTGTTCGTCGTTTCCTCTTCCTTCAAGGTGCCGAAACAAGGAATCATGTAGTAAAGATGGATTTGGGGCATATTTTATCAGAAGCATTAATAGTAGTGGTTGAGCTTTAACCCACTTTTCCCGCTTCCCTCTCTCTTTCTTCTCTTTGATCAAATCCATAAATAAAGAGGCAGGATTCATTGTAAAGGGTTATTCATTCTTCTTCCCTGCCCCCCTCTCTATTTCTTCTACAGGGTATAATGTGGAGTTTAAGCCTCCTCCCTTGGCTTTGTAATGGAATTTTCCGCCTCTTTCCCATTAATGGTGTCTTGTGTGAACTCTGAAGCAATAAAATTTGTTTCATGATGCATTTTTTCCATCCTTTGCTCATTTTGTTGTCCCTTCTCACCTCTCACCATTGCGGGGTATATTGTGCATATCTCGATGTCCATTACATGTTTTGGGAGTTGTGTTTAAGGGGTTTGAAATGGTGTTCTACGTGAACTTTATCCTTGGTCCGTGATGCATCCGTCCATCCTCTCCATTACTCACCTCTCTCCATTTCGTGCAATTGGGTTTGTGATCGCAGTTCCCTTTTCTCGGTGCTATCACATGTTAGAGTAGGTATTTACCTTAGCTCATGTTCACCTAGGTACTTTATTTACGTTTATTGTATTTATCCTCACCCACTTATGTGTGTGGATATTTCTTTTATCTTATTTAGATATTATGAGATATTATCTAGTTGTTAGGTATAGTTCTTTCCTTGATCTATGGTATTGACTAGATCCTTGATGTCTAGTTCTCTCCTAAATCTATGGTCTTGACTAGTTCTTTGATGACTAGTTATTTCCTTGATTTATGGCTTGATCTATGACCTTGACTGGTTCTTAGATTGTTATTCCTTGCCTATTTAAGCAAGGCCCATTCTCAATATATTGCATTGAATTCCATAATAATATCATTTTTATGAAAAACAAAGGCTTCCAAACACCCATTAAAATCCTTAGCCCTTGGTCATATGGTATGGTCATATGAGGGCTTAAAACTTGTGATTCCTACTAGTAGGTGCTTAACTTGAGCCCCCTCTAATTTTTTGTGTGTGGTCAAGGCAACAACAATTTATTTTGTTTTAGTGGCAACTAAAATAAATAACAGAGAAAAATAGTAAAAAACTTGGAACTTTTGATCAGTAACTCAGTTTTGAGTGTTGTTTTTGCAAAAGTGCTTGTTTTTTCATGCTCTTTCCATTGGAGTTATTTATTTTTAGAATTGCACTATAATTATAAAGTACCAAATATGGAGGAGTGTTGTAATCAATTGTGGACACAATTTCGGCTAAGCCCGACATCCTAAATTTTTGGGAGTTGCAGTTTGTACCTATCATGGATTCTAAGAATGATATGTTTTTCTTTGAAGTATGTGGACTTCAAGAGGATATTGTAAAATTTGTGGAAGAAAATAGATCGCTCAAGAAGTGAAATTCTCTTCTACAATCACTCATTCACGATAAGGATACAATAATACACTCCCTACAGAACAAACTTGCTAGCCTACAACATCACCATCATATTGTGGACAACCATATCCATGCTCCTAGTCCACTTGCAGTTGTTGCTCTTGTACCCATTGACATTGATCTGCCAGTCTTTGAGCCTGAACCTGTTTTTGATGCTTCTAAACCTGTGAGGCTTGTTACTGCATGCTCTTCCACATCTGTGCCTATTATAGTACCACATGTTGTGTATCCTACTTCTACTCAGCTGCATGGATTTTTTAAGAAGCATACCACTGCATTCAGTTCTTGCATGCTCCGTTCTATGGGTCTCACTAGCGGAGTCATTGGCAGACATTCACAGGGTATTATTTCCTCTATTCCACATGTGAAGTGGAATTCTCGTCATGACATTGGTTTTCGAGAAGATACTTCATTAGGATCACACATTGACAGAGCTCCTTTTTTATTCACTCGACTCTTTCTGAGGATCCTGAGCAACACATGAGTTCTACATCTTCACTCAGGCTTGAGAAACCTGAGATTTCAGTTGTCAGACATGATCAACCTGACACACATTCTTGATGTTCTTTTGCATGCACCCATTGTGCATTTTGCACCAAGTCATATGCAAGCATCTTCTTCATCCATCCATGTTGATTTGGGGTGGATATCTGATCACTCATGGTGACGACATAGACATTCATTGAGAGGACTCTACAGGTGTGGCTCCTCCACCATTCGGCATCTTGCTCCACTTTCTATACCTTATGAATTGTGATGCTTCTTTTTTGAGCATATTTCTTCAAAGCAGTGTAGTGTATCTCTCTTGTTTGTTGAGAGATTTTGTATCTCGTATTTTCGACACTTTTGGCATGTTCGATATCTCTTAAGGGGATCTATTATGGTGCATTTCGGTGTTAGTTTGTCGGTGTTCGAGTAGTTTTTTTGACAACTCATACAGATTTGTAGCGTCACTCCACCCATTCAGCAGTATGGGAGGGTGTGGTATTGATCCTGCTTCTTCGGGTTTCATGTCCTTGCCTTCTTACCTTGGCTTTTCTTGGATCATGATAGTTTGGAGTTTGTGTCCTTGCCTTATTGCTTTGGTTATTGTTCTTGGATCGTGGCACACCTATTTGCTGAAGTTGATAGAATTATGTTTGGTATTTTTTTGCACTTTCGACATCACTCTATTGACAGTCTCCTTGTATGGAGCTATTCTGGTGGAGCCCAGTGTCGGCTTTGTGATCAAGCAGTGGATTCAGACCACAGTGCACACCAAACTTCTTCACCATTGTATGAGTTTTTGAGCCGAGCTTCTTGGGATGCCTTGGAGCGGGTCTTTACTCTCTTTACTTTGTTGTTACTAGTTTTGGGTACCTTGCGGTGTCCCTTTTTTCCCAGTTATTGTACATGAGTACCTCATCAGGCCTAGTTACGGACTCATACTTAGGACATGCCACTTCTATTTTGGCCCCTAGCTTCACTTGAGGGGGTGTTAGAATAGGTATTTACCTTAGCTCATGTTCACCTAGGTACTTTATTTACGTTTATTGTATTTATCCTCACCCACTTATGTGTGTGGATATTTCTTTTATCTTATTTAGATATTATGAGATATTATCTAGTTGTTAGGTATAGTTCTTTCCTTGATCTATGGTATTGACTAGTTCTTTCCTTGATCTATGGTATTGACTAGATCCTTGATGTCTAGTTCTCTCCTAAATCTATGGTCTTGACTAGTTCTTTGATGACTAGTTATTTCCTTGATTTATGGCTTGATCTACGACCTTGACTGGTTCTTAGATTGTTATTCCTTGCCTATTTAAGCAAGGCCCATTCTCAATATATTGCATTGAGTTCCATAATAATATATGATATTGTTTCTCATTTGTTTGCAAAGGTTTTATGTAAAGTTATTCTAGTGAATTGCTTTCATCTTATTGATCGTGGTGTTTGATTAGCATCTGTGTTCTTAGCTTGGTACGATCTGTTTATCATTCCTTTCAATCACCTTTGTAGTGTAGGATTTCTTTATTTTCATGATCTCTCTCTCTCTCTCTCTCTCTCTCTCTCTCTCTCTCTCTCTCCTTGGTCCTTCGCATCCATCCTTCCATTTTCTTCCAAGTCCCCTCTGCCTAGTTGTACCATAAATGAATAGCCCCCTACCAACGTGCCTTCCCAGCCAATGTCATCATGTTCGATGACTGCAGGATAGTTGAAGAATGGCGTGACTCATATGACTCGATTGGGAAGAGGAAATCATACGGGTGCCTATTCTAGATGAAAATCAGTTAGCTCCAGAGGGTGCGGTTCTAGAGGAGAACCATACGGTTTCAAAGGCAACAAGTGCAGAGAAAGCCACAGAAGAACCTTCAGTTCTTCCTCCCACTTCATCCCCTTCAAACTCTAATGTCAAAGAAGAGTTTGAGCTTTCAAAATTCATGTTTGAAGATGAGGGGAACCATGGTGAGAAAATTGCAGATTCGAAGGACACCATGGAGGAGGTCGAACACACGTAGCAGGACAATGAGGAGGCAGATTATCTGTCTGACTTGGAGGATTGTCTTGATGGAGAGGAGCCCGAGGAGATCACATCATTTTCTCCTCCATCATCCACCTTCTAAGAACATGAGTCTATTGTCATGGAGGAGAGCATTCGGGAACAAGCAAGCTCTACACTTCATAACAACCCTCTGGAACCAAGATTGGAAGACATGACTCTCCCATGTTCTTCATAGGAGAAGGAAGAGAAAAAGCAAGAAGATGTCATCATCCCTCTCACACCATCCATCCATGAGAGTCAACAAGAAGGATCCATTCTTGGAGTTAGAGTTTAGAACCATGGGCAGATTCAAAGGACCATACCTTGCCCAATCAGATACTTGGCTTCATTAGAGCCAAAGGAGAAGCCAAAACCAGTCATGCCTACTCCAGGGCATGAGGATGAGCATCAAAGTACCAAGGGTCATCATCAACACCTCCATAATTCGATGCAAGTCAGCTTAAGGAGGTATTTTCCATTAATGTTGATACCTTGATGATTTGGGTGGAGGATCGGCTTATTGTCAGTTTTTCACTCATCCAACCAGCCATGTTCAGTGCCAAATCAGTTGCATGACTGCCATTTTTGAGGAAGGGAAGCTATTTCTCCCTACCAGTTGCAGGCTTTGTTTGAGCTCCCTTTGCTCTTGGTTAGAGTAGTGTAGGTAGGTTTGTTTTTAGCAGAAGAAGTGCTTTTACACACTCTACATGTTCCATTTGGAGCATGTATGATTTTCAGTTTGTACATAGTTTTTGGTGTTATTGCTCTTGCACAATGCATTTAGTTGGCTTTTGGTGAAGTTCAACTCCAAGTTTAGTGGGTTTCCAAGTGGCTCAGGGATCAGATCTTCAAAAGTTCAAATCAGTTTCATGTTTATCAGGCAGACTCCATGCCCAATGGATGCTTCAAGGCCACTGGTCTCTTCATCTAGCAGGCAGATGTCCCCGTGAGTCACCAAATTGTTATCCCAAATTCACCCTGGAAAATTTGGTCAACACAACCCCATGCATAGAGAAAATATGAAGGGAAAATGTTTCAGACCTACAAGCTTGCATTCCAGAATGAGGCAAAGGAAAAATTCAAAGTTTGAACCCGAGTCAAAGCCAAAGCGGGGAATCGGAGGAAAGGGAAAAAGATAAATTGTGGACCCGTAGGCCCAATTTTTGTTCCAATCTAGCTGCCACATGTCCCGCATTATCAAAAGGGGACCCATTATTTAAGTTGTTTTCCCACCCTCTGTACAAACCCAATACAAACTTCAAAGGGGCATATCTTTCGACTCAGGACTCAAAATATTACAAATCGATGCCGATGAAAAGATCTCGACCTCGCCATGCCATGGAGGTCTGAAACTTTAATTTTGAGGAGGTTAGGTGAAGAAAATGGAGGAAACATCTTCGATATTTCAATGCAAGATCTTCTTGCCTCAACAACAGATCGATTTGATGCATTCACTATTTCCTCTTCCTTCAAGGTGCCGAATCAAGGAATCATGCGCAAAGAAAGATGGATTTGGGGCATATTTTATCGAAGAATTAACAAGAGTGGTTGAGCTTCAACCCACTTTTCCCACTTCCCCTGTCTCTTTCTTCTCTCCAATCAAATCTATAAATACAGAGGCTTGAATGTGGAGTTTAAGCCTCCTCCCTTGGCTTTGTAATGGCATTTTCCTGCATCTTTCCCATTAATGGTGTACTGTGTGAACTCCTGGAGCAATAAAATTTGTTACGTGATGTGTTTTGTCCATCCTTTGCTCATTTTGTTGTCCCTTCTCACCTCTTACCATTGCTGGGTATATTGTGCATATCTCTAATGTCCATTGCAGTTTTGGGAGCTGTGTTTAAGGGGTTTGAAATGGTGTTCTGTGTGAACTTTATCCTTGGTTTGTGATGCATCTGTCCATCCTCTCCATTTCTCACCTCTCTCCATTTCAGGCAGTTGGGTTTGTGATCAGTAGTTCCCTTTTCTCGGTGCTATCACCTATGTAGTGTAGGATTTCTTTATTTTCATGCTCTCTCTCTCCTTGGTCCCTTGGAATTGTTAGATTAGGAGTAGATAGTCACATTTCCTTCCTTAGAAGTAGTTTAGTGCTAGGATTAGGAAGAGGAACCAGCCTTCTCTGGAGGATCATTCCCATTTGCAAGTCCCACAGCTTGGGGAATGATCCAATGTTATGCAAATCACACCAAATGACCCTGCCTTAGAAAAGAAGATCCATAACTCATTTGGGGTGCTATGATTTCGCACTAACATGCTCATTAGAATCCCTCTTGATGGTTCTCAAATGCTCTAACAAGGATAGATTATCTCCTTCTAACCAAATTGATTATGAAGAACTCGCACAAATGGTCCCAATTTCACCGCAATGTCCATCTCAGTGATCTCATGAATTGCGCAGACATTTGTAATGTCTTGAATGTGATCACTAGGAGAAGTCTGGCTCTCTCCGGTGAAATATGGGATGCTCTTTAATGCTACAACTGGGACTGGATTTTTACATTGAGGGTGAGTGGGTTGCTTCCAATGAAGTTGACATAGGGGTTGGGTGGTTGTGCCATTATGATTGGCCTAAGTACCCTTATTGATTGGATGAAAGGCCTACCAGGGGGAGGTGTCAAAAGGTTCTATTTGGTGGAGATGGAGACCTTTGAGCTCCACTTCCCCTTCACCCTCTTTCTGGGGACAAGTGTAGGTAGACAAACAATCCTTCTTCTCTAGTTCTCAATATAGTCTAGATCCTTCTCATGAATATGTCGAGCCTAAGCTATTAAAACCAGTAGATTGTGTCTCTTTTGGAGTCACCATATATGATATTTCAAAGCTCCTTACAAGATGAAAACTTACAACAAGTGCACATCAATCTTGTTGTAGTAAATTGAAGACCTCTTGGTCCCACCGAGCGTGCCAAAACTGTTAGTGAAACATCATAGCACTTCCAATGTCCTGCAACCATATCGGTTGAGACTCTCAAGTGCATTTACAGTGATCGGAGATATTTACGGGGTTGGTGAAGACTTAATAGTGAGAACCCAAATCAAGAAGACCTGGGTAGAGCATGTAAGTCAAGATAATAGTATGGAATGTTTAGAAACATGATACAAAAGGTATGAAGGTATGTCTATATATTCTCTTTCAAAATTGAAAACTTAAAGTCTGTTGCAAACTGTGCAATTTCATTCTCAATTCTGAGAAAGAATGAAAGGGTGCCCCTCTTGGTAATATAGTTGTCTCAAATCCATGTAGTCTCATTAAGCCAAAGGTATTTTAAGTTTTCCATGAAAGATAATAATGGTTGTGTTTAAACTTGGGAAGTGGTTCAACGGAGTGAAAATGATATCATGTAGGTCACAATGTGCTCTTTTGGTCTATTATAGTGATTCAAGTAAGATTATTACTTGTAAAGTAGGAAGAGATAGGGGTTTTAAGCATGAAACAAGAGATAAAAGGATGTGAACAAGAACTTTTGACAAAAATTATCTTCAAGTACGAGTTTTTACTTCAAAGATTTTGAAAGTTGAATGAAACTTGTGTATGATTAAAAAAACAAGGTAATATTCATCTTGAATGGAAAAAATTGATATTGTATACACTTATGAAATGCAATCTTAAACTCAAATAGGTATGATAACTTGTTAAAGGAATGTTAGAAATAAAGAAATACATTGATGATTGCTCGGGAATTTGAAGTCGTGTGGTGCTCAGTGGTAAAACTAGCATGACCCATGTGTGTTATGAGGTCTCAATCATGGATATTTTATTAACCTATCATGTAAGAATGTGTAAGGTCTAAATTGATGCATATCAACCTGATGTGTCTATGACAGAGGTTTTCATTGACCAAATTTTAAGAGTTCGGTTCATTTTGCATTTCAAGTCTCAGATAATGTTGTTTTTAGACTTATAATTCATCATAATGTCCACAAGTTTAACCTCATACATGATATAAGGTCTAAGAATGGAATTCAAGTAGGGGAGCTAAATCCTATCTAAAGGAGAGATGTGAAGACTTGTAAGACATGATACATAGGCTATTAGGAAAACATACATGTATGTTGATGTTATTGAAAGTGACATGTGTTCAATAATCATAAATGGTACTATTGATAGTATCTTAATAAGGTCAGGTTATTAAAATAAAGGTTTTAGGGAAATCCAAAGGAGTATGATGAAGTATCTACAAGGAAAAAGAAGGTGTTATAGGTCAAGAGATAAAATGATTGACAGTGTACATATTTCTGCAATATTGCTTGCTACAGGTGGCATGTTTGTAAGAGATTAACAAGGAAGGGGGAGCAAGGTTTGTATCTCCTTAAGATGATAAAAGAATTATATTGCAAAGTTGTTGATATTTAAGCAATCTTTGAACTAAATCAGTGTATATGCATGCCTTTTTAAGGCTTAAAATACTGAAAATGAGCCTCGGGAATGTGCTAAGGTGTTTGAACTATCCTCAAGGCATTGTTGTGGTAAAATTATTGCACCCCTGAATGCTTGCAATTTGAATGATTTAGTTAGTCATGTCATTTTTCAAACATGGAACTATCCCAAAGTGTGGGACTTTGTGAAATGGGATGGCTCTGTCGAGAAGGTCAACTTCCTATCCTAACCTAGTGCCAACTACTCCAAAGTGTATAGAGTTACTAATCTAACCCTACTCTATTGTTTTTCCAAGGGGACAATGATAGAAGGATTGCATGAAAATTAAACCTACTCTAAGGGAAGGTGATGCACTAAGGAGTGTTGGACAACTTGTAATGCATGAGAGTGAAAAAAGCAAATTGGAGAGGGTGGTCAAGCACCAAAGATCCAAACACCTACTACAAACCCACTTTCCAATAAACACAACACCATTGAGATCTTGCAATGACAATTTAACAATGCATAATAACCTCTAACTACAATGAAATATCATATAATATACAATAAACACAAAGGATGGTTGAAAACATCCACATTTTTTGTAATTGCTCCAAAATTTTATACAATACATTACATGGGGGCAAAAAGTACAAATTTTGTATTACAATCTTCAATAAAGAGGCTTGAAACTCCACAGTTTCTTATAGACAAGAAATAAGGAAGGGAAAATTGCAAAGTATCCAACCTTTTGAGCTAAGCCCCTCCTTACAATTTATAGAAGAAATTTGAAGAGAGGAGAGAGAGAAAAGAAATCCAAAATTTCCTCCATTACCCATAAAAATCATTGTTTATCCTGCAATGAGTATGGAAGATCTACAAAATCCATGCTTGATTAATGACACTGCCTTGTGTAAGAAGAAATTGGATCGATTGCTCGGGTACAACCTCTAGATCCCTGTAACTTCATCATGAATTTAATCCCATCTACCTCATTAATTTCTTGTCTCATACTATCACATGTTGTAGAGCTCTGAAATGCCTTTCCATCAAGTATAATTTCATTAATTTTGGTGAAGGAATGTAAAATATATTCAATTTTTCATGAAGGGTCATCATTTTGGGTTTGAGCTCCTACTTGAATGCGGCTCGGCTCCAAAACACAAAATCTGCCGGCTTGGCGCAAGCTCACCACCCAATGCACTTGCCACCTACCCATTTTGCAATTACCCAAATGACTCATCCTCCCATGTGGCTAGGTGGGATCCTTCAAGTTTTTGGAATCTTCTTTGGCGAGGTCTCGTGTTTTTTCTGCAGACACCTAAAATGTGTACATGGCTAATTAGCATTAATCATGTCCCACAATTTAGCCTCATCACTATTTATCCGTTATTAATCCATTTTAATCCATCATTATTATTATCATACATCAACCATATAATGATTAATCATAAGATTAATTATTATCATTAATCCATTTTATCATTTTACCATCATTCATTATTTATCATTAATCCTTTTATTTCATCTAATATCCCATTTCATCCTTAATCCCTTTTATTTCATTATAATATCATATTATCCTATTTAAATCCTCATTAACATTTTCTAGTAATTTAATGTTCCTACATCTCACCTACCACCTACCCTACACATCCCTACACCTAGCCTTTCCATCAAATCACATCCCTAATCATCATTTATTAACCTAATCTAATATAGTCCTAATCATATCCTCATACCTATAAATCTAGAGGATTCTATTCTAGAAACATCTCCATTCTTCCCTCTTATTTTCAAATATTCAAATTAATGTGCATTATTCCATTGAATTTTTAATTTAATGGAGAGTTCTCCTCAAATCTAGAATTCTCTAATTCTAGAGAGTTCTCCATCTCATGGAATTTCAACCATTGATCCTCATCCAACATGGATAAATCTTAGCCATTGAATCCTCCACTCCTCGGCTATATATTTATCTCTCCTCCTCCACGAGATCCATCATAGAAATTCATATCAAATTGCTGATATTTTATCCACTCAATCATCCATCCAATCTATCTACAATCAATCCATTCTTCATCCAAGCATCCAAGAATCAATACAATCCAAGGAGACGTGTTGCCCAAGTGTCTCCAAAAATCTGAAGCAAGCAATCAAGTTTAATCCAACAGCACATCCAAAGCATCAAGTGAGCTCTTCATTTGGTAAGTGAAGGTATTGCATTTCTTTCTCCCTTCCATCTTGCTCTATCGAGGATTTGTTTGAATAGATTAGATTTAGGAATCAACTACTTTCTTTTTGGTTTCTAAATTTTATCTAATATTTTCTAGCATTTACATTTTGGCACCCATCGTGGGGTTTATCACCCCACTTTTTTGTTGTTTTCAACTATATTTTATCCCTAGAATAGGTTGTCAAAGTTTCAAGAATTTTTATGGTCATTTACACCTTCGAATTTCAAAATTTTGACCTCAAAAACTATTCCCAAAGACAAAAGCATTCATATGACCTTTTTTTTTTGTGCCTATGTTCTAAAATGGCACTTTTGTTTTGTTTCACCACTTTTGTTTTGCTCTTTTTTCCCTAACTTTTGTGACCGATAACTTTTGACCCCGAACTCGAAATGACTCCATTTTTTTCCGAAAAGGTATTGAAAAGATCTATGCAATGAAAGTGTTAATTTAGAATTTTATTGTATAATTTATTTATGGTTTTCATTTTACTAAATCTTTTCATTTTAACTACACTTTGAGTTATATTTTCTTGTTCCAAACTACTAACACTTTGTGTGCAACTTCCTACGCTTACCAAAGATTAAAAAAATCAATCTAAAACTACTAACCCTTTTTTTTGTAGCTCGTTTGGTCCAAGACATTTGGGGTTATAATCAAACTACTAATATTTGTTTTATAGGGCCTCCTCTTGAAGACCCCTTTTGCATTTTTTAATCATTTAAAAAAATTAAAAAATCAAAATCTTTCTATCTTACATCTTTCATCTTTTGCATGTTTTTTTGTTAAACCCGAAGGTTGGATTTCATGTATGCTCTCCTCTCGCATCCTTGGATGATCTTGAGGATAAAAATTGGTCCACCTTCTTCCCTTTTTCATTTTTAGGGGTAACGTGACGTGGAAGTGATAACCATGCACTTTTCATAGTCCTAGGGGTCTCGTGACCGTGGGATTCATCTCCACGCATGTAGACACACCCCATGTTCCGGTGGGGTATATAAATTCTTGGAGAGTTGTCATTATTGGCTAAGTGTCTACGTGTTTTAAGCGTGATGTGAAGTGAGGGGCTTTCATGTCCCAATACCCAGGCCTTAGAAAACATCCTTGCAACACGAACTTGGGCCCCACGTACCGCAAGGTATATAGGGGACGCCCTTAGCAAGCCTTGTTTATCCTAGCATAGGTATCCTTCAGCCACAATCAAGCTATAGTGTAGGGGAAAGAACCATCGAAGATTACCCGCTATCCAATCACACATCAGCATAAAGGTGGGCTAGCTCGGTGACTGCCAGTGTCGTGTGTGGTATTAAAAGCGGGCTATAGCTTATGTTCCACACCCACTTGACTAGCTAGGTTATGCATTTGTATGTGTGTTACTTTCTTACATATCATATTGACCACATATTAATCAACCAATCAAACAATCAAATCGACCCCCCATCCAAACATAATCAAACCTAATCCATCCATCTAATTATCCCAATCTTATCCCCTTTCCTAATCCATCCCATCCACATCTAATCCCTCCATCTTAATCATATCTTACCTACATCTTATCCATACCCAATCCTATTCCTAAATTTTATCTAAACCCCCATCTTCATCATGGCTCCCATCAAACTCAAATCCACCACCCATCAACCTTTACCTTCCCACTTTGATCAAAACATCCCTATTACTATCCAATCTTTAAAAACCAAATTATGACACTCACATCCTCTATCCAACAATATCCTAACCCATCCCAAGTTGATCCCACCATCCTCACAACCATCCAAAATCTTAACCAACAAATTATTGACCTCCAATCACACCTTAGCCAAACATCTTCTCAACCATCCTCCCTCACATCCACTTATGATAGTGAGGACCTTATTGACATCGACCAAGATGATCCCCCATCTACACAACCAATCACACCCAATCATAAATCCACATCATCCAACACCCCTAACCATCCTCCTTCCTCACACCCAACTAATTACATCGATTTTGATCAAATCCAATCATCCCATTTGTTAGCCCGCACGTGCCATTTGTCGTGATCACGGACCCCACATCATCCCTTCATTGTTATTTATATAGGGTAAGTGGTTTCTACCATCCTCGTTGTTGTTTTTATGGATGTTGAGCCAGGTATTAGGATTGTTGAATAATAAAATGAATTTAAAAGGAAAGGATAACGCTATTTACAAACACAAGTACCCACCTGCAAACTCTCATTTTCCTTTTCTTCCAGATCTACAAACTGGGAGGCTCGACCTCAAAAATAACTTGAGCCCATTTGTCCTTCACTCCTTGCCTTGCTAGTTTTTCCCTCCTGGACATCAAAATTTGAGCCAAAAGAGAGTAAAAATCAAGAAAAAGGGAAATCGGCCCACATGGTGAAATTGTTTTCACTATGGTGCATTGCAAACCCATGCTACACTAAACATAGTTGCGCCCCTTTGGCGCACTCTTTCTCTATGATGCATCAAAAATAGTCGCGTCATTGGTGCATAATAGGACCATGTAGCATAATCCCTCCTCGCGCCTTATAAACTGCAAAATTCCTAAGGCATAAGCACTGACACCAAAACAACTACATCAACATTACATGTTGTGTAAACCCTTTCCGCGCCTCACCAACCAAGCCCCTTGGCACACTTGACTTATGTGTTGCACCTTCTGCAAATGCACTTAGCGCACCTCACCCTCATGCAACATATGTGCCTAGTTAAAGCACTTCCTATGGTACAAGCGCATATTCCTTGACATCAACATCTGAATGTTGTGTGTAGCCTTTCCATGCCCCGCGCCCCTTTTGGCATTGCTTTCCCCATGCAACACTCCCTAAAAGTGCACCTTGCTTTTCAAAACCCCTGCAGCCTACAGTAAGGATGCGCCTTGTGCCCAGAGGCTCATAAGTTGGTAATTTTTCATTCTACAAAGCTTTTATGGACAACTTGATGGCTAACATGGCCCTTCTACGTTGGAACTCTCTGATTCTTCTTGTAGAGAAACAACAATCCTCGAGTGCACTTATGTCTTCATCGAGTAAGAAGCCAACCAAGTCCAAAGGCAAAGCCAAGTTGACAGAGCAGAAATGAAGTATAGATACCAAAAGGTCAGGATGCCTGACTCACTTGCAGAGTGTGATCTCAATATCGAGATTCGTAACTTGGGCATATAGACATGGACGAATTTTGGGCCAGAACCAAGAAGGTCACAGGTGTAGCACGTGGATGGATAAATTGGTTGGCAGTGGTCTACACTTCACCGCAGGGCTCCCAGTGAGCGCAATTAATAATGAATTCATCATGTTGGTAGGCCGTTGTTACAACAAGGACATATGATGTGTCGAAAATGAAGAGGGCAAGGTGATAATCAACCTCACAGCCCAACACTTTGAAACTATCTTGGCCATCCCCCTCCACAGACATTTTGTGGCAGTAAGTCAAGAAGACTACATGAAGACTTGGACCAATAATGAGGACAAGTGCATGCATATGATGAACGAGGTATACCTCAAGAATAAAAGGTGACGAGCGGTGGCCTCAAGTCATTCACTGCGCAGCAACTTTTCGTAAGAGCCGAGTGACACGATCACCTTCATAAGTAGAGTACATGGGCTCTCTGATGCCCATTAATTTCACAAGTGGATGCTCGGTATTTAGAAACAATGAATAAAAATGTGCCCGATCGGTGTTTTGGTGGGCCGAAATTATCGTGATACAATTGTTAGTACAAAATCACAAAGCACCTCGCATGCGAGATCAAGTTTTAGGTTGATCACTTTGGCATCCAGTGTGATTGCATAGCATTGAATCCTTTCTCCAAGTGTGGGACTTGAAAAAATGAGAAAGGATTCTCCAGAGAAGGCTGGTTCCTATTCCTCTGTTCAGATGCACACGAAATATGCAGAGGGTTTTCTCAAAACCTAATCTAATCTGCCAAGGAGACAAGGTAAGAAGATGCATAAAATAAATCTAAGCTAATAGAGGTGATGCACCGAGGAATGAAGAACACCTATTTTTCCAGTAAACACAGACCATTTGAATGTGATATAAGATCATGCACAGATGACAAAACCTGCAGTGAAAGACCAGGAGGATGCAAAAATGAACACAGAGAGGGCTGAGAATCATCCACAGACATGCATTACTTGCTCCAAAGATTGATACAATACACTACAGAATGCCATGAGGCAGAATAGTATTACAGTTCAAATGAGAGGTTCGAACTCCACAAATTCGCCTGAGGAGAAGAAGGGAGAGGCAAAACAGAAAAATGTTCGACCCTTGAAAAGAAGCTCCTCTTTACAATATATAGAAAGAATGAGAGAGGAAAGAGAGAGAGGAAAGCCAAAACTACTCCAACCACCTCCAGGTTGCATTCAATTCATCTCATTATGATAGAAGCGGCGGATCCTGGCAAAAGCGGCTTTGTCAATGTGAGAAGCGAATCGTCTGCTGCATTAAAGTTGTTTGTTGAAGCATTACTTCTGCTTGTTATTTCGCGCCAGAGGCGTTTCTTGATTTTCTCTCTTCAAACTGAACCAAAATGCAAGATTGACCCTGGAATTGTGTAGAGAATCTCACAAGCTTTTCGTTGATATAAAGAACGTGCAAATCTGAGCTCTGGATCGAAAGATATGTCGATCTCAAGATTAAGGGCACGGAACAGGCGAAAACGGATTTTTAAATTTCTTCCCGCGCTCTGCCACCTGGATGACACGTGGCAGGTTCTGACTCACTGAGCAACTCTCTCTCCTCCACCTCTTGGCGGGCTCTCCTTTGAAATTTCCTTGTGGGCCCTAGCTGGGACACGTGGCACTATCCCATTGGTTCGGGCCAGTGCTCAAAACTTCACCCTTTGACTTTTTGACTTTTTCCCCGTGACACGTGTCATGATTTCATTGGTCCTCGGCCTGCCGGCTCTTTCGCGCCCTTCGCGTCTTTTCGTCCCGGATGTCCCAAACCGTTTGGGACATAAACCTCCGATCCGCCCGAAATGGGCTTCCCTGTCCCTCATTTGGCCGATGACACGTGGCATGCATTGATTGGCTTTCGGCTCCTTCGGCGATCCGCGTCCCGCGCATCCCTTCGTCCCATTTTTCCTTGTGCTGAAGTTTCTTGTTTCGGCTGAACTGGCCGGGTCGCGTCCATTTGTCCCAAATGTCCCAGTGCTTCGCGGGACAAATTCTTCCGGTTCGCCCGATCCGGCCGATTCACGTCCTCGCGGCCCAGATGTCCCATTTGCCTCCGACTGTTTGTTCTCATTTCGGCCGAACCGGCCGGTTCGCGTATCTTTGTCCCAGATGTCCCAAAGTAGTTAGTGCGAAAGTTCTCCTTTTCGCCGATCCGGCTTTCCGCGTCCGTCGCGTCCATTTGTCCCACTTGTCCCGAGCTTTTCCTTGTCTTTGAAGTTTCTTGTTTCGGCCGAACTCGGCGGTTCAAGGCCCATTTGTCCCAAATGTCCCACCGTCCCGCCTTCTCAGCGATTACTCGCTTTTTTCTTCCTCTTTCGGCCGGATCGGCTCGCGCCGCCGCGCACTTGTCCCAGATGTCCCTGTTGCTATTTGGGCCGCCTGGAGGCTTTTCGGCCGATCCGCACCTTGACGTCCCAAATGTCCCAATTGCTCCTAGGACTAGGACTTAGCCGATTTTCACAAATTTTTCTGGATCAACCTACTTGCCTTCTGCAACTTTTTTCCGCATTTTCTCAGAGCTTGCTCTTTTCAACCTGGACAGGAGAGTTAGAAAATTTCCTGAAGGGACCCTAGAAACCTGATTTTTGCTCTGAATCAATCAATTTGCTTGGGATTTGAATATTCTGATGCATGTTATCAAATTTACCCTGGGGGGTGAATTTTGGATAACAATTTGGCGACTCAGCGGGGTCATCTGCCTGCTAGATGAAAAGACCAGTGGCCTTTTAACGATCTATTGGGCATGGAGTTATAGCATTGACCTGAAACGAGCCTGATACTGCAACTTCTTCTCCAACAACACTGAATCAGAAAACAACCCGAGAGCAAAAACTGTCGTGCCAAGCACTTAGGAAAACTGAAACCTAACTACAACAGGACAATGTGCACAAGCACTTGGAGGAATGAAAATCTAATTAATATTTACAAGGTAGTGAACTTCCCTCTAGAGGCAATGCTTGAGATAGATTCCATTGACTGGAATATGCAGTTCTTCACCATCCAATGAGGCCAATTGGAAAGCATTGCTACTCTTGCACTTCGTGACCATGTATGGGCCACTCCAAATGGCATCAAATTTGAAATGCCTTCCTGGTTTTGCCCGATCTGCATCCCATTTCAACACTAGATCTCCAACTTGAAAAGATCTATCCTTGGCCTTTCTGTCAAAGGTCTTCTTGATCAAAGCTTGATCCTTTTCCATTGCTTGGGATGCCTGATTTCTGATCTCTTGCAGCTCCATCAGCTCTGCATATCTCACCTCCATAGGCTCAAATTCAAGCAACTCCAGCTGCTTCATGAGTTCCAATCTTTGCAACTCAAGTGACATGGGCAAGACCGCCTCTCTTCCATAGACAAGATTAAATGGAGAATTACCGTGGATCTTTTGGGAGTGATCCTATCAGCCCATAAGGCTGATTTCGATTTGGTATGCCAAGCCCTCGATTCTCATCAAGAGTCCTCCTAATGATCCTCAAGCAAGTTCTTGTTTGTAGACTCGCCCGGCCATTACCTTGAGGGTAATAGTTTGATGAAGTGCTCGTAGATCCCGTTCTTGACAGCCCACTACGGTCACCTTAGATCCAATGAATGCCAATGCATTATCGAGATTATTGTAAGCAGTACACCAAATCTCGGTAGTTATCCCTCGTAAAAGTCCAAGATGCTAGACTCATTCACCTCTTTGAGTGCTACTGCTTCTGTCCATCTGGTGAAGTAGTCCGTGGCTGTCAAAATCCATTTGTGCCCTTGGCTTGAATTGGGATTGATGGCTCCAATGAAGTCTAAACCCCATTGCATGAATGGCTGGTCAACTGAGATTGGATGTAATGGAAGGGCAGCGAGTCTCTCTTTTCCTGTGAAGAATGCACAATTCTTACATCTCTTGATCCATGCATAGCAATCACTAAAGATTTTAGGCCAATAATAACCAGCCTTCATGATTTTAGAGCTATCACTCTTGGTGCAAAATGGCCACCAGCTGGTCCATCATGAAACTCTTTTAATACCCTTTGGATCTTACACCCGTGTTAATGCATCTCAGCAGCACTCCATTCACATCCTTCTTGAACAAAACTCCATCAATGATGGTATATGGAACAGCCTGCAACCTGAAGTATCTCCTCTTCGCTTTGCTCATTTCTGGAGGGCATAGGCCTGTTTGTAGGAAGTGCATAATGCCTTGGGTCCAGCAAGGAGTCGGGGCAGCATTGTCTTCTTCTTGCCTGACGCTCGGTTCATGGCTGTCTTGAACTGTCAAAACAGCCTCTTCTTCGTTGCATACTTCTTTTTGCTTCCCCAAAACCAGCTGCTCACACAATCCTTTCCCTCTTACCAGCTTGGTGATCTTGATCTCAATGTCATACTCCATGACACGGGTGATCCAACCTGCCCTTTTCTCATTCAAATCCTTGTTGAGGAGGAAGTCCTTAACCCCAGCATGTGAGACCAATAACTGGACCTTGTTGTTTGAGACTAAATGCTTGAATTTCTTCAAGCTTCGATTCGCAAGCACATGCTTTTCTATAAAAGAGTACCTTACTTCGCAGTCATCTAGGCTCTGGGTGAAGAAGGCAATCGGTTGTTCATCATTATCTTTGTTCTGCATTGCAGAATGGCAGAAATAGTGTCATCACCTCCAAATGCATAGAGGATGAAATCCTTGGAAAAGTCTAGGTTGATGAGAGTGGGTGCATAGGAGATGGCTTCTTTGATTGCTTCAAAACTCTCCTTGCCTTCTGCCATCCATTTGAAAGCCATGCTTTTCCTTAACATTTTGGTGATGGGCTTGACAAGGGCTGCAAAATCTGGGACAAACCTCCGAACAAAGTTTATCCGTCCCAGGAAACTCTGAAGGGATTTCTTGTGTCTTGGCAATGGTAGAGCTCTTATGGCTTCAACCCTCTCTAGATCAATTGCTAATCCTTCCTTGGAGACAATATGGCCAAGGAGTTTCCCTTCATGTGCAAGAAAGATGCACTTCTTAGGATTCAAAGACACTCCAAACTTTCTACACCTCTGAAACACTTGCCTGAGGTGAAAGAGATGGTCTGCAGCATTCTTTGAGAAGACAGTGATATCATCTAGGTATACCAGCACTATCTTGTTGATCAAGCCTTTGAATGCCATATCCATAGCTCGCTGGAATGTTGCTCCGGCGTTCGACAGTCCAAATGGCATCTTCTTGTAAGCATATGTGCCCCATTTGGTTGTGAAGGTTGTCTTGAACTGGTCCTCCTCCTTTACCATAATCTGATTGAAGCCTGAGTAACCATCAAGTAGTGAAAACCTTTCTGAACCAGCTACGACCTACAATATTTGCTCCATGGAAGGGAGTGGATAATGGTCCTCGAGAGAGGCTCTATTCGGATCTCGAAGTCAACACACACCGATCTCTCCACTCTTCTTTCTGACTGGAACTAAGTTGGCAACCCAACTAGAATGCTTGATTGGGAATATGATTCTTGACTCAATCAGCTTGTCCAATTCTTTTCTCATGAGAGGCTCCATGTGTGGATTGACTGGTCTTTGTTTCTCGCCTCGACAGCTTAGTATTTGGATCCAATTCAATGGTATGCTGAGCTAAGTTGGGATTGAAACCTTTCAAGTCTTCATAGCTCCAAGCAAACACGTCAGGGAATTCTTGACATAGCTGTATGAACTCATACCTTTCTTGCTCAGTTGTCATCTTTCCAATTTGCAATGTCTTGTTCTCTTTTACCAAGATGGATACCGAATCTTCTCTCTTGACCTGAATGTTTGCTTTCTCCTTTCTAAACTGATCATTGGGGTTAAAAATGGACTCCAAAGTGATAAGTCCCTTGGGCAGCTTATTCAGTTCTTAGCTGTATCACTTGGTCACCATATTGCTGTTCCAACTTCTCTTGATTCTTAGCTGAGAACTCAGCTTCTTCTTGCAAGAAGTGGATGATTTGCTGGTCATTCTCAAATACCGCCTAACCGACATTGTTATCCGGCATCAAGGCCTCACAATCATGTGGATATTTGGTGTACCTTGTCTTTTGAATGTTTTCTACAATGTCAAACGCTGCCCCTCTACCGCTGCAAGCCTGTCGCCAGACTTGATTCTCTTTCCTAGGAATGGCTTTGATGCCGAAACCCTCAAAATCTTCCATGAGGTCCCACACCCTGTTCTCAGTAGCACCTGAGTAGATCATTTTTGGCAGCATGCTGTCCCTTGACCTGATTTACAATCAATTCACTGTCCCCAAAAACTTGCAAGTTCTTTATTTTTCTCTTGATTGCCCAATGCATCCCTTGCACCAAGGCTTCATATTCAGCAGTGTTATTGGAGCATGCAAATTGAAATCTAAAAGCTGAATAGTACTTTACTCCTTGAGGTGAAACAAGCACGGCTCCACCTCCTGCACCTTGTCTACTCCTTGATCCATCAAAAAACAGCTGCCATACCTCATTGTCATCCTTGTGGTTTGGCTTGGTGATGCTAGGAATAGGTTGACTTTCTTCGTGTATACAATAGACTCCTAGCTCAGATTCTTCTATTCCTTGATAAGGATCAAAAGCATGCACCTTGCTTGCCCATTCATCAAGAGTTAGATCCGGGATGTTTCCAACTTTAGTGTCAGTTTCATCAGTGCTTGGGTGATCTTCTTGATCAAATGCTGAGCAATTGGCATTAATCTGACTTGGAGTGTAGGGCTCAATGTGGAAGTTTGCAATAGGTTCTGACCTAATTGTAGCCTTAGTTCCATACCTCGTTCTGAATAGCATGTGAGACCAATCAGCGGACAAATATCCCCCAATCTTGGCTGTGAAGTCCCTTGACAAGCATAGGGCAAAGAGTGGTGGAAGGTCTATGATCGATACATCTTGTAAAACAACAACATTTGGACATGCGTGCAAGGTAAGACTCAAATTTCTAATTACTCCAATCAAGTTGCTATTGTTGTCCCATCCATTGCACTACTCCCTTAGATGTTATTTCATACTAGAGTCCTAATCGATCGCCTATCTGTTTAGGCATTACCGAGCTACTTTCCCGCAGTCTATCACGTAATTATGCACTAGCTGATTTCCAATGATTAACGAAACATAGAAAGGGGGGGCTTCAACATTTTACCTTGTTGTGCTCCATGATTTCCTTCAGGTTGGGCAGCATTTGTAAGCACTTTGTCTTGCATCTGCTGATTCGAAGCTGGCCAGTCCTTCATGGCAGCTTGCAGCAGATCTCTTTGGCCTGGGATAGATAGGGATTCCCACATAGATATATTGACGTTTGTTTTCTTCATCTGATCAATGATACTGAATGGAGATGAAGTACCCTTTTGTTGTCCCTTGGTTTGCACATTCACCTCTTGTACGTGGGCAGCAACAGCTGGCATTTGAGTTGGCCTAGAGGCTGTTCTTGGCTGCCCTTGTGCATTTGAAACTGGGTTTTGCTTGCCAATCATTTGTGGAGCTGTGGAAGGTTGTGGATTGGCTGGGGCTAATGGCTGTTCTTCACCCAAATTTCTCCTTTTTGACCTTGTGTTGGCTGCAACACCTTGAGAAACTGCCTGATTCATGCCACAGAAATCCTCTGCTTGCCAATTTACCAATGTGGTGTCATTTGGGGCTGATTGCTGTTGGAATGTTTCTTGTTGTTGGCTATTTTCTTGACTGCTCTCACCCTCCACACCAGTAGTTGTTACCATTAAAGCTTGAGTCAAAGCACCATTGTAGCACATGGATTGATTATGAGGTTCATTACATGGAAAACACCAATCATACTCCTGGGAAATGTTGTTTTGTGCTGGTACTAATGCCTTAGAGGCAGATATGGCATTTGGATTATAGGGCTGGAATGGTCTATTGGCAGGAGGCCTTGCTTGATTCTGATTTGCAGCTGGATTGGGTGGCCTTTGAGGTTGATATAGCTGCCTATTGGGTTGAGCTTGAGGCTGATACGAAGGTCTAAAACCTTGAGCTTGTTATCTCTTGAGTGTGACCAGCTCATTACCTAAATTTTGCAGTTGCTTCATGACTTCTTGAAGCTCATTTGGGGCACTTGGAGATGAAGTGGAAGCTTCATTTGAACTCTGATTTCTAGGAGTGGGAGAAGGAGCTAAGACAGGTGCTTGACTAGTACTTGGGCTCTCTAAACTTGGATATAATGGCATTGGAGGCCTAGGAGCTAGCTTGCCAGCTTGAATCAGACAATTTTCAGCTCTAATGGCAATACTATAAGCAGCAGGGATAGTTGTGCCTCCCATAGATTGAACCAACATAGAAATATCAGAATTTAAAGCTTTAAGGTAATATAGAAAAGCACCTTCTGCTGTTGGCCTGACTGCCACTGGAATTCTATCCCAAGACCTTTGAAATCTGAAGTTGAAGTCAATTAGCTGCTCATTGGAAGCTCTCTTGATGGTTGTCAGCTGCTCCAAAAGAGACAAGTTGTCTCCCTTCTCTCCAAATTGATCATGAAGTGCAATACACACTGATTCCTGGTTTGTGATAGAGCCACTCCAAGGCTCCTAAACCATTGCAATGTTTTCTCCTTGAATGAAGACGCCAGCAATTTGACAGCTACTTGCATCTCATCAATCTCATGGATTGCACAAATGTTAGCAATGTCCTTGACATGATCACCAGGAGTGGTCTGATTTTCTCCAGTGAAGTACGGAATGTTCTTCAATGCCGCAACTGGGATTGGATTTTGTGCATTGAGAGCAAGTGGGTGCTTGCTGTGAAGGTGACATAGGGGTTCAGTGGTTGCGCCATTCTGATTGGTCGAAGAACTCTTGAATACTGAATGAAAGGCCGATCAGGTGGAGGAGTTGAGAGAGTTCTGTTTGGTGGAGATGGAGACCTTTGAATCCTCCTTCCTCTTTGCCTTCTTCTTGGAGATAATTGTAGGTATTCAAACAACACTCTTCTTCTCCAACTCTTGACCTTGTGATTCTTCTCATAAGCTTTCAGGCCTGTACTGCTGAAACCAGTTGATCTTTCTCTTGGAGTCACCAGATATGCAAATAATAGCTCTTTTCAAGCAAGAAAATTGCAGCAGATGCATATCAACTTTGCTGCAATAAAAATGAGACCTCTAGGTCCCACCGGCATGCTAAAACCAAAAGCTGTTAGTGCAAAATCACAGCACCCCTGGATGCAGATCAGGTTTCTAGGTTGATCACTTTGGCATCCAGTGTGATTGCATAACATTGAATCCTTTCTCCAAGTGTGGGACTTGAAAAAATGAGAAAGGATTCTCCAGAGAAGGCTGGTTCCTATTCCTCTGTTCAGATGCACACGAAATATGCAGAGGGTTTTCTCAAAACCTAATCTAATCTGCCAAGGAGACAAGGTAAGAAGATGCATAAAATAAATCTAAGCTAATAGAGGTGATGCACCGAGGAATGAAGAACACCTATTTTGCCAGTAAACACAGACCATTTGAATGTGATATAAGATCATGCACAGATGACAAAACCTGCAGTGAAAGACCAGGAGGATGCAAAAATGAACACAGAGAGGGCTGAGAATCATCCACAGACATGCATTACTTGCTCCAAAGATTGATACAATACACTACAGAATGCCAAGAGGCAAAATAGTATTACAGTTCAAATGAGAGGTTCGAACTCCACAAATTTGCCTGAGGAGAAGAAGGGAGAGGCAAAACAGAAAAATGTTCGACCCTTGAAAAGAAGCTCCTCTTTACAATATATAGAAAGAATGAGAGAGGAAAAGAGAGAGGAAAGCCAAAACTACTCCAACCACCTCCAGGTTGCATTCAATTCATCTCATTATGATAGAAGCGGTGGATCCTGGCAAAACGGCGTGGCGTCTCAATGTGGTTGCGAACCTGTCTCGCTGCATTAAAGTTGTTTGTTGAAGCATTACTTCTGCTTGTTATTTCATGCCAGAGGCATTTCTTGATTTTCTCTCTCCAAACTGAACCAAAATGCAAGATTGACCTTGGAACCATGTAGAGAATCTCACAAGCTTTCCGTTGATATAAAGAACGTGCAAATCCGAGCTCTGGATCGAAAGATATGTCGATCAAGATTAAGGGCACTAGCAGCGAAAACGGATTTTTAAATTTCTTCCGCGCTTTGCCACTTGGATGACACGTGGCGTGTGTTCGACTCGCCGAGCAACTCTCTCTCCTCCACCTCTCGGTGGGTTCTCCTTTGAAATTTCCTTCGGCCCTATTTAGGACACGTGGCACCATCCCATTGGTTCGGGCCGGCTCGAAACTTCCCTTTGACTTTTTGACTTTTTCCCCATGACACGTGTCATGATTTCATTGGTCCTCGGCCTGCTCTCTTTCGCGCCCTTCGCATCTTTTCGTCCGGATGTCCCAAACCGTTTGGGACATAAACCTCGATCCGCCCGAAATGGGCTTCCTATCCCTCATTTGGCCGATGACACGTGGCATGCATTGATTGGCTTTCGGCTCCTTGGCGATTCTGCGTCCCGCAAGCGTCCCTTCGTCCCATTTTTCCTTGGCTTTGAAGTTTCTTGTTTCGGCCGAACCGGCCGGTTCACGTCCATTTGTCCCAAATGTCCCAGTGCTTCGCGGGACAAATTCTTCCGGTTCGCCCGATCCGGCCGATTCGCGTCCTCGCGGCCCAGATGTCCCATTTGCCTCCGGACTGTTTGTTCTCATTTCGGCCGAACCGGCCGGTTCACGTATCTTTGTCCCAGATGTCCCAAAGCAGTTAGTGCGAAAGTTCTCCTTTTCGGCCGATCCGGGCTTTCCGCGTCCGTCGCGTCCATTTGTCCCACTTGTCCCAGTTTTCCTTGTGCTGAAGTTTCTTGTTTCGGCCGAACCGGCCGGTTCGCGTCCATTTGTCCCAAATGTCCCACTGTCCCGCTCAGCAGTTACTCGTTTTTCTTCCTCTTTCGGCCAGATCGGCTTCTCGCGCCCGCCGCGTACTTCTGTCCCAGATGTCCCTGTTGCTATTTGGGCTGCCTGGAGGCTTTTCGGCCGATCCGCGCCTTGACGTCCCAAATGTCCCAATTGCTCCTAGGACTAGGACTTAGCCGATTTTCACAATTTTTTCTGGATCAACCTACTTGCCTTCTGCAACTTTTTTCCGCATTTTCTCAGAGCTTGCTCTTTTCAGCCTGGACAGGAGAGTTAGAAAATTTCCTGAAGGGACCCTAGAAACCTGATTTTTGCTCTGAATCAATCAATTTGCTTGGGATTTGAATATTCTGATGCATGTTATCAAATTTACCCTGGGGGGTGAATTTTGGATAACAACAATCTCGGAACAACTTCAACAACCGGGAGATTCTATATGAACTCCTATATAGTATATGTGGTTGCCTCGAGAGAGAGACTACCCAAGGTTGAATCAATATGGGGTATGGCCCCAAGTCGAATATACGAATACTATCCAGGTGAGGCTTGAGAACAACATAGCTCGGCCAACAAGATCAAGAGGAACTCCATTCCCCCTTACGGTAGGAAGGTACATGTGCCCTCACAAAGTAAAGCTCGGGAAATGTATGCAGAGCTTGAATTATTTAATTTGAAGCATAATTTCGGCAAGGCCAACCTTTGATCCTCGTGGTTTCCTTCCAGGGGAAAATATCGATCCTATCCACGTTCCTCAGATCGAGGATATCTACATCGACTTAAATCATGAAGTCGAACTCAGGTGAAAGGATCACTCCCGGTTGGCCCTAGCAGAGATCATTCAATATGGCGTAGCCATCATCCCAAAGGATTTCCTAGAAACTGATCAGGAAATTGATCAGGTTTACCTAGACACGGAAGGGGATGATTGGCCATTCACAGATATTGACAGGAACAAAGTGCCCCAGACCATCCAAGAAAGGGTTCAACCTACTCTGCAACACACCGAACATTGGTGTAAGAAAAATGGTATCATCTATCTTGGGGTAGATTTTATCACATCTCCCATGGGAATGCACCCACCAGGCCAAAACACTTTCATAAAGGAAAAGGAAAAGATAAAGTTGGAGAGGCAAGCACTGCTCAAGAAAAAGCTCCTTAAAGCCCTCTTACTACCGCAGAAGAGCAAGTTGTGGACATAGTGTCCCCGGGGAAAAGAAGAAGCGATAAGTGCTCCAATGGACACATCCACTCAGGATGTTGTCACATCTACAACTGGCGAAGTACCAACCATTCCCTCTCTTGTTCCTCCTTCCCCTCCTCATGTCGCTCAAACAACCGCTCCTTTGGTTGTGTCTTCTCCTTCGTCTTCTTGTTCCCCCTACCTCTTCCTCTATCTTCTCTTCCCTTGCGTATCTCGTGTCCCCGGCATTACTTCCCTCATCTCGTAGATCCCTTCTACCCCCATGGCCTCCTCTCTTGTAGTGACTCCTATTCCCGTGAGCATTGGTGTGTTGGCCCCTTTCTCCATGCCGCCACCAAGTGTTTTGACACACTTCCTCGTGTCCACTACAGTCGTTCTTCCTTCCATCCCTATTTCTTCTTCATCCTCTGGTCCCACTCCCATAATTCCAAGTTGGATCTCAGACCACCTAAGCCAACACAAGAGGAAAGTCCCCATTACACCTATGGATTTCTCCTTCATCCCGCTAAAGGACCAAAGAAGAAAAAAGTGATAACTCGCTTTTCAAAAAGTGTTTTAGGTGAAAGGGTTATGGAGATAGCATACCCGGATCCCATAAAGAAGAAAGAAGATCTGTCTCCTACAGATTTTACAGTGACCTGTGTCACACTTTGGGAACATCATCGAGAGAGCTGTAAGGAGAGGCCTTGTCAGCGGTGGATGCCCTTTGCAAGAAACTGCAAGAAGAAAAGAAGAAGAAGAAGAGAATGTTAAAGGAACAAAATGAACATCTTCTCCAAGCTCTACAAAGAATGGGCAATGCACCTCCTATAGCTGCCGCAAAACTCCTGAAGTCCTTAGTCAGGAGAAGATAAATGAATACGCCAAGATTGGTGAACAAGGTGCAGCGGTGTCCTCCTGGAGAGAGCAGATCCTCAAAGACAGTGAGGAAGTAATCACGAAGTTCATAGGCCTCTACCAAAGTATAGATAAGGCAAACAATGAACTCCAAGCGATAGCAGACACAGCTCGAAGATTTGGACCATGCCAGGTTATAACACGAGACATTCAGAAAATGATCAACTGCCCGACCGATGATTTGTTAAAATTTAGCGTCATTGATCACCCGCGAGCACACAACAAAGTGCTTGTTGCTTTAGACTATCGGGTTGACCAAATGGAGTTTGTCTTAGAAAAGATAGACAAAATCAAGGAGGAAGCCCTAGACGTGAAACATCAAATGGAGCAGATCGTCTTAAGGATGTCTCCAGGGTTGCTTAACGCATCATTCACCTTAAGAGAAGAAAACGATACTATTCATCTTTTCAAGGGAATTACATCACAAGGCGTGGCGCCAGAGGTCACTTTTGACCAAGAATCTATTAACAACCTTCTGGCTTGCCACAATTTCATTGGGTATTTAATAGAGGTAGGAAACGAATACTTCAAGCTCCCTGATAGGCTTAGAGATGAACGAGAAACTTGCGAAGTCATCGGAGACCACACAAAGGGTCCCGATCATGGTCAACTTCAGAAGATGATCAGCAAGTTTATGGAGTATCGAGCTCAATATCATATCAGCCTCTCTAGAGCAGAAGCAAGACACTCCATTCAAGAAAAGGGATGATGATGAATAGGCTTCCTCCTTCTGGGATAAATCCCATTTTTGTAAAAATATTTAAAAGTATGTTGGCACACGCAATAACATCATCCATGTTACACCATGGGATGTTGTCATCCACAAAATTGCCCCAAAGTCAACATTTGACTTTTAGATATTTTGTAGATATTTTGTAAATAAGTTGTTGGCTCCTTTTTGTCTTCTTTCTCTTTCTCCTTCTCCTTCTATAAATACTTGGATACTTGTAGTATTCAAAGGGGTGCACAATCTTGTATGAAAAATAGAAGTGAGGAGAGAAAGACTTTGAGCTTTCTTGTAACAGAAGAAAACATTAATACAAATATTGAGACTTTGTGTTGAATTCATGTGTTATATGCATTAGATCTTTCTTACGTCAGATCTGTGTGTCTATTCTGTTAGATTCATATCTACTTTTGTCATTTTGTTTATCAGTATTGCTTTATTTGTTTATGTGAGTAAGTTTGGCTCTGTTTACTACCAGCCCAAAACATAAACCCTCTAACCTTTCTACTTTGGAATTCATTTCTTTTCTCCCTTCAGATCCATCTTTCTTCCATTCCTTCCTTCATTCCTTTCTGTTCTTCCTTGGAACTAACTCTACTGGGATGAGATCCCAAACCCCCTGAAGGCAGAATATTGTTGGACTTACACAGATTCCTACTGGTAGAATAACAATAAACTAGTTTCGCTTTCTTTGTCTCAAAGAGGGGCTATTGCTCTACACCTTTGTTGGCATGTCTATCCATAGATCTCGCCCACCCGCATGATTTTCGGACCAACAATTTTTGGCAACTCATTTGGGAGAGCGAACTAAGAAAATAAATAAAAAAGCTGTCAAAGTCACTACTAGTTTGAAAATTTTAACCCTTTGTTAAAATCTAAAATTTTTGCGAAGTGACCCAAATGAAACTTTACTTAGCAGATCTATCGATCCTGGACCGTTAGAAACCTTTAGTTCGCTAAGTTTTTATAAAAACCCATATATTTCGTAGATCGAGATCTTGATATTTTTACAAATATTTTCAAACCCTTGCAAAAATCAAATCTAAGATCCAAAAATCAACTTACTAAAATTATCCCACTTTTTATCCCTACTAATCGTTGTCATTAAACCACAATCGGTTGTTTGAAAAAGGAATAAATTTGAATATTTAGAAAGCGCATGCTGCTGATTTTTCCAGAAAAATCAGAAAATCAGCAAGTACAAACAAAAAGGTTATTATAAATCTGCTCCAAATTATTGCCAATCGAAAGCGAGATACACTTTGGTGGGTGAACCATTTACCCATAGCAAAAAGAGCTCATGGAGAAGTCGATCCTATTGTTGATCTACTTGAGGCACAATTTCAGTATTACACCAAAGACGTTTCCCATTCTTTGAGTTCAATCGATCGGTCAAAGAGAAGTGTCTTGCCTCCATGAAAGAACTAGTTTTCACAGGGAGCTTCCACGTCAATTTGTAGTGCCATGTTACTAAGGAGAACCACACTCTCGGCCCATGTCCTCTTTCCAGCTTTTCAAATGGTATTACCATGGGGAAATGCTATGGGTCCTCTTGCATTGCCGCATCCAGTTCACACACTCCCTCATGGAAACTGCAAGAATTTCCCAAGATTTGATGGGAGTGGAAATCAAAGCATGGATTCACATATATCTGCATTCATTATGTCATGCAGCATCCTAGATGTGACCCATGAAGACGTGTCGGTACGCCTCTTTCTAGAGACCTTGCAAGGACCTGTAGTAGAGTGGTTCCAACACTTACCGGCCGGATCTATCACCAGTTGGGCCACATTACGAACTACATTTGAAGACAGGTATAAGCCTTCAAAAGACGCATTTGTGTTACTGTCAAAGATTACTCACTTGAAGAAGGAGGCCAATGAAACCATGTGTGATTTTATCACCCGTTTCAATTCATTGATTAACCGTGTGCCACCTACCATGTTACCAACACCAGAAAATCAAAAGTGTTTCTTTGTGAATGCCATGAGCTCAAGAGTAAGTTTCTTACTCTTACAAGAACAAATCACCACCTTGGTCCTCGCTCAAGTTGTGGCCATTCGGATAGAGGATAACCTGCTTATATCTGGTGAGTTAAAATGAGAGCCGTCTAAACCAAAGGCTTCGACTCCTTCTCAAGCCACTTCATCAAATCCAGCATTCCAGAAGATGGCAAACGACTTGCTTGCATTAAAGAAGAAATTAGCTCAAGCTTTGTCTACCACTCCATACCGGGATATCCCATGGAGGAACTTCATTCCCAACAATGCCCCACAAAGGCCGCATTTTCCTGCTACTACTCTAAGGTTAGCACTTGAGGCCCCTCCGGTTAATGCCTGGTCAAGATCGAAGAGGATGAGAAAAATTATGATGAACCTTCGCCGCAAGGTGAAAATGATCAAGATGTCGGTGAACCGATTTGGTGACTCTACGATCGGGTATATGGAATTTGAAGATGAGGAATCGATGAAAAGAAGGTACCAAGGGTATGCAAGTGGACAGTCATATGTTGTTTTCACCCGCTCACAAGGAAAAGAAGCGAAGTTCTTTGCTGAGGTACAAAAGGAGAAGGCTATGTTGAACACGCTCCAACAATTACTAAAAGAGGTAATCCTCTTCTGCTCAACCTCCTATTAAACATTTTACGAAGAAATCCTTTCCTCCTATCTCTCCTTCAAATCAGCCTTCTTCCATTTCCATAAAAACCAAGTAACCCTTCCCGCCATCGTGAAATGAGGGACTCATTCCTTAAATCAATCTGCAACCCTTGGTTGCATTCGACATAATCGATCACACTAAAAATACCAAGATTCAAATGTCCGAGGCTGAATATCTTGATCTAACCCCGAGTAGCTTGTAAGATTAACCAAATATATCCAAAGTCAAGCTGCCATCCCTCTCCTATCTCCCAAAAGGAATCCTTTCCACTCCTCCCGCATCTCACATAAATGTTGCCTCGACTTCCGCATCAAGAAAAATTGAACCTTTTTATCTCTCCCTCCTGATCAATGGTCACAAGCTAATAATCGCATAATTGATTATGGAGCTTCCGATAATGTCATACCAGTAAAGGTCACCCATGCTTTGGGCCTCACTCTTTCCAAATCTTTCGGAGATGTTACTCCATGGAAACCAAACATGTTCCATTAAGCAAGTCGGATCAAAGACGCATAGTTTGCATTTGCAGCATTCCCAGAGAAAAGGGTAAAGATGACCATCCTCGTTGTTGATATTCCAGTAGCATATGGAATTTTACTAAGGAGAAGTTTTTGCAGGGAATTTGGTGGAGAGATTCATATGGATTGGTCCAAAGCCAAAATCCCCATCAAAGGAGTAATGCAGACATTGGAGCTTGAATCACAAAAGAAGTACCTGGTCATCAAATCTGACGACCCCAAGGCCCAGATTCTCTTCGAATCATCAGGGATGGGGAACTACTTCTTATCCACTGAGTCTGATAGAATGGATGTTCTTGTCCAGGAGGAGGACCTTAACAAGATATGGACACTACGGTTTAATGGTAGTTATGCAACAAGTGAATGTGACCCTGGAGCCGTACTGATATCTCCTGAAGAGGAGATTTTCCCTCTTTATTTCAAATTGCATTTTTTCACTACAAACAATACTTCTGAGTATGAATCTTTGCTACTCGGCATGCAAGTTGCAAAGGAAATACGAATCAAGAACCTAAAAGTACAAGGTGATGCTGAACTGATTGTCAATCAGGTAAAGGGAATATACCATGTAAAAAATGACAGACTCAGGCACTACCACAACGCAGTATGGGAAAACATTGAGGAGTTCGATGCCTTCTCAATCAAAGTGGTTCCACAAGCCCAAAATGACATGGCTGATTCATTGGCTGTCTTTGTCTCGCTTATGCTCCCTCACCCAAGGCTGAAAACAGACACATATACCATTGAGGTAGTCTTTCACCCAAGCATGCCAGATAATTCCCACCACTGACAAGTATTCAATGATGACAGTCATCTTATTGCTTTCCTAGAGAAAGTAGACAATTTTAATGAGCTTCATTTCAAAGGATCTACTTCAGTATGTCGTGAGTCACATCCTTTGGTCAAGCAAATGAATCAATAGAAGCTAGAGGCATCTGTCACTCAAGGAGAATAAAATTTTGAAAGGTTTAGTCTCCCTGGAACGATTGTTTGACCAGCATGACCGCTTCATCAAAAAAAGTGACATAATGACCTAGCTCTTCTCCGGAGACCGAATCGTTAATCTAGGCTCTACAGAGCATCCATGATTTGCAAACATCGAGAAGTGTTGTACACCCGAGGAAAAGTAGAAATTTGTCAAGTTGTTGAAGAAATATATGGACATATTGGCATGATCTTATGTCAATCTAAATTCTTTCAAGCCTAAGGATGTTCAACATGACATCTGTTAAAGGACGAAGTCAAACCTTTTCGTTAGAAGCGAGAGGCACTAAAATCCTAAGATCTTGGGTACCATCCAGCAGAAATAGAAGATCTTTGGATGCGAGAATTATCTTTCCTATCCATCATAGTACGGGTCGCATGAACATTGTCTTTGAGTACGAAAGAAAAACGACGAAATACGCATATGCGTAGATTTTATAACTGAACTAGGCATCTTTGAAGGACAATTATCCACCGCCCATAATGGATCATGTTCTACAAGCGATCTTGGTTCGAGAGATGATGTCCATGCTCAATGGTTTTTCGGGATATAATCAGATTGAGGTCTCACCGAAGACCAATTCAAAACAGCGTTCACTACTCCCTGTGGCACATTCACCTACAGTAGGATGCCTTTCGTCTTGACCAATGTCGATGCCACCTTTCAGCGAACTATGGAATTCACATTCAAAGGTATGATGGGGAAGGTCATTGTGGTTTATCTGGATGACTTAAATGTGTTCTCTAAAAGTGAAGTGATCACTTTGATCATTTGGACAAAGAATTATTTAGTTGCCGAGAACACGGGATTTCCCTAAATCCAAAAAATTCTATTTTCGGGTCTTTGAAGGAAAGTTCTTTGGGACATGTTGTCAGCAAGGAAGGAACAAAAATAGACATCGAAAGATTCAAGGCTATTCAGAACCTTACCTTGCCCACAAGCAAGACCGGTGTTCACTCCTTCGGAAAGGTGAATTTTCTCAAACGCTTTATTCCAAACTTCGCTGAAAAGACTCGTCACATATCAAATATGATGAAAGGGTCGCAAAAATTTCGATGGAGTGAAGAAGGAAAGACGACGTTTGAGGATATAAAAGCTTCAGTTGCTCATGCACCTATTCTGGTGTGCCCTAACTTCTCCAAAGATTTCATCATGTACAGTTATGCGTCCGCGCATACTGTATCTGCCATCTTAATGCAAAAGAACTCTGAGGATGTTGAATCCCCAATCACATTCATGAGCTCCCCTCTCAAGCTTCATGAATTGAAGATGTCTTAGTTAGAAAAACATGCCTTTGCAGTAGTCAAAGCAGTCAAGAACTTCCGGTACTACATCCTAAACTCTCATACGGTAGTGTTGGTTCCTGACACGGCAGTTAAGTCTATCCTAACTCAACAGGAGTTAGGAAGCTTACGAGGGAATTGGATCGCAAATTTCCAAGAGTATGATCTGAAAATTAAACCAACCAAGTTGGTAAGGGGTAGAGCCTTGTGTCAGCTCATGGCTGAAAATAAAGATTCGGGAGATCTGAAGAGAAAGTTGATTACATCAAGCGGAGCACGGGTAAACTGAATAAAGTTGATTCTCTACCTATGGTTCTATTTGTTGCGACCAGCAGCGGTGGTATTCCGACATCACTTTCTTTCTCACTTACGGTGAGTGTCCAGCACATCTAACTTCAAAGGAGAAGCGGACAGTAAAGCTCAGGGCAGCCAGATATGTCATATGGGATGACGGTTTATACAAGCGCGAGATTGATGGCATCTTCTTGCGATGCGTTGACAAGCCACATCAGGTGAAGTTACTAGAAAGCTTTCATGATTCATCCTGTGGTGGTCCCTTTTCCTCTTCTGTGACATCACATAAGATCATTCGAGCTAGGTACTGAATGCTATTTAAGGATACAACCACCTAGGTAGCAAAATGTGAGCCCTGCCAACAGTTCGTTGGTAAACCAAAATTGGTTGCTTTTCCCCTCAGGCCCGTCATTATTGATGAACCATTTAGGCAATGGGGAATTGACTTTATCGGAGCACTCCATCCCCAATCAAGTGTCGGACATAGTTATGTCCTAACAACAACATATTACTTCACCAAATGGGTGGAGGCCATACCTGTTAAGAATGCCACCTCTGAAGTTGTTTGCAACTTCATCAAAGAAAATATCATTGTGAGGTTTGGCATCCCACACAAGATCGTCGTTGATAATGCTTCCAACTTCTCCTCGCGGGAAGTTATTGGTTTTTTCTATGAATACGGAATAACCTTGGCCCATGCCTCAGATTATTACCCTCAAGGGAATGGTCAGGCTGAATCCAGCAATAAAAACCTAGTGACTATCATACGGAAGCTAGTCGATGAGAATCAGCGGTCATGGCACAAGTCATTGTATAATACTTTGTGGGCAGACCGTATTACCCTGAAGAGGCCTCTTGGAATGTCACCTTTTCAAATGTTATATGGAATTGACGTTGAGATCCCTACCTCCATAGAACTCCCTACTCTATGCTTGGCACGAGCGATCGAAGATGAAACTTTCCAAAATTCTCTCGAAAAGAGGATCATATATCTAACAGAACTTAAAGAGAAAAGGGTAAGGGTGGTCGACAGGATCACCGAACATCAGAATAAAGTCAAAAGAATATTCGATAAAAAGGCCAAGCAGAGAGATTTCCAAGTGGGAGATCTTTTCCTCCTATGGGACAAGCAAAGAGAACCAAAGGGCATGCACGGGAAATTTGATTCTCTTTGGAGGGGGCCATTCAAGATCAAGCGGTGAACGAAGAGAATAGCTTCTATCTCTTGTATCTGGATGGAACTAAACTCTCACTTCCCTACAGCGGGCAACATCTCAAAATATTCAGGAAGTAGAGCTTGCTCTCTTCTTTGTACAGTTTGCTTTAGTTGTGTGTTTGTTTTTGTCGTGTGTTTGCTTTATGTATGTTGTGTTTTCCTTTCTTTTTCGTCGCCCTTGTTTTTGACCCTGTAACCCAATGAATAGGCACATAAAAATCTGGGATTCTCTACCCTTAAGCTTCACTCAAAGATAGTCCCCAAAAAGAGCTACAGTTGTTATCCTGTAAAATTGACAAGGGCAATTTTGTAGGTAACCATACCAAAATTCCATTTCGGTCCCCTGATAGGGTCTATTGATGTTCTGAATGGCCTAGAACTCCCTTCCGAAAATCAACTTTTAAGAACTTGGTCATTTTCAACCTTTTTGGGTTGGGCGCAAGAACCATTAATGCAACATCTTGCAAAACTGCACCCATCTTTTCCTTTGGCGCACTTCCTGGAGTGTCAGCACTCCAAATGTTGTGCCTCCCAAAAGTGCGCCTAGGCGTAGCCATCATCCTATCGACACATCCAAAAGTGTGCCTAGGCACAATCTCCTCCATGTCGACATCTCTCCCAGTGCGCCAAAGAAAAGTTGGTGGCGCAATAAATGCACATTTTTCTATATATAGGCACACCCGACCTGTCATTTTCACAATTGAAAAAACGTGAAAAGTTATTCCTCTGTGCCTGTCAGTTTTCTCGTCAGCCCACGCATGCCATTTTTGTGATCGTGGACCCCACCTCATCCCTTCATCATTATTTATACTGGGTAAGTGGTTTCTACCATCCTTGTTGTTTTTATGGATGTTGGGCCAGGTATTAGGATTGTTGAATAATAAAATGAATTTAAAAGGAAAGGATAACGCTATTTACAAACCCAAGTACCCACTGCAAACTCTCCTTTTCCTTTTCTTCCAAATCTGCAAATCTGGGAGGCTCGGCCTCAAAAATAACTCATGCCCATTTGTCCTTCACTCCTTGCCTTGCTAGTTTTTCCCTCCTGGACATCAAAATCTGAGCCAAAAGAGAGTAAAAATCAAGAAAAAGGGAAATCAGCCCACATAGTGAAATTGTTTTCACTATGGCGCATTGTCAAACCCCTGCTACACTAAACACAGTCGCGCCCCTTTGGCATGCTCTTTCTCTATGATGCATCAAAAATAGTCACGCCATTGGCACATAATAGGACCATGCAAGCATAATCCCTCCTCGCACCTTATAAACTACAAAATTCCTAAGGCGCAAGCAGCTGGTGCCAAAACAACTACAACAACACTGCATGTTGTGTAAACCTTTTCGCGTCGTGTGCAACCAAGCCCCTTGGCACACTTGACCTATGTGTTGCACTATCTCGCAAATTCGCTTAGCTCACCTCACCCTCATGCAACATCTGCCACATCTGCGCCAATGGTGCACCCTGAGACCTTGCTACACCAAACAAAATTGTGCCCAGTTAAAGCACTTCCTATGGTGCAAGCGCATATTCCTTGACATCAACATCTAAATGTTGTGTGTAGCCTTTCCATGCCCGCACCCCTTTTGGCATTGCTTTCCCCATACAACAATCCCTAAAAGTGTGCCTTGCTTTTCAAAACCCCTGTAGCCTGCAGTAAGGATGTGTCTTGCGCCCAGAGGCTCATAAGTTGGTAATTTTTCATTCTGCAAAGCTTTTATGGAAAAATTGATGGCTAACATGGCCCTTCTACATTGGAACTCTCTGATTCTTCTCGCAGAGCAATAGTAATCCTCGAGTGCACTTATGTCTTCATCGAGTAAGAAGCCAACCAAGTCCAAAGGCAAAGCCAAGTTGACGGAGCAAGAAATGAAGTATAGATACTAAAAGGTCAGGATGCTTGACTCACTTGCAAAGTGTGATCTCGATATTAGAGATTCAGAACTTGGGCATATAGACATGGACAACTTTTGGGCCGAACAAAGAAGGTCATAGGCAACCCTTGGATGGATAAATTGGTTAGCGTGGTCACGATCGCCGCAGAGGCTCCCAAAGTGAGCGCCATTAATAATGAATTCATCATGTTGGTAGGCCATTGTTACAACAAGGACACAATATGTGTCGAAAATGTAGACAGGCAAGGTGATAATCAACTCAAAACATGACACTTTGAAACTATCTTGGGCATCCCCCACCATAAGCATTTTGTGGCAGTAAGTCAAGAAGACTGCATGAAGACATTGACCGATAATGAGGACAAGTGCATGTAGATGATGAAAGAGGTATACCTCAAGAATAAAAAGGTGGCGAGCAGGTTGCCTCAATTCATTCATCGCAATGACTTTTCGGAAAAGTGGGTGACATGATCACCTTCATAAGTAGAGTACATGGGCTCTCTAATGCCCATTACTTTCACAAGTGGATGCTCAGGTATTTGGAAACAATGAATAAAAATGTGCCCAATCAAGTGTTTTGGCTGGGTCGAAATTATCAGTGATACAATCTCATAACAACTTCAACAACTTTCAACAATTGCGAGATTCTATATGAGCTCCTATCTAGTAAATGTGGCTGCCTCGAGAGAGAGACTACCCAGGGTTGAATCAATATGGGGTATGGCCCCAAGTCAGAATATACGAATAATATCTAGAATTGAGGCTTGAGAACATCATAGCTTAGTTCAACAAGATCAAGAGGAACTCCATTCCCCCTTACGGTAGGAAGGTACACGTGCCCCTCACAAAGTAAAGCTCGGGAAATGTATGCAGAGCTTGAATTGCTTAATTTGAAGCATAATTTCCCGTGCAAGGCCAACCTTCGATCCTCGTGGTTTCCTTCCGGGGAAAAGAATGATCCTATCCACGTTCCTCGATTGAGGATATCTACATCGAGTTAAATCATGAAGTCGAACTCAGGCGAAAGGATCACTCCCGGCTAGCCCCGACAAAGATCATTCAATATGGCGCAGCCATCATCCCAAAGGATTTCTTAGAAACCGATAAGGAAATTGATCAGGTTTACCTAGACACGAAAGGGGATGATTGGCCATTCACGGATATTGGCGGGGAACAAAGTGCCCCGGACCATATAAGAAAGGGTTCAACCTACTTTGCACGCACCGAACATTGGTGTAAGAAAAATGGTATCATCTATCTTGGGGTAGATTTTATCACATCTCCTCGGGAGTGCACCCACCAAGCCATAACACTTTCCTAAAGGAAAAGGAAAAGATAAAGTGGGAAAAAGCTCCTTAAAGCCCTCTTACTACTGTGAGAAGAGCAAGTTGTGGACATAGTGTCCCTAGGAAAAGAAGAAGCGGTAAGTGCTCCAATGGACACATCCACTCGGGATGTTGTCACATCTACAATCGGCGAAGTACCAACCGATCCCTCTCTTTTCCTCCTTCCCCTCCTCATGTCGCTCAAACAACCACTCCTTTGGTTGTGTCTTCTCCTCTGTCTTCTTCTGTTCCCCCTCCCTCTTCCTCTATCTTCTCTTCCGTTGCAGATCTGTCCCATGACATTTCTTCCCTCATCTCGTAGATCCCTTCGCCCCCATTACATCTTCTCTTGTAGTGACTCCTATTCCCGTGAGAGTTGGTGTGTCGGCCCCTTTCTCCATGTTGCCGCCAAGTGTTTTGACACACTTCCTCGTGTCCACTGCAGTCGTTCTTCCTTCCACCCCTGTTTCTTCTTCGTCCTCTAGTCCCACTCCGATAATTCCAAGTGGATCTCGGACCACCTAAGCGAACATAAGAGGAAAGTCCCCATTACACCTATGGACTTCTCCGTCATCCCGCCTAAAGGACCAAAGAATCAAAAGTGATAACTCACTTTTAAAAAGTGTTTTAGGTGAAATGGTTATGGAGATAGCCTACTAGATCCCATAAAGAAGAAAGAAGATCTGTCTCCTACGAGTTTATAGTGACCCGGGTTATAGTGGAAACGTCATGGAGATCCTACAAGGAGAGGCCTTGTCATCCGTGGATGCCCTTTGCAAGAAACTGCAAGAAGCAAAGAAGAAGAAGAGAATGTTAAAGGAACAAAACGAACATCTTCTCCAAGCTCTACAAAGAATGGGCAATGCACCTTCTATAGCTACCGCCAAAACTCTTGAATTCCTTAGTCAGGAGAAGATAAATGAATACGCCAAGATTGGCAAACAAGGTGCAGCGGTGTCCTCCTAGAGAGAACTCTACAAGTAATCACGAAGTTCACAGGCCTCTACCAAAGTATAGATAAGGCAAACAATGAACTCCAGGTGATAGCAGGACCTGTCTCCGAAGAGTTGGACCATGCCAAGTTGCAACACGAGACATTCCAGAAAATGATCGACTGCCCGACCGATGATTTGTTAAAATTCAGCGTCATTGATCACCCGCAAGCACACAACAAAGTGATTGTTGCTTTAGACTATCGGGTTGACCAAATGGAGTTTGTCTTAGAAAAGATAGACAAAATCAAGGAGGAATCCTGGACGTGAAACATCAAATGGAGCAGATCATCTTAAGGATGTCTTTAGGGTTGCTTAACGCATCATTCACCTTAAGAGAAGAAAATGATACTATTCATATTTTCAAGGGAATTGCATCACAAGGCATGGCGCTAGAGGTCACTTTTGACCAAGAATCTATTAACAACCTTCTGGCTTGCCGTAATTTCATTGGGTATTTAATAGAGGCAGGAAACGAATACTTCAAGCTCCATGATAGGCTCAGAGATGAACAAGAAACTTATGAAGTCATCGGGTACCACACAAAGGGTCCTAATCATGGTCAACTTTAGAAGATGATCAGCAAGTTTATGGAGTATCGAGCTCAATATCATATCGCCTCTCCAGAGCAAAAGCAAGACACTCCATTCGAGCAAAGGGATGATGATGAATAGGCTTCCTCCTTCTGGGATAAATCCCATTTTTGTAAAAATATTTAAAAGTATGTTGGCACACGTGATGACATCATCCATGTTGCACCATGGGATGTTGTCATCCACAAATTGCCCCAAAGTCAACATTTGACTTTTAGATATTTTGTAGATATTTTGTAAATAAGTTGTTGGCTCCTTTTTATCTTCTTTCTCCTTCTCCTTCTATAAATACTTGGATACTTGTAGTATTCAAAGGGGTGGACAATCTTGTATGAAAAATAGAAGTGAGGAGAGAAAGACTTTGAGCTTTCTTATACAGAAGAAAACATTAATACAAATATTGAAACTTTGTGCTAAATTCACGTGTTATATGCATTAGATCTTTCTTACGTCAAATCTGTGTCTATTACATTAGATTGATATCTTCTTTTGTTATTTTGTTTATCGGTATTACTTTATCTGTTTATGTGAGTAAGTTTGGCTCTATTTACTACCATCCCAAAACATAAACCCTCGACATTTCTACTTTGGAATTCATTTCTTTTCTCCCTTTAGATCCATCTTTCTTCCATGCCTTCCTTCATTCCTTTCTGTTCTTCCTCGAACTAAGTCTCTTTGGGATGAGATCTCAAACCCCCAAGGAGAGCATCTTGTTGGACTTACAGATTCTCTTTGGTATAATAGCAATAAACCGGTTTCACTTTGCTATCTCAAAAGAGGGCTATGCCCTTCACTGCTGTTGGCTTGTCTATCCATAGATCTGCCCACCCGACAAATTTTTGAACCAACAACATCACACCTTAGTCCTAAATCCTCATCATCCTAACCTCATCCCATGGGATTTCTCCTAGATAGTCCCAAATCCCCTCCTCTAACATCTACTTTATCTACTAGCCTCCATCACTTATATCCAACCCCATCCAATCAAATCTTACTTCATCCAACATGGCCCTCATGCCACCTTTATCCTCTTTATCAACATCTAATAAATCTACCAATCACCAATCCAATCCCAAACCATCCAATGTGACTCCTAAGTCACCTCAATATCCCAAATCCAATGTGGTTTCCACACCACCCCCTCTACCTCAACTCAACCAACATCACCTAAATTCAACCCATCTCCCTCATCAACATCTACTCCATCCTTTAAATCCACACAATCTACCTCCCCCAAATCCAACCAATCTAACATATCCTCTTCATCCAAATCTAACACATCCTCTTCATCCACCCCTACCTTATCCATTCCATCCCAAATCAAACCATCTAATCCTACACAAACCAACCCTACACCATCCACATCAACCAAATCCAATCCCAAGCCAAAATCCATTACCAATCAAAAACCAAACCAACCTCCTAAATCCCCCAAGGCTAATCCTCCATCCAAATCCCAACCATCTAATCCACATCTTAAACCTACATCTAAATCACATAAATCCAATCAATCCTCTCCTATCCTACCCACTCCTACACATATCCTACCTAACCCACCCTTATTACCCACACCATCTCTCTTACAAAACTCAACCGCCTTCGCCTCCTTAGGTGAATCCTTGACTACCATCTTCCATCATCTTAAAAATTCAACATGATCATCCATCCTTCAATCAAATCACGCGATCAAAACCTCCCCAAACCATCTTGGTATCGGGAACACTATTATTGTGACTTCCATCACACCCATGGACATTCGACCAATCATTGCATGCAATTTAAGTCTTATGTCCAAAATCTCATTAACCGAGGGCTTCTTGTCCTTATACCTCTCTATCCACCACCTTTCTATCCTAACCATATCTCTAACCATCATCCACCATCCAAATACCCCTCTAAATCCAAACATCATCAACCATCCAAATCTCATCGTACATCCAAAAATCCCTCATCGACCACTAATAAAAAAAAATCTCACCCCCGTCCTTTATTAAGACCGGTCTCCTAGTGGATGACAAAACTACAAAACCCCAATCTCATGATGACCACATGGCATCATCTTCCCCATCCACTTCATCTCTTATAGCCAAAAATATGTTTTCTAACATGAAACATCATGGTAAAGGCTTAGGTATTCATAAACAAGGCATCCTTACTCCCATCACCCATCCTCCTAACCCTGAACAATCCGGCTTGGGATATAAACCTCACACTAACAATACCCAATCAAAATCCAATCCTAAAAATTTTCTTGATCATCCCACCAACCCATCTACCAATCCCCAATCCTTTAATCCCCCTATACATCCCAAACACCTAAAATCGGATTGAGAATTTAGGTTGTCTTTTGCACATGGATGTTCTTTCCTTCCCACCCATCCTCCTTCCATCCAACATCTACATCCATTTGCGTCTAATCCATCCTTATCCTCACATCCATTAATATCCTCTATCATCCATTCATTTGAACATGTAATCATCTTGCTCATACATGATGTAATTCATTAGTAACTATTACACTTGTGTGACCTTGGTCTATCCTTACTATCAACATCCAAGAATGATCATATCTTAGAGATCCAATCACTTAATCACACATCTTAATTAACTTGTGGTGAAGAACCTTGGGTGCATATTTTGACACTCTAGACAATGTTGTCACCACACTCATCTCCATCCCCCATCAAGCCACTTTTGATTCTTAACCCCTAGAGGTCTTAAGAGAGTGGATCAAAATATCAAATATAAAAAAGAAAAAGATCAAAAAAATCATATCAAAATTCAAAATATCAAATAAAATCCACCTCAAGACTCTCTCTAGGGGTGTTTCAGCAACTCTACCGGGGCTATGGACGTTTGGCTAGCAGTAGAGCAATGTTGTGACAAGAATCAGATGTATCTCTGTCGGGGCTATGGATGCCTAGCTAGCAACAGAGCAATGCACGACTTAACCTTCTATTCACCTTCCATCAACCTACTTGACTTAATCACTCCCTATACATTGGCTAGTTTGTTTTTACATCCTACCCATTGAGTCTTCACTTCAAGTGGTAATTAACTATCACAATCATACACACTTCATCTTGAAGAGACGTGGGTTTCTATGTTTCCAAGTATGGCTTAGAACTTGGTCACACTCTTGTTTTAGTCCTACTTTTATTTTACACCATGTGATTTTAAGCTCATCTTTTGTTCATCATCCATTTCAAACCATCCATCCTTTACATCCACATCCTTTTGCATCCATCATCCATGGGAAATCGATGATCCTATTGCTTTATCATATCCCCCTTTTACCTTCCTTTAACCCGTCATCATTATGACTAGGGGCAACTTTATAATCCGTTGGGGGCACCATCCCTTAATTTTTTTCCTCACACTTAGGGACACATCACATATATTCTTCAATCCATCTCCCCTATACCTAGGGACATATCTTATCATCTTCCATCCCCCTATCCTATCCTATATCCTTCATCCTCTCAATCTATCTCCCATCCCACACCCCAACTAATCACTTAACCAATCCCTATCCTATCCAATCTATCCTTCAACCATCCAATATCAAACAATCCTTCTCCTATCCTTCAATATTATCCAACCAATCCCTATCCCAAATCAATCCTCATCCGATCCTCATCCACCCCCTTATCCTATCAAACCTATACCATTTTACTCAAATCATCATCCATCATCCATCATCCCACACTTTACGGAGGCCTATCTCGCATCCTACCTTATCCAATCGACTAAGTCATCACCTAGTCCCATATCCTACCTTATCACATCCCTCATCATATCAAACCTCCTTTATCTTATCCAAACTAATCCCTTTATCCCACATCCTTTATCCTATCCAAAATCATCCCTTTATCCCACATCCCTTATCCTCTCCCAAATCATCCCTAATCCCTATCCACATCAACCTTGGGACTTACAGGAGAAAGTCACCTCCTTTCTTTTGCCATCCTTATCACATCTTCATCCCACCACATCTAAACTATCTTTAAAATCCAAAAATATCTTTAAAATCCATACAAAATTAAAAACGCACATAAAATCTATAACACTTTTACATGCATTTGTGTATATTTTTCTTGCATTATATTTTGGCCGATTATATGAGACCTCTTTTCTTTCATTTTCTTTTACATGGTTGATGATATGAGGTTGCTTTTGTTTCTTTTTATTTACATGGTCCAATGATATGAGGACCACATTTTTAATTAATATGTCTAATGATATGAGGACATGGGCATTTGGCAATTCAGTCATCATGGTCTTTATACCTTGGTGCATCTTGCTTTATGCCATATCAATCACACCTGCTAATGATGATAATTGTGGGCAATTTACGATAGCACCACCCCTTTACATCATCACTTAGCCTAATCATCATCACCTTATCCAACCAACCCTTCATCAATCATCTAACATCCAATCATCAAATCTTATTCATCCAATTAATCTATCCAACATTTTCAATCAATCCTATCAAATCCTCTCACCCACACATCTTCACATCCAATATCCAACATCCAAATCCTTACCCCTTGACTGGGGCATCAAAAATCCAAATCATCAAAATCCAACATCTAACATCATAAATCTAATATCCTATCCAAACCTTACCATCCGTGGTTGGGGCATCCAATAATCCAAAATCCTGTGATCCAACAATCCAAAATCACCGTAATCCAACAACATCCAAAATCCATCAACATCCGAACATCCAAAATAGTAACCCCTTTCTTGGCGCATCCAAAATCAAAACATCCTACACCCTTGTCATACATCGATGATTGGGGCCTCCTATCATCTTCTCATCCTCTCACCCACAACCCCTTCATCTTCTCACTGGGGCATCTCCTCTCTTTTTGAGTGGTTACCCACCTCGTTCCTCCCCGCCTACCCACTCGAGGGGGCATCATATTACCATCCTATCATCTTCTACTTCTTCTTTGAATGATCATTGCTACGCAATAATCCTTCAAAGAGGGGAAAAATGTAGACACCTAAAATGTCTACATGACTAATTAACATTAATCATGTCCCGCATTTTATCCTCATCACTATTTATCCGCTATTAATCCATTTTAATCCACCATTATTATTACAGATAATAATTAATCATAAGATTAATTATTATTATTAATCCATTTTACCATCATTCATCATTTATCATTAATCCTTTTATTTCATCTAATATCCCATTTTCATCCTTAATCCCTTTTATTTCATTATAATATCATATTATCCTATTTAAATCCTCATTAACATTTTCTAGGAATTTAATATTCCTACATCTCACCTACCACCTACCCTACACATCCCTACACCTAGCCTTTCCATCAAATCACATCCCTAATCATCATTTATTAACCTAATCTAATATAGTCCTAATCATATCCTTAGACCTCTAAATCTAGAGGATTCTATTTCTAGAAACATCTCCATTCTTCCCTCTTATTTTCAAATATTCAAATTAATGTGCACTATTCCATTGAATTTTTAATTTAATGGAGAGTTCTCCTCAAATCTAGAATTCTCTAATTCTAGAGAGTTTTCCATTCTCATGGATTTTCAACCATTGATCCACATCCAACATGGATAAATCTTAGCCATTGAATCCTCCACTCCTCGGCCATAAATTTAGCTCTCCTCCTCCACGAGATCCATCATAGAAATTCATATCAAATTGCTGATATTTTATCCACTCAATCATCCATCCAATCTATCTACAATCATTCCATCCTTCATCTAAGCATCCAAGAATCAATCAATCAAGGAGAGGTGTTGCCCAAGTGTCTCCAAAAATTTGAAGCAAGAAATCAAGTTTAATCCAAGAGCACATCCAAAGCATCAAGGGAGCTCTTCATTTGGTAAGTGAAGGTATTGCATTTCTTTCTCCCTTCCATCTTTCTCTATCTGAGGTTTTGTTTGAATAGATTATATTTAGGAATCATTGCTTTGTTTTGTGTTTCTAACTTTAATCTAATATTTTCTTACATATACATTTCCAACTCCCGACTCATTGATCGCCTTGAAATTTTTACCCCCACTTTTCTAAAATCGACTTAGCTTGCCACATGCCCACGATTTCAAGTTTAAGTATTTTGTGGCCTCGGATGTTTCTAACTCGCCATTTCATAAATATTTTCACCAAATTCTGAAATTTTTGCACCTTTGTTGACCCCTGGAAAGAAGGCTAACTCCGAAATGTTGACCTGTCATGCATCCATTGACTTTGGGTTTCGGGATACTTTTGCTTCAAAAAATTCTGGCTCCCCACTTCAGAGTTTTACCTCGCCAATCTCTGAAGTTTCTCCCCGCAATCCCGAAGCGATGAACCCCGAAGTCTGAAATTTTCAAACTTCGGGCTCCCTTCGACCCCCGAACTCACTCTACTCCCAAGCTTTCTCTTTTAATTTCCCGGTCGATTCAGCCCCGTTGACCGTAATGGATCACCATGGTAAGCTATGTCCCTCCGTGCATTTCTTGAGATTTTGACTCAATCGTTTAATCCATGCCTTGCAATACTTCTATTGATGTCGACGTCTCCACCAAACCCCTGACCTCACTTCATCGACTCGCTGAGCCGATCATTCGCCTCGACCCCACTACATTTCTCGTGGCTCAGCTTATTAACTCGATCAACCACCAAGTATTGATCCCCCGCTTTGTTGAATTGGCCCTTGGCTAACTTCATTCAACTCATCCTTTACTTAGTTTCGATGCCCCCACAACTTTGTCGATTCCTTTGATGAGATTTCCTCCTACGAATTATTCACCTTGCCACGTTGTTGTGTTTTCGTTGAGCTCGGGGCCGAGCCATTCCCTATCGCCTCACGAGATAGCTCGTACCATGGCCTAGCTCTCCTAACTCCTCGCAGTCTCGATGTAACTCGTCTCCTCCATCTCAATGTCGGCGAGCCCAAACTTGGTCGGATCTTACTACCTTGCTTTGTTGATGGGATCTCCCGAGCTCCCGAGACTCCCCTTCCACAATGCAAAACCCTAGCTCACCGAGTAGCTCATGGGGATACTCGGTGGCTGATTCCATCTCGGTCCCTTACATTCAAGACTCCAACTCGTTGGGCAGCTCGTCGAGCTACCTTTTAGCTCAATGGCCTCAATTAGGCCCAAATGCAAATTTTGACCCAGAACTCTTAGTTTTGGAAATTTTTGTAATTTCTTCATATCGGTGGCCTCATTAAGACTATATGCAGGATATTTTGAGGCTTTTCATGTTTTCCTCGATTTTGTTCATTTTGGCCGGGTCCAAGCCCACATTTTTTCATTTTTAAGTTGATCTTTAGTTCAAAACCAATAAGAGGAAAAAAATTCCTCAATATGATTTTCACTCCCGAATTCACTGAATGTGCTCCTAAAACACTTGATTTTGCTCTATAACCTTGAGGTTTTGTTGTGAGTTCCTATTCAATTCCTAGGTCATATGTTAGGTCTCTATTGTCCATTTTCTTGGGAATCAAAATGGATAACAATTTAGTGACTCGCGGGGACGTATGCTATCTAGATGTTCTATACCAGTAGCATGATGCCTCAATTGGGCACGGAGTCACAACTGATAGCCTTGTAATTGATCTGGACTCGGAACTTGCCCCGAAAGCGCTTAAAATTTTACGACCTGGACCTGTTCTATTGTTCGCACTCTCAATATTTATAAGAAAAATCTTGAAGTTAAAATTATGAGAGTGGAAAATTTTCTAAACCTGGGATTTTCACTTTTTTCTCTCTACAACCATGATCTGTGGGACTAAAAATGGGCCTTGGAACTGTCTCGAAACTTGATTTCTCCAAATATGAGCACGTTGTAAAGTTAGGAATAAATTACCTGTTGGTTTTGGAAATCATCAAACTTTATTAAAATTTGATTTTTCTCTTTCTTCTAAAATTTCCATTTGTGACATGTTGTTGGAGGTTGCTTTCTGATTCGAGAGAGGTGCTTAGAAGCTCAACTTTGATTGACCCTTAGAGACCGAAAACTAACAATTATAGGAAGTTTTCCTTGTCCGATTTTAGTTTCTCTACATTTGAAACCTCTTGAAGTTTGTAATTGTTTTTGAAACTTTGAGCTTCTTGTTACAACATCTCTTTCGGGAGGCACATTGAATTACACAATGATACAACCTAGGAGTAAAAAAAACCGTGCCGAAGGAACTTAGGGAAAATGAAACCTAAACTATAATAAGATAATGTGCATACACACTTGGAGGAATTTAAAATCCTAAACTAATATGTACAAGGGTGATAATTCTCCTTTCAGTAGTAGTGCTTGAGATAGATTCCATTGACTGGAATTGGAAACTCCTCTCCATCCAAAGTGGATAGTTGAAATGAATTGATACTTACATCCTATGACCATGTAGGGGCCACTTCAAATGACATCAAACTTGGAATGATTTCCTGGTTTAGCCCGATATGTATCTCATTTCATAACTAGGACCCCTTCCTAGAATGTCCTTGCTTTAGCTTTCTTTTCAAAAGACCTCTTGATTAAGGTTTGATCCTTCTACATGGTTTCCATTGCATGTTATCTTATTTCTTCCAATTTCATGAACTTCGCATACCTAGCTTCCATTGGCTCAAACTCTAGTAGTTCTAGCTACTTTATGAGTTCCAATGCCGGTAACTCAAGTGATATGGGAAACACTGCTTCTTTCCCATAGATTAGTTTGGATGGAGAGTTGCATGTTGACCTTTTAGGTGTGATCCTATCAGCCCACAATGCTGATTTGAGCTTTTATACCACATCCTTTGGTTTCATCTAGAGTCCCTGATGATCCTTAACAAGTTCTTGTTTGTGGACTCTGCTTTCCCGTTACCCTCGAGGTAATAGTTAGAGGAGGTGCTCAAATAAATTCCATTCCTAATTACCCATTTTGTGATCTTACTGCGCAAGGAACACCAAATCATTATCTAATATGATGGTGTCAGTACTCTGAACCTTGTCACTATTCCCTCATAGAAGTCCAATATGCTAGACTCGTTTGCCTCTTTGAGTGCCACCACTTCGGTCCACTTGGTGAAGTAGTATGTTGCCATTAGGATCCACTTATGACCTTGGATCAAATTTGGATTGATGACTCCGATGAATTACAATCCTATTACATGAATGGTTGCTCAACTAAGATAGGATGCAATGGAAGTGTTGCTATCCTCTCCTTTCCTATGAAGAATGCACATTTTTTACACTTCTTGATTCAAGTGTAGAAGTCACTGAATACTATGAGCCAATAATATCCCACCTTCATTATTTTGAGAGTCATTACCCATGGGGAAAAGTGTCCTCGACCTCTCCATCATGAAACTCATGTAGCACATTTTCAATTTGACTTGTTTCGATGCACATGAATATGGTTCCATTCATGTCCTTCCCGAAAAAACATCATCAATAAACACATGGGATGGTTTGGAGTCTGAAGTATATCCTCTTTAGTTTTTCTCATCTCTGGGGGGCATAGACCTATTTATAGGAAATGTATCATAACCTGAGTCCAATAATGGGTAGGCACATTATCATCTACTTGTTCTGATTATCTGAAAGACTAAAAAGATCCTTTTTCTTCATGATTTTATTTATCATTTGACTAGAGGCTAGTTGCTCACATAGTCCTTTCCATGGACTAGTTTAGTGACTTTGATCTCTATGTCATACTCTATAACACGAATGATCCATCATGCCCGTTTCTCATTCAAGTCCTTGTTTAGAAGGAATTCCTTGACTCCAAAGCATGGGACACTAACAACTTGTTGTTCGGATCTGCTTTTTTGAGACCAAGCATTTGATGTTTTTTCAAATTCATAGTCCTCCTAATAACTGAAGAAGGATCCCTCTTTAATCTGCACTAGGATTGTAGAAATGGTTTCGAACCACCGAAGCCATAGAGCATGAAGTCTTTGGAAAAGTCTGGATTGATGAGAGTTGGAGCTTGAGATATATCATTTTGATAGCTTCAAAACTTCCTTTTCCCTTCGTTGTCCATTTGAAACCTACACTCTTCTTCAACATCATCGTTAGTAGCTTAACAAGAGCAAAAAATCCAACATAAACTTGGAAAAATTGATTCTCCCAAAGAAAATATGGAGGGCTTTCTTGTGGCTTGCAGCGGTGGTAATTGAATGGCCTCAACCATTTTCGGATCAATTGTCAATCCTTCCTTAGATATAATGTGGCCTAAAATCTTTCCTTCGTGAGCTAGGAATATGCACTTTTTACAATTCAAAGACACTCTAAATCTTGTACATCTTTGGAACACCTATCTGAGATAGAAGAGGTGACTTTCCGCATTCTTAGAAAGCACGGTGATGCCATCTAAGTACACAAGCACTACCTTGTTTATCAAACCCTTGAATTCCATGTCCATAGCCCTCTAGAATGTGGCTCCATCATTTAAAAACCCAAATGGAATTTTCTTATAGGCATAAGTGCCCCATTTAGTAGTGAAAGTTGTTTTGAATTGATCCTCTTCCTTCACCATAATCTGATTGTATCTCAAGTATCCATCTAGGAGAGATAACCTTTTTGAGTCCGATACTACCTACAATATTTTCTCCATAGAAGAAGAGAGATAGTGATCTTTGAGAGATGTCGTGTTCAAGTCTCAAAATTCCACACATAACCTGATTTATCCATTTCTTTTCCTGGTCACTAGGTTTTGCAACCCAAACTTGAGTGCTTGATTGGGAATATAATGTTTTCAATCTTATTCAGCTCTTTCTTCGTAAGAGGCTTAATATGAGGGTTGAATGGTCTTTGTTTCTACCGATAGGATTAGCTTTTAGATCCAATTCAATCAGTGTTTTGCTAACTTTGGATTCAAACCTCTGTAAGTCTTTATAACTCCAAGCAAAGACATCTCGGGAACTCTGGAAAAGTTATATGAAATCAAATATTTCCTGTTGAGTACTCACTTTTCCAATTTGGAGTATTTTACCCTCTCCAACTGAAATGGGCTCCGAATCTTCCCCCTTGACCTAAATATTTTCTTTTTCCTTCCGGAATTGGTCATTAGGATTGAAGATTGACTCCAATGTCACCAAGCCTTTTGAGAGCTTGTTCGTTCTCAATTAAACCACTTGGTCCCCATATTGTTGCTCTAATTTATCCTAGTTCTTAGCAGAGAATTTAACTTCTTCTTGTAAGAAATTGATGATTTGTTGATCATTCTCGAACACCTTGCCAACTTGGTATTATTATCTGGAACTACTGGCCTCACAACTACCTTGATATGGGGTTGTGTTTTATCTCTTTGATACTATCAACCACATCAAATGTTTCCCTTATCACTACAAGCCTATCCGCAACCTCATTCTTCTTCCTAGGTATGGACTCGATGTTGAATGCTTCAAAGTCCTCAATGAGATCCCATACCCTATTCTTGTAGCTCTTTGAGGAGATCATTATTGGCAGCATTCTATCCTCTGACTTGATTCACAAGTAGTTCACTGTATCCGAACACCGTAACTTCTTGATACCTCTTTTTATTTCTCATTGAATTCCATGGATTAGAGCTTCATACTCGGTTGTGTTGTTTGAACAAATAAGCTGAAATCAGAAGGTTGAATAGTACTTGATGTTTTGTGGTGATACCAACATTGCACCTCCTCCAACACACCATGTATGCTCCTCTAACCGTCAAAAAATAGCTACCATACTTCATTTTCATCTTTATATTCTGGCTTAGTGATGCTAGGGAGAGGTGGATTCTCTTCATGCAAGTAGTATATGTCTAGCTCAACTTCTTCCATCTCCTTGTATGGATCAAAAGTGTGCTTTTTTTTCCCATTCATCCAACGTCAAATATGAAATAACTTCAATTTTAGTACCCGCTTTTGGAACATTTGAACAATCTTCCTGATCAAAAGTTGAGCAATTTGCATTGATCGGACTTGGCATATGGGGCTCAATGTGAAAGTTTGCAATTGGTTCCGACTTGATTGTGGAATTGGCTCCATATCTTGTCTGAAGAGCATGTGTGACCAATCGTACAGAGATAGGTACCCACCAATCTTACAAATGAAATCCCTTAACAAACACAAAGCAAAAAGTGGTGGTAAGTCAATTATTATAGATACATCTTGCAAAACCATGACATTGGGGCAAGCATGTAGTGTAAGACTTAATCCTTTGATGATCCCTATTGTTCCTATTGTTGTCATGTCTAGTTGCACACTACTCCTTAGAGAGACCAGTTCATACTTTAGGCCCAATTGATCTGTTATTTACTTTGGCATTACTGAGTTGCTTGCCCCTGAATCAATCATGTAGTTGTGCACTAAGTTGTTCCCAACAATCAATGACACATAGAATGGTGGAGGCTTCAAATTTTTCTTGGTTGACCTCCTTCTTGCTACATTGTATTGGTGAGAACCTTCTCCTGATTTTTAGGTGACCCATTCGAGGTGGACCAATTGGCCATTTTCTTATAACAAATCCCATTGTCCTGGGATTACCAGTGACTCCCACATGGAAATTCTTACTGTGTTTTCTTCATTTGATCAATGATGTTGAAAATGAATGGGTTATCTTTTTTTCCTTTGTTTTGCACAATCTTTTTGGAGCTTGAATTGGCACATGTGTTGCTACAACGGGTGCCTTAGGCATATTTTGTGGGTTTGGGGTTATTCTTCCATTGCTCACTCCTTGTGGGGTGAAAGTGGGTTGATAAACAATCAGACTAGATGATTATCCTTCCTTTATGTTCCTCTTATCCGACCTTGTGTTGGAAGCTACACCTTGGATAGGAGGTTGATTAATTCCACAAAATATTTCATTTTCTAATTGACTAATGTGGTTTGAGTTTGAATGTACCTCTTATGTGCCTACTTGTTGTTGATTTTCTTCTTCATTGGCTCTTGGGACACACCAAAAATTTTGTACCACCAAGGTCCGATTCGATTTAGTGCAAAATTTAAACATTTTTCTTGATTGTGAGGTTGATTACATGGGAAGCACCATCATACTCTTATGCAAGGTTTTTTGGGTTGGAACCAAGGCCTGGATGTTGAAACTACATTTGGATTATATGGTTGGAAAATGGCTGGCAGCTTGAGGTTTTCCTTAGTTCTAACTTTGATTCACGGGTTGAGCCGAAGGTATGTTTGGTTGAAATGGAGGCCTATTGGATTGATCTTGAGGTTGATATGGTCTGAAGTTTTGAGCTTGTTGTTTTTTTATGGTCACTACCTCATTCCCTAAAGCTTGTTTCCCCTTCAATACTTCTTGTAGCTTATTCATGACCTCCTGAAGTTCTTTGGAATAGCCAAGAAGTGGAGGCCTCATTATTTCTCTGATTTTTAGGAGCTATGGAATGGGATTCAACTCAGGTGCTTGACTAGTTATAGGATTTCCCATTTTCGGATATAGAGGCATATGTGGTCTAGGTGCAAGCTTGCATGATTGAATCAAACATTTTTTTGCTTTAATGGCTATGTTGTAGGCTCTAGGTAGCGTTGTTCCTCCCATTGATTATATCATCATAGCTATTTGAATTTAGAGCCTTCAAGAAGTAGAGGAACGCACCTTGGGAAGTTGGTCTCACGGCCACTAGGATTTTGTCCCATGTCTTTTGGAATCGAAATTGAAATCCACCATCTGCTCATTTGGATCTCTCTTGATTGTTGTCAATTGTTCCAATAAATATAAATTGTCTACCCTTTCCCAAATTGACTACAGAGGCTTGTACATAGTTGATTCTAGTTTGTAATAGACCCCGTTGTTAAGATCTTAAACCAATTCAAAGCCTTACCCTTAAAGGAGGAATCTAATAACTTAACTACAACATCCATTTCATTGATCTCGTGGATTACACAGACATTTACAATGTCTTGAATATGGTCAATAGGGGTTGTATGATTCTCTCCAGTGAAGTAGGCAATATTTTTTAATGTTGCAATTGGGATTAGATTTTGTAGGTTGAGGGCAAGTGGACTACTACCCGTGAAGTTGACAAAGGGATTTGGTGGTGCTTGATGAGCCATTATGATTGGTCTAAGGACCCTAGTTGATTGAAGGAAAGGTCTACCAGGTGGAGGTGTAGACAAAGTCTTGTTAGGTGGAGATGGTGATCTTTGTGGTCTTTTCCCTCTCCTTTCTTTGCTAGAGAGAAAACAAAACTTTAAAGGGCTCCGAATGTTGATTTTTGAAAGTCAAACCTTGTCTTGTAAATGCCAGAGTTCTAACCTAGGAGTCACCTAAAATGTGTTGGAGATGATCCCAAAATTTTGAAGTGAGACAAACTCTTGAAATCCAAAAAAAAAAGCACACAGTGGAAACCTCTAAAATTCCAAAATTCCAAAAACCGAATTTTGAAAATTTGAAATTAGAAACACAGAAAGTTAAAAGAAAACCCGAAATGTCTAAAATTGAAAATCTCCGAAATCTAAAATATCTGAATTTTGAAATTTAGAAAAATCAGAAATTCAAAACCCAAAATTTAGAAAATGTCTAAAATCCCAAAATTGTAAAAATTGGAAAAGGTCCAAAATATCAAAAATTGAAATTCCAAAGTGCAAAAACTCTGAAAATCAGAAATTTGGAATTCTAAAATACCCTTTTGATATTTTTCCCCGATCTATCTTTTGGTGAAATTTGGGCTTGTTTTTCTCATGAAAAACCTTGAAAAATGATTTCGTAACTTTGACCCTGATGTGAAAAATCCAAAATTGAACATTTGCAAAATCTTAAGTCAAATTCCTTGCAAATGCCTCCAAAGCTTGTGAAAATGACATCTGGTCCCACTTAGCGTGCTAAAAATATTGTGGCAAAATCATAGCACCCCTGAATGCCTGCAATTTGAATGATTTGGGCAGTCACTGTGATTTTTCAAACATGGAGCTATCCTAAAGTGTGGGACTTTGTGAAATGGGATAGCTCTCCAGAGAAGGTCGGCTTCTTGTCCTAACCTAGTGCTAACTACTCCAAAGTGTAGAGAGTTTTTAGTCTAACCCTACTCTATTTCTTTTCCATGCGGATAAGGATAGAAGGATTGCATGAAAATTAAACCTACTCTAAGGGAAGGTGATGCATCAAGGAGTGTTGGACAACCTGCAATGTAAGAGAGTGAAAACAATAAAATTGGAGAGGGTGATTAAGCACAACGGATCCAAACACATGTTATAAACCCACTTTCCAATAAACACAACACCATTAATATCTTGCAATGACAATTTAACAATGCACAATAACCTCTAACTTGTAATGAAAGATCAGATAAGATACAATAAACACAAAGGAGGGTTGAAAACATCCATAGATTTGTTTTATTGCTCCAAAATTTTATACAATACATTACATGGGGGCCAAAGGCACAAATTTTGTATTACAATGTTCAATAGAGAGGCTTGAAACTCCAAATATTTCTTATAGACAAGAAAGAAGGGAGGGGAAATTGCAAAGTATCCAACCTTTTGAATCGAATCCATCCTTATAATTCATAGAAGAAATTTGAAGAAGGGAGAGAGACAAAATAAATTAGATTGACTCCACTACCCACAAAAAAATCATTGTTTATGCTCTGATGAATATGGAAGATCTATAAAATCCATGCTTGATTAATGATATTTCCTTGTGGAAGAAGAATTTGGCTCTCGATTGCTCCTGGTACAGCCTCTAGTTCCTTCAACTTCATCATGAATTTTATCCAACATACCTCATTAGTTTCTAATATCATACTCTCCCATGTTGTAGAGCTCGAAATACCTTTCCATCAAGTATAATTTCATTAAGTTTAGTGAAGGAATGCAAAAGATATTCAAATTTTAGAGAAGGGTCATCATTTTGGGTTCGAGCTCCTCCATGAATTCAGCTTAGCTCTAACACACCAACTTTGCTTGGCTCGATGTGAGCTCATCGCCCAATGCACCTCCCACCTACCCGTTTTTGAATTCCCCAAAGGGCTTATCCTCCCATGTGATTTAGTGGTCTCCTTGAGTTTTCGAGTCTTCTTTGGATAGATCTCGGGTTTTTCCAACTCCGTTGCATTGATGGGCAAAAGAGTCAATTGGTAAAGTGAGCATGTGAAGAAGATGAAGGTTGATTGGTAGTTCAACTCACAAAGGCTTCAAAAATGATAAAGGATAAGTTCTAAGGACTTAGTCATATTTTACAAGCCACGAACATGGGGGAGATAGCTGCTTCAAAGCCTAGACATAGCCTCCGAAGACTTGAGTAGTATGAACCATAGTAGTGCACAAAGTCGTTAGAACGCATGGAGGTAAACGTGGAAGGTAAAATGATAAAGTCACACATACAAAATGATATGATTCATGAAAAGATAGTGAAGTCGAAAGGCAAAGGAAGCCATGAAAGAGATAAGTAAAAAAGCAAAACAATAAAGAAAAAAGCCGTGAAGAAGCTATGGAAACCGTGGAATACTACAAAAGCCACAAGAAGAAAAGAGATAGAGTTGGACGTGGAACAAAGCCGGAAAAGTCAAAATACAAGGAGGATAGCAGCGTTGTGAAATTGTGAATGCCATGAGAAGCATAGAAGATTCACAGATAACTAAAAATATGCCAAGTAAGGGGAAATGCCTTTGCTAAGTAAAGAAAAGATCCGTGATACAAAGGAGAAAGTTAGAGGAGCTAAGGAAAGCCGTGAAATGAGAGAATATGGACTGAAAAGGGTTGAAGGAAATGAAATTGATTTAAACATGAACAAGTAAGATTTTGGTTTTCCAAAATTGATGGTGATTCGATTGTCAGGAAATTGTGGCCAAGTGCATGACTTGAACTCCATGAAGAATGAAGAAATCCATTATTTCAGCTGCCAACATTTAATGCTCATTGACCTTGTGGAAATGTAGTTGAAATTTTCTATGTGATCCCGAGTTTCAAGGTGAAATGAAATTTGAAGAAGGAAATGGCTCACTCATCTTTTCACATGTTGCAAATTGTAAAAAGATGGGAAAATCTATTTTTGAAAATGGCTAATAAATAGCTTCTGGTGGTACATTTGAAAACTGTGTAATCAAGCCGAACTTAGAAGGAACAAATTATGGTATTAGTTGTATTCATTTAATGAGCTGGATTTTCAAGTGACCAAGCAGGAAGGTGCACGACACGTAACTCAAAGTGAAGATTTGGGTCGATTGTGAATATAGTTCAAACTTGGAACTATTTTGAGTTTCTCAAGTAAGAAAAAAAGTCATTCGAGCTAAAGAGAGAGCGACAAAGAATAATATGATGAAATCTAGCTGAACAAGAGTTACAGATGAAAAGAGAGAGGAAAGAGGAGAGTAGATCGATGATGCATTGATTTATCAGATGAGAGAAGCATCAAGAGTAGAAGATTGATTGAGCAAGTATGATCAAATCAGATGAGAATAGAAGAGAGTGAAAAGAAGAACACAAAAGAGCCAGGAAAGTGATCATAATTCATTGTATTAGCAATTTTTGTAACTAGATGATCAAAATGTATATAAATCAAGTCTAAGTTGTAGCTTAGCACATTTAGGGAGTTGTAGCTTCCTTGTAGGTGGGTGCCTACAAAAGAAATATCTTGTGATGTGTAATATTCACTTGAGTCCTTTTTTGTGTGTAATATCAATAGAGGTGTAGGGGTTGGTGCTCCTTGTGGGGTTGGTGCCTCACTAAACAAATCTTGTAAGATGTGTTATATTCTTATGAGTCCTTGCTTTGTGTAATATAAGCAATGGTTTTGGTGGGTTTTTCTCCAAAAGGGTTTCCCATGGTAATTTATGTGTTTTATGTTATTGTGCAAGACATTTGGTTGATTGACTTGCTCATAGTTTAAAGCCACACATCATTAAAGGGTTTAAAATTGGCATTAAGTAAATTTTTTTAATTTACATTGATTCACCCCCCTCTCAGTGCTTGTGATCTCTAACAATTGGTATCAGAGTGATGTCCTTATTGTAGAAGCTTAACATCTTCAAGGAGATCCTCCTATCACAAGCATGAAAACAAATAAGCACAAGGTGGTTTGTCATTGTCAAGATCACCTCTCTTCACTGGTACAAATTATGCATTCTGGAGAATAAGAATGAAGACATATTTGATGTCACTTGGTTTTGACATCTAGGAATGCGTTGAGAAAGGTTATACTCTGCTCCAACCACACCAATCACTACTTCGCGGATAAGGAAAAATATGAATGTAACTCAAGAGCTATGAATGCCATTCTATGGCCTGACTGAGACAAAGTTTGTAAAAGTTATGCACTACACAAACAAAGGAGATATGGACCAAACTACAGAGTATCTATGAAGGTGATGAAAAGGTCAAGCTAGCAAAATTACAAGACCTATAGAGCTTAGTTTGAGAATTTGAAGATGAAGGATGATGAGAGCATAATGGCCTACATGAAAAGAAATGAAGTCATAAATATGATCAGAGGCTTAGGAGAAAAGTTGGAAGAATTGTTATTGTCCAAAAGGTTCTGAGATCCTTGACCAACAAAGTATGATGCAAAGGTTTCAGCCATAGAGGAAGCCAAAGACATGAAGACTCTCACAATGGATGAATTGTAGAGCACCCTATCAAAGCATACGAAATGAGGACTATTGGATCCAAAAGCTACCAAGAAAGAAGTAACATTCAAGGTTAAGAAAGAAACTCATTCCCTGTGAAGAAGAAGAAGAAGAAGAAGCTTTAGGAGATGAGTTGGATGATGAAAATATTGAAGCCATGTTTGTGAGAAGATTAAAAAGAGGCTCAAGTAAATATAAAGGAAAACTCCCATTTAAATGTTTTTCTTGTGGACAAGTAGGTCACTTTGCTAGTAGGTGTCCGAACAAGAATAAAGACAATTAGTCTGAACATGAAGAGGACAGTCATAAACATAGAAAAAGAGAAACTGAATATAAGAAGAAAAGTGACAAAAATAAGTTCTTTAAGAACAAAAGAAACTTCTATTCAAAGGAAGAATCAAGTGGATCAGAGTCAAGTAACTCGAGAATGAAAATGATGAAGATCAATCAGAGTGTTTGTTTATGGCTATGGATGTGGTTGAAGAATGTAGTTCTAGAGGAAGAACATAGTTGAGTATGAAGATTCAGATGAAGAAGAAGCTGAAGTGAATCTAGAAGTAGAGTTAGTATGTGCTCTTGAAGAATTAAAATTGTGTAGGAAGAAGAATTAAAAACTGAGATGCACATTAAAGGACTATGAAGAAAAAATCCACGTCTTTGAGAGAAGACAAAGTTTGAAAGAAGAAGAAGAGGCTAATGAGCTCAAGGATTTGGAAACATAGTTGGAAAATATTTCAAACTCCTACAAGTCAAAGGAGGATGAGTGCACAAAGTTGAACTTAGAACTGGAGAAACTGAAGGCTGAGATGGAACAAATGAGCAACAAGCTAAAGATGTATGAAAAACTTGAAAAGGGCTCAAGTGTTTTGACTGATATACTGAGTAGCCAACGTGATGCAAATGACAAGATATGGAATTGGTTTCAAAGAAGAAAGAAAAGTAAAGGAGCCTACAAAGAATGAAGAAAACAAGGTTGCATCAACATCCTAACACCTCATCCACCACAAACAAGAAGGTTCAAAAATGCCATGAAGAAGAAGAACTTCTCTCCAAGAATCACATATGTAATGAGGTACACACATTATTTTTATGGTTACTGTTATTCATGTAATCAATTTGGACATAAAGCCGCCAAGTGTAGGAAATTCTCTAGAGGCTATAGAAGAAACTTTGGCCCATCTTACACCAGATCAAACTATAATAGTGTCCAACACAATTATCATAAGAAGAGTAGTGTGGTTTTAACCAAAAAACAAGAACCACCTAAACAAAAAATAAGTGGGTATATGTTGCAAAGAAAGATGAGAACAAGAGAAAAGAGTCATGTTCAATAGTGTAGACAACATTTCATGTGCAAAATGAAGATAAAATATGGTATTTGGATAGTGGATGCTCAAGCCATATGATAGGTGAAAAGTAAATTCATTACTTTGTCTAATAATGCATTCAAGTGTTGTGAGATTTGGTGATAACAACTCTGCAAACATAGTTGGGAAAGGAACCTTGAGTCTAGATAATGGAAAGACTATAACTGAAAATGTTTTATATGTTGAAGGTCTTAAACATAATTTGTTGAGTGTGAGTCAAATGTGCAAGAGGGGATATAATGTTATATTCCATGATAAAGGTTGTGATATCATAAATTGCAAAATAGGAAAGAAGGTTGCAAAGGCCAAGTGGAAAAAGAACAACATGTATGTTCTCAATGAGATAAACAAAGAGAAATGCTTCACAAGTAAGATTGACTACAAAGTTGGTTGTGGCACAAGAGATTGGGGCACATGAGCTTTGAAAATATAGTAAAATTAAGTGCAAAAGGTTGTGTCAGACATATGCCAAGAGATTGTGAAACCCGTGGATACTCTATGCAAGGCTTGTTTGCATGGAAAACAAACAAGGATCATTCAAATCAAAGGAGTATTCTACAACTAGACCATTGGAGTTGATCCATATAGACCTCTGCATGGACCCCACAAAATTGAAGGTATAAATGGTGAGGTATATTTTATGCTTCTAATAGATGATTACACAAGAATGACATGGGTAGCATGTTTGAAAAAAAAATCAAAAGCCTTAGACAAATTTAAGAAATTCAAGGCATTGGTAGAAAATGAGAAAATAAAAAAATCAAATGCCTAAGATCAGACAGAGGTGGAGAATTCTGGTCAAATGAGTTTGATGAATTTTGTGAAGAAACATGGAATTAGAAGACAATTCTCATCTGTGAGGACACCTCAACAAAATGGGGTTGTTGAGAGGAAAAATAAAACTGTTCAAGAAATGGAAAGGACAATGTTGAATGAATCCAAACTCTCATATAGGTATTGGAGTGAAGCGGTTTACACCATGGTTTATCTTTTGAATAGAGCTCAACTGAGAATAAATAGTGATAAACTCCCTATGAACTATGGAAGAAGAGACCAGCAAATGTAAAGCACATAAGAGTCTTTGGAAGTAAATGCTATATCAAAAGAGATGAAGACAACTTGGGAAAATTTGACTCAAGATGTGATGAAGGAATATTCCTTGGTTACTCAAGTGGTCAACGTGACTTATAGATGCTATAATAAAAGGTTACAAAAATTTTTGAAAGCACTAATGTAAAGGTGGATGAGACACAATATGCCAAAACCAACACTCAAACAAATGGCGATCATGAAGAACAAGAAGATGATGAAGAGTTGGACAAGTCTGTGTGAAGAAGAGATGAAGAGGAAGAAAGGCCAGACACCAAGGCACCCTCCAGAAAGTCAAAAAGGACCATCCTTCCAATCAGATCATTGGAAACAAAGATGGTGGCATTCTCACAAGAAGAAGGCTAAGAGAACAAAAAAACCATGAAGATATAACACTCTATGTCAATGATAGAACCCAAGAATGTTGTAGAAGCAAAAAGATCAACATTGGGTAGATGCCATGAATGAAAGAGTTGGATCAGATGAAAAAAGAATGAGACATGGGAACTGGTACCCAGACCATGGAATAAGAATGTAATTGGAACCAAATGGGTATTTAGAAATAAATTGAATGAGAAAGGAGAAGTGACAAGAAACAAGGCAAGGCTAGTGTGCAAAGGATACATAAATGGAAGGAATAGATTTTGATGAGACATTTGCACTAGTGGAAAGAATGGAAGCAATAAGATTTTTTTTGGCTTTACACGCACAAAAAAATCAAAGTAGTATTCAGATGGATGTGAAATCAACCTTCCTAAATGGTTTTTCTGAATGAAGAGGTATATATTGAACAACCTGATGGATTTTCATTAACTAAAGATAAGGATTATGTGTGTAGGTTGAAAAAGCTTTGTATGGATTAAAACAAGCTCCCAGAGCTTGGTACAATAGATTGGATTCATACCTCATTGAGAAAGGATTCAAAAAGGTGTTGTACAGACAACAATCTCTACATCAAGGAAGAAGGAGACCACTTGCTAATTGTCATTGTATATGTAGATGATATCATATTTGGTGGAGACCATGATAAGATGACATATGAGTTTTTGACATGATGAAAGAAGAGTTTGAGATGTCAATGCTTGGAGATATTTCATTCTTTTTGGGTTTATAGATCAATCAAATAGATCAAGGTATATTCATATCCCAAACTAAGTATATCAAGGAAATGTTGAAAAGGTTTAGAATGGAAGAATGCAAACCAATTGGTACACCAATGGAAGTTGGATGCAAGATGAGAAGAGATGATGACTCACCTAAGGTAGACAAAACACTGTATAGATCCATGATAGGAAGTCTACTTTACTCCACAACATCAAGACTGATATTATGTAGGTGGTAGGCCTTGTTGGAAGATTTCAAGAAGATCCAAGGGAAACACACCTCAAGGTGGTCAAGAGAATTTTGAGATATCTCATGGGAACACTTGAATATGGATTATGGTACCCAAAAAGCAATGACTTCAACATAAAAGCATATACAGATGCAGATTGGGTAGGAAGTGTTGATGATAGAAAGAGCACAAGTGGAGGAGCATTCTTTGTTGGAAATTGCTTAGTATCTTGGCTAAGCAAGAAAAAATCATCAAGTGGCTCTCTCAACATGTGAAGTAGAGTATATAGTTGCCGCGATGTGTTGCACTCAAGTTCTATGGATGAAGCAGACATTGGAAGATTACAAGGTAAAATCTGAAAATCCAATTCCTTTGTTGTGTGATAGTACAAGTGCAATAAGTGTCTCTAAGAATCCTAGTGTTCCACTCAAAACCAAGCATATACCTATAAGATATCATTTCTTGAGGGAACAAGTGAATGAAAAGAAGATAAGTCTAGAATATGTGAGCACTAAAGAAGAAATTGCGAGACATAATGACCAAGCCACTGCTACCAAGAGAAACATTTGAACACCTAAGGAATGAATTAGGGGTCATTCCGATCCCACCAAACTAGAGGGTGTAGAGAAGGAAGGGAGCATTCTTAGGTATTATCAGCTCCTAAAAATAGTGCCAAAGTGAGGGGGAGCTAATCTATTAGCTCAAATTTATCAAAGTATGCATCAGCTCAGGGGGAGCATTTTGACATGAACACACAGAACAGATGGATAAAAAGCATAAGTCTAAGGGGAGCTTCTTAAGGTAAGAACACATGAAGAAACTAACTTACAAGTATATTCATCTTTATATGGCATAGATGGCCCTTTGTCATTGTTGTCAAAGGGGAGAAATGAAGAAACTAGAAACCAATCCATGGATATAGAAGAACAGGAGAAAGGTGGATATAGGTATGCAAGTATTTTTCCATCAAAAGGTTATAAGGTTTTATAGGTTGGAGTGTTTGCCATCAATGAAAAAGGGGATATTGTTGCATATTTTTCATTGTTATATGTGTTGTCATTGATGTCAAGATGGATGAGTTGATATCAAGTTGCATTGATGGAAAAAGGAGTCAATTGGTAAAGTGAGCATGTGAAGAAGATGAAGGTTGATTGGTAGTGTCAGCTCACAAAGGCTTCAAGATGATAAAGGATAAGTTCTAAGGGACTTAGTCAATATTTTTGCAAGTCACAGACATGGGGAGATAGCCACCGAAGCCTAGACATAGCCACCAAAGACTTGGAAGTAGCTTCAGTCAAATGCACAAATCCTCAAATGCTAGAAGAATACATGGAAGGTAAGTGGTTTCCGCATGCATAAAAGGATAAAGTCATGAAGCTACATGGAGTCAAAAGGATAAGAAGAGAAAAGTGAATTTGAAAATGCAAAGGAAGAACCATGAAGGTGAAGGAAAATCCATGAGAGTAAGGGAGTTAGAAAAAAGCCATCGATAAAGAGAAAATCTGCATGAAGAACTGTGGAAGACGTGGAAGACTACAAAAGCCGCAAGAAGAAGAGATAGAGTTGTGGATGTGGAACAAAGCCATGGAAAGGAAAAAGACAAGGAGGATAGTTGTGACATTGTGAATGCCATGAGAAGCATAGAAGAGCCGTGTGGATAACTAAAAAGCCTGCCAAGTAAGGGGAAATTTTTGAGTAAAGAAAAGAGTCATGATACAAAGGAGAAAGTCAGAGGAGCTAAGGAAAGCCACAAAATGAGAGAATATGGACTGAAAAGGGTTGAAGGAAATGAAATTGATTTAAACATGAACAAGTAAGATTTTGGTTTTCCAAAATCAATGGTGATTCGATTGTCAAGGTAATTATGGCCAAGTGCACGACTTGAACTCCACGAAGAATGAAGAAATCCATTATTTTAGCTGCCAACATTTAATGCTCATTGACCTTGTGGCAATGTAGTTGAAATTTTCTATGTGATCCCGAGTTTCAAGGTGAAATAAAATTTGAAGAAGGAAATGGACTCACTCATCTCTATCACGTTGCAAATTGTAAAAAGATGGAAAATCTATTTTTGGAAAATGATAATAAATAGCTTTTGGTGGTACATTTGAAAATTGTGTAATCAAGCCAAAATAGAAGGAAAAAAATCTAGTATTAGTTATATTCATTTAATGAGCCAAGATTTTTAGGTGACCAAGTAGGAAGGTGCATGACACACAACTCAAAGTGAAGATTTGGGTCGATTGTGAATATAGTTTGAACTTGGAACTATTTTGTGTTTCTCAAGTAAGAAAAGAAAAAATATTCGAGCTAAAGAAGAGCAACACAAGAATGAATATGATGCAATCTAGCTGAACAAGAGCTACAGAATGAAAAGAGAGAGGAAAGAGGAGAGAAGATCGATGATGCATTGATTTATCAGATGAGAGAAGCATCAAGAGTGAAAGATTGATTGAGAAAGTAGGATCGAATCAGATGAGCAGAAGAGAGTGAAAAGAAGAACATAGACAAAGCTAGGAAAGTGATCATAATTCATTGTATTAGCAATTTTTGTAACTAGATGATCAAAATGTATATAAATCAAGTCTAAGTTGTAGCTTAGCACATTCAGGGAGTTGTAGCTTCCTTGTAGGTGGGTGCCTGTAAAAGAAATCTCTTGTGATGTGTAATATTCACTTGAGTCCTTTGTTGTGTGTAATATCAATAGAGGTGTAGGGTTGGAGCTCCTTGTGGGGTTGGTGCCTCACTAAACAAATCTTGTAAGATGTGTTATATTCTTATGGCCTCACGAGCTATCTTTTACCATGGTTGAGATCCCCTAACTCCTCATAGTCCCGATGTAGCTTGGTTCGCCCATCTTAATGTCACCGAGCCCAAACTTGGTAGGATCTCGTTGCCTTACTTTGTCGATGGGCTCACCTAAGCTCTTCGAGACACCCCTTCCGCAATGCAAAACCCTAGCTCATCAAGTAGCTCATCGAGCTACTCGCCAAGCCGATTCTAGCTTGGTGCCTCACATGCAAGACTCCGGCTTGCCAAGCTACCTTTTAGCTCAGTGGCCTCAATTAGGCCCAAATGCAAATTTTTGACCCCAGAACTCTCAGTTTGGGAAATTTTTGAATTTCTTCAGTCAAAGGACTCATTAAGACTATATGAAGAAGATTTTGAGGCTCTTCAAGTTTTTCCTCTCAGATTTTGTTTGTTTTGGTTGGAGTACGAGCCCACATTTCTTCATTTTTAAGTTGATCTTTAGGGTCAAAACCCAGAAGAGGAAAAAATTCCTCAATATGATTTTCACTCTTGAATTCACTAAATGTGCTTCTAAAACACTTGATTTTTATTTGTAACCATGGTTTTTGCTGTGAGGTCTTGTTCTGATGCCTAGGTCTTGTTAGGTCCCTATTATGCTTTTTCTGGGAATCAAAATGGATAACGAGGCACTCACAAAAGGTAAAGAACTTAATTCTTGTACTTTCTATTAGGAAAGAATGTCATTAGAACATGGGAAGTTATAAGTGGCTATGTCATGATGTGAGTAAGCTTGTAATGCCTTGAGAAGTTGTTCTAAATAACTTTGAAGGTATACTTAAGGGATCTTAGTCTCAAATGTTATGTGAAGACAAGATATGGAGGAGTTGTGCTTAGTTTGAGTCTTACCAAGTTAAGGTAGATCCAAGATGTGGTAATTTTGATGTTTTTATGTTACTCCATAGTCAAAATATGGTTGGTATGAGTTGTTTACATCTATTAAGGTACTTTTCAAAGTGATTTCAGACTTAAAGAAAGCAAAAACAAATTTTTGTGAAGTAATACCTTGGCCTTGAGCATGAATAGACCTAGATGAAGATGTTTTGGCATGGTTGAAGACAAAGTAAAGAGTTCACACATTCAGGGAGAGATTTTTTGAAGTTCTTACGGGTCCATGGATCTTCACATATTGTTGAAGGAGTCAAAGAGGAGAAAGTACGGTTGTGGGGAATTTCTAGTCAACTAAGTCAAGTGTTGCACTATGCATTATCTTGTGTTGTCATTTTTCATGTCTAGGAGTCATTGTAGCCTTTTTCATAGATGGAAAAGTAGGGAGAGGCATTAGAAACATGGTAAGAGTCATGTAAGTGTGTTGGTCATGTTGGTTGCCATCAATGTTTCTAAATGATGGTTTTCATCAATGAAAAAGGGGAGATTGTTGTCCATTGTGTGTATGTGTTGTCATTGATGTCAACTCCATTGATGGAAAAGGGTGTCATGTAGTCATGTGAGTCTCCACGAGGTTTCAATAAAATGTCAAACATGAAGGTTGATTGGTAGCGTCGAGTTTGGTGATGTTTTAGGATGTTTTGTTTTTTTGGTTTACTAGGCGAATCATGGTATGAATTATTTTATGTTGGTTGGTTATTTTCATGATGTCGTTCATGGTCCATGAGGTGTGTTTCAAGTTTCTATGGGTTTGTATGATGTCAGCATGGTCAATTCGTGAGTTGCATGCATTAAGTCAAGTCATTCGGTCTTTGTTCTAGACTGGATCATATAGAATGAGGTAGAAGTGTGATATTTGGACCAAATAAACCATGGTGGACCATGGTAGCAGCATGGTAGTAGTGTACCTAAGGTGTATGGTGAGTTTCAGGTCAGTATTCAGTGGTATGATGCATTTATGAGGTCCTTAGGAAGCAAAAACAGTGAGAAATATGTGGTTTCACATAGGTAAGTTGATGTCGTTGGAGAGTTTAATGCATATTTGAGCTATGTGGCGAGTTTGAGTAGTTAGAGGATTTTTTCATGATGCTTCATGGCAAGTTTCAGGTCAATATGCTGAAGTTATGCAAGTTTTGGCAAAACCGGGTAAGGGACGGTGTGGTTTTAAGACAAACTTGGACCTTCTTATGCTCGTTGTGAATTATATGCTTTTCATGGGGACCTGAGATCTTTGGCATAGATTTTAAGGTTGGTTATGAAGCTTTAAAACAAATAATGAAGTAGTTTTATCACCAAGTTTTTATGAGCGATTTTTAAGAAGGTAAAGTGGTTTGAAACCATAACAAAACCCTAGCTAGGAGCAGCTTGCGAGAAAATGAGTATCTTGAGCCTTTTTTGATTGATTATACAAAAGTGGTGATTTGATTGATTATGCAAGAAATATTTTTTCTACTCTATCAATAACATATTACCATAGGAAAGGAGTTTCTTGGAAGGCTAAAGGAATTCCCAAAAATAGAAGACTTCACCATGTTGAATCCAATTCCATTAAAAACTACTTTCCCAAGGAGGAGTCATAAAGGATTGCATTTTGTACTAAGCTTTTCGCCATCAAGTGTTGAGCCATAAACTACATAATACATGGCAAGGCAATGTGGGGATTTTTATGTTTTTCTTAGCTTCAATTAGAGTTAGTAATGCATCATTGGCAAAATGACCATTAAATAATTATGTAGGTATTGTTCTAAGTAGGAAATGTCCTTTCCTAGGCCTTGGCTTATGGTATTCAAATAAATATATCCAAACCTCTCTATGGCTAGGACATATAAAACAGGGATAAAGGAAACCTTCGAAAATAGAGTGAAAAAAACCACAAAGCTCAAAGTTGAATCTACTAGTGAAGAGGTAAGAAAAACATATGCAAAGAGCTTTTGCATGGTTTGAACAAAGGTAGGAAAAAACCCTAAAGCTTTGAGTATAGCTAGAATAAAATGCCATTTTATATGGTCATAGGATTTTTCAAAGTCAATTTTAATGAGTATGGCTTTCTATCTCTATATGTAGTGGATCCGGTGTGACCAACTCGATCGATCTGCTCATCTCCACTACTTTTTCAAAGTCAATTTTAATGAACATGGCCTTTATTGAGAGTGATGATCCCACTCCATGCCTTCTCAAACTGCAATAATATTGTCTAAAATATATTTTCTTTGAATGAACCATGTTTGTTCTAGAAAAACAATTTCAAGTATAATGTGGCAAATACACATATACATAGCTTTAGCAATGATCTCATTTGCAAACATTAAGAAATGTAATTGGTTCTTTAGTTGCGAGATGGGCTTCAGTCCCCCATTTTTGGTATGAACTTAATGTGGCCTTTTTAATGAATTGACCAAGAGAATTTGTTTTATATGTCTCATTATAAACCTAATAAAGCTCCAAATAAATTATTTTCCATAAAGCTTTATAGAACTCAAATGGAAAACCATCATGACCGAGAGTGTTGTCATTGGCCATCTACTGAGATCTGTTTCATGGAGATTATTGATGGAAAGAGGTCGGTCACATAACATCCGTTGATCTTGAGAAAGCTTGCATAAGACAATTGTAATGCATTGATCAAGAGTCGTTTGTTGCTTAGGTGAATGAGGTTGAGCTTTAAAAACTTGTTTATAGCGGAAAATAAATTCTTGCACCATATTAGGGATTTTGGTGAGCCTCTAATTGCCTTCCCAGATGGCCTTGGTCTAATAATGTGATTTTTGGCCTGAAACATCTTTAAAAATATAGCCACCTTTTCACCCACTTTGAGCCAATGAAGTATGGATTTGAATTGAGCACCTCGGGCATTGTAAGCATCTACAATTTGGAGGTGTTATCAAGTTTCACCTCCTATCTTTGTACATGTTCATAAAATGGTGGTTTCTCAAGCACAATTAATGAACAACTCAACTCCAAAGTGGTGGAAAAATAGACTTGATGGCGGATGCGAGACAAGATGGCACCAAAAAGTAAAAAGAACACAAATAAGGTGAGTGATGGCATCTTTCCACCTTGAAATCCAGCCCAGAATTTTCAAATGGTTTAGCTACAAGATTTCAAAGCTAATTGATGTGGTGCATAATAGACCCATAAAAAAGAAGGGCAATATTTATAAATAAATAAAAATTGTACTTTGGACCTCTTAAGCCACTCAATCTAGAAAGGAATAAGAAGATGGTTAAAAAGGAAATATCCAATAACACTTATAGTGGTTCTTGAAAAAATTGGAAACCAAATGGGTGAGTGGAGAGCATGGCACCATCTAGTCACTTAAAGACTTTTTCAAATCCTTGGCGTAAATCAAACCAAGTGAGTCATATAATCGGGTCATCATGACACGGTGTATTAGGATCATAAAACCCAAATTTATTGTGCATGTACATCAAGTTTCTCTTTCGTCAACTATCCATCATATGGGTATGTGACCGATCTTATCAATTTCCATCTAGGCCAAATTGAATTCGCCACACTACCCAATAAAAATTTGGTATCTCATCTACAATCCATCGCCAAAGCATTGTTCTTTCAATCGCATTGTTAGTTACATAAACATTAACTACACCCAAAGAACAATTTTCGGTGTTGAATAGCACCCAAAGAACATAATTTTTGGGTCACATCTATGAATAACATAATGATACCACCATTTAGGAGAGACCAAAGTGGCGATTCCTACACGACTAGGCTCATGATTTTCATAGGAAAGAAGGAGTTTCTTGGAAGGCAAAAGGAATACCCAAAAAAATTAAGACTTCTTCATGTTGAATCCACTTCCATTGAAAATTATTTAACCAAGGAGGAGGAGGTCAAAAAGATTGCATGTTATATTGAGTTTTTCGCCATTAAATATTGGAGACATAAAGTAAGTAAGACATGGCAAGGCAATGCGAGCATTTTTATGTTTTTCTTAGTTTGATTAGAGTTAAGAATGAATCGTTGGCAAAATGACCATTAAGCGATTGCATAGGTAGCATTCGAAATAAGATATCCAAACCCCCTATGGCTAGGACATATAAAATTGGGGTAGAGGAAACCTTCGGAAATAGAGTGAAAAAAACCACAAAGCTCAAAGTTGACTCTATTGATGGAGAGTAAGAAAAAACATCTACAAAGAGCATTTGTATGGTTTGAAAAAATGTAGGAGCAAACCCTAAAGCTTCGAGTATAGCCAAAATAAAGCTGTCATTTTATATAGGCATAGGTTTTGCAAAGTCAATTTTAATGAACATGGCTTTCTATCTCTATTTGCAGTAGATATGGTGTGACCCAGATTGGTTGATCTTGTGCATCTTCACTACTTTTTCAAAGTCAATTTTAGTGAATGTGGATTTTTATTGAGAGCGATGATCGCACTCCATGATTTCTCAAACAACAATAATATTGTTTAAACTATATCTTCTTTGAATGAACTTTGTTTGTTCTAGATAAACAATTACAAGTAGAATGTGGAAAATACACATATCCAAAGCTTTAGAAATGATATCTTAGGAAACATTAAGAAAATTAATTGGCCACCACTTGCAGATGGGATTGGGGTCTCACATTTTTGGTATGAACTTAATGTGACCTCTATTAATGAATAGACTAGGGTAATTGGCTCTATAAGTCTCAATATAAACTTGATAAGGCTCGAAACTAGTTGTTTCCCATAAAGCTTTATAGAACTCACATGGTAAACCATCATGATCAAGAGTTTTTCATTGGCCGTCTATGAGAGTGCTTCATAGAGATCATTGATGAAAAGAGGTCGATCCACATAACATCCTTCGAGCTTGAGAAATCTTGTAGGGGACAAGCTGTAATACATTGATCAAGAGTCGTTTGTTTCTCATACAAATGAGGTTTAGCTTTGAAAACTTTTTTATAGTGGTAGATAAAAGCTTCCCCCATATTAGGGATTGTGGTGAGCCTTTGATTGTCATTCCAAATGGCCTTGGTCTATTAATGTGATTTTCTAAATTTTAGCATATGGAAACAAAATAAGCTACTGGTCACCCACTTTGAGCCAATGAAGTATGGATTTGAATTTAGCACCCCATGAATTGTAAGCATCTGTAATTTAGAGGTGTTTCCTAATCTCCACCACCTATCTTTGCACATGTTCATAAAACGACGCTTGTTCAAGTGTAATTAATGAAGAACTCAACTCTAAAGTATTAGCGAGAATAGACTTGATGGTGAATGCAAACAAACTAACACCCAAAAGTACAAAGGAAACAAGTAACATGAGTGATGGCATCTTTCCACCATGAAATCTAGCCAAAATTCCAAATGGCCTAGCTACTGATATTTCAAATTTACTTGATGTGGTACAATGGGCCATGAAAAAGAAGGGGGTGTTTAGAAAACAAACTATTTTTTTGTACTTTATGCCTCTTGAGAAGCCACTCAATCTAGAAATGAATAAGAAGATGGTGAAAAGGAAAACATCCAACAAGACTTCTATTGGTAACTAAAAACAAGCTGAAAAAGACAAATATGGGTGAGTGGAGAGCATGACACCATTTAGTCAATTAAAGACTTTGTCAAATCCTTGGCAGAAATTAAACCAAGTGTGTCTAACAATTGGGTCATCATGACACAGTGTATTAGGCTCATAATCCAAATTTAGTGCGTATGTACATCAAGCTTCTCTTTAAGTAAAATATCCATCATATGGGTAGATGAGGGTCTTATCAATTTCCATCTCAACCATATTTAAGTCACCACACTACCCAATGCACATTTGGCAACTCATCTACAATCCATCACCAAAGTGTCGTTCTTTCAATCACCTTTGTTGGTTGCATAAACATTAACTACACCCAAAGAATACAATTTTTCGGTCACTTATATCAATAACATAATGAGGCCACAATTTAAGAGAGACAAAAGTGGAAATTCCTCCACAACTAGGCTCATGATTGCTAGTCGAGCTAAAATATATTTCCAAATAACTTTAGTGATGGTTAAAAGTAAAAAACTCGCCACCTTAACTTTTTGTAAACAAAGAATGTCCATCTCGAAAAATGCTTCTAAAAGTATCATTAAGTATATTTGCGAGTAGAGTTAGTTAGACCCCTAATATTCCATGCAAAGCAATTCATGAGGTACATGTATTCAATTTGTCAATGGCTTCATAACTAAACTACAAAAACATTGTTGGTTAGTGTGCAAAAAATCATTAAGTTTGAATTGAAGCCTAGTCTTGGGAAGAATTTTTCCTTCCTCAAGTTGATGAGGAGGTATGTGGGATCATCAAGTCCCAAGCTTATGAGGAGAAACCACATGAGAACTCAATAATTGATTGAGCAATATCTTGAATTCAAGTATTAGAAACAATGAGAGAACTTGTAGTCTAGGTGAGTTATTACCTTACGGACTAGAAACATCACTAGAAGTTGATGTAAGAACCTATGTTTTCAAAAGCAAAATAGACGGTGAGGGTGTAACGGATCTTTATGGAGAGGGGTTGAGATCGTAGGTGATTTAAAAATTTTGACATTAGAAACTCCCACATAGGAGTTGGTGGCAATGCCTTTATTCTGATTATTTTTACATCCACCCATAGTGGTCCAACCATATTCACAATTTGTCTTAGGAATATTGACATTAGGATTTGAAACAACTCTATTAAGTGTTGTTAATAAAGTGATAAATCATGAATCTTGTGTTCATATGGTGACATCGAGAACCAAGTACTAGGCAAGTTAATATAGAGCACCCTTTGAATGTCGATAGATTCCTTAAGGTCATGAAAAAAGTATACTTACACAAGAATGTTTGTGCGCAGTCTAAAATGGTCAATTGATGCGTCAATCTGATCTAAGACGAGACAATACGGCATGGGCAACCAGGAAATTCTATTTACATCAAAACCTTAAGAGCGATATCTTTAAGAGACCGCAAAATATCGTGCCCATAGAGATAACATGAGCATTGAGCTCCAAACATACCAAGTCAAGGACATCTACATAATGGTTGTAGAGTGAGTCGAGCCAGAAAAAGCAGAACAAAATATCCTTTAATCATCTTCTAGGCTACGTCGACTTTATACCATGTTGGGTCTAAATAGATTACTCCCAAGTTTTGAGCATGCTTTAAGAGGGAATCCTCTGGCCAAATAACTTATTAAACTAAATTATTCAATCCATTTGCAAGCAACATCAAATTTAGAAACATATAACATATGAGGAAGGGTATTACCTCGTGAAACACCTTCGGCACTAACTCGTGCAGACTAATTCCCTGGAATCACCATCATAACTCATCACAATTTCAATAACTAGGCGTTGGTTGTGGGAAGCCATACAAAAAAAAAGGCTTGCCCATGGGAAATGTTTCCTAAAAGAGCTCAATAAATGAAAAAACATGCAAAAATATCTTTGCAACTATGAAAAAGGCACAATATGATGATAGAGCCAAGCATTACACTATGGTGGTGTAACATAAAAACCATCGCAGAGTGCTCTCACCAAAATCTTTGAAGACACTTTAAAAATGGAAAGTTAAAAGCCACGAAATATGAGGATGAACAACAATAACAAACTTTAATGAAATATTGCACTGCAACTATGTTAAAATAGAATAAATTTTTGAAAGATACTCTTTAGTGGGTTTTACACACCAAGTGGGTCAAAATCAAATTTATTATGAAATCTGCAAGTTTGATATTTTACAACATATCATACCCATCAAATTTGAAAAAATAATGAGAAATAAACAATGTTTGTACTCTCCATATGAAATTTTTCAACATACAATCTTCAATTTGGAAATTAGAGAGACATCCACCAAAATAATGGGTGTTTGATCTATCTTTGCTAAGGATGGAAAGTACGAGTGCCCATGAGTGATAGCTTGAGTGGTAAAGTGGGCAAGGTCCTTCCTTACCCACCTAAGTTCAAATCTCAATGGGCACCTTGTAATGTGTTAAGTGGATAATGTGTTAAACCTCAACATGGGGGTTCATGATTGACTTGTCCCAACCCTCCTTGGTCGTTATAGGAGAGTCATCTAAGTGAATGTCCATATCATAACAATGCTCCAAATTAAGGAGATGCGAGGGGCACAAAACGTGTATGGAATGGGTCAATCACATCTTAAGACCATCGAGCCAAAGTTACCAAAGTTTATTAGACCCATAATTTTTAGTATCAAACACATTGAATCATAGTTTTTCTTCTTTACAAATGAAAATTACATTTCCCGCAAACCCGAAACCCAAACACCATAATTCCTAAAATTTCGTATTTTGATTTTTCCCTCAATACGATGCTATATTTTTTTCCCCCTCGTATGATTCTATATTTGTAGACTTGGTAACCATGATTAGAGCAAAACTAACTTAAGTATTATCTATCCAGTAATTTTCTTTTAATGTGGCTTTCTCATGGATTTTTGGTTGTCTATGACATTTAAGGCGCACTTGTCAAAAGTCCAAATGCTTCAAACAACAAGAAAGTAGGATTCTTAAAGTGAAGGTGAAATCAATATATATATATATATATATATATGATAAGAGTTATTTCATAATTCCCTTTTCTACTATTGGGGATAGATAAGCATTTTAATAACGTCCACAAGATCAAAACAATATGTGGGGTCCGATGAACCAAAAGCACAACCAAGGGAGTGAAAATGTTGAAAAAGAGAAGAATTTAACGATTTGACCCTAGTTCAAAAGCATGTCATTGTTCTACCTCTTATGGCTCATTCTCTTTATGTCGAACTTGGTCATAAATTCTCCATTTTAATCAATGTTTTATGTTTCAAATATACTAGACATTAACACACCCGTAGATTGTCCGAGTACCTAGCTCGGATGTTGTCATATATGGAGCATTCTATGATATAGTATCATTTTGTCTCAAACATCCCTAATGTGTAAAATAGGCATATCCTCTCCTCCCACCTTTCGAGATCATCCACCTCCCCTTCTTATAGCGAGTTGTGTGATCCCATTCTCAATTGAGCTATGGGCATCTTCATTCTCCATTTGATATTTGCCCTTATGTAGGTTTTTTGGTCATGCGAATGAGCGGGGTTGAACTCAATCATGTAGTAATGCTTTTTCTCCCTTTTGTTTTGTCCACGTGCTTAGTTTAAATGTTTACCTCACATAATTCTTTATCTCTTGATTGCTTGTTTGGCATTCATGTATGTTAATACCCCACTTATCTACCCATATTTTGTTACCCTTTGAAGGCATGTACATATAGGCTTCAGTTTGCTATTACGTTTACTTCTTCCAAAAAAGCACACTATGCCTTGTGGAAAATCAAATTTATTTCTTTAATGTTTTCTAATGTTGTGCAAGAAAATTTTCGGAATATTCCTCTCATGTTATTGGAGAATATTCCATTATTTTACTTCAAACTATAGTTTTGATGATGCAAGAGTACACGAATTTTCTGATTAATAAAAAAACATGAATTTTCAAATCTTTCATATCTATAGTTTGAACATTATAATTATAAAATGTTGACGCATTGCAGTAAATGATGCAAGTACAACATTAAAGCAACAATAAATGTTACACTAATTGAACCCGTTTTAGATACGAGATACTGAGATCCGAAGTCAATCAATAACTAATCGATCGCGGATTTATCGCGATTGCTTTATTGATATATTGTTAAATGGGTTAAATTAGGGTTACAGATTTATCTTCGTGTGCGGCCTGATTTAACCCATAAAGGTATTGATTTTAGGACGGTCGCCGACTATTACAAAGAGCTTTGTTTATCACAGTTTCGTAACATTCTTTTATTTAATTATGAGACTATTGAAATGCAACTTTTTCCAGTTATTAATCCGGTTCGACCAAAAGAAATGCAACTTTAAACTCGACAAAATCGATAATCCTTGACAACATATCTTATTGCAAAAGACTCGATACGTTTTTATGCTTTTATACTATTTAATTAAGATAGCTAAGTCGATTTAAAGCTATATTTGACTAATATGAACATAAGATAAATTTACAAATATGTGAGTTACAACTAAACATGTTTAATTAAAGCTTTAAACCGGTGTGGCAAGGAATGGAGACACACGTCACGATTCCACGGCTTTCCTTATCAATTCCGCCTTACAAACACTAACTTGCGGAATTAACGTAAACACAAAGCGATTTAGTCGGGTGATCATACATGTGGCTATATTTCATTAGCAAAGGATATCTAAAGTCTGACACTACAAAAAACAGTATATATGCGGTGTTTTACTATTAGTTCACGCTTCACAGTGCAACATACAAGAAAAAATGTCATTTAATAAGCGAAAACAACCCATTAATCGTACATACGTGGAATTATTTCAATGGTTCACTTTTCGCAGAGTGACACAGTTATGACAAAAGAAAGCAATAAGAACGTGGACAAGTTCTATTAGCTCACATTCGACAAAATCTTAATATAAAGCAAAGTAGCGGGATCGGCGACTTAATCTTATTGGTTAACCATTGTCAAGGCTAACAAAGATTGACAACGTGAAATGCGAAGAGACTCGAGATCTATTCTATTGGGTCGGGTTTCGCATTAGGAGAAAACAAGTTAACATAAGTTTGAATTTGTGAAGAGCATGGAATGTCCCCATTGGCTCATACTTTGCAATGGTCAAAAAGATCTATTAAAGTTTTGACACGACAGAGATACATGGTGCTTTGGTATTGGCTATAACTTCGTAATATTATACATTACCTTTGAAACATAGAGTTAATTGTATTCCAAGGAAAGCTTTTGGCTACGAAAGCGAGAAAAGATAGAAAAAGAGATAATACGACTATGAAAGACAAAAAAAAGATAATTCGGTTCGAAGACGTCATTAAATTGCAATATTATACTTTTAAACTGTATAATACGATGCATTACATATATCCAGTCTTATTTTGCATTAATTCTACAAGATCTTTTAAAATAACGAGACATACATATTCAAAATTTTGTATTTCATTAATTTATTCTTGCAATTTATTGTTCTTAACAAAACAATTGCAAATTTTAACGATATACATAACAAAATAATCAAAATGCATTCATTTACATGTTTATCTAAATAATAGAATATTTTCATAAGCACATTGCAATAAATAATGCAAGTACGAAATTAAAGCAATAGTAAATGTTACACTAATTGAACCCGTTTTAGATACGAGATACATATCCAGTCAATCAATAACTAATCGATCATGGATTTATTGCAGTGCTTTATTGATATATTGTTAAATGGGTTAAATTAGGTTCTGATTTATCTCGTGTGCAGTGTCGATTTAACCCATAAAGGTATTGATTTTAGGACGGTCGCCGACTATTACAAAGAGCTCTATTTATCATAGTTCTCGTAACATTCTTTTATTTAATTATGAGACTATTGAAATGCAACTTTTTTCCAGATTAATAATCCGGTTCGACCAAAAGAAATGCAACTTTAAACTCGACAAAATCGATAATCCTTGACAACATATCTTATCAGCAAAAGACTCGATACGTTTTATGCTTTTATACTATTTAATTAAGATAGCTAAGTCGATTTAAAGCTATATTTGACTAATATGAACATAAGATAAATTTACAAATATGTGAGTTACAACTAAACATGTTTAATTAAAGCTTTAAACCGGTGTGGCAAGGAATGGAGACACACGTCACGATTCCACGGCTTTCCTTATCAATTCCGCCTTTACAAACACTAACTTGCGGAATTAACGTAAACACAAACAGTTTCAGTCAGGGTGATCATACATGTGGCTATATTTCATTAGCAAAGGATATCTAAAGTCGACACTACAAAAAAAGCATATATATATGCGGTGTTTTACTATTAGTTCACGCTTCACGGTCTGCAACATACAAGAAAAATGTCATTTAATAGCGAAAACAACCCGTTAATCGTACATACGTGGAATTATTTCAATGGTTCACTTTTCGCATGAGTGACACAGGTTATGACAAAAAGAAAGCAATAAGAACGTGGACAAGTTCTATTAGCTCACATTACGACAAAATCTTAATATAAAGCAAAGTAGCGAGGATCGCGACTTAATCTTATTGGTTAACCATTGTCAAGGCTAACAAAGATTGACAACGTGAAATGCGAAGAGACTCAGATCTCTTCTATTGGGTCGGGTTTCGCATTAGACAGAAAACAAGTTAACATAAGTTTGACTTTGCGAAGAGCATGGAATGTCCCCATTGGCTCATACTTTGCAACGGTCAGAAAGATCTATTAAAGTTTTGACACAGCAAAGATACATGGTGCTCTTGTATTGGCTATAACTTCGCAATATTGTACATTACCTTTGGTGTCAGGGCAGACTTAGAAACATAGAGTTAACTGTATTCCAAGGAAAGCTTTCGGCAGTGCGAAACAGAAAAGACAAAAAAACAGATAATACGACTATGAAAGACAAAAAAGATAATTGATCAAGACGTCATTAAATTGCAATATTATACTTTTAAAGCTGTATAATACGATATGTTACATATATCCAGTCTTATTTTGCATTAATTCTACAAGATCTTTTAAAATAATGAGACATACATATTCAAAATTTTGTATTTCATTAATTTATTCTTGCAATTTATTGTTCTTAACAAAACAATTGCGAATTTTAACAAGTATACATAACAAAATAATCAGAATGCATTCATTTACATGCTTATTTGAATAATAAAATATTTTCATAAGCACATTTAGCAGAATCAACAAAAGAATTAACTTCTTTCCATTATCTTTTCAACGAGACTAAATTCACAAAGTCCTTAAGACTCTTTTGTAATTATTTCTCTCTCATAATGATTCATTCATAATTCATTCAATCCTTGTTCATGTTCCCTCTCTTTGTTTACATTTACATCTCTTTTTATAATACATCATAGGTGGTTACAAACCAACACAATGGTTTCCACACCCTTTCACTTTAATTAAGCATCTTTAATCAAATGCTCAGGATATTCATTCCCACATTAATCAAATAGCTTATTACAACATCTTTATAAAGAATCTTAACTCAAACTTGTATTAACAAGTCTCAAATCAAACTTGTCTTTAACAATCCAACAAGTCTTTTAATGCTTTAAAAGCTTTGGGGATTTAGTCACATAACAAGTACAATTCCCGTAACGCGTTGTTTAGCACAGTTCTCACCGCCCCCGATTTGCTTTCCACGTGGCGGCCTTTGATTCGTTTTTTGACGCACCGCGTGGCTCCTCCCGATTCGTTGTGGAGTCCGGTTTTGCCGACGTGTTCTTCGACACATGATTCCCCTTTGGGCTCCCTATTTGGCCCACGTGTATTTCCTTCCACTACCTTGTGCTTCCCTCCAGACCTGAAAATTTATTCATCCCGACTTATTCTGGGGCTTGGAGTCCACTAGAGGCCCATCTCATTGCGCTGCCCCAAAATGGTGTCACGTGGCATCCCTTCGTCGTTTGATCCTTGCCATGCGTTGGCTTCAAATTCCATTGTTTGTCAACGTGCTAACTACATCCTACCACCACGGACCGAATTTTTTTAAGATCGCCTCATTTTATGGATTTCACGTCTCGCCGAGCCGTTGCATAGAGGAATGCCAAAATGATTACGCATGGCTCTCTCCGCTACTAGATCTACACCACGTGTTCTCACTTTAGCAAAATACGACGTGTTCCGCCTTGGCCCGACACTTTCCCAGTTTCAATTGTAGATAATGCTATGCTGTGAATATTTGATTTTGTATAATACTACCGACTTCATGAGACACATCATAGAATTTGATTTTATACATCAAATTTTCAAGCTATCAATTAAGATCTAAGCTTTTAACTTATGTGTATATATGCAAAAAGTTTAGAACATGTAACAAACAAAACAACAACATGCAATTGTCTCCTCTCAAAGACAATTAAACCCTCTTCGATTCGGATACAAGTCCATATCAATCAATTTGTATATGGTAAAATGAGTGGATATTAGGGTTACTAATTTCACCCATAATGGTGTTGATTTTAGGGCAGATGTTAGAGAGAGCTCCATTTAGCATAGTTCTCATAACATTATGTAAGGGAAATGTATTTACCCTCTCTGTTTGGTTGCAAGAGTCGGGGCGGACCCAAAATTATTGTCCTTTTGTTTATCCCAGGGACTTACATCCGCCTAGGGGCCATCGCCTTAGTTTTGACGGAATGGCAACACTGTACTCATGTTGGCCACTTGATCCACACCATCTGTTTCATCTCCCCGGCCGCCGCGTGTCCTCCTTTGATCTTGCCTCCGCGTTGACCTATACCCAGGCCCAACACCTTGATCAACCTTGGTTGATTCCGGGGGTTTCAAGTCCGTGGGAGCCCATCTTGTTGAAGAGTGTTGGAATGATGACATGTGTCTCTTCCGGCTAACGTTCATCCCTGCTTCTATGTTGGGCGATTAAAATTGACAGGCAAATGAACGTCCCACGGGTTTTCAAATATTTCAATGCTAAAGCGCATCGGCTTTCCTCAAATTTGACATAAACTTTGTTCAAAAACTCTCTTCGGCATGATTTGCCATTCCATGGCCTTGTTTTATTTGATCAACGTTACTTGCTTTCATTCAACTCTTATTTTATTAATGCCTTTGGCCACCTATCTTCCTTCATGCCCTCTACTTTCTTTATGTAGCATAGAAGACAAATCATAATATCAACTTCTATTCGAAAAATACTTGTTTCTGGAAGGGTTATCTCGCATGGAAATGATGCTTTACTCTTGAAAGTACTTGTGTTCAAACTTTTTGGATTCTTTCTATTTGTCTCCACTTTAGCCACGACATGCCACTAGCCCAAACTTAACATCCGTAGAGTACCACTAAAACTACCAAGTAGCCCAACCCTAACCTTGGTGGTCTTCCAATCCCACAAATCAGCATTTTTGCACTTGTTTTGGAGAGAGTACAATCCTCTCCACCCTTCTTGGAGTCTCTTCAAGGAAGCTAAAGTCTTGAAGTATTAAAATATAGGTTTTAAATTTAGTGGATAAGCATTTCCTTATTAGACTATTGTTGGCTACTGAAAATATGTGCCCAAGCACACCAAATGAGGATCGGTGTCTCAATAGCAACAATGGTAATGCCTCAAGGTGTGGGATTCTAGCTCCTTGAGGCAGACCTCCGAAGAAAACTGACTCTTTCCCTAACTATTCTAATGCTACAACTAATTTAGACTAAGCTAACAATTATAAGGAAAGGGAGAAAGAAACAGCTAAAAGTATAAACGGTGATACACCAAACAAATTGGGGATTACTCTCCCTTTGTCCATGATTGACACAATGCAATAGAAACATGTAAATGCAACTCACACACGGTACATCATACAAGAGAACAGAAAGGCAAGAGAGCAATAACACAAGCCAAAGGGTGGTATAAGCCACAATAAACATGATATTAATGCTCGAGACATGCAGGATCTGCTACAACCATGAAAGAAGCACCGAATGCATTTACAAAAGCTCAAAAGCAAAGGTTTGAAACCCAAGGGGATACTTGGCACTCAAAAGAGCAGAGTAACTTTGTGTCTAAAAGAGAAAGAGTTCTTTTACAATAAGACCAACCCAGCTTTTATAGAACAGGAGAAGAGAAACAGGGGGGAAGAGAGGGGGATATGCTTGAATATTAATGCTATGGTTGAATGGACCCCGAAAACATATTTTGAAACTTTCCCCAACTGAAAATAAGCATGCTTGGTGGGAAGAAATGGCAGTTGGCAATGATGGTTGTTTTTATCCCCAAAATGTGGCAGATGACGACATAAAACCGCCTCCATCTAGAAACACTCCTCAAGAGCTTACCAACGGATCTAATTTGGCACAATTTGGAGTTGTGGAGCCGAAGTTATCACTGCCTAAATTTTCCCTAGTTGTGATGCACAAATGACGACCGCATGGCCATCAAATTTACCCTTTGAGTCGCCATTGCCACTTGTCTTCTGCTCTGTCCTAACCTCTACAGACTTTTGGCTTGCGTGCGCAATTGAAAAGTTTGGCACACTCTTTGACAGGGTTTTGAGTGTTGCCCATGCATGTGAGATCTCCGCCATAGTCTTGTGCAGGCTTTTAGGATGCGCGCACACATTATTTTTCCACCAAACACAACCACAGGTTATTGACTTGCTCTTGGCAACAACTACATTAAGCACAGTGCCTAGCTTTTTATTTCCCCGCGGCCACAAATGACAGATGAATTGAATTTCAGTAATATCATCTTTGAGATGGTCAACTCCACATGGCTTCCTCTTCCTCTCTATGGTCTCAAAAGACAGATCAATTAAATTCCATTGAACTCATATTTGTGATGATCAAAGACGCACTTCAGCACGAGACATGCTGATGCAGCTATAGAATCAGTTACCACAGATTCTTAATAGGTCATCTATTCAACATAAAAGTCAAAATATATCTGAACTCGGTGATTAGAATTTGCTCAAAGTTCAAGTTAAACCTTGGCATTAAGGAGAAATAATGCAAATCCCTTGGATGCCTAGGCCCAGCAATTGGAATCATACAAATAATCGGTTGAGCCGTTCAACAACAAGAAAAACCCTCTTCAACACATTGAAGCAAAATGCTAATTGCTTAGTGTTCCTGGATGATATATCATCAAATATCTTAAGATTTAGAAGAATTGGAGAAGAACCGATCAAGACTTGGGGTGCGATTACAAAAGCTCTTTGTTGTGAAATCTATGAAGTGAAACTTTTGCAATACAAAACAAATTCCATGTCCTGGTTATGATGGCGATCCTTGATGCAGCAGAATAAAATTAGTCCGACACATCAAAGAGGAGATTTGCCATTGCATACAGGTAATAATTGAGAAAAACAGTATCACCTTATGTATTCTGCTTGATATGATTTTTGTTGCTGTGCAGTTTGCACATCATTTTTCATAGCTAGCCGATACTTAAATACCTTCAATGGGTCATTCTGACTCCAAACACGAGATCATGTTACCTTTTTGTAAGTAGTGGCGATAGGGATTATATGATGGATAGACTGATAGATATGTTCCTGCTCATGTTTCATCATCAACGGCTAGATAATGGGAAGGGGCAATATGCTCCTCAATTTGTCATCATTTTGGCAGTTCCTGTTTAATTTAAATCAATTAAAAGAATGCTCCAGAGCATCCTTGAAATGCACCAGTTCATTATTCTCCCTGTAGATGTTTCAAAATGCTCTGCATCTTACACTTCTATCACTGATTTTAATGTTGGCTACAGCTTTTGCTAACCTCTAAAACTCGGAGATATTGTCAGCTTCGTCTATGCACAGCAACCATTTCTGAACATTTAGGTTTTCTTTGAGTACCCTAGAAAGGAATATTATATTATTAGATGTAATTCTGCATAAGAATCAGGCAATATAAACAAATAGCATAACCCATATACAAGCAGCCAAGCGAGCACCACAAGCTCCCCTGCTCATGGTTAGTGTAGTGCCCTGCATGCCTCACCCTATATTGCACTAATTGTATTGAACTGGAAAATATTTTTAAAATTGGTGAACATGTGATGGCCTTAAGGATACAATGAAAGAATATTATTTTGTTGGAATTAATAAATAAATTAGACTTGCCCAGAGTGAGACATTGCATATATCACATTTTCAAAAAAATAAGTCAGGAATATCAGTCACTGATGGCAGTTCACTACTAATTTTTCAAAATTGCTCAACAGTGCAGGAGGATTGGATCTCCAGCTGAGAAGGAAATGTAGTAGCACATTCTTTATTCTAGTTACAACCATCTATTAATGATAGCTATAACATGGAATGTGAATCAGCCACTAAACTAGTCAAGAAAGCTAACTGGAGAGCAAACCTTCAACCAAAATAAAGATGAATTTGGTAATGAGCACATTATTTTACAGCAGTAAAGCATAATAGTATACATGAGTGGTTATAAAATATTTTCCACTCCTTTCTATTAATACAGACAAGTGCATCTTCTACTTGCATGTTGATTGTTGGGGTTACTAACCCAGCTTACAATAGCTGGACCGCTGCAATTGCAGGGATCTTCTCTCGCAATTTCTGTGTTATAGCAACGCGGACAGTCATAACTTCAGCTGCAGGTCCACTAATCCGAACCTTCACAATTGGATCGTCAATTCCAGCTACTTCAACCTCACCTCCCCCTGTGCCTGCCAGATAAGGCCTTATTTCTGCAAGAATCTGTGACATAACCAATGAATCAGTGGAAAACACTTGGAAGCATGTCAGTGCACGCCAAAACAGTGATAAGGGTTCAAGACTTAAAGAAAACGTAGAAGGAAATACACAATCTCCCATTTGCGCACTTTTGACTAAATTGGAACACTCGTGCTAAAACTGAGATTGGAAATTCACTTCAACATCATATCATAGACAAAGCTCATTTCCATTGAAAGTAATTATACTTATGAGTGCCTCTAAAAAGAAAAACCACTGAAAAAGTCAACTAATTATTAGTATGTCCCAAAAGCAGTTTCAATCTTCTCCTCACTCACAGTGCAGTTATTATAGTGAAATAAATTTCATTAACATGCTTCAATTACATATCACAAGGGGCCCACTATGTAGAAAACAGAAACTGGTAATATGTACAAGAGCAATCCTATTAATGGTAAGTAAAGGGAGTAGTGTAATCTGAGGTGTGTGTAAAATTCTGGTCAGAAAAATACTTGGGGCTTATGTGATTAGAAAGAAATGACATTATTAGTGGATGGGCAACAATACTATAAGACTGACAATCGTATATGAAGGTAAAGAGGGTTCCACCTGAAAAATGCTAAAGATAATGTGCTGGAAATAATCTTTAGATAGCAAGGGGTATGTGACCATTACCCTTGCACTATAGCAATTACAGGGCACATGTGTCTCTCCAATCATCCACATTATTGACTTGACCACGATAAAATGCTACCAAGGTGATCAAACACTGTAATCTACACAAAGTACTTCAGACAAATTAAGCGGTCTGTATTTAATAAGTGTCCAAAGAGGAGAGAACTGACTACCTGGGATTATTTATAGATGATGGTGAGTCATGATCTGTACTAGGACACATTCCATTCTCATGTGTGAACAGTCCCTGGGAAAAGCCTTTGATGTTTACATCTTATTTTGTCAGTTAACATTTCTGCTTCTTATATCAATCAGAAATAGTGTCTTTGTCAAACATGCGGTGATTAACCAACTCTTTAGCTTTTTATTGCATATTAATAAGCGAGTAAATGTTAAAAGAAACTTTGAACTTTTCAAGTTGACTGGAAATTCTTTGGCAGAATTCATGACTAATTTTTATGATTAATTTCTAAGAGAGTATGAAGACCCAAGAGTGCATTTGCGGCAGGCATTTATGATTTCCTACCTTGCTATTGTTGAATATTTATACTAAAAACCATCAGTTAGACAGTTGGAAACTGCCTCTAACTGCATGTAAACTGAAAACTGAATGTAACCACCTCTCCTAAATAAATATACTCTGCTGCGTCCATTCTGGGAAGTGCAGTTTTGTCCTCTTATCATTTTCTCACTTAGTTTTTCTGCTAAGAGCTATTACAGGATAAACTAAAAAAGCAGCTATCAAGGCATCCATCAGCGAGGCTAACATAGAAGTTTGCTATTCCAATGACTGAAATATACTACTATTTGCTGTTGCTTCATTTCAAAATATATTATGGACACCCTAAATACTCAAAATTAGTTCTGTGATTTTTAATCTGATTAATGCTGAACACAACATTATCAACAATGAACTCATTCTTTGTTTCACTTCTCCCAATCATTTCTGCAAATTTTGCAGTCGCTGGGTTGGCCAAATGTTTGGAGTTACAGCACAAATATGAAATTGATTATCATTAGCACTCAGAAGTGAAAATTCTTGGCACTCGAACCTTTCTGAGCATGATTTCTGTGTCAAAATGGGTATGACAATGTCCAAGGCTGGGTCAAGTACCAAGTGAATTTTGATGAGATAGATACCCCCTTGGACATATTCTAAATTCAATGGTATATTCCCCATGCATAAACTAAGACAGTGTGTCAATGTTCTCAATTTTAGCAAACAGCAAATCAAAATTGTACAGGTGGGACAATGCTATTTGTAGAAGTCCATTAACTTTGTTACCACTCTCAATCTCTCTATCATCAGACAAGCTCCATCAAATATGGGTTCCACATATTGACCCAAATTAAGGGAAATCACGCCACAACTATGTCACAAATATGAAAGTCCTGCAAACCACCTTGGGAAGTCTCACCCACCACCTTAGGAAATCCCAACACCAGGGCAGCACACCTCAGAGCCAGCTCAATTACTGCCACAGCTCCAACAATTCAAGGTAATTCCAGAACTGTTACTGACTTTCTTCTTACACTGCAAGTCATGTATCTACTTTTGGAATATAATTCAGGGCTTGTGCTTTAAGACTGTGGAGAGAGCTTTTGAGAAATTGTGATGCATAACATGCTTTGTAATGCATACATAATACTCAGATATTTCGCACCTGGCAATGCCACTCCAGAAATTCAAAAACCTGCGCTGTCAAAATTAGGTGCTTGAAATTCTAAGTAGCCAACTCATTTGGATACGAGTGCGGATACGGAGTATCCGATACGCAGATACGGCAAAAAAAATTGGCCACAGATACGGCATTGGATATGGCCGTACAATATATATATATATACAACCACATATTATGCATATGAAAAACAAAACAAGCTAAATAACCACAACAAACTACTCATACATTCATAATTTCATTTGTCCCTACCATATCTAGTTGAGGTGTTTATTACATTTATGATTTATCTCATACATACTATTTTTATCCATGTTTATGATGGCTTGTGTTTAGTACCTTCTGTAGAATAGTGGAATAGTGGTGCTGTGAAAACTGTAATTTCTGCTGTAATGATATATTAAATTTAAACTAGAAAAAAATAAAAAAATAAAAACACAGTTTTGGGCCTGGAAACGCCAGGATATGGCCAGGCAGGTCGGGTATGGCCAGGTATGTCTGCAGACATACCCGGACCTGCCTGGCCGTTTCCTGGCATGTATCTGGGTCGTACCAGTACCAGGTGCCCTAGAGGTGCCGTATAGGCTTGAAAGTACTTTCTGCTGGCAATTCTGGGATTCAACAAACACGAGGATAAAAACACGCCCCTCGATTTAAATCGGCACAATACTAAAATTAGGTAGTTGCAGTACACTAACTTTGGTCTACGCACTTGGCAATATGGCATTTTGCACTTATTTTAAAATATCTCCCATTTACACACTATTTGACCAACCTAATGCATCTTTCCCCTCTACCCCCACTCTTTAGTCCTCTAGATGACGGCCTTCGATGACAGCCTTCTCCAGTTCAGCTTATCAGAGACACTTGAAGTCTGCTATTGAATATCTGTCCAGACCCTCCTCTATCTCATTCCAGGGTTCCATCACCCTTGGACAGTTTTGTGGGGCTTGGACAGCACCGGTCCCTCCAAGACCCACAAAATTGTCCTAGTCTCTAACGGTCATAATTTTAAATGGGCATCTTGGCTTAGTCAGCCTGGGCAAGCGTCTAGAGTCAGTTGAGCAGAAAAACTAACAAAAGGTCTACTTTAAATACAGACACACCCCTCTATCTCACTCCAAGGTTTTATCACCCCTGGACAGTTTTGTGGGGCTTGGACAGAATCCGTCCCAATACTGTTTAGGACCCACGAAACCGTCCTCCATGTCTCCAACGGTCATAATTTCAAATGAGCATCTTGACTTAGTCCTTAGAAAGTACCGGACCTAGTACTGTCTAGGACCCACGAAACCGTTTTCCCTATCTCTAACAGTCATAATTTTCGAATGGGCATCTTGGCTTAATCAATTTGGTTGAGATTATACGGTCGGTTGAGCGAGAAAACTAATGAAAGGTCAACTATAAATACAAACACACCTAACCATTTAGGAGCATCTAGGGTCGTCTGCAGACACACTAAGAAGGTCATGGAGAAGCACTAAAACATTTTATTCCTTAGAGCACATCATCACAACAGCAAGCTGCAAATCTGAAGTCATCTTATTGCTGCCCTAGATCGCATATTGAGCTAAATTTGGAGTACAAGTGCATGTTGCCAAGTGTTAGGGCAGAATCAGGCTCATCTTTTATTGAATATTTTGTATTGCAAACATCTCATCATATGTTTGGGAGAACTACATGCAGCTTGATCCCACTTGAAGTATTGGTATTGTTGGCAATGCCCATCACATCACACGGGTGTGGTGATATTGTCCAACCCACCCATACTAATCCATTTTGCAAGCCAAGTGAAGAAAACTAGGGTTTGAAGACATCAAAAAGACAAATCTGATCAACCAGAAAAGCAAGCATACAGTCATAGGTGAACCTGCACAGTCTAGACTCTAGAGCAAGGAGATATGGAAACCCTTAGGATTCCTTCGTGAGCCCTCAGGACAGTACCTGGTCCAAAACAATTCAAGGCAAACAGTACCATTGCCGATACCATCCAGCCCCTACAAACGTGTTCAGATCAGGGTTTCAGACTTCTGCAATCTTCTAAGTACCTTGATGACACCCCATTCTGCTTCTAAACACTACCTAAGCACATTGTCTTTCCAATCCAAATGGATAATTTTCTGAGTTTGCTCCATATCTTAAGCCTAATTGTACTTTGGCAAATTGTGAATGGTATATTGGTCAATTAATCAAGCTTTTGCATAACCTAGGACTATTTTAGGACTGCCTTTGATAGTCTTGATTTATTGTAATTCATTGTGTTAAATTAGGTAAATAAAAATCCAATTTTAACATTACATTTTAGTGAACCCGCTCTATAATCGAATCACGCAACCTAAGGTTTCATTCTTTAGCTGTAGGGCTTCAAGTTTGAGTTTTTTTATTTTAGGGTTTTATCCAAACCTGACTTGCTTGTGCATTCTTTAATGAATATGTCATCTATGGTTCACCCAATACATGAAATTTTGTCTAATGATGTAGATGTGCCTTCTATGTGAGCTTCTCCATTATATGGTAGGGTTCCCCTTTCTTTATATGACATGGTAAACCAAGTTACATCCCTTAGCTCCCCTCCTAAGCCTATCTTACACTTAGATAAGCCTTTGTGTGGTACTCTCTTGAAGTTAATTTTCCTCTTTGAAGCTCACCAACCTAAATAGCTCACGTGAATTTACAATTAAATGAACTTTGTAATAATCTCATGGGATATCGCTTGGTACAATGACGTGGTAGACCATTTTGTGATTATCATACAATCAATGGACATAATACAGAGGAGTGTTGCGCTTTACAAAGTTGGATTGAGGGACTTACTCATTATGACCGCATTACAATAGATCAATTTAGTACGAAGTTACGAAGTATAAGGACATGGGTGCCAAAAAAGAACATATTAAGCATACACCCTTTTGCTAATAGAACCAACCATAAATCATGTGAAAGAAAAGGGGCAATCAAAAGAGGATTTTATGGAACATTCCAATGTGCACATAACTAAGGAAACATTGCAAGACAAGTGAGCAAGTTAATAGTGATAGTAATGATCAAGATTCACAAGAAGATAATTATATACTATCATGTCCCTTTTTGGAGGATGATTTCTAAAGACCCTAACCCATTCTTTCCCGTGGGTTTAAGGAGAAAAGCTAGGGGAAATCTGAATTATATTTTTATTGTTGCTTAGATAGTTGTTTTCATTTATTATTATTTATCCTATTGGAAGCACTATGCTCCAATAGTGAATCTTTAGTAGTTTAGTAATAATGGTATTGTGAGCATGTAGGCTCCAATTACCCTTTTAATATTTAAAAGCAATTACTTAAGGGGTCGGCCATGATGTAATGATTGTTTAAAGCACTCCTTATGCCTATTTAAGGAGGTTGTTTGGGCATTAATGAATCATTTTTGGAGATTATTCTTATTTTGGTGAAAGTTGGCTAGTGTATCCCTTTTACTCTCTCTCTCAAGGACGAAACCCCTTGGGTTGAGAATCTCTTCCAAGGACGAAAACCTGGTTGGGCAAACTTGTGAAGAACAAAACCCTCCATAAGGTTTTTGGTATGCAAGTTGGTCTGAAAAGGAATAAAGTATCTTTTTTTATGAATAAGATCTTATATTATATTAATAAGTAAAATGATACAAGATTATTCACAAAAAAATCGGGCAATATGGAATAAAGTATCTTTCTCTTGCAAGTGTTGTCTCTTTGGTGCAAAATATATTTTATTTCAAGTGGAGCGACCTACATTGGTGTGGTAATTTGGTATGTGTGGTGATTCTTTGGCAAATCTGAAATTATCCTCTTGTTCTTTATATTTTATAAAGCCAATATCTTAAGTTTCATGAATTTTGGAGCTTCCAATGTTGAGTTGTGAATTTTTAAAATAACACTACAGACAAGGGTTTTATTGAAATTCATATCTCCAGATTTAGAGCATTAAAAATCAGTTTTCTTGCATGAGATGATTGCTGGTGATATCTAATAATTTAGAGAATTAAATAAAGCTAATTTGAAAGGTTTTGAAGGCATTTAAGTGGGTTAGAAACCCTAGACCAAGTCACTTCCACAGGAGCAGTGTTTTTAAAACCAATCGAACCGGAGCTGGAATCAGCCGATTCGACCAATTCATGTTTTTTTGGCACAATTCGCAATAAAACCGGACCAAAGTGCCCGTGGACTAGTTTTGCTTTGAACCAGCCAAGCTGGAAAAAACGCTTTTATACAACGCTAAAGTTGGAAAAAACAAATTTTTAATTAAACTTAGGGCCATTTTGCTATAAACAACTTTCTTACATGATGTATATTATATACATGAGCAAACTTTGCATATTTTGTGTCGAATTGTTGGACTCATGGTTTCTAATCTTTCAAATATATTATTTTCATTAAAATGTATATTTTTATGTGTTTTTAGTAAACCGATTCTTAAAGTTTGAACCAGTCCGATTCTAGTGTGGTTCCGGTCCGGTCCAACCCTTGACCGGTTCCGAGTCCGATTCCGATTTTTAAAACATTGATGGGGATCACACTTGAGCTTATATCAGATTCTCGGAGGAAAAGATCAGATTTTGAGCCAGCCAAGGCACATTTTCTATATTTTCGGCTTCAAATCTGCATTTCAAGCAAAGAAATTCAGCCAATGGAGAGACATTTGCCAAGGCTTCAAGCAGGGACAGCTAGGGCACGATTTGTAGCCATATCTAGGGCTATCTACACCCTTTGGGATTTCAAACCAGCATTTAGGGCATCATCTATGGGCAGATTTCTTCGATTCCGGGTTGCATATTCATCATTTGGCCTCTTCATGCCACCCAGGTGTCATTTATCAGAAAATTGTTGTAATCATACACGGGTATTTTCTTGGTTTTGGGTGTGAAAAATAAATAAGATAAATTCATAACCTTGCTGGAAAAATTATTTTCTTTCATGATTATGTTCCTAGAGGCTTCTTGGATGTTTTAAGCCTTTTGGGTATTCTAGATTATGGATATTTTGATCAATAAATAGAAATTTCAGAAATCTATGTTTTTGTATCAAGGGTTTGAAATAAAAATCAGGTCATTATCTTATTCTTGGCATTAACAGCTGATTGTTGTCATAAATTTCAATTTTTGTTATATTTTTGCAAAAAGGTCTGTGGGAATCTGATTTTACCCTAGGCGCTAGGGTTTGGAGAATTAAATTATTGAATATTCATTCTTTTCCAGAATTTATTGTTAGCTAAGTTTGCATACTTACAAATTTTATTTTTGGGGTTTTGGGGAAAACTCGTTTGGTACTAATTTTACCCCGAAAAGGACATTACAAAGTGGTAATGATCTCTTGATTGTGGGAAGAATTAATTTTTTGTAGATACTATCTGATGCATAGTCTATGAATCATGGAGTTAATGAGTAAAGATGAATTGAGAACAAAGCTTTGCAGGTCAGGGAAGGAACTTGAGCATCCACCTTATTCAAAAAAATGTTCTCGGTATTTTGGAGGAAGTGGCAAATTGTTTGTCCATGTTAAGACAATCAGATTCTAAGTCTATGTTTTGGGCAATGAATCCATTGGTGATTCATTTGGCTAGGCCCAAGCTTTTGAGACACTCGGATCCAAATGTGAGACTTGTAGTTATCACTTGTATTAGTGAAATTACAAGAATAACAGCTCTTGAACAGCCATACAACAACACCATGAGACAGACGTATTTCAGTTATTTGTGGAACACAAGTCCTCCTTTTGCTAAGAGGGTCACAATCCTAGAAACCATGGCAAAAATTAGATCTTGTGTTCTAATGTTAGATCTAGAATGTGATGATCTTATCCTCCATATGTTTGAACATTTCTTTGTTGTTGTCCATAAAAATCATACAGAAAATGTAGTAGCCGCAATGCAAACCATTATGACTTTGGTCTTGAATGAGAGTGATGATACTTCACAACAATTGTTATCCATACTAATGGCTGGTTTTGAGCAGAAAATATCACCAATTACAAGTGCACTAGCTAAAAGTGTGGTTGATCAATGTGAAAAAAAGTTGAAACAAGATTACTTAACCACGAAATGATAGCCGAATTACACAAGAACCTCGAGAAGAGGAACAAACATTACTCGTTGAATGCAAAATTGAAAAAGATGTTTTAGTCCAAAAGGTGCATGTCAATCTTCCAAAGATTGAGTCATTACCTTATGAGATGGATTTTCAAGACAACTATGGAAAGGCACTTGAAAAGAATAGTGGTGGTGATGCAATGTTATCAAAATCTTCTACTTCAGCCAAAGGAGGTAAGCATCTTGATTACAGCCCAAGGTATGATGATCATATTCCATATTCATTGCTCCATACCATACCGATGACGGAGAAAATTGGAGGAAAGATCATTCAAAAAGAAGAAGAAGAATATTTTAACGTCCACGAGGCTACCAAAGACAACCTATGGGACAACAGATCTTGCTAAAGATCTTTCTGGCATTCAGATATCTTGTTGGTGAGTTTGATAATCAACTCCCCTGTTTTTCAACCTTATTCTCGCTGAAAATATCTTGAAAGGATGTTGTAGCCATTGTGCTAGCAAATTGGGCCTTAATGTCATTGTAAGCATTACACTCCAACATGAAATGTTTCTCTGACTCCACTGCACTAGATGTGCAAAAGACACAGATTCCCTCTTCCCATGCCTCTTTAGGTCTTTTCCATCTTCTTGTTTCACACCCTGAAGATGATGTAAATTTTTCTCAATTGAACTATGAAGATCTTTGCTTTCCAAGGGATACTAGCCCCAATATAAACACGTTTGTTGATGATCACATGTAGAGTTAAATTCCTCCAAATAATACCTCTTCTTTCTCCCTAACGACTTTCCCCACATAACTTGGCAGAATTTATCTATAACAAAAGTTTTTATCTCTTGACTATTATTAGGACATGTATTCAAGTAAATGTTCCATTTTTTAAGCCATTTGTTGTTTTGATTCATCCATGACTTCTTTCTTTTCTCCAAAAACTCATTGAGGACAACCTTAGGCCATCTACTACCTTCCATTTGCTCGATCCTTTTTAGATATGTTATGAGATGAACCATAGCAATAGCTTCTAGAGGTACAACCCCATTTCAGCTAGAAGAATCTCATATGGGACCGAGATCTTTCATCGCATTGGTGGAGTTGTATATCGTTTTCGGGGCCATAACTATAATTACAATGGTCGTCAAGATTTCCCTTGATGATTTGGAAACATGCAACATCTGTCTATCCGAGCTGATCTTAAGGGCTCCCAAAGGGCTGACGGTTAACGAAGAAGATGTTTTACAAAGAAAAGGATGACATTTGCCTACTATTTGCAAATTAGGTAAAAGTGTCTACTTCAATCTTGTAAAGAACATTAGAGAAACTTTTGAAGACATGGAGCTGGTACGGATAAATTGCCGAGGAATGAAACCTACTGATTATAAAAGAATAGGTGTTAAACTCAAGGATCTGGTTCCTTGTGTGTTGCTTTCTTTTGATAAAGAGCATATACTAATGTGGAGAGGCAAGGAGTACAAAGTTAAGAATCCAATAGAAAATGCCCCAGTTCCTTTTGCTTATGGAAGTGAATGTGTTAGTGATGTTTCAACCAATTCCAGGGTTGCTGATATTCAGTTATCTGATCAAAGAGTTTGTACTAACTTGGGGGAATCAACTACTTCTTTGGACACAGAATTAGTGAAGCAAAGAAGTGTTTCTTCATCCAAGGATGCTTCTCTTGAAGACATAATGGCAAATAGTCAATGCAGAGAACCTCTTGAGGATGAATTGAACAAGTCACATATTTCAGTGCAGTCCACAGAGTTAATGTTTTTGGCTGAAAAGGTAGACATGATGTTGATGATTCCAAAGATGAAACAAATATAGAGTTAAAAGATTCAATTGAACTTGCAAATGCTTCAAAGAGAAGTGAAGCTGTACATGCGACAGACATGAAAGGTTGGTCAAATGCTACTAATGTCCGCAATTATGCTGGTGATAATTCATCAACTAATATTACAGCTGTTGCTGTAAATTCCTCTGAGACACCATCCGAATCAGTATGTTTTCCATCACCAGGAGTTGGGGTGTTTGATACAAAAATTATGGAGACTGCGGGGAATTTTAGTGTTGATTTTTTGTCAAAGCTTGATTGTCAAAAACAGAGTGATATGCATGGAGTTAATAATGTGTCTGAAGATAAAGATACTAAGGAAAAGGGAATTCCGACCACAAAAGAAGTTGATAGATTTAGTGAAACGTTAACACTCATTGAATGCTTATGGCAGAATGCAATAGAGTGACGGAAAGCTTTATTGTTGGATGGACCTGGTTTGGATCTAGACACTATTTTGGAAAAATCTGATGATTTTGCACAAAGGGCATTCCCAGGACCATATGTCAAGTATGAACAGGCTTTATCAGCCAGAAAGGGTGGTAATGACAGCAAAGAACTATTCCAGTTTTGCCATCATTCTAGGAAAAATAAAGGTGGGAAGATAGATCCTTTGAGTCACTACTGTTTGTGCATAATAGTGTGGGATCCCAGTGATAGATTGAGATCTATAAAGGGTAGAGTTTCTAATTTCAATAGCATTATTGCTGATGATTTTGTCATCCCATACAAATGGATAAGAGAGAAATCAGAATTGACCTTAGTTGAGCATAAGGAAGATATTGTAAATAAAAACTGGATTCAGTGGTTGGAGCACATGGATCAAATGCAGGGAATCAAAGCAAGCAGCCAGGGAACAATTCAGAATTCAGATAGGGCAGCAGCGTTCTCTTCTTACATTGGTAATAATACAGTTGCTAGTCTACCATTCAACATTGGCACACTAAAAAGTTATCTAACAGATGTTCATAAGCTTGATGGAAGGGGCCCAAATTCAGACATGTTTGCACAAGAATACAGACAAGGCATAAGGGGAAGAAGTAGTGATCACATATTGTGATCATGTTGCGAAGGAAACATGACAAGGACTGTTGTCATCATAAATCCCAGCTGTAGGGGTGCTACCCTCATTATTTCCAGCCACTATACTCCACCTTTTGCAGTTATACAAGTGTTTTCAATCATAAGACTCAGTGATGTTCAGTGTGTGGCTGCCATGGGAGTATTTTCAGCCATTGTATGGTTAATTCCGGCTTTTATATTGCTGATTTTTACAAGAGATTCTTGTTATGACAGCTGTTGTACCATTCTTATACTACTGATGTTCGGGATTATTGATTTTGGACTGTTGTTATCAGTCACATTCAGCCCCCAGGTTGCAAACTTTAAAGAATTTTTTCTTGTATCATGTTGTTTGTGGAGGGCTTCTGCCTTTGGACTTGCTGAAAGCAATTACTCCAGCTATCACACTGCTGTTTTGGTTGTCGTTTCAAATGAGCTATGGCTGTTGCAACCTTGTTCCAGCATGCAAGCAAGCTGTGTGGTAAAAATTCATGAGAGTATCAGCTTGCGGTACAGTGGTAAGGCTTTTAAAATTCAACGGAATTATTGCCATGCTCACTATGGTACTTTGCATGATGTTGAAGTGTGCACTCCCAAGGATGAAATGTGCTCCCGGCTTTTTAACTTCTAGTTGGATTAGAGTGGTGCAACAGAAGTATGGTGAAGATTTTCTGAGACAAGTGAAAATTGGATCCTGGTATTTGCAGAAAAGTTGGATCCTAGTATTTGCAGAAAAGTTGGATTAGAGTGGTGTAACAGAAGTATGGTGAAAATTGGATCCTGGTATTTGCAGAAAAGTTCAGTCCAAAGGAGTTGAAGAGTTAAGCTTGCAATTGCTTGAGGGTAAGCAATTTTGGGAGGGGAGGATTGTAATGTCCCCTTCTCAAAATTAATCCAGAGAAGACCTTTAGCCTATTTTTATTTCCTGTAGGTGTAAAAGGTGTAGTGAGGGAAATAATTTAACAATAACTTAAGTTGTCGAAAAAGTAACTTCATCTTATATTTATAAAGTGATTTAAGTTGTCGAAAAAGTAACTTCATCTTATATTCATAAAGTGACTTAAGTTGTTGAAAAAGTAACTTTAAGTTACTTTATAAAAAGGCAACTTATGTTTTATTGTTAAAATGTGACTTTTAAAATAAAGCAAAGTCACAACAACATAATAGAAGGTGGATGTCCCATTTGGGGACCTTTCCTCGGGAAATGAGCCATGAAAAGTTATAAAAGAGCATTGAGAGGTCATTTAGAGGGATCTTTTGACTCTCATCTATTTTAACATTGAAGGTTTGAGTTGTTGCTCCTACTTTTGCATTTGAGGACAAAAACCCTCCTTTGCAATCTACATCTGAGGACGAAAACCCTTCGGTGTATTCAGATTTTGGGGACGAAAACCTTCAATTTCTCCTTTGAGGTTTCATACGGGGATCACACTTGAGCTTATATTAGATTCTTAGAGGAAAAGAGCATATTTTCAGAGCTAGGGCACATTTTCCGGGCACGTTTTCTACATTTTCCACTTCAGATCTGCATTTCAAGCGAAGAAATTCAGCCAATGGAGAGACATCTTCCAAGACTTCAAGCAGGGACAGCTAGGGCACGATTTGTAGCCATATCTAGGGCTATCTACAGCCTTTGGGATTACAGACCAGCATTCAGGGCATCATCCGTGGGTAAATTTTTCGATTCCAGGTTGCATATTCATCATTTGGCCTCTTCATTCCACTCGGGGTGTCATTTATCCAAAATTTGTCATAATCATACACGGGTATTTTCTTGGTTTTGGGTGTGAAAAATAAATAAGATAAATTCATAACCTTGCTGGAAAAATTATTTTCTTTCATGATTATGTTCCTAGAGGCTTCTTGGATGTTTTAAGCCTTCTGGGTATTCTAGATTACAGATATTTTGATCAATAAATAGAAATTTCAGAAATCTGCATTTTTTTGGTATCAAGGGTTTGAAATAAAAATCAGGTCATTATCTTATTCTTGGCATTAACAACTGATTGTTGTCATAAATTTCAGTTTGCTGTTATATTTTTGCAAAAGGGTTTGTGGGAATCTGATTTTACCCTAGGCGCTAGGGTTTGGAGAATTAAATTACTGAATATTCATTCTTTTCCAGAATTTATTGTTAGCTGAGTTTGCATACTTTCAAATTTTATTTTTGGGGTTTTGGGGAAAACCCGTTTGGTACTAATTTTACCCCGAAAGGGTCATTACATCCTCTGTTGAGTACGGAGGTCCCAAAAACATCTCCAATTACTCCAAGATATGGGGAACATCAACCATCCGTGAAACAACTCGGAGAACACCCAAACGTCCCTTGACCATCCCTCGGGACACCCAAGTGTCTTCTACAATGGTGGATTCTGATTCACCATTTGATTCACTTTTAAACAAATGGTGATCCCCCACCCTAATTGAACACCTATAAAATGTCAATTTCAGTCTTCAGAATGTGTAATTTGATGTATGACATACTTGCTGGTGATGAATTCTATTCATTATGTTAAAACATCAATGGTTTTGTACATTTTTAATCATTGTTTTTATATTTAAAGGGAAACTTGTTATGAAATTCTAAAGGCACAGTTTGATCGTAAGGTTAAATTTATATTCATGATGTCCAAGACTCCAAGTATACAGATATACAAGATACTTGTACTACTTTTACAGGGTTAGATGCATATCTACATATAGAAATTTTATCGTATTAAGGGCATCGACAATTGAAAACAACGATTTTGTGAAGATCGAGGATTCAGCATGCAATGGATGGTCTTAACAAGCTTGACATTCGTGCATGCATCATAATTACACAACTTAGATTGACGACAACTTTGCTAGCCACAGAGCAGGAATTGATTTGAAACTATACAATATTCTAATAAGAACTCAGCAAATTTTAAAAATTCATAAATTATTGATAGTTTCGTAAAAAATAAGGGGATTTTTCTTTCCTTGATAAATAAGCTTCAAAGACATTAAAACCAACATAATATTAAATTATATACTTAATAGTCAACATCATTCAACAGATAAGCAAAAAGAAATGCCCAATGTAATCCCGATTCCCAACACAGAAAATAGGATGAAACTTATGGTTTCAATTTTTTCATTGCATAAAATTTGATTTATGAAATCTTCAAAGAAACAATGATTTTAGTACCCAACAGCCCTCCTCCAATAGTCTATGCTTTCTGCTAGAAAATACAAATCAAACAAGTTTTTGAATGTTCTGAAAAAACTGCATTATTTTTTGTGAGCAACACAATGGTGTCATAAATTTTCCTGTAGCGTGTGTTGTCACAGGCCAATCCAATTTCATGGTCTCTCATCCGCAACACTGTGCAGAGACCATCACATTCTTATATGGACTCACAATTGACCCATTGAGTGCCGTTTATTTTTAAATTGTATGCTTTTTCAACAGCAATGCAATTGTGCCATTAGATTATTCATGATGTGTGGTGTCATGCCCACGATTGCAATTCGTTATTAAAATTAATATGTAGCTCAATTCATCCATCTGCAGTAGAGCTTAGGTTTTTAGCTAAAAGCTAAAGATCCTGAAACAGTTGGAAGGATAATTTCATCAACTCTGCCAATTATTTTTCCCTCTTGTAACAGACAATAACTATGAAGATAAATACTCAATCCCAATAGAGATAAGGGCTTTTGGGATTTTGGGGCTTCTCGAATTTGAAAGAGTGAAAGAGTGAAGCTGACAAAAGTGAGGAAAGCTTGAAAGGAAGTGAGTGAGTACACCTTGCAAGAGATTTTTTCCGTCTTGCATAATCTCCAATTGATTCTTAACTATGTTGAATTTTTTTCCTTTTGAAGTTTTCGTTTATATTGTGGAGAATTGAACTCTCATCATACTCTGCAAATTTTGACAAATTTTTAGTACTCATGAGCTTCCCAAAACTATCGAATTTCAAAAAGTGCAAAGCTCAAATGACATGACTCTGCTCATTCTCTGAGCAAGTCAAGTCAAACTCGCTAACACTTGGCCAAAATGCGAGTTTCTAACAATGGTATGCATTGTGGTGGGAACGTGTAACTTTGCTCCAATACTACTCTACTACTGTTACAGTCTTACGGAATACCTCTCTTAAAAATGCATAAGAATATGAAGAAAAGAAAATATTGAGACGATGTGCTTCAATGCAAACTACTTAAGCATAAGGTATATGATCGTTAAGTTCAGACAGTTACCCAAAGAGAAGGCAGGGATGACCAAAAACAAACCTCCCATAGGTCTGCACACCATATTGTCAACACAGCTTAACATTCTTGGCTTCTTCCCTTTTTTGGGGGTCCAGGTGACTCACTTTTAATTCCATGTCAGTTCATCATGCCATTGCCCAGCTAGAACCTTTTCCCATTTTTAACTGGTTATATTTAAATTTATAATTCTTAAAATTATCTCGACCTCATCAGTATATGGAAGTTGGCGATCACCAATCACAAATGGCAAAGAATAACTAAATGCAGTTAGAACTTTGATGAGGAAAGAAAAAATTAAATACCGTGGTCCAACTCTAATGAGGAAAGTAACTTAAAATTAAACCCTATTTTTATCAAGAAAATAAAAATAAATGTTCAAATTGTACAGAAACTAATGAAAATAATCACCTTTTCAACATTTTCTTCATTTAACTCGAGTCCTGTTTCCGTATCCGTTACTTGTTTAATAGCAACAATTTCTGGGATCTTCTCTTTCAGGCGTGCTTCTATTCCCATCTTCATAGTCGTCATTGAACTTGGGCATGACCCACAAGCCCCTTGTAGTTTCAATATGACTACTAGACCATCAATTTCATATAACTCTACATTACCTCCGTCTGCCATAAGATATGGTCGAACATCGTCAACACCCTTTCAACATTTTCTTCTGTCAATGCCAAACCTCCAGTTGTGAATGGAGTGGCAACCGCTTTAATAACTACAATCAAGGAGTTTAGGAGTCAGAAAACTATAGATTTTATTCAGCGTGATGATAAGCAATAACTATCTTCATTTTTCATAGTGTTTCCCAACAAGAATCGTTATTTTTACCTGCTAATGGTTATTCAAATTACAACATTCTAACAAACTAAATTCTTGGCAAAAACTCAACGATAATGTCCAAGATAGTGGGAACATCAAGCATTCCCGAAACAGCTCATTTAAACTAAATTTAATGAGATTCGGTAAAAATTAAACGTGAGCAAGAAACCAAGCAGAATAATAACAAGTAAGAATCAGAGAAATGAAAAGCAAATATGCACTCTTAAACATATAAGCATCAGATGAACAAAAGTAGAAGTCAACAGACTACTCAATAGGGAAAAAGCAATCACTTTAATTGGGCTAGTACATGACCAAAAATTTCAAGGAGAAACTTCTAGCAAATCTGGATATTTCTGTTAAATCCTAGGAGCAGCAGTATTGCAAAAATGAACTTTTACAACAGCAGCAATAATCTGAATTTTATAAATAAAAACAGCGAACCAATATGGAAAAAAACAGTCTTTTATTTATTTATTTCCAACCAGATACAATAAAACAATACCAGTGTCTGAATACAATTGCCTGGAGCTGAACTGGCGGAACAATTGCACCCTGAAAGACCTCTGCAACTCCTGAATGGAGTTGCCCAACTGAGAAGTGGGGGATTTCGTCCCCAATTCCATATGCAAATGAGGGTTTTCGTCCTTTATTGTTGTTTGCAGAAGCAGAAGCTACTTGCAGACAAAGAAAATAATTCATCAATTTCCAAGATGTGTTACAATGAACCCCAAATCTGCCTTTATAACTTTCAAACACTCTCCAAAGTGGCGCTCCTTTTAGACTTACATGCACAAGCTTTGAATTATTAAAAATAATAAACCCCTCCTCCATGTTGGCGCCCCATCCTAATAATAGGATTAAACTCTTTAGATAATACTTTATCCTCTTTCATGTTGGCGCCCCAATCTAAAAATAGGCTTAAACATATTAAATAATGTTTTTTCCACCCCTTATCCTAAAATTAGGATTTACAACAGCATGCAGCTCCTTCTTCAACTTTGGCGCCCCCCCTTTATTTATTTATTAATTCTAACTAGATGCCCAATAATAGAAGTCAACCTTCTACTATTATTTTATTCTAATAATGCTTTTTGAATTAAAATATAATTTAAGTGTCCTTTTCCAATTAAAATATAACAATATCCTTGGACCACTTAAATTAATTTAATTACTCATTAGCCTACAGAAAATAATAAAAAATAGACATCAGCCATCAGGTATTCAAAATTAGTTAATTTTGAAAAGGGGACATTACACAAAAGAACATAGACCATTACACATCAATAAAGCCGATGGTGTTCCCTTCGCATTTCTCCAAATCAAAGAAATCCTAGTTGCTTAAGCGGTTTGATAATGATAAAGAATTATAGATATTATTACCTAGGACATTTAATTTTCGAGTTCCCAAAAGCCTAGATTATCTTTGACCAGTTTTACATTTCTGGCGGGTTATACGTTCTAAGTTTCTAACCTATGTTGCCGAGAAGCGGAAAGCGAAGCGGAAAGCGAAAGCAGTGCGTAAAAAGCGGAAGCGGCAATTTTCAAAAAACCTTGGATACGAAACGTCGATGGAAACGTCCGTACAATATATTATTAAAAAAATAAAATATATATATATATATGCATAATACTCATTTTATAATTGTAAATTTGTAGACCATACGAGATAATTGATAAAGCACTCAAAATATTTTGTATTCATTGAAATTTGAACTTCTAAAGAGTCATAACTCATCATTCAACATACTTACAATTTCAATGATTCACATATACATGATAATAATCTTAGATCTAGATAAGTTAAACGTTTTTAAAAAAAAAAAAAATGGGAAGCGTTTGCGTACCGTTCAGCGTTTCGAAGCGTTTCAGTGAGAAACATGGGCCCCTTAGGCGTTTCTGGCTACATAGTTTCTAACTAAAGTGGTAACATCTTTAAAGCATATCATTAAAGGGAGTGTGTCCATACTTCCCCCATAAACCTACGACGGCATTACCTAGGTGACTACAAAATCATGATCTAATTGGAGGCATGAAAAGTATTTGTTGGGCACATATTAAAATATAAGGCTTATTTATTAGTGTTAGTTTAATATTAGTTATTTATTAACTAATAAACGGTTGAAACTACTTCAACCACTTTGTAACCATCTTTCACATAATAAAATGACGGACACATAAATAATGTGTGCATTCCAGTTTCTCTTCATCCATTCTTTGTACATTCTATTCTTTCTTTATTCTCTCTCCGCATATTCTAACATTGGTATCAGAGCGCGGAAAAATAAGGAGAGAGAGAAGGGAAGAAAGACATTTTTTTCGTGTGATCTGTTAGGGCACGGTTCGAGTTACTGAGTCATCACGAGGGCTTGCAAATCATGAGGGCTAGGAAGACTGAAATGAGATCAATGAAGCGCTGACACTAAATCATGAACAGAGTTTTGAGGGCATAATAAATGGAAGACTGAAACGAGATCAATGAAGCGCTGAGACTAAATTATGAACAATGTTTTGAAGGCATAATAAGTAACTAGTCACAGTAATACCCAACATTCAAGGGCACAGAGTCGTTTATGGAGACACAGTCATGGCATGCTGTCGCGAAAGTACCCAACACAAATATTTGGGGTTAGTTTGGAGCAAAAATCAAGGGCCTGGAACTCCATTTCCGGAGGCGGTCACATCTAGTCGTGAAGGAAAATAAACTCGATTTCTGCCATTATTACCACAACAGTTAAGTTGTGAAAACATTTATTTTGGAGTGAAAAAGCGACTCTAAATCGCGAGTCACGTCCATATTCTCTTCTACAAATCAATTCGCCAAAGGGAAAGAGTGAAATTTTTGAATACGTGAGTCTGAAATGGGTACAAACTCGCATGATCGCATGACTTTCCTAGGGCATATTTTTTTGTTACATTTTTTTAAATATCAAGGGCACGGGAATGAATGGATTGTGTTACTCTTGGAGCCAATGATAAAGAATTATCAAGTTATTGTGCGAAATATTTTTCACGAGACGGATAAGATCGTAAAGAAAAAGATGAAGGGAAAATTCCAAGACAAAGACAAATCAAATAGTGTTAAAAATCCACCGGATGTTGACATTGATGAACTCACTGATAGAGAATGTGTATTTTAAAATAATCGCAACACTTTGAAGACATGAAGGAATCTAGCGTAGGTGAAACTTAGCATGGATGGCTATCGAGTTTGTTCGGGAGTTTGTGAATCCCGTGAATTTACCCTTACGACGGTCATGAGACAACTTGATGCGGCTTGTGGGCGGCTCAAGTATGGATGGTTGTCTAACCATTCGGAAGATCCGATAATTCGGTAGTTCGGGGAGGTGGAATCGAGAACTCGGGAATTACACCTTTACGAGGGTCAAGGAGGCGAGTGATGGAGTTCTACCTGATCAAAGCATTGTTTTCAAAGGGAAAACTTTGAAGAATGTGTGGTCTTGTTTGGTTATGTTATTTTAATCTTTTGTTAGTATGTTCTATAGAGTAAGCCTTAAGAGGGGTATTAAAATATAAGGCTTATTTATTAGTGTTAGTTTAATATTAGTTATTTATTAACTAATAAACAATTGAAACTACTTCAACCACTTTGTAACCATCTTTCACATAATAAAATGATGGACACACAATGATAATGTGTGCATTCAGTTTCTCTTCATCCATTCTTTGTACATTCTATTCTTTCTTTATTCTTCTCTCTCCGCATATTCTAATGAGCACATAGTAGCCATGCTACATTGAGAGCTTATGTTGGTTTCATTAAAATATAAGGCTCAATTATTAGTGATAGTTTAATATTAGTTAAATATTAACTAATAAGCGGCTGAAACTACTTGACCATTTTGTAGCCATTTTCACATAATAAAATGACGAACATGCAATGATAATGTGTGCATTCCGCTTTCTATTCATTTCTTCCTTGTGCACGTTTTCCAACATTGGTATCAAAGCAAATCCTGCTCGAAGGGGCTCAAAAATCGAGAAATCTCAGGACATAAAAGGAGAAGACAAAAAAATTCCCAAATCACAAGTTTTAGACAAAATGAGTTTGTCTCAGACTCAAAAATACAAGTTTCGAGGCACATCACCATGCAAACACGATCGTCCTTTGAATAAATCACAAAATAGGGCATCAAGGAATTTAGACAAAGCTGAAAAAGAGTCATTACCGATCAGCGAATCGAAAGATAATACAATTGCAAAAGGTTTTTAGTTTTAGACTCTTACAATCGCGAAAGTTCTTTTTTTTAGACTAATCGAAAGTTTATTTTTGCAAAAGGATTTCAAAAGAAAGTCGAGTCGTGACGATAAACACAGATCTACGATGGCACGAGGGCAAAACAAAGAATTTCAAGAGAATAACACAATCAATACAAAATCAAGGGCATGAATTTCAAGTAAATTAAAGGAACTAAAATCTCTTATTTCACTAAAAATTTTCTGCAAGCAAAAGCAAAACCCTAGTTTTTACAATAGACAAATATTTTGGTTTGATTTCCACACTGGAAAGTTAAAACCGAGATGCACGATTAATGAACTAAAATTTTTTGGGGTATAGTTAATGGATAAGAAAAACCACCTAGTGATGTTGCTAAATTGTTAAGAGTGGAAAGTCGTGATGATAAAGCGAAAGCTATAATCGGGCTTGCTCTTTACGCCTCTAAACTCCATCATATAGATTTAGATAATCATCCACGAGAAATTTGGGATAACATGAGTAAATTGTTTGGGGCAAAAGTAATGAATGCTGAAATTTCTTTAAAGCTTCAAATGTTTCAATTCAAGATGGCCGATGATGTCACTATGTCCAGTCATATTAACAATTTGAGATCTCTTCTTAGAGGCACTAACAAGTTAAAGCTTCGGTAGAGATGGCTGTAATGTCCCCTCTTTCCAAATGAGCTAGGACGAAGACCTTTGGCCCTTTTTGTCTACCCGACGGTCAAAGGAGGTATCCAGGGTGACTAAGTTTTATTATTTTATTATATTGTGCAAATATTTTTAAAATAACATTATAAGTTGCACATATAATAAATAATAAAGCTTATTATTAAAATAAAATACCAATGTCAAAATACAATTAAATTTAATTGTATTATGGGGGAAAATGCGACTTGCTCTTGGGATTAAAAAATAGGGAAGTGTGACAAATGGCCCATAAGGAAAAATGTGACCAGCCTAGGGAGAAGGAATAATATCATTGGCTGATTTTGGAGGTGCTTTTTGGGTTGTTTTTCCTTTATATGAGCAAGTCGACTTGCTTGGGGATATCCAGAATTTTATTACCAATTTTTCATTGTTAAGAGCTCCCAGCTTTTATCAGAAATTCCAAGGAGGAAAACCCTTGTGGATCTCATCTCTTGCGGATGAAAACCCCAAGGGATTGAAAGGGGATTTCATTCAAAAATTCTAGCGTTCATAATCAGATTTCCAAATCAATTTCAGCAAGTGTTTTGTGGAGGTATTTTCGGTGGCTTACGGCAGTTGTTGGGTCGACTTATTGTGGACTGTTTTGGCATCATTTCTAGAGGTATTTCCTTCAAAAATAATTGTCAAATATTCTCCATATTATTATAAACCGAATAGCTGCAATTTTATATTTTTCTAAAGTGTTATTTAGAGTGTTTCAAGCAGATTAATAATCAGGTTTCAGATCTGATTTCAGAGTTGTTTTGACTGCAATAAATTATGTTTTTGCATATTTGAGCTTCTAAAAATATCAGTAATCATTTGGGATTGAAAGAATAAATTTTGAATGATATTTGCATTGAGATCCAACTCATACCCTAGTCGCATTTGGTAGAATAGCTCCAGTTTTGCCCTAGTTTATTTGTTGGGATTTCAAACAGTTATATTTTATCATTTGCAAGTCAATAAAAATTTGATTTAGAGTAGAAGATCTATTGGGGATCTTTCAATGACATAGACTCTAAAGCCATTTTGTTAAATAGTTTGCCCTCTTCATATAGCAATGTCATTTTTACTCTCAGTCAGATGCCTTCACAAAGCTTGGAAGATATGATTTCGACTCTCTTGGCTGAAGAAAAGAGAAAAATTGCAGACGATACAGAAGGTAATTCTTCACATGAAGGTGCATGAGAAATAATAACAAAAAATCAAATAAAGACACCAGGCAAGTTGAGTGTTATTATTGCAAGAAAAGAGGTCATACAACTTGGAATTGTTGCATTCAAGCTAATGATGTTCTCAAAGGCAAACTCAAAGATAATCGAAAGAAGCAAATGTGGCCTTTGTTGACAATCCACCAAACGTTGAAGATTTTATTGATGAAGAAGAAGATGAATATGTACTCTAAGAAGTTAGTGTTTTGAAGACAATAAGGGATCCAGTGTAGGTAAAACTCGGCATGGATGGTTGTCCAGATAGTTTAGGAGTCTGTGGATCTCAAGAATTTACCCTTACGAGGGTCACAAGACAATCTGATGGAGCATTGTGGGAGTAGCTCAGCATGGAGGGTTGTCCAACAATTTGGGAGATTCTGTAATTCGGGAGTTCAAGGAGGTGGAATCCAGAGGCGAGGAATTCAACTCGGGAACTACACCTTTATGAGGGTTAGGGAGGCAGCTTGATGGAGTTCTATCTCGGTCCTAGAACTGTTCAAAACAAAAGCTTTTGAAAATTGTAATTCTATCTTCTTTTCTAGTGTAAGCCTTAAGAGGGGGTATTAAAATATAAGGCTTAGTTATTAGTGATAGTTTAATATTAGTTAAATATTAACTAATAAATGGTTGAAACTACTTCAACCATTTTGTAACTATTTTCACATAATAAAATGACGGACACACAATGATAATGTGTGCATTCCGCTTTTTCTTCATTTCTTCCTTGCACACATTTTCCAACAGGTTTAGGAAAAAGTTGTACATTACCATGTAATAAGCCAAGTCTATGACTAGCTTCTAAAGCACTACATATAAATATATGCCAAGTGCTAGGATTGCTCGTTGCCCTTCATTCTATCTTATGTCAAGAGGTCCGTTTCACATTGTAAGGACTTGTTGCTATGAGACTGGCACGAGTGCAGAAGATATCTGTGTGAACCTTGTTGGATTCTCAACTTATAAAATATATAGATAAATTGTTATTTTTATGATGTTTCACATTTTATTCTCGTATGGCTTGTTCTTTTATTTGATCTTGCTTTTTAATGGTCTAGAAGCGAAAACTTTGTTTTCATTTCAGGTGTAATCAATTTATTTGCAACTGCAAACCAACAAGTGAGATCAAGCTTAAATTTAGCCTTATGTTGGATGTCAGAAAGTCTGAAGTCTTTCTCATGTCAATAACTAAAAGAATAAAATATTGAAAAACATAAAAAATAAACCTTTTGGATCGATTTGGCCACTGGGACCTTAGCAATATTTAATTTGATTGATACCTATCTACATACCTAAGTCTGATGCTTTTTCTGGCATAAAATTTGGCTATCAGGTTATGTAATTCACTTAAGTTCTTTATTTCCAGGAATCATCCCTTGTGAGTATTGTTGTGGGTGCTCTGAAATTTGCGTCAAGAGGCGCCTCCTCCCAGATGTGGCCCAACGCATCTAGTTTTAATTTAAATGAGCGTGCTGACACTGATAATGCACCTGCGTTAAACATACTGGTGAGCCAATCCCTATATTTTCACACCCACAATTACAAAGGTAATCCCACCACATGGGTGCAAAAACATGGGATCAATACCTTCAGTCCTTTGGACACCTCTCTGTGCATATCAAATCCAGGTTAAGACGGATTTGTGCTGGTGAAGCTAAGCCCTAGGAGTATCCCACGGGAATCGGCTTTTTTAGCACGTTTTAAATCAGAACATGGAGTTCAATCATCAATCTCAAGGAAGTATATCTTGTTGGTATTGTTCTAGGAACTTTATAATATAGTCGAGACCTAGGGGGAAATTGGGTATCGTTTTTAGGATGTTCAAAAGAAAAATTTGGTCCTCGGTCGATCTTATTAGAATTGAAATAGTAGTAATCCCTGGAAGCTATTTGAGCCAAGCTCAATTTTAAATGCCAGAGAGCATACCCAAGTGCTCAATCTAATTATGTGTAAACAGAGTCATTTGAAACAACAGAAATATCATCAGCAAAAGTAGTATCAGGAAAAAGCTCCGACTAAAAGCAAAACCTGAATGCAAATAAACATTCCCATTTCATGAATCTCTTGAATTTTGGATTGTAATCAAGCCCAATTAATTCGATGGATAATTTGAAAGCATCCCCAAAACAGATTACAATGAAAAGAATAATAACTTGGGCTTACCGTGCATTATTCTTGTAGGCGGGCATTTATATTGATTGTTTTTGAGTCCAAGAAAACAAGGAAAATGACTTTTGAAATCCTTCGCTGCAAATGCTTGTCCTAGATGTGAATTGCAGTTCTGTTACAACAAATATTTGGGCACACCGTCAGATTGTCCTAATGTTATTCAGAAAACCATACATATGTGTTATTGAAAACCATACATATTTTTCCAATGTTATTGAGAGAAATATTTACATATTCGAGGGAATCCATACAAAACAACAACAACAACAAAAAAATTAAAATTAAAATTAAAAATACCGAGGATAACGGGGTGCCAAGAATTGGGTATGAATTGTTATGGCAGTGGCGTCTGCTAATTGCCTGTTGCAACTGCATCCTTCTCAGTCTCTCTCTCTCTGTTTTCTCCGCTTCGGAGAATATTAATTGATGAATACGCGGGTTTTGAATATAAAGATGGGAATTTTTATTTTTATATTTTTCTCTCGATTGCCAGGGAAGTAGGATTGGCCTTGAGACAGCCACGTGGATGGGTTTTGGTGACCTGTTTTATCCCCTCGCGGATGTGTTTTCACGACTGCAAGAGAGCATAAATAACATTTTTGGCTTTACGTGGGAACCACGACTTTTGTTGGAGGGCCGAGACTTTTTCTTGTTAGGCCGAAGGCGTTGCTAAATGGGAATGAGCCCGGGGACCGGTGACACGAAGGAGATGACCCAACGGTGGATATCACGTAAAAAGTGACGTTGATGCAAGGATGTATGTGGATCGTTCACGTGTCTTAGGGCATTTTTTTGTTACGTTACTAAGTATAGGTTATCAAACCCGATGTAGAATCCTGTGAATGTGTAGTGTGATTCAAGTTTGAGGTATGAATTGGACGTGGTGTTCTTTAGAGATGTAAACAACGATGTAGATATGGCTACGAGAAAAGTCGAGTTGTTTGTCGAGAGCCAAGGCCACAAAATAGTGCAATTTGCAAAGATTCATAATGGCGGTGTGCACAGGCGTAGGATACAATGCGGCTATCTGCAAGACATAGTGGGAACAAACCCATGGGTACCACAGTAAGTCAGTCGCTCTCTGTTTTTCATAGCTATATTTAGTTGAATGCAGTCTATTTTACGCGATTTTGATTTCTATATGTTTCGGTGAAGAAGCAAGCAATTACGAGATCCTTAATATGATTGTGGAGGCCAAGAGCAACAACCGCTTGTTGGTACACATTGATTTCGTGGAGCAATTTGAGATAGCTCGGTCGATGGTGCCCTAGTAGAGCTTATACCCACATTGTTTATAGGAAGGGCGAGATAAGCTCTGTGACATCATCAAGATAATGTCCAATGTGGTGAAGCAAATGCTCAAAGTGAAAGGAATGCCTCTCCCCCATAGCGGAAGAAGAATCGTTACGCTCATGCCGAATGGTTGGAGTGCGTCAAACGCATCACCAACATGCGTACGCCCTGCACCCATAGAGGGGCTTCTTCTTAGGGAATTTGGCGGCATTACTACATGAAAAGGAATTGGGGATAATATCGATCTCACCTTCACTCAATAGATGGAACTATGTTTTGAGAAAATAGCTAGCGAATAACCTCAAACCTATTGTCATACATTTTTGTTGACCCAAAAATTCAAACTTTCAAGCATATAACAACTAAGCCTATAATGCAAAATTTGCTCCAAAATGCTCCTGAATCCCTCTCCCCCTGCCAGTTTGTCTTCGGCGTCATAATCATATTAAACTTGTAAGTACTCCAAATATACTAAGCAAGCATGTTCAAATGTTCAAAGTGATGTTTCAAAGGTCAACAATTCCATTGATGAAGAACAACTCGAAGACTAGTTCTCGGCGAGGCCTAGAAAGGCCATTTTTGTCCATTTCGAGGCAAAGGTGCATCCTCCGGGAAGGTTCCAAAGGCTCATAATCATCTAGAGGTGGTATTGGAGAGCCAAGAAGGTGTTGGAAGTGATTTAGAAAGTTTTAGGGAAGATTGGTGGTTTAGGGACAATCGTGGAAAAGCGATCTTTTCAAGTGTAAGGAGTGAGTGGTCAAAATTTGAGCACTGAAGTTGTTCGAGACGATTCCAGGAGATCCGTAAGAAGTTAGAGTACAAAAAAATATTCATTGGAAATCAGAAAGAATTCTCTACATGTTGGAAGCATCGTATTTGTCTACAAGACCTAAGTGCTTCTCAAGGCATCTCAATCTTTGCAAGCACACCTTGTTGGCCCAAAGAAAAAGGGTCCATATTTTGAAGATGCAAGCATAATAAGGTTACGAAACCTACTCCATTGATCTTAGAAGCTCTCTTGGAGTCATAGTAATATAAAATTTCATGTCAAAAGACCCCTCCAGGCTCTGGGAATCATGTTTTGAAGTCCTCTCTCATGTAGGGTGTGTTTCTCAAACTTAAGCCAGATTTTGAAATGCCGCATGTCAGCTTCTTGCTCCATGGCGCATTTTTGTGTCCCTCTTGTCCCTTTCCCAAGGGGACAAAGGGGACACAAAAATGTGCCCAAGAGCAACCCCCCTCTCTGGTTCCTCATGCAACTTTCCTCAACTCGGCGGAGTGCTTATCTAACTAGGCTCATTTCCCCAAGACTGCGCATCAAATCATGTCGAATGTCACAATCTTGCTCAAAGCGTATTTTTGTGTCCCTCTCGTCCCTTTTCCAAGGGGACAGAGGGGACACAAAAATGTGCCCATGATCATCCCCTTACGAGGTTCTTCATACGGCCAATTTTTAGTCACTGGGTGCTCAAGGATGTCTTTTCACTCCCTCACATTGCACCACAAGATGACAAGTGTCAGCATCTTACTCATGGACGCATTTTTGTGAAAATCAGGGACATTTTGCAGTTGGAAAGAATTTGAAAAGAATCAAGATCTCATCCTTTTCCATGAGCAATAAGTTTTGTTAAACACTTAATCAAACACCTGGTAGTGCGGTCAATCCTTGAAGGGTGAAACATTATAAGTGCAATCAAGAGTCAGTGAACATGACTCTTCAAAAGGGAAGATAATGAAAAGATGGCATATTGTGTTCTCATATTCCGGGAAGACTCACAAGAAGGAAAATTTCATCATAGATCCCATTGAGCATATTGATTCAAGCAAGTGTGATCCATTCTGACCTCCTTCGGCAAGAGCATCCGAGTATGTCTCCCCGGTGGCGGGACTTTCCCATAATGAATAAGATGCGATCCTACATCAAGCTTTTGAAATTACTTATGTGACCAACATCATGTTAACTCTTAAAGAGTCATTCTTGTGGATTCAAGAATTGCTCAAAAGTGAACCAAGAACAACACAACAAGCTATAATACCCGACCTTGGAGCTCGATAAGAACCTTGAAATCCAAGTGAATGAAGAAGGCGAGACAACTTCTGCTCCTTCAATGGTGCCTCAACCAATATATATAAGCTTCTTAGCTAAAGAATGTAAATCTTGTTGAAGAGATGACCCCATCGGATTACAAGTTGATATGTATCTCATTGGTTCAAGCTTCACATGAGGGTGACTCTCATTTATTCAAGGAATCCTCTTCTCGTCTTCTTGTTTGAAATGAAGAATACAAGCGAGCAAGTGAACAATTGGAAGAACATGTAAAAACTCTCAGTGTTCACATTCAACCTTTCTTGGAGCCCAATTCAATACCTCCTCTTCCTATAGAAGACATTCCTCCAATCAATAGCTTTGACCCTGATGTGATCAAGAAATCCCAAAGTTATATGATACAAGGGAAGGCTAACGAGAGGTGGATTGAGAAGATCATTGAGAAAGGTAAGACATTTCTCCCAGAGGTTCTCTCTCTGCTCAATTATTTCCTCACCACTTTGTCAGAAGTGAAGAAAGCAAGGAGGAGATTGAAAAAGAGATCCACTTAGATGAGGTGATCCCACTTGTGTCTAAGATGAGCTTCCTCAACTCTCACACCCTCGTGAGTAAGAATGTGTTTGCATCGGCTCTTGACATGACAATTTGTCACCAGTTTGGATCTGCATCACGGATGATAGATATGGTATGATCGAAGATGTTATCTTTGAACTTGACTCTAGTGGAAAAAGAGATTTTGAGATTTTAATTGAGTTCTGCAATACCGTGTTGAAGACTTGAGTTCCCTCTACTCGCCGAGAATTCATCATCAAATGAACTCATTGTTTCCCTCCATGAGTTGGTCAAGAAAGAGGTAAGTGATCCTCTTTCCTTCAATGAAGATACCTTAGAGTCCCTTGCCAACATTAGAGGATCTATTTTCGACATTGCAAGAGATCACAAAGAATGGTCTATTCAGTGCAAGGATATTAGTAATGTTTCGATGACATGGACCAAAGTGTTGAGCTGCATTTACATTCACTGAAAGCAGATAAGATGGCACTTGCGGTGGCTCGATTCGATAAATAATTCAAAGGACGGGAGCTCGTCGGAAACTCTCCCTCGGGGTCATGAATCAACAAGTTCTCCATCATACGAGGGTTTCATCTTCAACGGATCATTGACCCTTAATTCAATCTCTTTTTCCTTCTTTCTCTCTCGAGTTCTAATTACTCATTAAGAATGTACTTTTCGTTATTTTTCCTATTCACTTAAGTGACCCTTATCTAAACATTGTAAGAGTCCTTTTCCAATACTAAGAAAAAGACTCACTTCATAGGAACATGAAAGGTCACAAATGATGAGGACAAGTGAAGAGTCATGTGGGGGTAAATGAAAGGACATATTGTAATTTTATAAATTGGAATGGCTTCTCCATTCCAAAGGCATTATCGATGGTTGATTGAATGTATGTTGTTGAGATTACCACTTCTACATTAAACAATAAAAGCTACAATTCTTTTATTTCTTGTCTTATGTTCCTCTACTCTCTCTTTCCAACTTTGCATATATGATAATCTTTTAAAACCAAGAAAGGTGTCTACACCTTTGATAAATGAATGAATGGAAGTTTGTGTCTATGATTTGTTATGTCTTATCATGGTTTGTATTGTTGCGTTATTGTAATTGGATGTGGACTTACTCTGGTTATTATATGTGAACTATGTTAGTGCTTATTCACAACAGTAACCCTCTCTCTCCTTATTTTCCCAACTCCCCTTTTACCTCCATTTGCTGTAAATTCCTCCCTTGTACCTTATAAAAAAACTTTTTCACAAGTTTAGTGGAGTGTTCCTATGTGATCCCGACCTATTGGCCACCCCACAACTTTAGGTAATTTAACTAGTTTCTGATAAAAATGGGAGCCTCCCCATACATAAGGAGGGGCTTAGCCCGATTACTTATTAGTGAAAACTCAATAATTTGCAACACGACAAATTATTTCACCAACAATTTTGGCGACTCCACTGGGGAGAGATCTGCCCTTGTGCACCCATAAAGATCTCTTGAAAATAAAAGAAAGTATATATTCAAAAAAAAAAAATCAGGTTTAAAAAAATCATATTTTGAAGGCGACTTTATCAAGGAATGAATCCATGTCACATTTGTTTCCTACATCACAATGATGAAGTTTGAGATTGGTGTTCGGCACCAATGAGTGACAATAATGAAGAAGAAGAATATGACTACCAAGAGCTGTAAATTTTTTATCATCCATCATTCTAGACCATCTCTTGTAATAATAAAGATTTTGCTAACGTGAAGAGGTATTTTTCTTCAAACAAAAATCTGCAATGACCAGCTAAGGAAAGTAGGTCAAGATTACCATTTCTGCATTAGTCATGAAAAGAATGTCTAGAATGGAGAAAATTGTTGTTTTTGAAGATCCTGTCATCAAATCTTGGTGACTTCAATTCAAGTAGATTATTTCTAGAGGAAAGAATATGGGACTTGCACTTATTAATGATCAAGAATCAAAGAACTTGATGAGAAATATGCATAAGAGATTTTAAATGTTATACAAAGGGCATGACATGGTGAAGAATCCACTAAAGGTAATATTTTCAACTTCACGTAGCTGAACAAGAAACTCAAATCCTTGTCTTTTGTCTCTCTTCCTTTGGATGATTTTCTTGCATATGGAGATGAAGAAATGATAGCCTTGAAAATAAAGTTTATGCAAAGGATTTTGAGAGTTGAAGAAGGAAATTATAATCCCAAAACCTACCACAAAATTATGAATTATGCCTTGGTTATGTAAAGAATTTATGAGCATTTTGAAACAATTCATAATGTTGAGGAAGAAGAGTTTCATCAGTTGGAAGCAGATTCTAATGATTTATCGTATTATGAGGTGTTTTTTCCCTGAAAGGCTCTTGTGCACTTCTCATGAATGCTTTGTCGTTGAACCTTCGATGAAATTTAAATCAACACCTTGGAGGATGATGAAGAAAACATGAAAGTTGAACCTCCATTCATAAATTCATTTTGGCTTGAGGTGCAACCCTTTGAAGAAACAATGTGTACAAGATATGAAGATCCTTGTTTTGTGATAGATGAACTAGTGTTTGCTGAGGATTCCACCAACCATGAAGATATTCAAGAAATCAATCCTCCATCCCGGACTCAATTTCTTCAAGAAAATGAATTTGAGGTTATCATTAATGGTTTTCTTTCTCATTCTGGTTCTTCATTTAATGCACAAATTCCCAATGATGAAATTAAGCAAATCAAAGAGTCCAACTTCCTTCTTGATATAATCATGGATGAACAAATGGTAGAGTCAAATTTCCTTCTCGAAACCAAGGTGGATGAGAAAATTGGACATGACTTCTCCGAGGAGCTGATTTCCTTGCCATCACCAAAGGAGTATAATATTGATCACCATAACAGGTATGGATTTTTCCAACTTCTTTGCAAAGAAGAAGACTTTCTTAAAGATGTTCAAGGTGGAGAAGAAGATTTTCCTCATGTTGTAGATCCAACATTTTATTCTTCCTTCTTTCATGAGGATGATACGATGAATCTCGAATTAAAAGTTGTGCCCTTCTGCACAATATGGATTTCTTCTCTCTATTTGAAAATGATGAAAACCAAGCATGTCCGATCTTGCAAGAAGGTGAGCCACGAATGACAAGAAATGTAGAGCAAGAGAACAAGGATTTTTCAAATGAATTTTGGCCATGTGTAGATCATATTTCCAAATGCAAAGAATTTTCAAATGAAGGCGAAGATGAGTATGTGGTGGCTTTGATAAAAGAATTTATGAAAAACATCTTGAGGATTGCGGAAGAAATTGAAGACCCTCGGTGAGTCTTGACATCTGGCCCATGCCATGGCTTTGCAAGATAAATATGATTTTAGTTGTGTTTCTCCTTTTGATGCACAAATGTATCATAATGGATTAGAACAAACAAGTAAACTCAATGTTGTCTTCGAAGCCCCGAAGGATGAGTATGAATGTGAAGACGAGTCTTCCCCTTCCCCATTTTGTGAAGAAGACTATAAATAGAAAGGAAAGGAGATTATTGAATCTCATATGGATGTTTTCAATCATGAATATGACGCCTCCAATGAAAATAATATCAAGGTCAATTATGAGTCAATTTGTATAGAAGATAATTGTTTAGGACAACAAAGTGAGAATATGCAAGAGTCTCATGAATGGAGTTAGAATCAGCTCACTTTCACCATTTCTAAAGCCCCTGTTGATTTTGAACAAGATTCCATGTTATAACCTTCACCTATTGATGGTGAATGCCTTCAATACAAAACCAGAGATTCTATTTTTGAAAACATGGAGGAATGGTTCCTCATAGTCCACAAAGCATCAAGTCGAGGCTACAAAAGCAAGACTTTCTAAAGCATGTTCTAAAGTGGCCATTAAATGCAAGTGTTTTATTTTCAATATCAGTATTAAGATGGAGTATTTATTTCTCCCCTTCTTCTCAAACCATGTAGAGCCATCATGATAGCATGGCATGATCGGATAATGATCTCCGTGCTTGAAGGTATGAATTTGCTTTGTTGTTCCATGATGGTTCGTACTCTCTCAACCCATTGTCGGGTGTGTTTACATTAAACCCCGCCTCTATTAATTTCCCTCCCTGTTACATAGTTTCCCTTTTTTGTGTTTTTATTCCCACTTTGGTGTGTTTCCCTTTGTTGGCGTGTTGTTTGGTTTTGTTTCCTCGTGTGTGCTCATTGCTTCTCTAAGCGGTGAGAATTGACTCCATTTCCCAATTTGAACAAGGAATCGGTCTTCTCACCTAAGAGTGTTAAAATTATCTATTTCCCTTTACATTCCAATGTCCTTGAGTTAGATCCGAGTTGTTTTCACACATTTTTTCATCCCTAAAATTCAAACTTTTAAGCATAACAACTAAGCCTATAATGCAAATTTTGATCCAAAATGCTCACGAATCCCTCTCCCTACATGTTTGTATTTGACATCATGATCATATTGAACTTTTAGGTACTCCCAATATATTGAAAAAGTATGTTCAAATTTTCAAAGTGATGTTTCAAGCCCAAAAATTCCATTCGGTGTAGAGCAATGAAGACTAGTTCTCGACAGGTTAGAAAGGCCAATTTTGACCATTTTGAGGCGGTGTGCATCCTTCGGGAAGGTTCCAAAGGATCATAATCATCCATAGGTGGTATTGGATATCCAAGAAGGTGTTTGAAATGATTTATAAAGACTTCGGTAATATTTTTTGGTTTAGGGATAGTTTGTGGAAAAGCGGGCTTTTCGGGTGTAAAGTGAGTAGTCAAAATTTGAGCTGAACTTGTTTAGATGATTCCAGGAGATCCGTAAGGAGTTAAAGTGAAAATAAATATTCATTGGAAATATTAAGAAATTCTCTACATGTTGGAATCATCTCATTTTTTCCAATACCTAAGCACTTCTCAAGGCATCTCGATCTTTGCAGGCACACCTTGTTGTTGCGAAGAAAAAGGAGGCATATTTTGGATATTTAAGCATAATAAGGTTATGAAACCTAATAATTTGATATTATAAGGTATCTTGGAGACAAACTAATATAAGATTTCATGTCAAAAAAACCCCTCAGGCTCTTGGAATCATGTTTTCAAGTCCTTTCTCTCGTACATGGTATGTTTCTCATACTTAGCCAAATTTTGAAATGTCATATGTCAACTTCTTTCTCCATGGCACACTTTTGTATTCCTATTATTCCTTTCCTAAGGGTACAAATTTTACACAAAAAATCACCCAAGATCGCCCCCCTTCTCTAGTTCCTCATGTGACCACCCTCAGCCCAACAAAGTGCTTATCTGGATAAGCTCATTTCCCTAAGCCTACACCAGATCATGCCAAGTGTCGCAATATTGCTCAAAGCACATTTTTATGTCCCTCTTGTACCTTTTCTAAGGGGATAGAGGGGAAAAAATTATTCCATGGTCATCCCCTTTTGAGGTTCTTCATACGACTGATTTTCAACCCCTTGATGCTCAAGCATGCTTTTTCAATATTGTTCACATTGCACCACAAGTGTGACAAGTGTTAAGCATCTTGCTCATGGGCACATTTTTATGAAATTTAGGGACATTTTTTAGTTGGAAATAATTTGAAAAGAATCAACATCTCATTCTTTTAAATGAGAAAGAAGTGTTCTTAGACACTCAATCAAACACCTAGTAGTGTGATCAATCCTCGAAGGGTGAAACATTACAAGTGTAACCAAGAGCCATTTAGCACGAGTCTTCAAAAGGGGAGATAATGAAAAGAGGGCACACAATGTTCTCATATTCCAAGAAGAATCATAAGAAGGTAAAGTTCATCGTAGATCTCGTGAGCCTCTTGATTCAATCAAGAGTGATCCATCACAACCTCCTTCTCTTTAAGAGCATTCAAATATGTCTTCCACGGTGGCGAGAACTTTCCCATAATGAACAAGATGTGATCCTACATTAAGCTCCTGAAAGTGCTCCTGTGACCAACATCATGTTAACTCCTGAAGATCCATTCTTGTGGATTTAATAATTTCTTGAAAGTGAACCAATAACAACACAACAAGTTGTAACACCGACGTTAGAGCTATCACAAGAACCTTGAAATCCAAGCAAAGGAAGAAGAACCAGACAACTTCCTTCTTTTTCAGCGGTGCCTCAGAAACCAATATGTAGAAGTTTCTTAGCCAAAGAATGTAAATCATGTTCAAGAGATGTCCCCATCAAATTACAAGTTGAACCACATCTCATTGGGTCAAGCTTCACATGAGGGTGACTCTCATTTGTTCAAGGAATCCTCTACTTGCCTTCTTGCTCGAAATGAAGAATACAAACAAAAAATTGAGCAATTGGAGGAACATGTAAAAATCTCAGTTCTCACATTCAACCTTTACTAGATCCCAATTCAACACCTCCTCTTCATGTGGAAAATATTCCTCTAATTAGTAGCTTTGACCCTAATGTGATCAAGAAAGCACAAAGTTATATGATGCGAGGAAGGCTAATGATAGGTGGATTGAGAATATCATCGAGAAAGGTAAGACATTGCTCCTAGAGGTTCTCTCTCTGCTCAAGTATATTCTCGCCATTTTTTTGAAGTGAAGAAAGAAAGGGAGGAGATTGAAAAGAGAAGATCCACTTGGATGAGGTGCTCCCACTTGTGTCTAAGATGAGCTCCCTCAACTCTCACACCCTTGTGAGTAAAAATGTGTTCGCATCAGCTACTTACTTACAATTTGCCCCCATTTTGGGTCCGCATCATGGATGCTAGATATGGTATGATCGAAGATGCCATCTCTAAACTTGAATCTAGTGGACAAAATGCTTTTAAGATTTTGAATGAGGTCTATAATTGTGTTCAAAGACTTGAGTTCCCTCCACTCACTGAGAATTCATCATCAGAAGAACTCATTGTTTCCCTCTAGGAGTTGGTCAAGAAAGAGGCGGGTGATCCTCTTTCCTTTAATGAAAATACCTTAGAGTCCCTTGCCAACATCAAAGGATCTATTTCTGACATTGCAAGAGATCACAAAGAATGGTCTAATCAGTGCAAGGATATCTGTAATGTTTCAAAGACATGGACCAAAGTGTTGAGTTGTGTTTGCATTCCTAAAGCGAGATAAGGTGACAAGCTGCGATGGCTCGATTCAGTAAAGAATTCAAAGGACAAGATCATGTTCTAGAAACTCTCCCTTAGGGATCATGAATCAACAAGTTCTCCATCATACAAGGTTTCATCTTCATCAGATCAATCAACCATTCATTCTCTCTCTCTTTGCTGAGTTCTAATTTCTCATTAAGAATGTACTTTTCACTATTTCGTCTTATTCACTTAAGTGACCCTTAGCTAAACATTGTAAGAGTCCTTTTTCCAATAATAAGAAAAAGAATCACTTCCTAGGAATATGAAAGGTCACAAGTGATGAGGATAGGTGAAGAGTCATGTGGGGGGTAGATGAAAGGAAAAATTATAATTCTATAAATTGGAATGGCTTCTCCATTCAAAGGGATTGGTAATTGTTGATTGAATGTATGTTGTTGAGATTACCACTTCTACATCAAGCAATAAAAGTTGCAATTCTTCTATTTCTTGTCTTATGTTCCTCTACTATCTCTTTCCAACTTTGCATATATTATAATATTACAAAACCAAGAAAGGTATCTGTGCCTTTGATAAATGAATCAATGGAAGTCTGTGTCTATGATTTGTTATGTCTTATCATGGTTTGCATTGTTGTTTTCTTCTAATTGGATATGGACTTACTCTGGTTATTGTATGTGAACTCTGTTAGTGCCTATTCACAACAATAACCCTCTCTCTCCTTATATGTGCAACTCCCCTTTACCTCCCTTCGCTGCAAATTCCTCCCTTGTACCTTGTACAAGCACTTTGCCACAAGTTCAGTGGAGTGTTCCTATGTGATCCCAACCTATTGGCCACCCCACAACTTTAGGTAATTTAAGTAGTTTACATTCAATAATGGGAGCCTCCCCATACACAAGAAGGAGGGGCTTATCCCTATCACTGTTGGTGAAACTCAATAATTTTCAACATGAAAAATTATTTCACCAACAATTTTTGGCAACTTCGCATTTGGGAGATATCTTCCCTTGTGCACCCATAAATATATCTAGAAAATACATAAAAATTATATATTCCTAAAACAAAAAAATCATGTTTCAAAGAAAATTAGATTTTGAAGGCGACTCTATTAAGGAACGAATCTATGCCATGTTCATTTCCCGCATCATAATGATGAAGTTTGGAGATTGGTGTTCAACGCCAATGAGTGATAAAAACAATAAAGAAGATGATGACCACCAAGAGTTACAAAATTTTGATCAGCCATCATTCTAGACCATCTCTTACAAAAGTAAAGATTATGTTATGATGAAGAGGTCTCTTGCTTCAAACAAAAATATGCAATCAACTAAGGGAAAGAAGGTCGATCTTTGTTTCTGCGAGTAGTCATGAAAATAATGTCTAGAATGGAGAAAATTGTTGTTTGTGAAGATCCTGTCATCAAATATTGGTGGCTTCCAATTCAAGAAAACTGCTGCTATAGGAAAGAAAATGGGACTTACACCTATTGATGATCAAGAATCCAAGAAATTGATGAGAAAGAAGAAGAGATATGAAATGTTATATGAAGGGCATGATGGTGAAGAATCCACTAAAGGTAATATTTTCAACTTCACGCAAGCTAAATAAAAACTCAAAGCCTTGTCTTTTGTCTCTCTTCCTTTGGATGATTTTCTTGCATATGGAGATGAAGAAATGACAGCCTTGAAAAGAGAGTTTGTGCAAATGATTTTGAGTGTTGAAGAAGGAAATTCTAATCCCAAAACCAACCATGAAATTCTGAATTATGCCTTGGCTATGCAAAGAAGGTATGAGCATCTTGAAATAATTCATAATGTTTCATCCATTGGAAGTAGATTTGATGATTTCCCGTATTATGAGGTGTTTGTTCTGAAATACTCTTATGCACTTCTCATGAATGCTTTGTCCTTGAACCTTCTGGTGAAATTCAAATCAACACTTTAGAGAATGATGAAGAAAACATGAAAGTTGAACCTCCATTCATAAATTCATTTTGTCTTGAGACACAACCATTTGGAGAAACAATGTGTATGAGAGAAGAAGATCCTTGTTCTATGACAGATGAACCGGTGCTTATCGAGGATTCCACCAACCATGAAGATATTCAATAAATCAATCCTCTATCCGGACTCAAGTTCTTCAAGAAGATGACTTTGAGGTAATCATTGATGGCTTTATTTCTCATTTTGGTTCTTCATTTGATGCACAAATTTCCAATTATGGAATGAAACAAATCAAAGAATTTAACTTCCTTCTTGATACAATCGATGATGAACAAATGGAAGAGTCAATTTCCTTCTCAAAACCAAGGTGGATGAGAAAATTTAACATGACTTCTCCGAGGAGGTTATTTCCCTGTCATCGCCAAAGGAGTATAATGTTGATCACCATAGAAAGTATGGAGCTTTCCAACTTATTTGCAAAGAAGAAGACTTTATTGAAGATGTTCAAGGTGTAAAAGAATATTTTCCTCATGTTGCAGCTCCAACATTTTGTGTTTCCTTCTTTTGTGAGGATGATATGATGAATCTCAAATTGAAAGGTGTGCCCTTCCCACACAGACGTATTTCTTCTCTATATTTGAAACGATGAAAACTAGGCATGCCCGATCTTGTAAGAAGGTGAGCCCGGATGATAAGAAATGTAGAGAAAGAGAAAAAGATTTTTCAAATGAATTATGGCCATGTGTACATCATATTTCCAGCCATCTCCTTGAGGCCGAATGCAAATAATTTTCAAATGAAGGCAAATATGAGTATGTGGCAGCTTTGAAAAAAGAGTTTGTGAAAGACATCTTGAGGATTGCAGAAGAAATTGAATACCCTCAATCGAGTCTTGACATCATGAAAGATGTCATGGCTATACAAAATAAGTATGATTTCAGTTGTGTTTCTCGTGTTTATACACAAATGTCTCTTAATTGAGTAAAACAAACAAGTAATGTCAATGTTGTCTTTGAAGCCCAGGAGGATAAGTATGAATGTGAAGGTGAATCTTCCCCTTCACCATATTGTGAAGAATACTATGAGTGGAAAGGAAAGGAGATTCATGAATTTCCTATGGATTTTTTTCAATCATGAAGACAACCCATCCGCCATTGAAAATAATATCAAGATCAATGTTGCGCTAGTTTGTATAGAAGATAATTGTTCAGGATAACAAAGTGAGAATATGCAAGACTCTTGTGAGCGAATTAAGAATAAACTCACTTTCACCATTTCTAAACACCCTACTGATTTTGAACAAGATTCCATGTTGCAACCTTCACCTATTGATGGTGAATGCCTTCAAGACAAAATTAGAGATTCTATTTTTGAAAACATGGAGGAATGAATCCTCATAGTCACAAAACATCAAGTTGAGGCTACAAAAAGTAGGACTTTCCACCATGTTCAAGTGGTCATTGAATGTAAGAGTGTTTTCTTTGCAATATCAGTATGAAAATAGATTCTTGGTTTCTCTCCTTCTTCTCAAACCATGCAAAGCCATCACGAGAGCATGACATGATCGGATAATGATCTTCGAGATTTAGAGGTCTGAATTCAGCCCGTTATTCCATGATGGTACATATTTCTCTCATCATGTTGTTGGGTGCGTGTACATTATTCCCCACCTCGTGAATTTCCCTCCCCGTAACATAGTTTCTCTTTTGCTTTGTGTTGTCTTCCCGCTTTGGTATAGTTTCTCTTTTGCTTTGTGTTGTCTTCCGCTTTGGTATGTTTCCCTTCCGTTTGTGTGTTGTTTTGGTTTTGTTTCCTCGTATGTGCTCGTTGTTTGTGTAGTTGTGAGAATTGACTCTATTGCCCGATTGGAATAAGGAACTAGTTTTCTCACCCAAGAGTGCTAAGATTCTCTATTTCTCTTTATAGTCCAATGTCCTCGAGTTAGATCTAGTTGTTGTCATGTATTTTTGTTAGCCTAAAAATTCAAACTTTCAAGCATAACAACTAAGCCTATAATCCAAATTTTTCTCCAAAATGCTCATGAATCCCTCTCCTTACCAGTTTTTCTTTAGTGTGATGATCATATTTAACTAGAAGGTACTCCAAATATACTCAACAAACATGTTCAAATGTTCAAAGTGATGTTTCAAGATCAACAATTCCATTCGGTGAAGAGCAATTGAAGACTAGTTCTCGACATGCCTAGAAAGGCCAATTTTGGCCTTTTCGAGGCAGGTGTGCATCCTTTAGGAAGGTTTCAAAGGCTCATAATAACTGGAGGTGATATTGGAGAGCAAGAAGGTTTTGGAAGTGATTTGGGAATATTTATGGAAGATTTGGTTGTTTAGGGATAGTTTGTGGAAAAGCGAGATTTTCAAGTGTTGGTTGGATCTTATGTCATGAATATTTCCAATGGAAGCATACACCAACCAAAAATAGTTAGGTAAATTCACCTTTATACAAGGTGAATTTCCTATGCTTATGGAGTGGCACAGTTCCCTCGTATGATAAGTTTTTTATATTTTTGGTGCTTTTAACTGGAAAGTACAAAACAACGGAAAAATTGGGAAAGGAAAAATACAGAGAGTAAGTAGGAATGAAAAGCGAAAGGATAAAATCCTGTAAGTGTTTGGCAATATGAATAAACTTGAGACACAAAGTTTTGAAAATTTATCTATCAAGGACACACATATCCTTCTTGGTCATACAAGATTTCCTTACAAGGTTTAAGGATGAGAAAAAGAAGTGTAGATTGCAAGCAGAAGATTGCACAAGGGAAACTTATCTATCTGGAAAGAAGGTATACAATGGGCATGAAACCTAGGAAAAAAAAATATTTATCTCATTTAGGATATGTTGATATGGCACTAAGTCCACGAACCTTGATATCAACACAAAGTCGATTACCCGAGCGTTAATCACACTATGAAAGAACAACATTAATAATTTAATCACAAGCAGATTGACATATTTTGCAATTGAGAACTATTAACACAGCAGTAGAGAAAACATTGTATTCATGAGGGAAAATTTGTGTACACAAAGTTACAACAGTCTAATCCAACAGAGGCAGATAGAATAGTTTTCCCAAATAGATCTTGGAATGAGAATGAGAAGAACCCCTTTTTAAAATTACAATACATCCTTTTATAGGCATTTGCTCAAGAAGTAGTTATAAAACTATTTTCTTAACCTAACCCATTACCACCCTCAAGTTGACTCAACTTGAGTGTTTACAAATTATGATATTTAATTAATTTGATAAAAAAATTAATTAAATACATTTACCATTGTAACTAGCACAAACTCGACAATTATAATTTCTTACTAGCACGATCCAGTGATTTTCCTTTCAAGGAAATGGGACTACAACGTTGAATAATGAATGGTTATGTCTCTATATACTATAACCATTTTAATGAATGACAGAGAGTAAATCATGGTTGTTCCTGAGCAGAATGAATTTACTATCCAGATTAAAAGATGACAATTAAAAGCTTTTGAATTTCATTTCTCTCTCAACTTTTATATCTCGAGGCTCCATCCAAGAATCATGTCTTTGCATTATGAAACACAACAACGCTATCTAGGTGATGCAGGAAGACTTCTACAGAATCAGTATCTTCACCAACAACGAAATTTTTATCGGCACTTCTGTGATAATGAATATGATCTATGGAAGTATAGAAATCCTTTACTATTTCCAAAGTACAAGCCATTGAACTGTATTCATGATGAAGGAAGTAACACTTGGGATATGCAAAAGATGATTAGCTTTTGAACCACCATATAGTTTTACACCTACCGTTGGTAATGCTAAAATAAGATCATCAAGGCCCCCAGTCCTCAGTAATTCCTCATGTACAAGAAGCATTTCCATGGCATTACAAGCAACATGATAGTCTGTCTTTGCATCCAAAATAATGTTTTTAGCCATATCTAAGTTCGTTGCTTTATCAACATACACATGAAAAAACCCATCAGAACGATCAAGAACATGAATTTTTGTTTAGTCCTTGATTTGTAAAACCAACTTATTGCTGCCTCTTGGAATGACAAGATCTATAACATCATCCAACTTGAGTAGATCTGGAAATTCATCTCTCGAAGTTGTAAGGTCAATAAGACTATTTCTTGCATATTTAGGAAGTGCTTCGACAAAAACCATATGCAAAATGGAATTTGTTTAAACCGTTTCTTTTCTACCCTTCCAAAGAAGACCATTTCTATTTCGGATTACCAATGAAGCTATATGAACTAAAGCATCAGGTTGAGCCTCAGAGATAATAAGAAACAAACCTAAGGAGCTTGTAGTTTTCTCCAGAATAATCCCATCTACCAGCTCTGTTCTTTTCTGATCCTGTCCAATTGGCTCATCCATATTTGCTAGAACTCATATAGGCTTAGCTAAAGAAGAAATCTTTCCAGGATTTAGTGTTAAACGAGAAATTAAGGAATATGGAATGTCAATTTGATCCATGAGTGCAGTGCTTCCCAAAAATAAATTTCTTTATTTTGTAAAGAATACAATGAAAGGATGAATTCTTTCATGTCTATGCATTCACCGGCTATATTCATGCGATGACACCATTTGAGTGAAGAACAAGAGACTATACACATGATAATTTTTAAGCTTAGATCCAAGGGTACTTTATCTCCATCTATTTGAGCTTCATGGATAAATCTGTTAGTAGGAAAACTGGGTTCTAAATCCCTCAATGAACCTGAGGAGTCATGAATTGAAGGGAGAACTGTTGTGACTTTGTTCATAGCTTTAAGAGTCTGTGCCAAAAATGATGTAAAATATTTCCCATATATCATCTAGGCCATTTTATGGGGGTTCATCCTCTTCATCTGATGAAAGAAATGAGGATCCCATCCACGAACTGAAGCCTGCATTGACACGTTTCTCTATCTCAGCCTGTGGAGCAGCCTCTAGCATCTCAAGCCCAACAGTGTGGCTACCATAACATTCACCCTCATCAAGAATGACAGTTACCTTGCGTCTTAAGAAAAATGCAGTCCCTCCAAATAAAACTACAAGGCTCCAGCAGACAACTTCATAACACCAGAATAATGTAACAGAGCAATCATTTTCAAGCATAAGGACAGTCAAAACCAGGAACAATGCAAGAAGAACAAACACTGCTGCAAAAGAAACACTAAAAGTCCCAAGACAACCCACAACACCCCGCTTAGATGGAAAATAAATATTTTCCACAACCTTCAAGCACCCATGTTTTCTTACGGTATCAAGAAATGTTACTCCACAAAAACCAAGCCTCCAAAGAATCTCCTCCAAAACTTCTGATAAACCCAACAATATCACTTGATACCCAAATTTGCCACGAAATTGAGTAATTTCGATGAGTCATATTTCCAAATTGCATCATCCTTATTAGATATAATTACATTTTTATCTTGATTTGATGGCTGATCCTTATCCACCTCAGAACCATCGTCACCACTACTGGAAAATTACTTGTCTCATTGAGGCATTATGTCAAACAGTTCACATGCAACCTCATCGTTTCACACATACAACCATGTTTAGAAAGGTTGGGATTACAAGTCTCTCTTCAAAGTTGTATTAATGTTCCTCAGTGGGTGTCGTTCATTACCTACAACCCATAAGTCCAAGCTCGCATGGTTGCGAAAGAGATCGATTGTATCCTTCGCATAAAAATATGATCTAGTAGCCCATTTGGATTTGAGACAAGGGTACTACATCCACTGAAATATCCCATTGTACAAACTCTTGCCACACCAACAAACCGTATAAATAATAATAAAATTCTTGCTGCTTTGTTAATCCTTCACACCAAAAATGAATCACATTTCAAAAAATACATCAGAAAACATCCAGTTTCCTTCACGAATAAATACAAGCTTTTCCATATACTTTCAAAAATCTTCCTCCAGATTTTCTCGGCTTTAAAATCCTTGAGAAACATCCTGAATTAGTGTAGCATCCTTCTTGAAACATGGTAAGGGGAATTGACAATTCTAGGTGATAGATGCTTAGGTAAATAAGACTTCATCGGCCAATTGGGACTTTCAGTGAACCAAAGGAACTTTAGAACACATTCCATTGGTTCCAATTGAGACCACCTTCACTGACTCAGGATCAACCATGGTGCGGGTAATGTGGATGATCGGAGAACTGAGAACACGTAGGAATAATTCTGTGGGTTCCTTGAAATGTTGTTTTCTCCGATTAAGTTCCAAATTCTTAGCAAGCGGCCACATCAAGCATGGATAAAACCTTTGAATACTCTCATATATATTATTTAAAGGGAATGAGGAATCTGGTTAAAGCTTCCGTCCCCACATGGACTTTTCTAAAGCATGCCCCCAGATGAGTTTGATAGGTTCCCAAACGTTCACACCAAGGAAGGACTTTTACATAGGTTAATCGTGGATTCAGAGGAGACTGTAAGACCAAGAACATTTGAACAGTTCCTTGATAAACCCGATATGCTGATGACGAAGGAAATTGCAGGATTTAAAATGAGTTTTGGGATTTACCAATGGAAAATTACAATTTATGTTTGCAAGAAAAAGGTAGAGATGTGTCGGCTTTGACGAGTATCGGGACACTCAAGGAACGTGAGAAATGTTCCATTGTTCTAAGGATGACCGAAATAGCTGTATAAAATAAGAGATGCCCAACTGATTATTTTTAATCGGTATTTTAGGAACTCGGGGAATGAGGAAAACGAGGAACATTCCTCGATTCTCAAGATTTTAAAGCTGAAAAATTTATTGAGTTCAAGTTATGTCGAGCAATAAAATTGACCTTACAAAATCATGAGTTGGATAAATGGAGATCATCAAGAATTGACAACTAGATGAAGCAAGGAAATGACGCCAAGACCAAAATTAGACCGGTGAATATGACATTGTGAATACGAAGGATTCATACTTGAAAATGTTGTATGGGTAACTTTAACACAACAAGACACAAATTATAAAGTTTCAGACTGTGATATTTTTCAGTGACAACATCAGGTGTAAGGAGTGAGTGGTCAAAATTTGAGCCTGAACTTGTTCAAATGATTTTGAGGAGATCCGTAAGGAGTTAGAGTGCAAACAAATAGTCATTAGAAATTTTAAGTAAATATATAAATGGTGGAAACATCACATTTGTTTCAAGATCTAAGTGTGTCTCAAAGCATCTCAATTTTTGTAGGTGCACCATGTTGTCCTAGAGAAAAAAGAGCCATATTTTAGAGATGAAAGCATGATAAGGTTCTAAAACCTACTCCATTGATCTTATAAGGTCTCTTAGAGCCATAATCATATAAAATTTCATGTCAAAATACCCCTCCAAGCTCCAGGAATCATGTTTTCAAGTCCTCTCTCGTGCAGAGTGTGTTTCCCATACTTAGCTAGATTTTAAAGTACTACATGTCAGCGTCTTTCTCCATGGCACAACTTTGTGTCCCTCTTGTACCTTTCCCAAGGGAAGAAAGGGGACACAAAAATTCACCCAAGAGAAGCCCTTCTTCTCGGTTCTTCATGCGACCCTCCTCCTCGACATAGTGCTTATCTGGCTAAGTTCATTTCCCCAAGCTTGCACCGAATCATGCTAAGTGTCACAATATTTATCAAAGAACATTTTTGTGTACCTCTTGTACTTTTTATAAGGGGACATAGGGGCAATTTTTTCCCCCATGATCGGCCCCTTATGAGGTTCTTTATACGACTATTTTTCATTCCCAGGTGTTCAAGCATGTTTTTCAATCTCCCTCACATTGCACCACAAGATGACAAGTGTCAACATCTTGCTCAAAGCACATTTTTGTTCCCCTCTTGTCCTTTTTTCCAAGGGGACACAAATTTTTTCCCATGAGCAAGCCATCAAACCCTAGTTTCAACCACACTCACTTTCACTCACCCATGATCAAACCTGTAATTAGTGGGAAGACAAGAAAACAAAGTAAACTCATTTTTAAGATATCTCCTCTGCATTGTTCATCCATCCTCCATTGTTTCACCTAAAAAAATTCAAATAACTATTAGAACTATAATATTAAGTGCATCATAATATATAGTTTATATTAAAATAATATAAAATAAACTATATTCATATTATTTAAATATAAACTTTATATTAGGGATTGGTTAAATTATTTAATCATCTAATTAAATCAAGGAGGTGTGCCCCGTCACTTAATAAGGTTATAACCCTTTGGGTTATATAAATATCACATTAGATCATATATTCAGAATATCAAATCATATCGATGCATAACTGGAACACTATTCCAATGTGGAATATGAAGGTTGATCTTGGTAAAAAATAGAGGAATAGAAGTGAGGCGGGACTTACTTGGATTGGTAAAAGTGTAAAAGTTTTTCTATATTGGATTATTCTTCGTGGTTTTTACCCATTTAGGGTTGGGAAGGTAGTTCAAATATTTGAAATATCATTTAATCCCCCCTTCTCGCTCCATATAGTTGGTTGGTTGGTTGGTTGGATGAATATTGCACAGGTGAAAAGGCATTGTGGATTTTTCAACTGCGTGAAAAGAATTCTACTTTGAGAATTATTGGGCCCTGAAACTAAGGTAAGGTTTGCAATTTTTTTGAAATTTTTTATATAGTTTACGAGAATTCAAGAAATTCAAAAGGAAGTAAAAAAATCCGAGTTTACTGAGGAGAGACAAGATTCGAGAAAATAGGCTTTTTTATTTTTTTCATTGGCCAAGTAAATTTCTTGTCCCCTGTAATACATTTGTTTTTCGAAAACCCTTATTCATGTCCTGAATAGGGCCCCTGAATTTTTTTCTCCTATAGTTTAATTCAACTATAATAGTTGAATGTTTTTTAAATCTTTTGTATTTTATAAAAATACAATATATATATATATATATGTATGTATATATATGTATATGTATATGTATATATGTGTGTGTGTGTTGTGTGTGTGTGTGTGTGTATGTATAATTTTTGTATTTATAAAAATTATATGGTTTATAAAAATATATGTATAGTTTTTATATATACATATATAAAAACCTAACCTAAATCCTATAAACCTAAACCTAACTGAAAATATATATATATATATATATATATATATATATATATATATATATATATATATATATATATATATATATATATATATATAAACCTTAATGGGGCGGCCCCCTCTATACGCCCCCTCCTAGCTTGGTGCCAGTGGCGGCATTGACTACTCACATCGTGAGCCCCCTCTATGCACTCGTCACGCGTCTCGCGGGTCCCCTCCATGACCGACGATGACCCCAACAACGACCCCCTCCTTTCATCGTGGGTTTAGTCCCACATGGGGATGACATAAAAATGGGGAAGGCTTTAAAATCCTTCCCACAATGTTTTGGTGGTGTGACTTAGGTCACACCACCCTGTTGTTAGTCCTTCATGGGCGTGGTGCTTGGTCTATTCAAGCGGCTTGGCCACGGGTTTTGTGCACAGTGGTTTGTTTGACATTGACATTGGCATTATCATTTAATTCTACAATGGTAATATGGTTTGCATTAATATTCAATATATAATGGCTCACCGAGTTGGTTTTTGCAATATAATATGGCTCACCGAGTTGACAAGAAAACCTAAAGGAGCATGAACTCCAAAATATATATATATATATAAATATATAATTTTATAAAAATGTATTTAAATAATTTGTTTATTTTTTTTCAAAACAAAAATATAGAAAAATTATAAAATCATTTTTGTAAAAATAGTAAATTTATCATTTTTATTTTAAAATGATATATTCCTATACGACGACAATTTTTTTGTCGTAATTTTGTTACAAAACTAAAAAAAATTCACTCACATTTCAATTTTTTGATATCGTTCTAAATTTTTTGTGTATAGACTATTTAATTAACATGACCTCCTTTTGTGGCATAAAATTGATCGTGATCGATTACGAGGATTAAAATACGATAGGGGATTTCTATAAAACTCTTATTTTAATCCTTGTTTGTTAATCATTTTTTATCTCTATTTTACGCAAAAATGGGGTCTAATCAATTTTCAATTGATAAATCTCAGATGTTGAATGGAAACAACTACAACATTTGGAAGATTCGATTAAAAACATAATTCATGGCTCGCAAACTGTGGCGATTGTAAATGGGACTAAGAGAGCTCCTATCGGAAGACATGCAATTGCGATAATGTCGCCACATATCAACAAAAAGTACAAGAGGTGATGTCTATTATTTTCATGAAGTGTACAAGATGACTTTCTACTTCATATCGGAAATCTAGAGAGTCCTAGTGAAGCTTGGGCACAATTGGAGTCGATGCACGAAGGTACGTGTTTATCAAAAATTATTAAATTGGTTTTAGAGCTTATGACAACTCCCATGAAGGGAGATGAAAAAGTGATTAATTATTTAACAAAAATAAAAATATTAAGTCACAATTAGATGGATGTGGCAGTAATTTGATTCATGATAAATTAATTTATTTTATTATTCAATTAAATATTCATGAAAAATTTAGAAATTTCATTTCAATTTTGAATTCTAAATATCAAATAGAATAAGACATTCCATATTTGTAAACCCTTGGTTCTCTTCTTATATAGGAATAACAAGTCATGTCAAATTTTGATTCTAAGGAGAATCCCTCACAGACACTTCTCGCTCAGAAATCAAAAGGTAAAACCTCTAGATTCAACAAAAACACAAAGCAAACTTTTAAACCTCATAGCAAGGATAAAAAACCTGGAAATCTAAGAGTTAGATTTGATGGAAAATTTCATTATTGTGGTAAATTTTGACATAAGAAAGAGGATTACAAATTTAACAATAACAAAGAAAATCCTAAATTTCAAAAGGGTAACAAATTTGTTCAAGACAAAAACAAAACCAAAATCAAAACAAGAATTAAAAAAACCAAAAATCAAATGTAATTGCTTTGTATGTTGCTTTTGTCACTACAAAAGAAAATGAGTGGATATTGGATAGTGGTGCCTCTAGGCACATGACTTTTAGATCTGATATTGTATCGAACTTAGTGAATGTAATGAACAAATCTACTTGGGTGATCATTCCATTCTCGACATTTAGGGTCAGGGAAAAGAAAAAGTAGCAAATGGATTTATTAACAATGTGTTGTTAGTACCTAAACTTAAAATGAATTTGCTTTCTTATTCTCAGTTAACTCAAAATAACTATAGTGTTACATTGTTAAAGGATAAATGGTTTATTAAAAATGAACATGATGTTACTATAGTTGAAGGCATTCAAAGAGATGGTTTGTATGTTTTTTTGGTTTTCCTTCTACTTCTTGTTTGACAACTCAAAGAAGTGACTTACATTTGTGGCATGAGAGGCTAGGTCATGTCAACTTCAGAGCATGTACGACATGTCTCAACTTAACCTAGTAATTGGTCTACCACCTATTTCCCAAAATCATGAAACTTGTGAAGGATGCTTATGTGGTAAGCAATTTGCTAATCCTTTTCACATTCATCATGATGATAACTCTTCTGAACCTTTAGAGCTTGTCCATAGTGATGTTAGAGGACCCTAGAAGTTCCTTCTCTTAATGGTTCTCTATATGTTGTCACTTTCATTGATGATTTCACTTGTATGATTTGGTCGTATTTCATTAAAAATAAATTAGATGTCTTGTCAAAATTTAAAGAATTTAAAGCTTTAGTCGAAAAATCTTCTAAGTATAAAATTAAGAGGCTTAGAACTGATAATGGGGAGAATATGTGAGTCAAGATTTTGACTCATTTTGTGTTGAATGTGGCATTTAAAGGGAATTAACTACTCCATATTCCCCTCAATAGAATGGGATTGCAGAAAGGAAAAACCACACTATTTTGGAAATGGCTAGGACCATGATGCATTTTGCTCAAGTTCCTAAGTTCCTCTGGGTAGAAGCTATGAACATTGTTGTTCATATCTTGAATAGAGTTCCCACTAAAGCCTTAGTAAATTCAACTCCTTTGGAAAAGTGGTCAAACCAAAAACCAAGTATATCTCATTTGAGAATCTTTGGTAGCCCAGCTTCCCTCTTCATTCTAAAATCAAAATGGAAGAAGCTTGATCAAACCTCTTTTCCTTGTATCTTTGTAGGATACGATATAAAAACTAAAGGTCTTAGGATATTTGATCCATCAAAAGAGAATTTATAGAAAATAGGAATGTTAAAATCTTAGAAAAACCTTTTTGTTCTTCTTCTTCTTCATCTTCTATTATTTATGATGTTTCTAATGAAAATGAAAATGAATTTGAATTTGAAAATTGTGAAAATAATGTATGTAATGAAGAAACTAGTGTTGAACCTATAATTGAAAATGAGATTGTTCCTAGTACTTCTGTAACTAAAATACCTAGATGGGATGAGTCTATTATTCAAGACTCTAATTCAGAAACCTTCTAGAAAATGACCAGGAGTCATCATACATATCATGCTTTGATGACCTTGTATGAACATGAACCCCAATCTTTTGAAGAAACTTCTTCTGATGAAAGATGGTTAGATGCTATGAAATATGAGTACACTACTTTAATTAAAAATCAAACATGGGAATTAGTTCCTCCTGAAAAATGAAGTATAGTCGATCTAGATGGCTATACAAGATCAAATATAAAGAAGATGGTAGTATAGATAAGTTCAAAGCCCAACTCGTAGCTCGAGGGTTTACTCAAAACCCGGTATCAACTAGGTAGAAATTTTTACACGATTCAAAAAATGAGAAAACTAAGGATGTTGATTGCCTTAGTTGTTCAATATGGTTGGTAAATCCATCAAATGGATGTAAAAAATACTTTTTTAAATGGTGATTTACAAGAAGAGATTTATATGACCCAACCTAAAGGCTTTGAAGAACTAGGAAAAGAATTGTATGTTTGTAAATTGAAAAAATCCTTGTATGGTTTGAAACAAGCTCCTAGAGCTTGGTATTCTAAAATTAATAGTTTTTTTAATGAGGTTGGTTTTTCTAATTGTTCATCTAACAATGATTTATTTGTTAAAATTGAAGAAAATGCTATTATTCTCATTGTATTGTACGTTGATGATTTACTTATCACTAGTAATTCTAACACTTTAATTATGAAAATTAAAGGAAAGTTAATGCAATATTTTGAGATGAAAGATTTAGGATTATTGCATCATTTTTAGGCATGGCTATATTTCAAGATAAAAATTCTATTGTAGTATCTCAATCACAATATGCAACTAATTTTCTTAAAATATTTAATATGCTTGATTGTAAACCAGTTTCTATTCCTATAGAAGTAGGATGTAAACTTGATCCTAAACATGCATGTGAAAAAGCTAATCCTACTTTGTACATGCAACTTGTAGGTAGTTTGATTTATCTAACTATTACTAGACTGATATTGCTTATGCAAGAGGGATTGCTTCAAGGTTTATGCAAGAACCTTATCAGGATCACTAGAAGTTAGCAAAAAGAATTTTGTGTTATGTAAAGGGCACTATTAATTATGGTTTACATTATATTTCATCTAACAATGCATATTTACATGGATATTGTGATTTTGACCATGTTGGTGATGTGATAGATCATAAATCTACAACTGGATATATATTCAAGTTTGGTGCAGGTGCCATTACTTGGAGCAGTAAAAAGTAGCCGACAGTTTCCATTTCTTCTACTGAGGTAGAATATAGAAGTGCAATGGAAGCAACAAAAGAATCCATGTGGCTGAAGAGGCTATTGGAAGAGATACACATGGAAGTTAAAGGAAGTACTCCTCTTCTATGTGATAGCTAGAGTTGTATTGCTCTCACTAAGAATCCTAGTTCAACATCAAAGAACGAAGCATATCGAGATACATATGCACTTTATTCATGAGAAGGTTCTCAATGGTGATATAGATCTCCAATATTTCCCAACTGAAGATCAGGTTGTAGACTTGTTCACGAAGCCATTGTGTGTTGTGAAGTTTTGCAAGTTCCATGTAATGCTTGGCCTTTCAGAGTTTCCATTGAGGGGAGTGTGCATGGAAATTCCACCTCCTAATGGTCGACTGGTTGATTGAATCCTTCTCCTCTATACTTCTATTCTAGTTTAAAAGCATTGTAAAAGATCTTGTATGATCTAAAGTAAACTAATAGAGTTTACGGGAAAAATATAGTCCAATGTGCATCTATTTGTAAAGGAGAACCTTGTGTTATAAAAGGCTCCTAGAGATGCGGTATAAGAATATTTCCACGAGAAACAATGAGATTTAGTCTCAAAAATACATGTGCTAGCCTAAACCTTTAGGGTTTATGGATTTGTAAATCTTGTTGTACAAACATGTAATGTTGGCATATGGATCCCACTTAATATTAAGGGGAGTGTTAGAACTATAATATTAAGTGCATCATAATATATAGTTTATATTTAAATAATATAGAATAAACTATATTCATATTATTTAAATATAAAATTTATATTAGGGGTTGGTTAAATTATTTAATCAACTAATTAAATCGGGGAGGTGTGCCTCGTCACTTAAGAAGGTTATAACCCTTGAGTTATTTAAATATGACCTTAGGTCATATATTCATATATCAAATATATCGATGCATAATCAGGAATAATATTCCAATGTGGAATATGAAGGTTGATCCTGGTAAAAATACAGGGAATAGAAGTGAGGACAGAGAGTTTCGGATTGGTAAAAGTGTAAAATTTTCTCTATAATGGATTATTGTTTCATGGCTTTTACCCATTTAGGGTTTTCTACGTTATATGTTGTGTTATGTGTGTAATGTGTTTTATTTAATTTATTTATGTTGTAATGTTTTACTTTAAAAAAATTCATTAATTTATATAGTTGGTTATTACACCTTTTCACCCCTCATCCGAAAATAACATCGAGGACACAACAACCATGCTACCCAACACGTTTTAGACCAACCATGACTTAAAAAATGAAGCTTTTCTCATAACTTGATAACCAAAAATTGATTGTACCAAGATTTTCACATATTTTTCTCATTCTAGGAACCTTTGTGATCATCATTGCTATAAACTAGATGATGCCCTAGTTTTCTAAAGTAGTAAACTTGAAACCTTCCATCCCAAAATTTGCCTTTTTGATTTGCAGAGAGTTGTAGTTACGAAACACAACAAAAATTGGAGCACAAGATCACAATGCAGAGTTGAATCCAACAATGGTGTTTTCATTGCAAACCAGCACTCAGTTTGACTAGTTACTAAAAATAGCATATTCTCTATACACTTACATGCTAAAAATAGTAAACCTCTCAAAATTTCAAGCCTTGATCCCTCAACACATCCAAAAATAGTGTATAACAACAAACAAGGTGAACCAGATAATTTTTCCAAAATAACGAGTTGCAAAAAAGAAAGTTCCTAAAAATGGTAAAGCATCATCAATGGAGGTAATCTAAGTGTGCTAGGAGCTTTAGAGGAAAAATATTTGAGTAAAAAGGAAAAAATTCCCAAAATAACAGCTCTTGGTCCCACCTGCCAAAAATAGAAAGTTGTTATTGGATCCGTTTTCAATCATCTCAATACCTTTTGATATCGTCACATGGTTGTAAAGTTGTCTCACAAATTAGACAAGAAAATTAACTCTCTAAAATGATCACAAAGCATCATTCAGATCACAATTGCGTCAAGGAGTATGATAGAGCATATCGAGGTGCAATAGGTGAAAGTTAGGGACATTGTGCAATTAGATTTTTTTTGAAAAGAATCAAGATCTCATCCTTTTCCATAAGCAAGATGTTTTCTTAAACACTCAATAAAACACACTGGTAGTGTGATCAATCCTCTAAGGTTGAAACATTACAACTGCAACTAAGAGCCATTGAAAATGAGTCTTCAAAAGGGAAGAGAATGAAAAGAGGGTGCAAAATGTTATCATATTCCGGGAATAATCGTAAGAAGGTAAATTTCATCTTATATCCCATTGAGCATCTTGAGACAAGAAAGAGTGATCCATCACAACCTCCTTCTCTTCAAGAGCATCTGAGTATGTCTTCCCTGGTGGCGGGAATTTCCCATAATGAACAAGATGTGATCCTACATCAAGCTCCTAAAAGTGCTCATGTTACCAACATCATGTTAACTCCTGAAGATCCATTCTCGTGGATTCAATAATTGCTCGAAAGTGAAAAGAGAACAACATAACAAGCTATAATAGCCGACCTTGGAGCTATCACAAGAACCTTGAAATCCAAGTGAAGGAAGAAGGCCCAATAATTTAATATAATTTGAATTAAATCTTATTTTAGAGTAACTTACTATAAAAATGATATTTAGATGATTAAATACAAAGTAATGTACAAGCACTAAGCATTCAACAATGTAAAACCCTAAGCAAATGAGAGAGGGATGATGACTTAGTTGATTCCGTGTGTATATGTTAGAAAATATTAGATACAAATGCAAGTTAGAAACCAAACACCAAATTAAGTTCTAATATAATCCTTCCAAAAAATATCTCAGATTGAGCAATAATAGATGGAAAGGGGGGAGAATTGATACTTGCACTTACCAAGAAGATGCAATGATACTCCTTTTTGTGTTGGATTTTCTCATGGATGGCGTTGATTGTTTTATAATTTGTGGAGACACACGGAAACACCTCCTCTTGATTTTTATTGGCTTGATTGATAAAGATGATGGATGATAAAGTGGATTGATTGAATATTGAATGATTGATAGATGATAAAATAATATGGATTTGTTATGGATTTACAAGATTTTCCATCTCCCTTTCTCATGGAGGAGGAGAGCTCAATTTATAGTTTATGGTAGGGAGGATGGATAGTGAGGATTGATCTAAGTGGGACGAGGATTAAGGAGAGGATTGGAGGATTCTAGAATGGATCATTCTAGATTTTTTGAGAAGTTTCCATTGAATTTAAAATTTAATGGAGAGTGGAAGAGGTTTAGAGAGGCTTCTAGAAATAAAAGCCTCTAGATTTAGAGGTAGAGGATATGATTAGTTTAGGATTAGATAAGTTTAAAGGTTAATTAGGGATGTGATTACATGGAGAAGCTAGGTGTAGGGTAGGTAGGTGTAGGAATATTAAATTCCTAGAAAATGATAATAAGGATTAAGATGGGGTAGTTGGATATAATAATGAATTAAAGGGATTAATGATGAAATGATGGGATATTAGATAAATGACGAAACTAATTAGGATAAAGTGTGTATGTGGTATTTTATAGGAAAGGGATTAATTAGATAATTATTTTAGGATATTTGTGGGACAAATTAATCAGAATTAATTATGCCGACATTTTACATGTCTACACTATGCAACACGGGAATGATCGGACTTGTGTATCTACTTAGAACAAGTGGAGACAAGTGCAAAAATGTTCGATGAGGGTGTAAAACCCCAGGGAATATACTAGACAAAAGCACTCATAGGAGGATAGGAGTACCCAGTGCTAATGACTGATTTGGGTGCTTGTGTGTGCTAAAATACTTAACCCGGCCTTTTTGGGCTAGAAGGTCTTCGATGTTACTCGCTCTTTATCACTCTAGTTTTACTTGTTAGGTTTTCTGTTATACTTGTAGAACTTGAAAAAAAATGACTAGATGCACATTCCCACAACCACATCAAATATAATAAAAAAGATGTAGAATTGGAAGTCAGACCGACCTCGGTCGTCACCCAAAGAGTGAACTTACAACCGAGTGTTGCACTACATCTCAAACTCCATGTAGTTCTTTGCGTATGTGTATTTGTCTCCCTTTCCCTAGGTAATAATGGGATAGATATAGATTGTGACAAACATGCAAAATGTGTGTGATGGAATAAAATGAACTCCCTCCTATGTAGTGTATGCAGATCAATGCAACCCTTGTCCCTTGTATGAATGTGTTAGATGTATGCTTTTAGTGCTCTTGTGCCTTTGTGCAAGCTTAGGTGGTGATAGATAATGTTTATAATGTTTGGCCTCTTATTTGAGAGAATCAACTATATATATATATATATATATGATTCCCTTGTTTGAATTTTGTAATTGACAACTAAAAGGCTGACCCAAAGTGTTAAAAGGTGACCAAGAAGTGAAAAGGGACCAAAAAGAGTAAGAAGAAGAAAGAGAGGGACATGAGTGCCTAAGAGGGACAAGAGCACCTTTGGGAGTTAGTGTCCAAAGCCATCAAAAGGTAAATCAGTCAAGTGTTGACAATTTGTAAGATGTGTAAAGCTAATAAAGTGCAAGAGATAAAGCAATCAAAATGCCAAAAGGAGTTATTAACCACTAGTTTTCTTGCTTAGGAATCATGTATACATTAGTATGTTTTAGGACCTAGAAATGTACCCAAGTGCATAGATTTTGTGTCTACATTTTCCCCACTTTATGTTGTTGAGTGAATACTCGATAGCATAAAGTAGATAGAATATGCGTACCTTATAATCTAGAGAGGAGTGTACCGATAGCGTGCCGAGTGGGAAAGTAGCCATGAAGCGTGAAGTGATCGTAATGTGAAGTGTGGTAACTAAGAAAGGGAGGTAGACCCTAGGGGTGAATCATATGTGTAGTAGCGTGTTGTTGGAGCTTATGCTTGTTGATGTGATCTACTTCTTGTTGCTTGTAAGGATAAACCTACAAAAGAAGAGCAAGAGAGTAGTCAAAGTATCGTATATGAAAAATTATAGGAACACATATTTAAGTAAGTAAAAAGTATGTAAAAGTAATAGCTAAGGAAAGAGTGCACACGATGTATGAGAGATTATAGGATATAAAGTTGTCTTATTTTCCTTGGAGATGTTGTTAGATGGGGTTGGGAGTGATCAATTCCCAACCAAGAAAGCGTCAAGCCACGGATTTGAGCGTCCTACCACCATGGATGAGGTTTTGGGTGATCTCATGCCAAGGATGAGTTTTTTTGGATGATCTCACACCAAAGATGAGTTTTTGATCAATCTCACACCAAGGGTGAGTTTTTTGGGTGATCTCATGCTAAGGAGAAGAGTGTTACAAAGAGAGGTCCATTTTTTCTCTTTCCATGATGCTTCTCAAATGATAAGTGCCACTACAGATTGGCATGTCCCAATTTGTAACCAAATTTTTAACTAAAGGTAAGTTCATGATATTGTAGATTTGTATTGTAACCTCGGAAAGCGTGTTGGGCGAGAAACTGCTCTGCATTTTCGCCTTGAACATTTGCACCCGGGTGGGACACAAATGCCCACTATTCCTTTCTCGATACCACTCGATCTTTGGAGTGCTAGTGTCTTCTCTATGTTTGTGATCCAAGTATGATTCTTGACCACTATGTAACTATGTGCCTTTTCCAATTTTGTAATGTGTTATTATGTTATGGAGTTCTCTACTTCTGGAAGGGTAATTTGTTCACCCAATAGTCCCCCCTTATTTGGGGTGCATGTGACGCATGTAAGAGAAGGGAGTCTAAACGAGAGGACATGAAACTGATATGCATATCCTATATTGAATACCTATAGAGGGCAGGGGATGTGCATGGTAGAAATCAAGGCACATGCAAACAAGTAGACTTGCAAACAAGTGTTAGTGTAAAAGAGCTAGGATGCAATATAATACATTATAGCAAGTAACTATGCAGACAAGAGATACCACAAAAGTGGGTTTCTGTTGGCTAGATTTTCTACATAGCATAAAACCTAGGCAATCATGAGATAAATCTCCCTCATTTACCGGTGAGGCTCCCGTGTCAAATTTTTCAATTAAAATATGCTAGTATCTATATGGGGTTTTACTTTAACTGTTCAGCTCATGAACCATAGTTGCATCTGATTCTTCGATAAGTAAACAAGCTGTTTAAGAAAGGAAATATTTATAGAAGAAGGGAATTATATAAACACAGAGAAGAAATGGGGAAGATGTGCATCCCAATAAATAGATAATGAAGAGTTGATTGCATGCACATAGAAGAAACTAATAGATATCAAACACGAATTATAAGTAAAGGTAGCTCTAGATCTAGATCTAAAATAACACAAAGTTTATTCAAAGATCTAAGATAAAAAGCTAGAAACAAAATACACCGTGACACAAAGTTCTCCAGAAATCTGCTCCTGTATATTCCTTTTCTTCAAGTGGCTCTCAAGGGTTTCAGCACAAAGTCTGGAACACAAGAATGTTGCTTACAAATTTTGATCTTTTAACCCGTAGGTTCTTCCTCTACTTATAGAATGTAGAGGGGCAATTACAAGTCGGAAGCTTTTAGTGAACTGGCACATGTGGAAGTCGGAAAGGAAACAACTGGCAATCTCCCTCCTAAAATTCCTCTTTGCATGACATGCATGATTTACAACTGAAAATAGAACCTTCTATTTTGCACGTCTGCCACCTATCTCCAAGTAGTTGACTTCTTCAAGTAATGGCTTTTAAACCAATCACTTAAGTTGTATAATTTAATTGATCGCTCAATTATTTTGTCGGAGGAAATAAGAGAAAGAAGAAGAAAGAGGAAAGCTGCAGTCTTGTCCTTTTTCATATTCTGCATGCAGCTGATTCTTTTGCCTTTGATTCTCACCAAACTGGACCTGGGAGCAGCTAGATCTAGAAGCAAGTTGGATCTGGAAGCGGCTAGATCTGGAAGCAAGTGACTATGATTTTCTTGCGAGTATTGCCTTTGACATGTCTTCTTTCTTATCCTTGAAGCTTTTGCAATTCTCCTCCAGTACATGCATCAGTGCAATGTTTTCCGTAGATAACTCATCTTTTTTATTTTTAATTACATACGAGCAATTAAAAATTCTGAAAGCACTCAGTGAATGTAAATTCAATGAAGGCTTCAACTGGAAGATTGGGAGCACATGCACAAGATCCTGGAAGAAATTTTCCACGCACTGACTTCTTCATGGGCTGCATTCGAAACAAGAGGATGAAGCCTTTGTGCCGGAAGCTTTTGCAATTATGAGATCTGGATCTGGATCTGTTGACTTCAGCAAATCTGGAAGCTATGCATGATTCTGTTGATCCTTCACTTTCATCCCGCTTTGCCATGGCAGTATTTGTGTCTATCTTTGTCTGAACAATTCTTTTTCTCCTTATTCGGCCGGAATTCTTCAAAATTGGTGTAGATCTAGATAATTCTTTAGATTCAGAGGATATGTTCAATGTATTGGACATTGATTTAAGCTCCCTTTCTTTTGTAAAGCACATGTAACGAATTCTTGAGCACCTGTATCACTTATGCAAACAATTATCCAAACACAAATCAACCTCCTTCAACCTGTGCGCCAATTCTGGAAGCTTTTAGCATTAATTTCACCTTCTTTTGAGCAAAAATCCTCTCCAAATGGGGCGCACTTTTCCTCTGGGCTGCACTTCTCTGCCTTTGAATTAATTAATTCATCCTTATGGCAGCCCCTGCTTATATAATTCTCACAATTCTATAATTAATTAATGTCTTTCCTATTCCTGGCAATTAATTAATTAATTAATAAGCTTCACTCTTCAAATGGGGCGCCTATTTTGTGCATGCTCATGGTTGCCATTAAATAAATTAAATTTATTTAATTTTAGACTTCTCGGAAGCTTTTAGCATTAATTTTAGATTTTCCCAAACTTAGAAGTGATGCATGACTCTGCTGTGCTTTCTTTTTTTCATCTCGCTTTGCCATGGTTGAACTGTCTTTGTCTGAGCAATTCTTTTTCTCTTTATTCGGTCAAAATTCTTCACAACCAGTGCAGATCTAGATATTTCTTCAGATTTAGAGGATATGTTCAATGTATTGGACATTGATTTAAGCTCCCTTTTTCTTATAAAAGCACCTGTAATGAATTCCTGCAATTAATTCAGACAAAATGGCAACCGGAACATGAACACTTGATTTTAATTAGAAAAATCTGCATATATCAAGCTTCTGCCCCAAAATTTGATGTTTTGTTTACATGCAAAGCAAGCATGAATTTTGCCAACTTGATTGAGCACCTATACCACTATGCAGACAATTATTCAGACACAATTCAAGCTCCTTCAATCCTAGGCGCCAAACTTTGAAGCTTCCCAACAGTGGAAAATAAACTTCAATGCAAAAATCCTCCTTCCTTGGGCATCAAAACTGTCCGGGCTGCACTTTCTTGCTATTGAATTAATTAATTCGTCCTTATGGCAACCCATGCTTATATAATTCTCATCATTCTATAATTAATTAATGTCTTTCTTATCCCTGGCAATTAATTAATTATTTAATAAGTTTTACTCTTCAAATGGGGCGCCTATTTTGTGCATGCTCATGGCTGCCATAAAATAAATTAAATTTATTTAATTTTAGCCTTCTGCTTCCAATTAACTCAAGCCTCACAGTATGCTTTGACCTTAGCCACTGAAAATAGGAATTAATTTAATCATTTAATACTTAAAAAAGTATTATTTCTCTCCCAAATGGGGCACACTTTTTGACATGAAGGGGTTGCATTAAATAAATAATATTTATTTAATTTTAGAACTGTCTATTTCCAACTTCCTTTTGTCCACTTCCCTTTGTTGACTTTTCCACAAGCCTGGGCGCCAAAATTGGGTGAATAAATATTAACAAATATTTATTTAATGCATTATTATTCACCCAAGGTGGGTCGCACTTTTTGGAATAAGGAATTTCTATTTTTAAAAGTCACGACAATGAGATTATTTACCCTGCAAGGCAGCCCTGAAAATCCCATGATTCACTTAAGTCGTTTGACTTTCATAATGGGATTATTTACCCTGCAAGGCAGGTAATAAAATCCCATGATTCACTTAAGTGATTTTTCTTTTATTCCACAATGGGAATTTTTACCTTGTAAGGCAAGTAAGAAATTCCTGCAAGTAAGAAATTCCCACCTGCCTGCTGCCTCTAATTTTCCCATTGTGACTTAAGTGGCGTTGCTTCCATGGAAAAAAGTACCCTACTAGGCAGGTACAAAATTCCCACCTACTTGTTGCTTCCAAAAATCCCATGATCCATTTCAAACCCTCTTTTTCCAAAAATGCCGCCAGCCCAGAATGAGCTTTTTGGTTAACGACTTCGTCTTTTCCAAGAGAACCAGACGTCTGATGGCGAATTCCTTCTGGCACAATGTGCATATGTGATCTTGGATACTCGAGGCAAGAATCGAGGCCAAATCGACAAAGGAATTGATCCTAGAGAAATTTCACAGAAAACGAAATGGGAAAACACAAAAATACAAAATGCGCGAAGTCACAGATAAAGCCCATGATTTATTCCTGGTTAAAACCCTACTGGTATATGGGAATAATGATATGTACGATCACAATAGGGTTAAATCGGAGCACAAATTGCCTCAAATAGGGCTCAAAATAATTAAATACAAATTTCCCACAAGCAAATCCCATCGATAAAATAAAACAATTTTGAGCATCTGGGTATTTGTCGAAAATGGCTTATATGGCTCCTTGGGAAAATCTTGACACATTACAAGAACTTTCTAGCAATAAAAACATAAAACAACCCATTATTTTAAAAGTAATTTTTTTTTTTACATGGGTAGTCTCAGATTTGAGTGAGTGAACTGGGACACCAATTTCATACATGGTACATCACTCCACAATTTCACAAGACAATTCGGGCCAAAATGGCCATTAATAAAAATGATCAAACAATACATAAGGCATAGCCCAATAATAGTGGAAAAAATAGAAAACAAGAAGTAACATGAGATAACCATGGTTGTATAGAATCCTGTGCAAGGAAAATGATACATTTGAAGTACCATTTAGCATGTTAGAAAGATAATTAGTATGTCAAAGCATGCATATATCAAGGAAAATTAAAGTGATAGTAACAAAAAGTATTAAATACTGTAACAATAGGACTTGTGATTGTGGATTAGGAGAATTGTAAAGGTAGACGCCCAAGAGCCTTTGCATGGGACCTGATAAAGAGTGGTGCCGAGCATCATACATCGTGTAAGAATCTATAAAAGTTTTGCATTCATCTCAAGATACCATGTGAATGCATATGTTGGTATAGAAAAAGATAATGACATACTAAAAATATAACTAACATAGGAAACAAAGTGCAACATGTAAGCATTATAAGCTAACAAGAGTAAATATAACCAAGATAGGTAGACGTTATGTGAATGTGATGGTGTTCTGCGATATGTAATATGTGCATATGGGAGGGGCCATGTTGCCCCCTATTAGATGTGTGTGACATGAGGTTCATTTAGGAATTCTGCCCTCAACTCTCAAGTATGAACCATAGAATAAGAGTGTGGCATCGGGTAGTGATGGTAAAGTATGTAGTAGCAATATTGTGTTGTATAGATAAGAAGAAGAAATGGTACAAGAAGCAAGTGAGGAGGGGGAATTCTAATGCCCCTAATTGCATATATTAGGAGCTACTAGAAAATAAATGTGATCATTGTGAGAAAGAATATCCAGAGTATGTATAGTGAACGAAAGTAGTATGTGTATCATGAATAGAAGGATCCATAAGTAAACATGGGGAGCAAAACGTGTATGGATTGGCATATGAGTGGAAAGGGAAGCCATAAACATAGATAGATATAGAAAGGTGTGCTACTAGAAAGATTGACTTAAAGTGCAAAATAAAAATAAGGTATAAGTGTGTATGCGAGTAGTATGGATATGTAGTGCTGATTAGAACATGTGACTATGGAAGGGGAGAAGTTCAATTCCCCCCAAGTGTGTAAGTGATGGAAATATATTTGATGATAAAAGAGTGAGGGCCCCTTGTTTGGTATCCGAGAAGGAGAAGGAATGTGACCATGGTCTAGGTTTGGTGGTGTAGGACGAGGTAATTAATAGAACAATACAAGGGTTTCCATTGGTGCGAGGTTGTCTTGAATAGTTTCCTCATTTAAGAGGCTGGATCATTCTTCTATGTATAAATTAGTAGGAATAGTGTGATGAGTATCGGTATTGATGTTATGAGGATTAGATTATCCAAAGTAATCTATAACATTGAGAACCAATGGAAAATAATTTTTGTGATTGTAAGAGGGGAATAGTTACAAGTTATAATGTATTCTAATAGAGCATCATCTATAAGGAATGTATCCAATTTAGGCTAAGTGGGAGAAGCATGATCATCAATAAGCTTAGGGTATAGTAGAGAGGAAGATTATGAGTATGTGAAGTAGTGTAAACCTCAAGAGAAGATGTGACATAAATAAAAGGAACAAATGAGAGGGAGATATATGATGTCAAGTTTGGTGGATTGTGTGGGAATGGAAAGAGGATCTCGTGACTCCTGTCCATATTTTCCTAAGCTGGTGCAAAAGTGAAACCATAACGAATCATATATAGATACCGGGGAAATACTATGAAATTAGGAGGAGGTGTGGAGAGGAATTTCGTGTGAATGATCAACAAAGTGTTGCAAAAGGCAAAAGGGCATGGGTCTATTAAGGCCTCATATATTACACCCTGGTATAAGAATTTAAGATGCATATGAAGGGTTGAAGGGACCACATGCATGACATGGATCCAAGGTCATCTGAGAAGAATATTATAATTAAGATTATTAGGCATTACATGGCATGAGATGGGAAAAGTGCATGGCCCAAAAATAATAGGAAGTGTGATCGTACCTAAAACCCTTTTAGGAATATTATCAAAGTCGCAAATAAAAATAGATGAGGGAGTTAAGGAGGCTTTGGAAAGGCCAATTTTTGAAGGAATGATAGATTAAAAATGTTAAGACCGGATCCATTATCAACTAAATCTTGTTTAACCCCTATATTATGGATACAAACTTGAATATAAAGGGGTGGATCATTATCTAAAACAAATTGAGAAGAAATTTCAAAGTAGATGTAAAGGTAATATGCTCTTCATTAAAAGATAATGTTGTAGTGAATCTATGATAAACATATTCAAGAGAAGTATTAGGATGAATGTAAGTGTTAGACAAAAATATTGTATTTTGCACTCACATTCAAGATTGGTCTGCAAGAAAGGGAGAGAGATACTCATGTTGGTGAAAATGGAAGGATCTTAGGGTATCTAGGGTGACAAGAAAGATGGAGGTAATATGCAAGACTAAGATCTAGTGTTCGAATAAGGGTATGGGTTCACCAAATGATTTAATCTAATTTGAATTAAATCTTATTTCAGAGTAACTTATCAGTAATAAATTATATTCAGATGAATAAACTCAATAATGTACAAGTACTAAGCATTCAAAAATGTACAACCCTAAACAAATGAGAGAGGGATGATGATTAATGATTCTGTATAACTGGGAATGATCGGATCTGTGCATCTACTGGAACAAGATAGAAACAATGTCAAAAATTATTGATGAGGGTTCGAAACCCCATTAATGTACCGTAAAGAAGCACCCGTGGGAGGACAAGAGCACCCAGTGCTAAAGATTGATAGGGGTGCCCTGTATTTGCTAAAATGCTCATAACTTGGCCTTTTTGGGTCAGAAGGTCTTTGTTGTTACTCGTTCTTTGTCATTCTGGTTTTGTTGTTAGGTCATTGATCGTACCTATAACCTGTAAAATAAATGACTAGCTGCACATGCCCACAAACCACATCAAATCTAATAAAAATATGCATAATGGGGAGTCAGAATGACCTCGACGGTCACCCGAAGAGTGAACTTACAATCGAGTGCTACACTACATCTCAAACTCCATGTAGTTCTTCGTGTGTGTGTGTGTATCTATGTCTCGTGTCCTAGGTTGTCCTTGTGCAAGTTACACGATAATAGCGGGCTAAATATGATTGTCCTAAATATTCAAAATGTGTGTGATGGAATAGAAGAAATCCCCTCCTATGTAACGTATGTGGATCAATACATCCCTTGTCCCTTATATGAATGTGTTAGAAGTATGTTTTGTAATGCTCTTTTGCCTTTATGCAAGATTAGGTGGTGATAGATAATGCTTACAATGCTCGCCCCTTATTTAGAAGAAGTAACTAAGTATATATATGATTCTCTTGTTTGAATTACGTAAATGACAATTTAATGGCTGACCCAAAGTGTTAAAAGGTGACCAAGAAGTGAAAAAGGACCCAAAAGAGTAAGAATAATAAAGAGAGGGACATGAGCACCTAGGAGGGATAGGAATTCCTTGACACTTCTATCCTAATTGGGTGCTAGTGTCCGAGGCCATCAAAAGGTAAATCAATCAAGTGTTGGCAAATCTGTAAGATGTGTAAATCTAGTAAAGTGCAAGAGATAAAACAATCAAAATGCCAAAAGGAGTTGTTAACAACTAGTTTTCTTGATAGGAATTGTTATCCATTTTACCCCCTAGAAAAAATGGACAACTTAACATAATGGACTTGCATTAATTGATGGAGATTCATGGATGAATCAAGATATTTTAGGTAATTTCATGTTTTTTTGGGCACTTGGAACCATTTTGGTGCATTCCCCTCTCTATAGACTTCAGAAGTCCATACTTAGCCAAAAAATTGCAAAAACATTTTGGAAAATTGGCTTGGGGGAATTTTACTCGCTTTTCCTAACTCCTCATATCTTCACTTGGCAAAAAATCTTGGAAAAAATTCAAGAAAATTAGAAAAAGGTTCAAAAATGATATGGAGACGAAGAAGGGCTCGACGAACTCATGGCCAAGCTATATGGTGAGTTGAAGTAGTTAGAGCTCAGATCCACAAGTATAGCCACCCCAAAACTCCGCAAAACAAAAGCAACTCAGTGAGCAATGCAGGATTTGAGGTGGATAGACTACGAGCAAAGTGATATCTAAAGTCCAAGTAAATCCCTCTCACTGTAGACCCGCAAGTCGAGTAGGGTTGTAAACCTGTAATGAAGGCAAGGAGGGAGAGCAATCGGGGTTTCAACCCGAACAATTGCTTAAGAAAAGTGGTCCAAAAAATCCACAAAGCTATGAAGTAAAGTGCCTCGCCAAACCCGCAAAGCTAGAGAGTATCCTAGAGTTTCAATGCGACATTACTTCAAAGCAAAGTAAGCTCGAATCCACATGTATAGTAGTTAAAAATCCCGCAAAGCTAAGACAAACAAGTTGAAGTGTTGTGGGAATGTGGCATGTCATTACTTCAAAGAAAAGGCTCAACGTAAATGTGAGTAGAGAAACCTCAAAACCCGCAAAATAAATGATGCAAAATAATAATGTTGCGGGGATGCGTGGCAAGCTTACTTGAAGTAAGTGGGGGTCGAAAGTCTGAAGCAATGCAGGTCACAAACCCAAAAACAAGAGATGTAAAAAAGAGTGTTGCATGGGTTTCAATGTGGGACTACTTTGAAGTAGTTCTCAATCGAAAAATAGCAAGTAAAGCACTTCCTTAAACCTACAAACCAAAGGTGATTAAGCCAAAAAGTAATGGAGGACCAAAAAAGTGCAAATAAGAAGAAGTTTTGTAGAGATACAAAATTTATTTCCTTTAAATTAAATAAGTAAGGCAGGTTTAAAACCGTGAGTAAAGTAGTTGTGAAAACTAGAGAAGGGTGAAGCAGCAAAGTAATGGCACCTTGGGTTCCTGCAGAACTAGAGAAGAGTAAATGGCCATAACTTTTGACTGGAAGCTCCATTTTTTTACAAAATTATACTTTCTAGAAATGTATCTCCATCCTCTTCACCATGTAATCATGAAAATCAGATTTTGGAGGGGGTTATATGGGAGAAAAATGGCAAAAACACTTCCGAACTTAAGGAACAGTTCTAAAGCAATCCCAACCATCGCATTTAATGAAGTATGGTCCTCCTTAATTCTTTAGAAAGATAAAGGACATTAAGGGATGGGATTTGCAAGGATCTCCATGATGTTTGTAAGTCATTTAATGCATTATGGTCACGGTTTTGCCAGAACCGCCATTTCAGGATTACCCTCCTCTCTTTCTTTTCTAATTGCTATATATGTAAAAAGAGAGCTCATTTTGCATTTGTTGGACATTTTTTAAATTTTGCTCTCTTCTTCTCGATGCTAGGTTATATGTATCGAGAACCTTTTGGCTTAGTTAGAACTACCCAAATGACTCATCCTCCCATGTGGCTCGGTGGGCTCCTTCGGGTTTTGAGTCTTCTTTGGAAAGGTCTCGGGTTTTTTCTATAGACACCTAAAATGTCTACATGACGAATTAACATTAATTATGTTCCACATTTTAGCCTCATTACTATTTATCCGCTATTAATCCATCATTATTATTACCATACATCAACCATATAATAATTAATCTTAAGATTAATTAATATCATTAATCCAACTTATCATTTTAACATCATTCATTATCTATCATTAATCCTTTTATTTCATCTAATATCCTATCCCATCCTTAATCCCTTTTATTTCATTATTATATCATATTATCCTATTTAAATCCTCATTAACATTTTATAGGAATTTAATATTCCTACATCTCACCTACCACCTACCCTACACATCCCTACACCTAGCCTTTCCATCAAATCACATCCCTAATCATAATTTATTAACCTAATCTAATATAGTCCTAATCATATCCTCATACCTCTAAATCTAGAGGCTTCTATTTCTAGAAACATCTTCATTCTTCCCTATTATTTTCAAATATTCAAATAAATGTGCACTATTCCATTAAATTTTTAATTCAATGGAGATTTCTCCTAAAATATAGAATTCTCTAATTCTAGATTATTCTCCATTCTCATGGAATTTCAACCATTGATCCTCATCCAACATGGTTCAATCTTAGGCATTGAATTCTCCACTCCTTAGCTATAAATTTAGCTCTCCTCCTCCATGAGAGCCATCTTAGAAATTCATATCAAATTTTTGCTATTTTATCCACTCAATCATACATCCAATCTATCCACAATCAATCCATCCTTCATCCAACATCCAAGAATCAATACAATCAAGGAGAGGTGTTGCCCAAGTGTCTCAAAAATTTGAAGCAAGCAATCAAGTTCAATCCAACAACACATCCAAAGCATCAAGGGAGCTCTTCATTTGGTAAGTGAAGGTATTGCATTTCTTTCTCCCTTCCATCTTGCTCTATCTAAGGTTTTGTTTGAATAGATTAGATTTAGGAATCAATTGCTTTGTTTTTGGTTTCTAACTTTTATCTAATATTTTCTTGCATTGCATTTTGGCGCCCACCGTGGGGTTTATCGCCCCACTTTTTTGTTGTTTTCAACTATATTTTATCCCTAGAATAGGTTGTTAAAGTTTCAAGAATTTTTATGGTCATTTACACCTTCAAATTTTGAAATTTTGAGCTCAAAAACCATTCCCAACACGAAACAATGCATATAACCTTTGTTTTGGTGCCTATGTTCTAAAATGGCGCTTTTGTTCGTTTCAACGCTTTTGTTTTGCTCTTTTTTTGCCTAACTTCGTGAGCCATAACTTTTGACCCCAAACTCGAAACGACACCTTTTTTTTTTTTTTTTGGAAAGGTATTGAAAAGATCTATACAATGAAAGTGTTAATTTGGAATTTTATTTTATAATTTATTTGTGGTTTTCATTTTACTAAATATTTTCATTTTGATTGCACTTTGAATTATATTTTCTTGTTCCAAACTACTAACACTTTGTGTGTAACTTCCGTGCTTACAAAAAGATTACAAAAATCAATCTAAAACAACTAACCCTTTTTGTTTTGTAGCTCGTTTGGTCCAAGAGATTTGGGGTTATAATCAAACTACTAATATTTTTTTATAGGGCCTACTCTTGAAGACCCCTTTTGCATTTTTTTAATCATCTTTTAATCATTTAAAAATTAAAAAAATCAAAATCTTTCTATCTTACATCTTTCATCTTTTGCATGTTTTTTTGTTAAACCCGAAGGTTGGATTTCATGTATGCTCTCCTCTCGTGTCCTTGGATGATATTGAGGATAAAAATTGGTCCACCTTCTTCCCTTTTTCATTTTTAGGGGCAACGTGATGTGGAAGTGATATCCATGCACTTTTCATAGTCCTAGGGGTCTCGTGATCGTGGGATTCATCTCCATGCATGTAGACACACCCCGTGTTCAGTGGGATATATAAATTATTGGAGAGTTGTCGTTATTCGCAAGCGTCTACATGTTTTGTTTTGAAGTGAGCGTGATTTGACAACAGTGAGATTTGGGCCCCACATTTCAATAGGTAGCCTTCATCCATGATCTAGTGGGGATGCCTTAATCAAGCCTTTGTGGTAGCCTTCATCCGCAATTTCAAGCTATAGTGCGGAAAGATGTTTGTTTGTGGAGCCTATTTTCATGTTAGAGTGTGGTACACCTTCTATGTGTTACACTTGGGTATTTTTACGGCGGTCCCGCTCGCCGGTGAGTGGGTCAAGGGGGTTTGGGGGCGAAGCCCCAAGCAAATTTTCATGGGTGGTTTATTAACCCATGGGTAATGGGTAACCGTTATGGGTTGTTTTTGGGCCCATGGTTTTGGTACCCATTGTTTTGATACCCACGGTTTTTTGCCCATGGTTTTGATACCCACGGTTTTGCCCATGGTTTTGATACCCACGGTTTTGTATCAAACTGCTTAAGCAATTGTCTATTTATATGATCTTATTATATGATATATATATATATATATATATATATATATATATATATATATATATATATATATATATAAGAAAATGTATGCGAGATGTGCTTTGAATTGGGTGTGAATTCTGTAGAGTTTGTTGAGCATAGCTCCAAATGGATCTAGGTATTGTATTGAGAGAGTGGAGGCTTGTAATAAAATTTGAGCAAGTGATTCTTGGTGGACGTAGCCCAAATTGGGTGAACCACATTAAATATTGTCTCTCTATGTTGTGTTATTTATTCTACACTTTTATTTGAGATCTGTAATATTTTCTACATATTATTTTCTACTGTTGCGATTCTGTAAGGGATTATTCCACATATTTTATCTCTTATTTCCTATTAATTGGTATCGAGCACTGGTTTGGTTTCTTTGAAGTGTTGAATCGCAGGGAAAGTTTTTAGCTTGAGTGGGAGCTATGGTAGATGATGGAAGATCTAGGGTTGATAAATTCAACGGGAAGAATTTCAATCTTTGGAAGATGCAGATGGAAGATTACCTTTATCAGAAGGATCTTTATACTCCTGTCTGAGAAGGTGAACAAACCCTCGAGTATGATAGATGTGGAATGGGATTTGTTGGATCGGAAGGCACTTGGAACGATCCGGTTATGTCTTGCATCTTCGGTATTATTTAATGTTTCAAAGGAAAAGACTACAAAAGATCTAATGGATGCATTAGGGAAGTTGTATGAAAAACCCTCTGCCTCTAACAAGATATTTTTAATGAAAAAGTTGTTTAATATGAAGATGTCTGAGAATAGTTCAGTAGCAGATCATTTAAATGATTTCAATACGGTTGTGAATATGCTAGCTTCGGTTATAATAGAATTTGATGAAGAAGTTAGGGCTTTATTAATTTTGTGCTCTTTACCTGAAAGTTGGAATAGCCTGGTAATGGCGGTAAGCAACTCGGTTCCAGCTAACTCGAAGTTGAAGTTTGAGGATGTTGTAGGGGTGATTCTAAGTGAGGAAATGTGAAGAAAAAGATCTGGGGAATCTTCTACTTCAGGGAATGCTTTGACAGTGGAAACTAGAGGGAGACAGAAGAATAGAGGAAACCGTGGAAAATCAAAAGATCGAGAAAGGTCAAAATCCAAGAGCAAGATTGTATGTTGGGCTGTGGAAAGTCTGGGCATGCAAAGAAGGATTTGTTGGGAGCTTTGAGACAAGAAGAAACAACGGGAAGAAAAAACAAGGAGGCAAATGTGGCATCGGGTAATGTATGTCAGGATGCTTTGATTCTTTCTTTGCATAATATTATTGAATCTTGGGTTTTAGATTCGGGGGCTTCTTTTCATGCTACTCCACATAGGCATTATTTTGTTGATTATGTTGAGGGATTTTGGGCATGTTTTCTTGGTGATGATGAGCCTTGCAGTATAGTTGGAAAAGGTTCTATTCAGGTTAAGATGTAGAATGGGAATACATGGCTATTGAAGGATGTCAGACATGTGCCTACATTAAGGAGAAATTTGATATCGGCGGGGCAATTGGGAAGTGATGGTTGTACTGTGATATTTATAGCTGACTCTTGGAAGGTTACAAGGGTGCTCTTTGTGGTGCAAGAGGTAAGAAGGTTGGAACCTTGTATTTATCCATTGATAGTACTAATGATTGTAATCTTGTGGCTTCAGATGCAGATACAACATTATGGCACTATAGGCTCGGTCATATGAGCCATAAGGGCATGGACATCATAAAGAAGAATTTTCCTGGATATACAAAAATAGGTTTGGATTTATGTGAGAACTGCATATATGGGAAACAGAAGCGAGTAAGGTTTCTCAAGGTTGGACCTACGAAGAAAGAGAGTAAGTTAGAGCTGGTACATTCTGATGTGTGGGGGCGGCTCGGGTATCATCTCTTGGGGGTTCAAGTTATTATGTTACTTTTATTGATGATGCAACAAGGAAAGTTTGGGTTTATTGTATTAGAAACAAATCTGATGTATTTGATACTTTTGTTAAATGGAAAGCCTTGGTAGAGAATGAAACATGTCTTAAGTTAAAATGTCTCAGGTCAGATAATGGAGGGGAGTATTGCAGCAATGAATTTGATGATTATTGTTCTAAGAATGGAATCACCGTAGGAAAAAGATGGTTTCAGGAACTCCGACAGAATGGGGTATTAGAAAGGATGAATAGAACAATAATGGAACGTGTTAGGAGCATGAGGATACATGCAGGACTGCCTCTTTCTTTTTGGGTAGAAGCGGTGAGCACAATTGTGTACTTGATAAACAGAGGACCCTCAAGTGCCTTGGATGGAGGCATACCTAAGGAGGCTTGGTATGGTAAGAAAGTTGATTATTCATTTCTTAGAGTCTTTGGATGTGAGGTGTTTGTTCATATAGACAAGGATGATAGGACCAAGCTAGAGGCTAAATCAGAAAAATGTACTTTCATTGGTTATGGTGGTGATGACTTTGGATTTAAATGTTGGAGTATTAAGGACAAGAAAATCATTGATCTAGGGATGTGGTCTTTAATGAGAAAATCATGTATAAGCAGCGATTGCGAGGAAAGCAGGGAAGAATCCAAGAAAGAATATGCGGTGGTAGAGGATCTTCCGGATGGGAAAGTGACCCATGAATCGAGTTCGGGAACCCCTCAGCGGGAACCCCAAACTCCTACGGTGAGGAGGTCTTCTAGGGTAAGAAAAGAACACTAAACATTTTCTCCTTCTCTTTATTATTTATTACTCAATGATAGTGGAGAGCCAGAGAGATTTGATGAAGCAATGCAGGTAGATGCTAGGAAGAAGTGGGAGCAAGCCATGGATGAGGAGCATAAGTCTCTCATGGAGAACCCGGACTTGGGATTTGGTGAAGCTACCGGAAGGCAAAAAGAGCATTGCAGAACAAGTGGGTGTATAGAGTTAAAGACGAAGAAGGAGGAAAGAAAAGATATAAGGCCCGGTTGGTGGTCAAGGGGTTTGCACAGAAACAAGGTATAGATTTTGATGAGATCTTTTCTCCTGTAGTAAAAATGACTTCTATTAGAACTATTCTTGGAATAGTGGCAGCAGAAGACTTGCACTTAGAACAGTTAGATGTAAAGACTGCATTTCTCCATGGTGATTTGGAGGAGGAGCTATATATGCAACAACCAGAAGGATATGAAGTCAAAGGTAAAGAGGAGATGGTGTGTAAACTGAAGAAGAGCTTGTATGGCCTGAAACAAGCTCCACGTCAATGGTATAAGAAGTTTGATAGCTTCATGATGGAGTAAGGTTATATTAGATGTCATTCTGACCATTGCGTGTATACAAAGAAATTTGAGGATGGAAGTTATATTATCTGTGTTTGTATGTTGATGACATGTTGGTTGCAGGTAAAAACATGCAGGAAATAAAAGTACTCAAGAAACAACTAAGTGAATCCTTTGATATGAAGGATTTGGGGCAGCAGAGACAAATCCTTGGTATGAGGATAACTCGGGATAGGAAGGAATGGAAGTTGACTTTATCTCAGGAAGAGTACATTAAGAAGGTATTGGATAGGTTTAACATGCAGGATGCTAAACCGGTTGGGACTCCTTTGGCAGGCCATTTTAAGTTATCAAAGGAGCAGTGTCCCAAGATAGAGTAGGAAAGAAACCAGATGTCTAAGGTACCTTACTCATCGGCGGTTGGCGAGTTTGATGTATCTTTATGGTATGCACTAGGCCTGATATTGCCCATGCAGTAGGAGTTGTGAGTAGATTTATGAGTGATCTAGGTAAAGAGCATTGCAAGCAGTAAAGTGGATCCTTCGGTATTTGAGAGGGACCATGGGGATAGTTTTGTGCTATAGTGGATCAGACACCACTTTACGTGGTTATGTAGATTCAAACATGGCTGGAGATGTAGACAGCAGGAGGAGCATGACAGGTTATATTTACACTATAGGTGGGACAACAGTGAGTTGGATTTCATGACTACAGAAGTTGGTGGCTTTGTCAACCACGGAGGTTGAGTATGTTGCTGCCATCAGAGGCAAGCAAAGAGATGATTTGGTTACTGACAATTGCTTGAGGAGTTGGGGCATAAGCGGGAGGAATGTAAGCTGCATAGTGATAGTCGAGTGCTATACACCTAGCTAAGAACTCTGCTTTCCACTCAGGACGAAGCATATCTGAGTTGAGATATCACTTCATCGGGACAACTTTGGAGGAAGATAAGTTGAAGTTGGAGAAGATTCATACCAGTCGAGAATCCTCTGAGACATGATGACCAAGGTGGTCACTGAGGATAAACTAAAGCTATGTTCAGCTTTGGTTGGCCTTCGCGGATGATAGTGAAGGGTTGAGAAGCTTGCTCAGTGGAAATCAGTCTCCAAGTGGGAGATTGTTATGTTTGTGGAGCCTATTTTCATGTTAGAGTGTGGTACACCTTCTATGTGTTACACTCGGGTATTTTACGGTGGTCTTGCTCGGTGGTGTGGCGGGTCGGGGGGTTCGGGGGCGAAGCCCCAAAGCAAATTTTCATGGGTGGTTTATTAACCCATGGGTAATGGGTAACCGTTATGGGCTGTTTTTGGGCCCATGGTTTTGGTACCCATTGTTTTGATACCCATGGTTTTTGCCCATGGTTTTGATACCCACGGTTTTTGCCCATGGTTTTGATACCCATGGTTTTGTATCAAACTACTTAAGCAATTTTCTATTTATATGGTCTTATGCATATGATATATATACAAGAAAATGTATTGCAGATGTGCTTTGAATTCGGGTGTGAATTCTATAGAGTTTGTTGAGCATAGCTCAAATGGATCTGGGTATTGTATTGAGAGAGTGGAGGCTTGTAATAAAATCTGAGCAAGTGATTCTTGGTGGACGTATCCCAAATTGGGTGAACCACGTTAAATATTGTCTCTACGTGTTGTGTTATTTATTCGTACTTTTATTTGAGATCGTAATAACGCATATTAGTTTCTACTCATTACGATTGTTAAAGGTGTTATTCCACATATTTTATCTCTTATTTCCTATCAAAAGAACCACAAAATATTACTCATTATTCGATCACACATCAATGTAAAGGTTGGTCACCTCGGTAAGTGCCATTGTTATGTGTGGTATTAAAATCGGCTATAGCTTGTGTTGCACACCCACTTGACTAGCTAGGTTGTGTGTTTGTATGTGTGTTGCTTTCTTACATATCATTTTGACCACACATTAATCAACCAATCAAACATTAATCAAACAATCAAATTAAACCCCCATCCAAACATAATCAAACCCAATCCATCCATCTAATTACCCCAATCTTATCCCCTTTCCTAATCCATCCCATCCACATTTAATATCTCCATCTTAATCATATCTCACCTACATCTTATCCATACCCAATCATATTCCTAAATTTTATCTAAACCCACATCCTCATCATGGCTCCTATCAAACTCAAATCCACCACCCATCAATCTTTACCTTCCCACTTTGATCAAAACATCCATATTACTATCCAATCTTTAAAAAACCAAATTATGACACTCACATCCTTTATCCAACAATCTCTTAACCCATCCTAAGTTGATCCCACCATCCTCACAACCATCCAAAATCTTAACCAAAAAATTCTTTATCTCCAATCACACCTTAGCCAAAAATCTTCTCAACCATCCTCCCTCACATCCACTTATGATAGTGAGGACCTTATTGACATCGACAAAGATGATACCCCATCTACACAACCAATCACACCCAATCATAAATCCACACCATCTAACACCCCTAACCATCCTCCTTCCTCACACCCATCTAATTACATCAATTTTGATCAACTCCAATCATCCCCTTCCACCAATAAATATCTCCTTTTTGAGCTTTACCAAAATTTAACCAACTATGATTCATCCACCACATCCACTTCCAAAAATATAAATCAAAATCAAAATCTAAACCAAAACCCGAACCCAAATATCTCAAATCACCACCATCACCTAATAAACTTCTTTTACAATTTGCTAACCTATTATCCGAGCCTAATCCTCCATCACTACTATCCACCCCCTGAATCCACCATCAACCAATCTAATCGTTGTGACTCTCTCCCATCAAAACATTTCATAATGTACCTTATACATACCCATCCACATCGATCAAGATCAAACCATACCACAATCCTCATCCCCTACATCATATCTTAGTCCTAAAACCTCATCATCCCAACCTCATCCTAAGGAATTTCTCCTAGATAGTCCCAACTCCCCTCCTCTAACATCTACTTTAGCTACTAAGCCTCCATCACTTATATCTAACCCCATCCAATCAAATTTTACTTCATCCAACATGACCCCCATGTCACCTTTATCCTCTCCATCCACATCTAATAAATCTACCAATCACCAATCCAATCCCAAACCATCCAATGTGACTCCTAACTCACCTCAATATCCCAAATCCAATTTGGTTTCCACACCACCCCCTCTACCTCAACTTAACCAACATCACCTAAATTCAATCCATATCCCTCATGACATCTATTCCATCCTTTAAATCCATACAATCTACGTCCCCCAAATCTAACCAATCTAGCATATCCTCTTTATCCAAATCAAACACAACCTCTTAATCACCCCTACCTTATCCATTCCATCTCAAATCAAACCATCTAATCCTACAAAAACCAACCCTACACCATCCACATCTCCCACATCAACCTTATCCAATCCCAAGCCAACATCTGCTACCAATCAAAAACCAAACCAACCTCCTAAATCCCCCAAGGCTAATCCTCCATCCAAATCCCAACCATCTAATCCACATCCTAAACCTACATCTAAATCACATAAATCCAATCAATCCTCTCCTATCCTACCCAATCCTACACATATCCTACCTAACCCACCCTTATTACCCACACCATCTCTCTTACAAACCCCAACCGCCTTCGCCTCCTTAGGTGAATCCTTGACTACCATATTCCATCGTCTTAAAAACTTCAACATGATCATCCATCCCCCAATCAAATAACGTGATCAAAACCTCCCCAAACCATCTTGGTATCAGGAGCACTATTATTGCGACTTTCATCACACCCATGGACATTCGAAATGATCGTTGCATGCAATTTAAGTCTTATGTCCAAAATATCATTAACCGAGGCTTCTTATCCTTGTACTTCTCTATCCACCACCTTTCTATCATAACCCTATATCTAACCATCAGCCACCATCCAAATCCCCTTTAAATCCAAACATTGTCAACCATCCAAATCTCATCGTACATCATCAAAAATCCCTCATCGATAACTAATCAAAACAAATTTCACCCCCGCCCTTTATTAAATTGTTGTCCTAGTGGATGACAAAACTATCCAAAACCTATCCTTTTATCCAATCCAAAACCATCCCTTTATCCCACATCCCTTATCCTCTCCCAAATCATCCCTAATCCCTATCCACATCAACCTTAGAACTTACGGGAGAAATTCACTTCCTTTCTTTTGCCATCATTATCACATCTTCATCCCACCACATCTAAACTATCTTTAAAATCCAAAAAAATCTTAAAAATCCATATAAAATTAAAAATGCACATAAAATCTATAACACTTTTGCATGCATTTGTGTATCTTTTTCTTGCATTATATTTTGGCCGATGATATGAGGCCTCTTTTCTTTTATTTTCTTTTGCATGGTTGATGATATGAGGCTACTTTTGTTTCTTTTTATTTACATGGTCCAATGATATGAGGACCAAATTTTTAATTAATTTGTCTAATGATACGAGGACAAGGGCATTTGATGCAATTCGATGATCATCATGGTATTTATACCTTGGTGCATCTTGCTTTGTGCCATATCAATCATGACAAATTTATTGATGATGAGCTTTAGTGTGGCACTTTACGATGGCACCACCCCCCATGTACATCATCACTTAGCCTAATCATCATCACCTTATCCAAACAACCCTTCATCAATTTTGCACAATATTCCCATGATGCTCTAAAGTTGGTCAATTATAGATAATTACAAATTACAAGAAGTAGAAAATGGAGACAATAATGTAAACCTCTCCCTTCTAATGATTGTTTATTCTATTTCTACACCTTTCTCCTACAATTCCACTCCAACACTAAAGAATCTATGCTCACTTGCTCTCATATTAATACTCTACTTCTCAATCTCTCTGGATATTTGAATGATCAATTCTCTTACTCCTTTCATGCATTTATAGACCTTCCCATGTCCTTTTGTCCACTTTGGATGATGTGAAAGGGCATGGAAGGGAAGAGACAATGATAGGCTCTCCAAATTTGTGTCCATTTGTGATCCATTCTTATTTTCTATTAAGAAGTTCGGGGGACCATTGTTTCGGGACCACCATGCTAGTTAGACCAACGGTTTCGGACTGCCATCTTGGTTAGGCGGCGGTTCCATCCCAAACCTTCATTTACCTCATTTTATTCATTTTCTTCAACTCACTTTCTTGGTGTTGATGGAACTGATGAAGTGGTGTGTTTTTTCCCTGGATCATACCTCCCCTTCTTAGGAGACTTTTGGTCCCACAAAATCTTAGTGGGGGAGTGGTAGAGGAATCAAATCCCTCTCTTGCTCCTTCGAGTACCATCGGGTCTTCCCTAATGTCTTATCTTGTCTAACTTTGCCAAGACTCATGTGGATCTCGGTTTATTACTCCAATGCTACATCCTCCTCTGAGTTTCCTTGAGTACCATCCTCTTTATAAGGAAACATCTGTATCTTTCCTTCTTTGTCATGCATAGATGGCATTAGTAGGTGTGAGCTCTTCTGACCTACTATCGCATTCATCTTCATGAAGTATGGCATGAAGGTTTCATTTCCAACCTGCTCAAGTATGGAAAAGGTCCCATCTTGTAGTGCTTTAGTACTTCTTGCTTGTCTTTGTCTCTTGAGATGGACTAGATGAATCCTCTTCATGTAAGTTGTTGTTATAGTCACCATTGTTCCTTGTATCTCCTCTTCTCCTTGCTACCCCATGGTCAAGTTCAATGAATTCATAGGTAGATACAATGACTATATAGCAGAATTTTGTTTTGCTCCTTGGATGAGAAATTCTAGTGTTGGCTTCTTATGCAAAAACTGGCAAGTGTTATCCAAAATATCCTTGCTCTCAAGTTCATTTTAATTTTTTTCCAATGAAAGTAAACAAAACTGATGATTTTCCTAAATAAGTCTTGGTGCTTGGTTGGCACTTACCATAGCCTTCTTTGATTTTCTCTGGTGTGCCCAAATGTTGAAATTGACTCTGTCCTTGACCCATCTATATCGGTTCTCCCTCCTTGTGAACACAACATCCCTAGCATACAAGTAAGGAATTTCGAAGACAACGTCAAATGAATCAAGTGGAATAATATCATCCTCTAGTGCATCAATATATTGGGTATTTATCCCAAACTAAAACTTACACTTTCTTGTAGATTGCATTTCTACACCCTTTTCACCCATCTCAATGGGTTTGGATGTGGAGGCGCATAAGTCTCTAGGCCAAGCTATTCTACAACCGTATTAGAAATCAAATTTGACCGAGAACCAAAATATACTAATGTATTTACCTTAGTCTTCTTGATTTAGATTCGATTTGAAATATCTTACTCATCTCTTATTCTTCTACTTCCCGTACATGTTAGTGGTCGTGCATCCGGCCTCTCGTCTACATCTAAATCATCCTCAATTTCCACCTCCCTTTTTGTTTTCACAAGAGTCATGGATCTCTTGGAATACTTGGTTCGGTGCTTTGGGTTTAATTTTGATGCAACTTCCAACATGTGGTGTCGGTATGTCCATTTACATCATAATTATTACAGAAATTATTAGGATCTTTATAATTATGCAAAGTAGTAGAGGCATGTTTACCTTTCCATTTACCTTTGCCACTTGCCTTCCCTTGTTCATTTTCCTACTGATCCTATTGTGGTCTCCCTTTGGCCCTGTCTCTCCTTGCTTCTTATCGTCATCAATGTAGTATGCTTATATACAAGCTTCATTGAGATCCTTGGGCTTCGTGGAGATTACCTTCTTTTGAAAGTGAGTGTGAATTCCTCCCAATTACTTGGTTAGAATGTCCTCATCCTCGAAGTCCATATTTAGTAACATGGCTTGTCTCGAAATTCCATAGTGTAGTCTTACATGCTTTGACCTCTTCCTGTCTAAAGTATGGCCACTTAATCATCATGTCGAGTCTTATAGCCAATAGAATAGAAGTTAACTCTAATAAATTATTTAAAACCCTTCCAAGAACTGATAATACGATGTTTCTTCTTTTCACAAGTGGCTATATGGGTTTCCCACCAAACCAGAGCATGACCTTCCATTTTTAGACGTGTAAAGGTGATCCTTTGTGCCTCAGTGACATTATGCACACTAAAATAGACTTCCAACTATTTTAGCCATTTATCTAGTAATTCTGCATCTACTTTTCCTTCAAAATTATTTATTTCCACTTTCATTTCAACTTTAAAAGGTGTATGAGCATATTTTACCTTTTCTCTTACAATTGACCTCTCTTCTTCACACCATTCTCATTATTCCTCTTTGTGGCTCTTTCTGATACCAAATTCTTCTGCCAGTTCTCAAACCACCAAGTCCATGGAATCTTGCTTAACCGAAGTTGTCTTTTGTAGATCTACAAGCTCTTCTTGTTTTCTATGCAACCTATCCATCATGGTCTCTAGCATTTGACTCTATGGACAAAGTTATCTTCCCCATTTGAGCTCAAATTCTTTGTTTCCACTTCTTCATAGAAATATATGGCTCACAAGGTAAAAATTCTTCACCTTTGGACCTTGTCACTATCATACAAATCACAAAAAAGAATCGAATTCCATAGTCCTAGATATATAATCAGCTCTGATACCAAAATGATCCGTAAAATTCTACTTTGGAACTCTACGAAATCACACAATTATGTTGTTCTACTTTCAAATTTGGAAAATGACAGATTGATTGAATATTAGAGCTTTAATGATTGATTATCTAGTGCTATAGAAAGGAAATTACAGAGAAGGGAAACAAATTCAACTCCAAACACCAACAATTTTATCCTGGAAACCTCTAATGGAGGAAAACCAGTTGGGAAGGGGAAAATGCTCTTTCTTCCCACTTTTATTGGTCAATTATAGACAATTATAGATTATAAGAAGTAGAAAATGGAGACAACAATGTAAACCTCTCCCTTCCTATGCTTGTTTTCTCTATTTCTACACCTTGCTCCTACAATTCCACTCTAGACCGAATAATCTCTTCTCACTTTCTCTCATGTTAATACTCTACTTCTAAATCTGTCTAGATCTTTGAATGATCGTTATCTTACTCCTTTCATGCATTTATAGACCTTACCATGTCCTCCCATGTCTTTGGAGGACATGAAAGGGCATGGAAGGGAAGAGACACGGTCGGGCAATTCAAATTCGCGTCCAATTGTGCTTCATTCTCATTTTCTATTTAGAAGTGTCGAACCGCCGCCGCCTTGAGCGGCCACCGGTAGTTTCAAGACCACCACCCTAGGCTGGGTAGTGGTTATAGGACTGCCCTTATAGGGCGGTGGTTTTGACAACTTCCGCTCTACACAGAGCGGTGGTTTTGTCCAAAACCTCAGTTTACCTCATTTTCTTCATTTTCTTCAACTCTCCTTCTTGGTCTTGATGGGCCGGTGAAGTGATGTGTTATTTTAGATCCCTATTGACTAGAGGGGAAAAAACATGCCCCAACTAATGGTGAGGTTGGGTGAGAGGTAATAAGGTCATGAGGGTGAGGTGTAAGGTCAGGGTCAACTTTGGGTTAGGTGGAAAAGGTTTGGGCAAGTAGATGTGGTGTAATATGGTGCAATGGGGTCAAAAAGGCTAACCGACATTGGTTATGGCCAACCGATGTCATTCAAGGGAAACTGGGCATGATGCACTAGGGCACAAGACCGATGGCGGTCATGGTTAACCGATGTCGATCAAGTCAGGGATTAGTTAAAAAGTAAAAATCCACATTTTACAGATTCATTATAATCTTTCCATTTATAGAAAATGATAGTGGAGACAAATTTCATCTCTTTCCAGGGAGAAAAGGACAAGGTTATTTTCTAGGTGAGTTGGAGGTAGTTGAGTGGTTAGAGGAGTGAGGTAGATGGGTCCACGAGATCACTATGAGAAATTTGATTGGGCGGAGGACTGAGAGGGTGATTTAGGCATGGTTGAGGTAGGAGAGGGTGTTGGAGGACCACCCGTGCAGAGACCAAAGGTTCCACCGAGGAGGCAGCATTGGGTTGAGGTAGGAATCAGTCTCCATTCATTATTTTTGAGTGAAATTTGATAAAAAATAAAAAATGGGGTGGGAAATTTATAAATTTGAAATTTGGGTAAAAATGAATGAAATTGGGTATGGGGAGGGTGAAATGTAGGTTAAATAGGTGGGTAAATGAATTAGGGTGGGTTCTAGGTGGGATTGGGGTAGAATTTAGGGTGTTTTATTATTTTTTTGAAATGTGGGGTGTGGGGGTTCATCCCTAAGGCCTAACCGAGATACCGACACCAGTTTGGCATCGATGGATGTCAATTGGGTATACTGACATCGGTGGCTAGAAAGGGGACCGATACTGGTTAGTGGTGACTGATGTCGGTTGAATGTAACCGACATCGATCATTGTTAAAAGTGACCTACTTCAAAAAAGGGGTAAAGTAGGGGAAATGGGTGCAGAAAACTAGGAGGTAGTTAAATGTAGACATATAAGATGTAGGTATAAGTGGATTTAGGTGAGATATACCTAGGAAAAGGTGGGTATGGGTATGGGTGAAGATAAAATGGATGATAGATGAGGTAAAATAGTTAGGGACTAGATAGTCAAGAAGATCAATGTAGGTATGGGGTGTTGGTGGGGGTGGGGTAATTAGGTTTGAAGAAATAAGAAAATTAGTTTAGTACTTGACATTATTAAGTTGTATGGATGTAGGTATGGCATCAGTTGATGATGCGAGACAAGGTCCCACCATTATTAAGGTTGATGTTTCCCAAGCGTTACTGAGGATGGGTGGACACACATGCGAGATGTTAGATTGGTGGGTATTATGCACTACAGGAGGATCGACGGGATCACAGTCTCATGGTTGCTCTCATCGATAGATGGGATGCAGCAACCAACACCTTCCATCTACCCATTGGTGAGATGACGATCATGTTAGAGGATGTTTATAGGATTATACAAATAACTATTGTTGGTGAGACAATGTATTTAGTATCAGCAGATGGAGCCTTCAAGGTGATGATTGCAGTATTTGGGGAGATGGCGAGTGACCTGACTAAGCACAATACCAGTCTTGTTTATGGGGCTTTGTATGTTGCACACCCATAGGAGACGTGGTTAGTAGTACTGATGATGGTAGTGGTGGGTGTTATGTACTTCCAAATTTAAAGGGTGTCTAGTTTCCCGAGTATTGAGTGATGGGAATTTTACGAGATATGATTGAGGATTGGGTTTGATTTGTATGGGCACCTACATATTTAGTGCAGCTATATAGGGAGTTGTGGGCTTACCAGAGGATGCGACACTACAACATTTGTTGTACATTCTTACTACATTGTTGGGTGTATGAGCATATTGTGATAGTGCAACCATGAGGACTACAGTACCAAATTGGCATCGTGGGGGATAGAGGGCAAGTTACAAGAGGTGGGTGGTCATAGTGGTCATCCTCAAGTAGAGGAGGTAGCTCATGACGTAGTATACTACAAGTGAGAGCTGGAGGGCTTGTATGCGATGGACATAGTCTAGCGGCCCTATGTTGGTTTTCTAGCTTTTAGAGGGATGGATCAGAAGATACATGGGCTACAATTATTTTGGTGGATACAAGATAGACATGCCATTGAGCAAAAAAATTATCTTGGTCGACATGATTCGATGTCATTGTAGATTAGGAGGATGTTTCTCCATTCTTCCCACAGTACCACAGGGATGATGTGGAGAGACCTTTGTCTCTACCCTAGCCCACAGACCCCACAGGACATGAGGAGGTACCAGTGGATATGATATTGGATGATGCAGGGACCATTTTGGCATACAGATAGTGGTGGGTAACAGAGTTACATGCAGCACCACCGTGTGTCTAGGTCAATCGAGACTTAGCCACAGTGATGGTTCAGAGGGATGCCCTACAAGGACTAGTGACCGTGTTGGGAGTTCATTTGATATTGGCACAGGCACAAGTAGTTAATTTGACAAGGAAGGTGACTACATTATAGGGTAAGTTGACTATTACCCAGGCACAGGAATAGGTACAGGCACAAGTTCCTATAGGGGATGGTACAGATGTAGCCACACTACAGTGCAGTCAGTCACTAGTTTACAGGGATAGTTGGCAGCCATGCAAGCATAGGTTGTAGCCTTACGAGGCCGAGATAGTTACAGTAGGTACTAGCATAGGCATCGAGAAAAGGTCCCATAGTACAGGCACTGGCACCAGGACAAGGTCCTCCATTATTAGGACAAATTTCACGGAGTTGAAGTTAGGTCGATGGCATCATCTCAAACCGTATTTATGGCATGGTTCGAGAGATGCCCTGAACGAGGCCCAATATTTCTAGGACCATCTAGCCACTGTATGTATTTATGTTCCCTCTTATGTTGTGAACAAGGCCCAACAGGTAGCCAGTGAGTGGACCAGATCCAGGACTCATAGCTCGGGTAGCACGGCGGCCAAAGTGTCGACCTAGAGATAGGGTTAGGGTGAGGTTACCATCTCTTGGGGAGACGGAGCCCAGCATAGGGCGAGGAAGAGGAGATGGAGGTTAGAAAGGGAATATCCGAGGGTGGAGAGATGTTGGCAGGGTGATTGACAGGGAGAGAGGAGGAGACAAGTGAGAGTTGAGAGGAGGGCCTCAAGTGGGGCTGATTGGTCATGATATTTGATACTATATTATCATTTTGATTTTGATATATATACCGACCTGTGTGCTGAATATTTTTGAGATTGTATATGATATTTTTTGAGACACTTGTATCCATGTGTACATATGTATTGATACACAGACATTCCCCCTTATATAGTTGATGATTATTATTGGATGGATGATGTACTCTTTTTAATTTCCATTATTATTGTGTATCATGGGAACTAGGTGAGTTAGGCATGATTGAGTCGAGGTCTTGTAGGCATGATGGAGTCAGGTATAGGCATGGTTTGGTCAGGTATAGGTATGGTTTGGTCAGGTATAGGCATGGTGGAGTTAGGTATAGGTATGGTTTGGTCAGGTATAGGCATGGTTTGGTTAGGTATAGGCATGGTGGAGTCTAGGTAATTTCCAAGTTATTGATCTTATGGAAATAATGTGTTGTATGTATGTTGTGTTTAAATTTCCAAGTAATTAATATCATGGAAATATGAAATGATTTAAGTAGAATATGGTTGTGGTGATAAAATGGTAGGTATGTATGTTTTTATGATATATTAATTTCCAGTTTTTGTGTAAATGGAAACAAACTAGGGTAAAATATGAATGTAAAATGGGGAAAAGTGGTTAGTTGTAAAAATTTGTAGAAGGGGAAAAGGTGGAGAAGGTTAAAAGGTGGCGAGCTAACCTCCAAGGACCACATGCCCTCAAATTTTTACCTATATAGCCTCGACGAAAAGGGGCCTTAGGTCGATGTAGTTCTCCCATAAGCTAGGGAAGAATATGATAAGGTAGATGAATGGGTTGGTAGGTTTTAGGCATGATTGAGTCTAGGTAATTTAGGAATTGTTGAGTTTAGATCATTTAGGCATGGTTAAGTTTAGGTCATTTAGGTATGGTTGAGTTTAGTTTATTTAGGCATGGTTGAGTTTAGGTCATTTAGGCATGGTTGATGTCTAGGTTGAATAGGCGTGGGTGATTTTGGTGGGAGAGGAATTCCCATAATGTAGGTGTCGAAGGTCTAGTCTTGTGTAGCAGAATCAATAAGTAAGAAAAGAGGCGAACAATAAGAGGAGACAAAATGCCGCCTAATTGGTAAGAACCATTATGAGTCTATCATACCAAAGATTGGCTTATGAACGTAAGACCCTAAAGGCGTTGCATGATTGACTATTCTAAGGGTGAAGAAAGTCACATGATCATGAAATGTCGCATTTACAACATGTCCCTTGAGTAGGTAGAAGATTAGAAAGGAAAGACGGTGAGGTGAAATGGGTTGTTTTAGCGTAACCTTGGTGTGAGACAACATGCCTCTTCTACAAGATACCCAAGACCAAAATAGGCAAGTCCATGATGAAAAAGTTATCTTTTTCTTTTTCTTTTATTTTTTTCTTTTTATAGATTGATTGATGTGGGAAGTCTATGTGAGATGAATAGAATTTACTCCTTGAGGTCTTCGTGAAGCTGATTGATGTGGGAAGCTTCAAAATGTCTTATTTTCATTTGTACAGAGCTAGTCCTCTTTTTGGAGAGATTATGTGTTTTAGGGCTGAATTTATAGCTGTCCTTCGAGGGAGAAGTCTATTTATAGCAGCGAAATAGAGAGGTAGATGTCCTTTTTAGGGAGTCATCTATTTACAAGAATTTTGACTCAAGGAGTTGAATCCCATTTTACTAGTAAATGTCGTTGGACTTTTAGGTCATGGACAAGACTATAGAGGAGTATAGGCTTCCTTTATGAAGGAAAAACCATAGCACACAAAGGTCAACTATGCAAAAGGGGTTTGAAATGATGAATGACCATGGGATTCCATCCTGAAAAGGGTGAAAAGTATCCATGAGAATCATGCCATGAGTAGAGCCATGGTACTCATATTTAAGATAAGGCTAAAAGGGTGACGGTTAATCACACAATTCTTGTTTAGTCGTTGGTCCTCAAAAGAGGTAGATAAAAGGAAGGCAGTACTTAGGGTACGAGCTTGTAATAGAAAAAAGGTGATATAGTACTTGATTCAATAATAGAATGGTCAAAGATGCAAGGCATTGAGGGGCTTAGGTTCAGGTTTACCTTCAAGTGAAGATAAATGATAAACACCTGATCCATAGGCATGAGTAATGATATAGGGTCCAAGCCAATTAGGAGCAAATTTTCCCCATTTAATTTTCTCCGATTTTATTACATGTTGATTTTCCTTCAAGACAAGGTCACCGACCTTGAAGGTTCATTCTTGGAAATGTTTTTGTAGGCACGTTTGATACATTTTTGGTATATTTGAAGGTGATCAAGAATAGTTAGACAACGCTCATCTAATAACTCAAGTTGTGTCAAATGGTCTTGCAAAAATCATCATCATTGAGCATATCTTTGAGTGAGATATGAAGAGATGGAATTTGGAATTCGAGAGGAAAATTTTCCTTTTTACCATAGATCAAAGAGAAATGTGTGGCAGCAGTTGAGGTACAAATACTAGTGCGGATAAACCTAAAAGGAAAAAGGAATATGCGTGTGCCAATCCTTACCAATGTCGTCAACCAATTTCATAAGAATTTTGTTAGTTGATTTGGATTAGAAATTTTCTTGAGGATAATAAGGTGAAGAGAAACCGAGTTGAATGCCAAATGCGTCACAGAGTTTCCGTAGGGTTTTGTTTTTGAATTTTTTTCCGTTATCAGTGATAAGTTGGCGAGGAACACCAAAGCAGAAAATAATGTGATGGTTAATGAATTCACATATTTTCTTAGATTTTCTAGAAATAAGAGGTACGGATTCCACCCATTTAGTGTAATATTCGGTAGCGGTAATAATCCATTCATGATTTTGGGAATAATGAGGGTTAATTTCTCCAACTAGATCCAAACCCCATTGATAGAAAGGCCAAAGGTCTCGTGCAACTGTAAGGTGTGACTAGGGGTGTGGTGAAGATTAGTATGTTATTGACACTTCACACTGGCGCTTGACATAGTCACAAAAATCATGGTTTAGGGTTGGCTAGTAATAGCCAAGGCAAAGGATGCACTTAGTGACAACTAAGCCACTGAAGTGACCCCACAAATCCCATTGTGAACCTCCTTGATAGTGTATGGGATTTTAGAACTTGTAAGGCATCATAAGAGGATATCATCAAATCCACATTTATAGAGAAGACCACCCATGATGACATAGCGAGAGACACTTTTGAGGAAGGATCATTGTCCATTGTGAGTAAGATTTGGAGGTAGAATTGAAAGGGAAAGGTAGTCAACAAACTGCTTATACCAAAGGTCACATGGGTTAGTTTCAATTTTTCCTACAAAGTTAACATCTCGGAATAGATAAGAAGGTGATTGAAACCTTTGTAATGTGAAAAATATTTTGAGTCGGAGGGTGAAGCAAGTATTTGAGAAGTGAGAGACGGATCATGGTTTCTACAAATTTATTAGTGGAACGCGGGGTGGTTTGAAGTTCATAATGGTCAAAGGTAGTCAAAAGCATGTCAACATGATATTTATAATTTTAAATTATCTCATTACGACACTAGTATATATCATTAACTTGGTTCACAACCAATTGAGAGTCGTTAAAGATATTAATTGATTTAGCATCTAAGGTTATGGTGGTTTTACTACCTAACACGAGTGCTTTATATTCGATGATATTGTTAGCATAATCAAAATATAATTTGAAAGATAATGACATAGGCTCACTTTGTAAAGAGGAATGATTAAAAATCTTGCACCACCCCACACTAACATTTGGAACCATCAAATAATAAGGTCATTTGGTAAATGGTATTGTCCAAGGAGAGGGTAGCATGATGGATTCATCAAGGAAATCAAAGTTAGAAGATTATTTTCCAGAGAGAGGTGTATCTGCGAGTTAGTCGGTAATGGTTTGTCCTTTGACATACTTTTGATGGATGAATTCGAGATCTAGGTCTACAAGAAGAATGAGCCAATGTGCAACACGTTGATGTTGGTAGGGCTTAGTGTACATATAATGTAAGGGGTTAGTATTGGTGACAATGAAGGTTTTGTGGTTGAGTAGGTAATTGAAACATTTAGTGCAAAAAATACTAAGTACGAGAAAAAGAATTCGACGTGATTATATCTAGTTTTGTAGTCTAAAAGCATACGACTTATATAATAAACCACTTTCTCCCTATTTTTCTTGTTGCGATGAGCGAACATGGCATGCGAGGAATGATCAATGGCAGAAATGTAAAGGTAAAATGGTTGGTCATCCTCAGGTGTAATGAGCACGGTGGTTGGAGGAGGTATTTTTAAGGTGTCAAAGGCTTTGTGGCATTCCTCATCCCATTTGAAGGAGACATCGTTTTTGAGAAGATGATGAAATAGATGGTCATGGAAATCCATGCAAATGCGAGAGTCCCCTTATCGCATTTTTGATAGGAATCATGTTAGAGATCCATTAGGGATAATCAATGGGTAGAATGAAGGAAATAGAAATGAGGTCTTTGAGTTATTCTTTGACAAGAAGGGAAATACGAGGATGTATTTTTCCCAACTTCTATTTCACGGAGTTTGGCATCGAAATGGTTACGATATTATGGACCACAATGTTTTGATCAATATCAAGCATATCAGCATAGGACCAAAAAAAGTGTTGTTATGATCCCAGAGGAAAGAAGTGAAAGCTTCATGTTCAGTAACATCTAAATATTGGCCTATTTTTAGGATGTGTAGGTTGTCCTGAGTGTGAATGTTGATTTCGATGGTCAATTCATTCAACATGGTTTTCATCTTATAAGGTAACAATCGGTGAATATAGGAATCCTCCACACCAATGTAGGTGAGAGTAGAATCATCATCCTGACATTAAATTATTTTAATAGAATGTGTATCGTCATCGATCATGTCAGGATATAGGAAGGGAAGAGAAGAGGGAGCCTCTCCATCACACTGATAAGATAGAGGTCCCATGGAAATGAAGTTCACAAAAAAAAAAAAAGTACGGAGGAATGGATTCTAGATCCATAGACTCTTTAGGTGAAGGTGGTGAGGTAGGTGAAAGGGGTGGGGAATGTTTATCATCCCCCATGAGTTTGACTCGGGCCTTCTTGGAAGGTGGTTCAGCAAATCTAATACCACTGCGGTCTTTATGCTTACGAGTGGTGCAAGGAATGATAGTATGGTAGCCTTGTTCATAGAAACCAAATTCAAAGACCTTCCAAGCACAACGATAGAGGAAGGTGTGGGTGAAGCAAAATTTGGTGAGATATTGAAGTTTGGAGGAAAATGGTCAAGTTTGGGAAGGTGGCTCAGGTGAGTAGGTAGAAGCATTAAGTCCCCATACGTTAATTTGCTGAAAAAGTGGGGAGGACCGTAGGGGAAAATGTCTCCTACCCTATGATCATAGCGGGGATGTTGGTGAAGGTTACCATACTCTGGGAGTAAGGAATGTGTCAATTTTATAAAGGAGGTACTCCTCCAGAGTGAGGCATTGAAAAAAACCTTCTAAGGGATTAGTAGTTGATATGTGGGTAGTGGGAATGGATGAATCACTAAGCAGTGGGAAGAAGAAGCCTAGGATGTTTGAGAAGTAGATGGGTTAGGTGATAGGTCAGCTGCAAAAGTTGTGGCATCGGTGGGAATAGAGGATTTGGTTGTGTAAGATGTAGCGAGAAAAAGTGGTGGATGAGGTGGTGGTAGATGCCTTAACTAGTATAAGGACATCGTTGGATCGATACATGTTACGAGAGTCTTGAATTATGAAGGGTCGGCTAGAGTGGTATAGTTGTGCCCTTCATGTTCAAATTTTAGACATTGATGTAAAGTGGAAGAAACACAACCCATGGCATGAATCCAATGTCAACCAAAAGTAGATTATATTGTAATTCCCCCTCCAATACGTAAAATAGATCAAGAATAGTACGGGGCCCACACAAATGTAGAGAATGATATTTTTAGGGTGGAAGTTATGACATCATTAAATGAATGCATCATAACTAGGTTATTGTGCATACAATTGGAAGGGATGTGCATCTATTGATACCCATGGGAGGAGATTATGTTACTACTAGCACTCGATATCGATCATAACACACAAGACACATGTATTCTCAATATAAATGGAGATGAATAGGGTAGGGTTAGGATCTAATAAATTTGGTCTAGATTATTAGAAATAATCTAACACAATAATAAAACCACGAGAATATAAAATTCATACGGGACAATAATATTCATTAAGAGAGAGTTACATATATAGATCAATTAACCCCTAAAATTGTGGAGTCAAACATGATCTTGATCCCTACATAATCTCAACCCCATCTCCTAATATCTCTCTAACATCCCTTTATTATCTCACACAAATTTAGCTACGTGATTTGTTCTCACAACACACTTAGACTAACTATATTATTAATATGAGTTAAATACTCATTATTAATAATATTACAATATATAAATAATGTTACACAATATATTTGTAACATTCACTCCCCTATTGTTAACATTATTAATTCCCAATATACACTCCCCTAATGTTGACATGGTGGAAAAACATTCACACACTTATCTGCAGTATGCTCACCCATGTGGCATGCCCAACTTGGCTCATGACCTTGATCAAAAGAAAGGCTATCTCCTTCCATGGTTTTAACCAAGTTTACCACAAACCTTGATGTGATAGGAACCATCAATTGTCCACCTCATGTGGTTTTTTGGATCTTCCACAAACCATTTCAAGATCCATGAACTGACTTACATTGGTGCTTTTGATCTTCTGCAATGTTTTGACATCAAGAGAAAATATAGGAAATATTTCTCACGCAAGAGCTCACTTATTACAATAGTTGAATAGGTGTAAATCATCTGTTCTTATTTTTAGAAAGTAAACACACAACTGAAATAAAATGCCACAACACCATTGTGCAGCCCCATCGCTTGTGGCTGACGAGAGGTTGTTGATTGACCTCCTTCCTCCGTTGCCTCCTTCCTCCATGTAGATGATACTTATTTAGTAAAGAAAATATTTAGAATTATAACTGTTGTCATCATTCATTGGTTCTTCTTTATCATAATCCTTTTCTTCATCGGCAACCATGGCATTCTCTTGTAGTTTCCCATCAAGTAGGTCTTGAGCTCTCGGTTACTGATTCAACCACATGACCGGAGTTGTTTACAATAGTAGCAGATAAATCGCTTCTTTGAATCCTTAGAAGTTGATCCTTGCTTGGAAGAATATTTAAATCTTCTTTTAACAAATGATTTGTCTTCTTTATTTTTTCCATACAACACACTTTCTTCTTGATCAATATTCTTATTTTCTTCATCTATCAATGAAGAAATTAGATCTTCTAGGCTAGGATTTATTTTGCTTAGTGTAAAAACCATGTTGGAATAATTGGCAGCATGTTATTTAGTAATACAACTTTTGCATCATCATCAAGCACATCTACTTTTATCCCTACTAATTGATTTAAAATGGAGCGAAACTTACTTATGTGTTGCACCATGTTATCACTTTCCTCCATCTTGAGTCCAAACAATTTTTGTTTGAGATCCAAAAGATTGTTTAATGTAGTCCATATGACATTTGAAGTTTTTGATAAATCTATATGATGCAAATAAGCATCAGATAATCCTAGGCCAATAATTGTTGTAACTTTTGATCCTTGCTTTCCCATTTTGTTGCTTCATCTGCGTCATGCAGTTTATTGATTTTTCCTTCCACAATCTCCCATAGATCTTTGTTAATCAGAAACAATTGAGTTCTAACCTTCCATGTATGGAAATATTTGCCTTCAAATTTTTCAATTCGATTCAAATTGTCCATGTCAATTTTAAAAATTGGACGTCGGATTCCACCGAAAATGCGTCGTAAAGCAATTTTTTTTTTTTTTTTTTTTTTTTCATTTACAATTTTTGATATGATCAATGTAAAGAGCTAAAAAAACACACATTTAAAAAAAAAAATCATCTCAATCTAAGTTACCAGCTGAAATTTATGGCAACTACAATTTTGAAATCCACTATCTTTCCGGACCCCTTTCCAAAAATGGAAAAAAAAAATTTCCTTGTGTTTTTTTCACTATGTCCAAAAATGGAAAAAAACAGAAAACAATAGTTCTAACTCATGATTTCGGAGAAGATCACGATGGATGATTTTGGAGAAGATCACATGGAAAATCACACAAAAAAAACACACATGGGAATACCACGCGCAGGAATAGATCACGCAGGAATAGATCACGCAGGTAGACCATGTAGGAACAAATCTGGGCATGTCCATGTGAAAATTTAGGCGTAAATAGGTGACGTCAAGAATGGAAATGCATGACTCCTTCGCAAATATGTATGGAATGCTTGACTCTCATTGCTGGTCACAAGAACCCTGGTGCTCTGATACAAATAATAAATTTGGTCTAGATTATTAGAAATAATCTAACACAATAATAAAAACACAGAATATAAAATTCATCCGGGACAATAATATTCATTAAGAGAGAGTTACATATATAGATCAATTTCAAACATGATATTCAATCCCTACATAATCTCAACCCCATCTCCTAATATCTCTCTAACATCCCATTATCTCACACAACTTTAGCTACGTGAGTTGTTCTCACAACACACTCGGACTAACTATATTATTAATATGAGTTAAATACTCATTATTAATAATATTACAATATATAAATTATGTTACCAATATATTTGTAATACAGGATCATCCGATTAGAGAAGTACAATCTCATTGTCAAAGAAATTGAGAGCGGTCACTTGATGAGTAGTAGCGGGGGTAGATGGAGGAGGTGAAGTGGTGAGAGAAGCCACATGGTGAGGAGTGATGATAGAGGAAACAGGCGTAGGGTCATTAAATATAACCTTAATGGATTACGGGACCTCAATGAGGGCCTGAGGATGAGACTCGCGGGCTTGGATAAGGTTATATAGGGACATTTCCAGGGGCGATTGGTGAAGCTACTTAAGCATGGTGCGATGAGCCACTTCATAAAAAATAGGGAATGTTGGTCCATGGATGGTGATTTTGGGTGCATGTGCAGATGGAATGTTGGGTAAAAGAGTAGTGGATGAGCATGTTGTTTTATCCTTTCCTTTGTCCTTCTAGGCTCAAGTGGCAACTTGAACAATGTTGATCTGTGGTGAAGGAGAAGGTAAGTCGTGAAAGGTATAGCGATAGGACAAGAAAAAATATGGTGAGGGAATATCATGGTTTTGTGAAAGCAATATGACACATTGGCATTTTAGTGGAGGTTTGGCTAGCTCTCTGATGTAGACCATATTGATCTCAAATATTAGAGGAGTAAAAAGAGTTTTGAGGTGGAAATGGATGTCGTTGAATAGGTAAGGGATGAGGATGTGTGGTGATAGGTATAGGTGGAATAGGGTCCTCATCTAAGAGATTATCATTGTCAATTTTTTCTTCAAGAGAACATAGTTGGAGAAGAATAGTCTTAAGAGCATTACAGTCTTCCACATCATGCCCTGACACACGATGATAAGCACAAATGTTGGTATCATAAAATCCTTTTGGTTTAGGTTTGAGTGGGTCGTAAGGTCTAAGTGGTGGCAATGCGATGAGAAATTTTTCCAAAAGGTTAGTTAAGATGTTGGCATAAGACCCTACCAATAGATCACAATGTGAAGTGTGGACCTCGATGGAAGTGTGGGTGACTTTGGTGGGAGAGGTGTCATTGGAGGTGGAATCGGAGGTTGAGTAAGTTTGACTACTTTTTGGTAGATAGTACGATTTTAGGTTTGGATTGCACCTTCTTGGGTAAAGGTGTAGTAGGTGAACTAGTTGTTGAAGGTGGTATAGGTTTAACTACCTCTTTGGAAGGTAGTGGGTTTTTGGGCTTTGGTTGCACCTTCTTGGGTAAATTTGAAGGAGTGTGTGATGTAGAAGGGAAGGTAGGTGGTAGAAGGGGACGGGTTAGCCAAGGTGATAATGGAGGTGTGGTGAATGTTGTGGTAACAAGAAATGTTGAAGGAATGGTTGAGGATAAGGGAATTACATGGGTAATGATGAGGATATAAGAAGTGGTGTAGGTATAGGAGGTAGAAAGGATGTAGGTGACGATGAAGATGTAAGTTGTGTAGGTAATTTGGGTGTAACAGAGGATCATGAAAATGAGGTGGGCTGCTGTTTTTGGTTTACTTTGGGTAGGAGGTTTCTTGACCAAGGTTGATGGGTGGGGACCTAGGATAGATGGAAGTGGTGAAGGTGACTAGAGAGGTAATGGGCAAAGCCGGTGTATGCGGCCTAAGAGTTTGGGTATTCCTCTTAGGTGGGGAATAGTATTTATGATAGATTGTGAGGATGTGGTTAAATCTAGTTTGACATGAGGATGGAATAGGATTGATGTCAGCATGACTCCTAATGTGGTAATGGGTCTGGACACATAGGAAGATATAGGTGCAGGTAAGGTTTTAGGAATAGGAAAAATTTCATTTGATGGTAAAGACTCAAGTGTGTGTGAGGGTAATGAATAAGGGGTTTCTAAAAAAGCGCTGGCTTGGGCATGGTGGGTTTGGTTGTTTGAAACACCTTTGGATAGATCATGGAAGTGTCACCAGACACATCTGCATTTGAGTTGAGAGATGCAATTGAAGACGTCCCCAAAGTATGGAATTTTCAACATAATCCAAGCGGTCAACAAAACGTGAGAATGACACCAATGTATGGGGGATGATGTTGATTTGGTAGTAATCCCTATAAAGAATGTCTATGAGATAGGGAAATGGTTGGCTTTAAACTCTATGGGTAGAAGAGATGAGAGTAGATCAACAGGATCCTTGAAATCCAATGGAGAATTGTCACTAATAGGAAGGGACGCTACTAATGGATCCCCTGTGGGTAGGGAGATGACAAGTTGGATGAGGTAAGTTCATCTTTTGGTGAAGAAGAAGGTAAGCATGACTCTCTTGTGGGTAGAAGAGTAAGTATTGTGGGTTGTTCGTCAGGTTGAGAGGTGATTGGGGAAACTGCATCGATAGATATGGTGGACTCCTTCATGGGTGAAGGAGAAGATAAGGAGACTCCTCTATGTGTAAAGGAGCTAATGAAATAGGTCCTCTGTGGATGAAGGAGCTCATGAAATAATCTCCTCGATAGATGGAATGGGAGGAAATTGAGTAGGAAGAGCTGGTATGATGTCGAAAATGGCATGAACCTCACGAACATTACTATCATTGGTCGAGGTTTCACCGGTTTAGTTAGACTATGGTTTGTGATTTGGGAATGGATTCTTGAAGATGTGAAGGTTTTGATTAGCCGATGTGTTAGGGTTATCCAAGATGAGATCTCCATTATCTAACATTTCTTGGACGATGTTTTTAAAAGTTATACAATTACCATCGCTATGACCTCTAACGCGATGATAGTTGCAGTAATCATTTTCTTTGTACCATGTAGGCACATGATGAGAAGGGTCAAAACCAAGTATGTGGTTTGATGGGTGGAAGAGTGATTGCTTTGGATTTTATAAGTTTTTTCTAAAACTGAAGAGTAGGGTTCTCCTATGGGAGTATATTTTTGTTGCTCTCGCTTGAACTAAAAATCTGAATAGGAGAAAGGTTGGAAGAAGGTTTTGATTGGTTGGATGGATGAGATGGGCTGGATTTCAAAACTACTACGTTGGTAGATCCTTTTTCTTTAGAATGATTATTTTTTTTTTAGAAGAAGAAGAGGTATCATTCGATTTAAACGTAGTGTTCTTATTACGTAATTATATCTTCTTTTCTTCAATAACACGAATTTCAAGTTTTTGAGAAATGGTGAATGACTCATCCAATGTGTAGAAGTTTTGGACTTGGAGAGTTGGTGAGATGTGTCTAGAAGCAGGCTCAGTGAACAACTTTATTAACTCCGTCTAAGGTAATTGGAATTTGAGTTGGCTAATTAGGCTTCACCATCAAGCGATAAAATCTAAGATAGATTCGTCTTCTTTCATTGGCGTGTGGCATACAAGTCATTCATGGTGACCTTTTGATGATGTTAATAGAAAATTGGTATAGAAAATCCTAAGCTACCTGGTTGAGTGAGAAGATGGAGTGCCTAGGAAGAGCACTATACCAATCTAAAGTGGGTATCATCAATGACATTGGAAATGTTTGTAGGAGCAATGTGTCATCATGAGCGATTAGGTAACACACATGTTTAAAAGACCACAAGTGTTGTTGCGGGTCTTCTTTGCTATTGAATTGGTTGAATTTAGGAATTTCCCAATGAGGAGGGTATGGATGAATCAGAATATATGGGTGAATTGGTTCATTAAAAATATCGTCATATGTCAGAGAGTTACGTGACCCGAAGATAGATGCTTCTAATGTCTTCATCTTGTCCATCATCATTTTGATAATATCGTTGGTAGGTTGTGATGACGAGGCACCCCTGCATTATAAGGGGGTAGATAAGGGGGTATAACATCGACAAAATGTCAGTATGTGGTGGTTCCAAGTACAAAACTTTTAATGAAGGACCATGTGCTGGAATAGATGTAGAGGGAAAGTACCCTGAATAAGCGGTCGATGAAATAGGGGCTATTGGTGATAGGTGTAGGTAGGCGGGATGGATGTAAAGACCCTCATAGAAATCATAGGAAGAGACTACGGGATGGAGAGGATGATATTTTGGAAGGGAGTGTGGGCTCACAGAGCACCAATTGTGGCTGAGATTCAATAGCTATATTAGAGGTGGTGGGTGTAGATAGACCTACACTCAAGGTGGTTGATAAAGGCATTTTGACATCGTAGGAGTGATAAATGTCAAATGTGCAAATGATTTTTTAGTTGCGGTAGATATCGATGATGTGGGGTCAAGCTGGGAAACCACATGTGGTAATGTGGAAGAGGTTAAGGTGAAGCTAGTAGTAGCTAATTTAGAAGTGGGTGCGAGGGTAGGAGTAATGGTCACATGCATGTAATATACAAGATGCCCGATGAATCATGGGTAGATGAATGAGTGAGATAATATTGCAGAGTGACGTGTTTGTTATTAAGGAGTCTTGTGAACACCTCATCACCGGTGGGTATGGAAAGATCCTAATTAGGGTCCATAGGTGATAAGATGGAAGGGGGTGATGGGTTAGGTGGGAGCGGCTGGTGGCTAGCATGAAACATGAGAGCATTGGCATTTCTACGGATCAAAAATGTGATTGAAAATAGAACAGTATTCGAGATTTGTTAATAATGCATAAACATAGAAGGAATGGAGAAATATGGTTCTAAAATGATTGATTTGATTTTTGTTCTGATTGAAAAATCAGAACATAGAGACCAATGTCGGTTGGGGTAACCAATGCCGGTATGAGGTGTAATCGCCACCGGTCGGATAGACCGATGTCGTGGATGTGGGAAAATGTTAGATTAGTAAATCTAGAAATAAATGTTCTTTTGATGTGGGAAAATGTCGGTGACTCTTCTTATCTTTGGTATTGATATTTTTGTATATATGGGATAAATTTCAACATCAAGATCCTCATTCGAGATATTAATAATTTTTAAATTTGTAAATAGGTATTTTTTCTTGTTTATGTGTGTGAAATAAGGGAACCTCTCCCATAAAGAGGAGGGACTATTATCCCCTGAACCTGTCGCTTGTATTGAGATTCAACTATTTCAACCAACAAAATCCTAGGTTGGACCAAGATGTTACTTAGTTTGGATGCTTCAACCAGCTTTTACTAATCTTGAGTGATCTTCAACTCACGGGAAGCTTCAACTCCCCAACTACTAAGCTCGCTTAGACTTGTACAAACAATTTGGTCACTCTTTATTTACTTTCTTCAATAGTTGATAATGACCCCTAGATTAGCACACTTTACGTCTTCTTTTACGCTTAACAATTCTACTCCCGGTTCTCCTTTTTGTTTTAATCACCAAATAAAAATTTTAGTCTATTAGGCACAAGTTCACTTGCATCTTCATGTCAAGTCTTTACTCATCGTAGAAGGACTAACACACACTGAGTTCTAGATCTACTTTTCTTCACTTCTCTATATATTCTTCATTCCATTGAATGACCTTTTTAATCATTTTTATCTTCCCCACTTTCAATGCATATTCTATATCAACTACGAAATGCACTTACAGATTACTAAAAAAATCTTTCACATCACTACACTCAATCTTCTCATTACAATACTTGAGTCTTTCTTAGGTTTTTAGCATTACCTTTTTCCTTTCATCTTTCATCACACCGTGTTTCACCTAATTTTTCACTCAAAACTGAATAGGAAATAGGTTAGGAGGAATACCTATAAGATCGAAGGTTGAAGTTTGAATACACACGTTAATGAATTTTGATCCAATCTGATCGTGAAGATCGTCCCTTTGGCTAGGGGAATGACTTGTAAGAAACACACCAATACCATAAGATAGAATTAATAATATAGGTTAGTGGACTGCTTAGCAAATACTAGATCCAGGAAGCGAGGTGCTTCCTAGGAGGCTGTCAATCCACTTTCAAATACAAATTAATGTAGCAAGTATCATGAAATAAAGAAATCCTACTGTAGTTATATGATTTAGGTATCTCGTGTAAATACAATAAGTAAATCTAATCTAATAGAAAAAGTTATGATCAAATCCAGAGATTTGGTAGGTTATTCTAGGTTTTGCAGGTCTGACATAGGTCTCATAAAGGGTCTAGGAATGATTGGGTGAGGTCTGGGTTGATTTTGGTTGATTGGAAGGCTTGTTGGTCAGAAGGTATAAAATGACACAAAGAATAATATTGGTCAGGTGACCAATGTCAATGCAGGGATGAAAACGATGGCGGTAGGGTAAACGATGTCGGTAGGGGAAATTGGCAATAACTTAATAAAAATGGTTTTTGGGCTTCTCTGTGATTACACAGAGAGTGAGGAGGGTGTGGTTAGGTTTGTAATATAACTGAGAAGACTCATGAATATAGAGGGAGAGGTCACAAAGGGTGAAAGGGATTGAACCGAGTTGGGTTGGTGGATTGGTGAGAAGATGGAGATATCCAGATAACAATAGAAACTGAAAATAATGGAGGAAAGAGATATACAATAAAGTAAGCACAAATGATTAAGATCACATTACTTACTTTGCTACTATGAATATCTCGTGGCTGGATGGAGGCTAGTGATTGATTGGTGAGGTGGTAGTTGGTTCAGTGCCATGGTAGTACAACTTGTGTGTTCCCGTGAATGCTCCAATGATTTGGAAGGGAATCCTTGGCTGTGTTTACTCTTTGGTGGTGTGTAGACGTCGTTTGGATGAAGAAATGGCTTTGAGATCCTTGCTTGATTGCAATAGCACTCTCAAAACTCAAATGACCAACTCGGGTAAAAGGTTGTAAAGTTGTATATAAAGGAACCGATGGCGGTTTAGGTAACTGACGTTGATCGAGGAAAAATTGGCATTGATTAGGGTGAAATAGTCCTATTTACCAAAAATAGGTAGATCTTCCTAGATTTGGTGTGCTTTCCTCATTGAGTCTGCTTAGGAAAGTGGAGTTCATGTGAGAGAAGGCAAGAAGAACTTAGGAGAGGTCTAATTAGGTTTAGGAAGAATTCTTAGTTAGTTAGGTCAAGTTAGTGACTCAACACTGGGAGTAATGACTCAGTGTTGAAGGTGATGACTCAATCACTGTGAGTTAAATCCCCTAGAATGGGTCTAGGGTGAGGTGTCATGATGAGGTGGAGGTGTGAGGGTGAAATTAATTTAATTAAAATAATTAAACTAATTAATAATGTGAGGGTGAATATTAATATGGGGTAAAGGGGTCATGGTTAGTTAAATGCATTACGTTAATTAATTGAAAGGGGACCAAAGAGAGTGTGACCCAAATTTGGTGTCTACACATCGTGCTTCTCACAATACACACTTCTTATTCACTCTTGTGCTCGAATTTTCTTCCTTGAAAAATATCTTTTCACCTTGGTTTCTAGTTCAAGTGCACTATTTATACTTAAACATTATTCTTTAACAATAATGAACCCCTCACATTCCTATTTCGAGATGGAGGAGGAGAACATATGTTTCTAACTTATTAAAGACTCTTGGACTTCTCCAATGAATCATTCTCACCAACTTAGACTAACTTATGACCTTTAATAAGTAAATGTCTTTATATTTGGGGCTATAAAATAGTAAACATGTTACTTACCTCCAATTCATCCTTCAATTGATTGTCAAAAGCCTTATTTTAATTGTTCCAAACTCTTGTTGAAGGAATTTTCATTTTATACTACTCAACTAAGGTTGTCAACAGCGTAATTACTCACTTTGCTCCACTACTGCCATGAAATTTCATGTCTTCAAACAATATTTAGATTGTTCCAAGCATTTATTAAGTTAAATAGACCTTTTGAATTCTTTTAGAGGACTTGTAGATACTTTTAGAATGATTTCATAAAGAAAATTTCATTGAAACTTATAAAAATAACCCGCACACAATGTTCATGATGTCCTTTCTAGACGACAAAGAATTCTCAAGCTTATCTTGATGAAAAAACAATTATTATTTTACATCTTGTTTGTGGAATGATAAAAATACCTTTCTACCAATTTTTATATTTTTTTCATTGGGTGAAAATGGAGATTCAAAGATTTTCTTTATCTAACCCTAGAATCGGGGTTTCTAAGTAACACAAACTTGAGGGCACTCAAAATTGATTTCTTGCTCAAATTTCTATGAAAAGTTGCAAATTAAAGATGTTTTTATTGTGTGGAGGGGTCTCCATTTCTTGTAGGTGATCAAAAGTTTGAAACAACTCCATTTACTCTCATATCTTAACAGCTTACTTGAATGGTGTGAGGATATCTCATACTAAGCACAATTAAGATCTCTCTGTATCATATTGAGACTTTATTTTTCCTAAGGGGTCAATAATATGCTCTTGATCTCCTTAGAACTACTAGTGGCACATTTGAATATCCACAATTCATTCTTAGCATGAAAATTACATCTAGCTCATAGGGTTATAGTAAACATTGAGACTATAAACAAATGAACACACACAACCTCTTTCTTCTTTGACTTGGAATGCATAAATGAGTTCGACACTTTTTATCTATAGTTCAAGTATAATATCATGATCTTATTCAAGGACTTGAGGAGACCTTTCAATAATAAGCCCTTCAGGAATACCCTTGAGCATGGTATTTTTTGCAATGTATCACAGGAGAGAGTATAGGAAAGAAGTTTGTTCTTTGATACTTACTCCAAAAACCTACTCGTATTTTATGGACTCAATACTGACCTTTGGAAAAGAGTTGGAGTCACTTTTCAATTACTATAACTTACTATGATAATTGAGACTTGATTATACCTTCATGTTATGAGAATTTCCCTACAAGATAGAGATGAATTGGCTTGAAAAATGTGCTTGAAGTTCATGATAACAATCACCATTTTCTAGAGAAAACCTAATTGAGCTACGAACATATGCATTGCTTAAAAAAATTGACAGAGGAAAACCAAATATGACTCGGTTCAACTTTGTACTTCAAGAAATAGACATGGGAGGAGAAATAACTGTCAAAAAATGCTCATATCTTCTCTAATACTTATTCATTTCACCTAATTTATTTTGAAATATCTCAATCTTGGAATCCTCTACGAAAATTTATTCAATGATTTATCGAAGAAGTGATCAGGGGATCATTTTCAAAAAGTTCCCTAAACATCCCTAAATGGTGTCAGTGTAGAAGATCATCTCGAGAGCTTTCCAACGACTGTGAGAACGCGAAAAACGGACATCGGGAGCTCTAGATATGTTCGGTCAAAGTTCAGACAGCGGGAAAGTCAACTATGGTCAACTAGTCAATATTGGACCAATTGCACTGTGACACGTGGCTTGCCACCACTCGTCAAATTCACTCGATTTTCCTATCGGGAGATGACAAGTGGGCTATATGCTATTTACCGAGTTAATTATTTCCATACCACATTGTATGGGTCGAAATTATATTGGTAAGGCCACTTTCCAAATGCCACATGTATATATTAATGTTTAAAACATTAGTATGAACCGCCAAATCAAATGCATATGCTTTGACCACGTGGAAGGTGGTGAAGCGGTTGTTAGGGGGCATTAGACCCATGCGTGGAAACTTCCACGTGGAAGGAAGAAGGTGGGAAGCGGTTGTTGGGGGCGGTTATAAGCCCAACGTGGTCTTTTGACCACTTCATGCGCATGGAAAGGCTTAATAAAGCCTAAACTATTATCAACCGCCTAATGTGGGATATTACCCACCTACCTTAGCCGCTCAATGGGGATTTTAACCCATTTAAAAATACAGCCGCGCCAAACTTGGGATTTAATCCCATTAAACATGCTAATCGGCTAAAATGGGTATTAATCCCATTTCCTATGCAATCCGCCCATTATTGGGAATTTTTATCCCAATTTCTATGTACAGGTAAGGCTAATATTAGACTAAGGATGCTATTAAATGCATATTTTAAGGGCCCTATTTTTGTATAAATAGGGAACCCGTTCTTTATAATGGACACACCCGAGCTTATTATTTGTTAAGCTTATTTGTGGGATGTGTCAACAGGTATTGTCTATTGGCCTATTATTTTAGGCAATATTAGATGAAATATTTGTGATTGGGAGTAAATTATAAACTACCCAATAGGCCCATTGAGCCACACCAATTACTTGCAAATCCTGGATTGTCAACCAGAGTGCTAGCTTCGCATTGTTTGCGTCGGGAAGGCTGATCACAGCCGAAGGAGATTGTACGCCAGGAAGGTGGAAGTCGGGTGCTATTTTTCACCCTTTTCGTCCGAAGAACTGGTGTACTGATAGGCAAGTAAAATTCCATTAGGTTTTCTTGTGAAAGTACTATTGTAACTTACAAGTTTTGACTAGTGGAACGGTTCGACCACGAACCTGGAGACGTAGGCAATTGCCGAACTCCGTAATCAATCTGTGTGTAATTATCTTATTGTCTTGCATTTTTTTTTAAAATTGATTACTTAAAAGGAGAAAATCATTGGCAAATAATCAAAGCCTATAAGGGTCCAAGATCAGGTAGTAATAATCTGATTATTTTCGGATAAAGAAGGCACGAAATTTTTTTTGAACGCTAAGAATCCAAAAAGCTCAATTCACATTCTATAAGGGGGAAGTTTTAGAAAAACTTGAATAACCCAAAAATCCTCATTTCAAAATTTGATGAAATTTAACATGGAGCACTACAAGACACCCCTCTAAAAATTCCATATGTTATTTGGTAATAGGTTTTCATGTGCGAGGCTCAGACCCATCTCATTTACCTCTGCCTATACTTTAGAAGTTCTCAAAGTCACTTTCTATGCACTTTTGAATTTTACCTCCTGGAGCTAAAATGAGCCTTGTTTTTACTCACACATGTTGTAGACACTATTCCTAGGCTGTTCCCATGCTCACATGACCATGCCATGACCTATACAAACTTCTCACACCTCATCAGGCACCAAAAATAGGCCTAAAAGGGCCAGTTACAACTATGAATCCTACCAACTGAATTGGAACTCGTTGTAAAAGCTATTTCTCATGATAAAATAATCATCTATGACTTGTAGAAAACCTGTACCAAGTTTACCAACCATTTTCATGCCTTTATTAAACCTCTACCTCATTGACCATGATTGTAAAATTCTGAAAGCAACCTGAAACCTTCCTAAAATCTCACTATTGACTCATTTTCCATCAAAGCCACTTGATAACAATAACAACATCAATGACCAGGGTTCAAAAATCTCCCCCTTTTTTATTGATGGAAACCACTCAGAAAATTTGATGCAAAAATCATTGACCAAAACTTCCAATCACCATTCCTAGTTTCTAATAGCTTCTCTCCCCCTTTGACATCTATGACAAAGGGTTCTTGGCTACTTGACATGAAAAAATGAAAATTGAAAACAATGATGCATGAGAAATAATCTTACCTTTCCACAAGCTCTCCTTGGTACTATTTTTTTCTCTTTTCGAGCTCCTATACCAGCCTTGACCTCTACTAGACTAAACCAAACTCCCCTTGAACATGAGCACTCTTCCTTTAAAGACAATTGACTTGCACCACCACCTTAGCTTGCATAGATTCTTGACAGCTTCTAAGAACATGACCATCACATGATGCATCCTTTCAATGTCAACAACTTTTCCACACCTATCAATTCTTTTTCATACCCAAGTATCTCTCATGTATTTTCATATTTTTATTCCAAGGTAATATCCATTTGCCATTATGACCACTCAAACTCAAACAAGTAACCTTCCTCCACCGATGGTTTTGTATTTCAAACATCTTGAGCACTTCAATGTTTGTTGTATCATTAATTTTTCTAATTCAAAAAGAGTGGCCATTCTCAATCAATAATCCATACTTTTACTTCATTCAAAATAACTTACTCTTTCTAGATCATGTTGAGAAGGTCGAGATCAACTTAACATGCCAAGAGTGGATTTTTCATACCATACTCTATCCTTTTTCTTTGTTCAAACATGTAGGTTGTTCTTACTCATGAGGTCACAAATGGACCAAACAACTCCTTTTTATGCCTCAGACCATCATCTTTGCTCAACTTAAGACCTTTATATCCATCCCACATTTTTATAATTATGCTCCTTGAGATTCATACCAAACAAGAATGGAACAAACTCATCACCAACTCGTAGATGCTTTAAAATTATTCTAAGCATACTTGTGTACATACTCTCTCAAATTTGAACAATTTTGCAAGACCAAATCATTTTGTACCAAAATCTATACTCTTTTGAAAATATCCACACATTTTAGATCATCAAAAACTTGAAAACACAATTTAGAGAGCACTGTCAGGACATTTTATACATTCAAAATTAGGCCTCTAGAACCTTCACTATCAAATCAGAATTCTATCGAGAAATTTCAAAGAGATTAGGAATATTTATGGTTTGAGTCCACTTGATTCTTGAAGAAATTATTGTCTAGAAGTTTTTATAGGATTTTAGCTTTCAAATCCACCATTTGCACTTTCAATTTCCCATTCCCTTCATACCACTACAAGAGAGCACGGTAACTTGATTGTAAGAAAGCACCTTAAACCCACTTTAAAATTTCAAGATCTTATATTTTGATAATAAAAAATTGTATCACCATCCTCCTAAGGCCCTTAGATAGAAATTCCTTGAAGGAAAACCATAAGAACCACCTTCATGTATGAAAACACCTTAATTTTGGCTTTATCTCTCTCAAGAAGACTTTCATAGTTCCTTTTGCATGGTGATTTGCTTCAGTCATCATCATTGATGGTAGATCTCATCTTCAAATATTCTAAATGAGTCTGATACAAGTGTTAAATCTTTAACAAACAACATAGAGACACTCAAACCACTATACCCATCTACACAAATCATGATGACTACAAAAGACTTCCTACAAAGAATATATCCTTTCAAAACTCTTAATCATCTCCAACACATCTCTCAAGTGTTTTCATATATTCACCCTAATCACACCAACTTGTACACACTTGAAGTTCATGATTGAATCATGACACACCATACTAAACAACTTCAGATATACAACTTCTCAAAACTCAACTTTTTGTAAAGCAAGTAATCTTGGGAGATATGACTCATTTACATTTTCAAACTTGTTAACATAAGAGACTATAACATAAGTCCGAACACATATTGAATGTGTTTTATTTTTAATACCACTCAAGTGACACTCAATAATTTTAACATATAAACAAATTCCAACATGGAGTAAGACATATAATTTATAAACTGGCATACCTTGAAAATTTGATAGATGCAACAATCAGCCTCGACTTGTGCTTCCTTCAACTAGTGTACACATTATAAAAGCATAGAGAAGGAATACCATCTTGCTAAATCACCTCAAAATAGGAGAAATTCATCAAGATAACATGATGGCTCAGATCTTTCCTTATTTTTCCTTGGTTTCTTGTTCATCTTTTGAACGACCACCCTTTGTGTGACCATCGGATCACTGTGCTATCATATTCTTCTTGGGTGCCAGATAGGAATATATGTTGCAATTCATACACATTTTCTAATACTTCTTGAGGAAGAAATTCTTCATCTTTGTTAGTGAAAAATTACATCCCCCAATTGAGTTATGGATTTACTTTTCTAAGGGGGTCATTTGGTGTGATTTCTGAGAACATTAGACCATCTCTCGAAGCTATGGGACTTGCAGACTTGAGATGGCCCTCCTAAGAAAAGACGGATTCTTCTTCCCGATCCTAATTCTAAACTACACCTAAGGAAGAAAATGTGACTATCTACTCATAATCTAACAATTCCAAGGGACCAAGGAGAGAGAGAGAGCATGAAAATAAATAAATCCTACACTACAGAGGTGATAACACCAAGAAAAGGAAAGTGTTGGTCACAATCTCACTACCTAAAGTGGAGAGAGGTGAGTGAGAGAGGAGAGGGTGGACAAGATGCACCATAGACCAGAGATATATTTCACACAGAACACCACTTTGAAACCCATTAAACACGGCTCCCGGGACCTGCAATGTACATCAAAGATATGCATAATATACCCTATAATGATGAGAGGTGAGGAGAGACAATAAAATAAGAAAACGATGGACGGATGCATCACAAAAACATATTTATTGCTCTAAAAGTCCAGACAATACATTGTTATTGGGCAAGAGGCATGAGAATGCCATTACAGAGCCATGAAAGGAGGTTCAGACTCCATTTTTGACCCTGGGGAAGAAAAGAAGAGGGGGCAGGGAAGAAGAATGAACAACAAATTTTTACAATGAATCCTACCCCCATATTTATAGATTCGATCATAGAGAAGAAAGAGAGATGGAGAAGTGGGAAAAGTAGGTCAAAACTCAACCACCGCTGTTAATGATTTTGATAAAATCTTCCCCCAAATCCATCTTTACTACATCAATCCTTGGTTTGGCACCTTGAAGGAAGAGGAAATGACAGAAACATATTGAGCACAATAAAGAAAGAGAAAGAGCATGAAAATAAAGAAATCCTACACTACAAAGGTGATAGCACCAAGAAAAGGAAAGTTTTGGTCACAATCTCGGCTACACAAGTGGAGAGAGGTGAGCGAGAGGAGAGGGTGGACAAGATGCACCATAGACCAGAGATATATTTCACACAGAACACCACTTTGAAACCCATTAAACACAACTCCCATGACCTACAATGGACATCGAGAGATATGCATAGTATACCTGTAATGATGAGAGGCAAGGAGAGACAATAAAATAAGAAAAGGATGGACGGATGCATCACAAAAATAGATTTTATTACTCTAAAAGTTCACACAATACATCATTAGTGGGTAGAGGCATGAGAATGCCATTACAGAGCCGTGAAAGGAGGTTTAGACTCCATTTTTGACCCTAGGGAAGAAAAGAAAGAGAGGGAGGGGAACAAGAATGAACAACAACTTTTTATAATGAATCTTGCCCCTGTATTTATAGATTTGATCAGAGAGAAGAAAGAGAGAGGGAGAATCGGGAAAAGCAGGTCAAAACTCAACCACCACTGTTAAGGCTTCTGATAAAATTTTCCCCAAATCCATCTTTACTACATCAATCCTTGGTTTGGCACCTTGAAGGAAGAGGAAATGACAGAAACAGATTGAATCTGATCTGGTTGTTGAGACAGATGGATCCTGCATTGAAGGCACGAAGATGTTTCCTCCATCTGGTTGGTGAGGCCGAGATCTTTCCAATGGCATTAGATTTTTAATATTTGAGCCCCGAGGAGTCGAAAGATACGCCCCTTCAAAGTTTGTATCGGGTCTATACAGGAGGGTGGGAAAACAACTTGAAAAATGGGTCCCCTTTTGAGATGGGACATATGACACCCCTTTTAGAGCAAAAATCAGACTCGCGGGTCCACAATTTATCTTTCCCCCTTTCCTTCGATTCCCCACTTTGGCTTTGACTCGGGTTCAAACTTTGACTTTTTCCTTTGCCTTGTTCTAGAATGCGAGCTCGTAGGTCCAAAATGTTTTCCCTTCATATTTTCTCTATGTGTGGGGTTGTCTTGACCAAATTTGTCGGGGGGTGAATTTGGGATAACAATTTGGTGACTCACGAGGACATCTGCCTACTAGATGAAGAGACCAGTGGCCTTGAAGTATCCATTGGGCATGGAGTCTGCCTGATAAACATGAAACTGATCTGAAATTTGAAAACTCGACATCTGAGCCTCTTGGAAACCCACTGAAACTTGGAGCTGATCTTCACCAAAACCATCTGAATGCATTGTGTAAGATCAATAGCACAAAAACTATGTACAAACTGAAAATCATACATACCCCAAGTGGAATATGTAGAGCTGTGTAAAAGCACTTTTTCTACGAAAACAAACCTACCTACACTACTCTAACCAAGAGAAAAGGGAGCTCAAACAAAGCCTGCAATTGGTAGGGAGAAATAGCTTCCCTTCCTCAAAAATGGCAGCCATGCAACTGATTTGGCACTGAACATGGCTGGTTGGATGAGTGAAAAATTGACAATAAGCCAGTCCTCCACCCAAATCATCAAGGTATCAACATTAATGGAAAATACCTCCTCAAGCTGACCTACATTGGACTCTTGGAGGTATTGATGGTGACCCTTGGTACTTTGATGCTCATCCTCATGCCCTGAAGTAGGCATGACTAGTTTTGGTTTCTCCTTTGGCTCCAATGAAGCCAAGTACCTGATTGGGCATGGTCTGATCCTTTGGATGTGCCCATTTCTCTGAAATTTAACTCCAAAAATGGAGTCTTCTTGTGGACCTTCTTGAGTGGATGGTGTGGGAGAGATGGGGACATCTTCCTACTTTTTCTCTTCCTTCTCCTGTGAAGAACATGGGAGAGTCATGTCTTCCAATCTTGGTTCCAGAGGGCTGTTATGAAGTGCAAGTTGTTGTTCTGAATGTTCTCCTCCATGGCAGCAGGCTCATGTGCTTGGAAGGTTGAAGATGGAGCAAAAAATGATGTTATCTCCTCAGGCTCCTCTTCATTAAAGCAATCTTCCAAATCGACATGTAATATGCCTCCTTGATGTCTGCTGCAGTTCTCAACCTCCTTCATGGTGTCCTCCCGATCTACGATTGATTCACCATGGTTCCCATCATCCTCAAACATGAAGTTTGAAATCTCAAACTCTTCCTCAACATCAGAGCTTGAAGGGGATGAAGTGGGAGGAAGAACTGAAGGTTATTCTATGGCTTGCTCTACACTTGGAGCCTCTAAAACTATATGGTCCTCCTCCACAGCCGGAATGTACTCCTCTTCTTTTGGATTAGGAGTAGCTCCTTCCTCCCCTGCTTGTGTTATAGCTGGAGCTTCCACCACTTGTGGCTTGACCTCAACCTCCTCCATAGGCTTAACCAACAAGGGAACCTTTGAAAACTCAAATTTAGCAGCCCAACTCTTTAGATTTTCTATCATTTCTTCTCTGTTGGGTTCCTCTGTTTGATGTTCTCCTTGGCTGGTTTTTTTATTGTTTTCTTCCCAACATGGGTTTGGGAAAGTAGGAGGAAGGATGGGTTGATTTACAACAGACTTTGCAATTGTTTTTGGTGTAGGGGAAGGTGTTGCTTTTGGCTCTTGTAGAGGGGAATTGGATTTGGAAGGGAAAAGGGTAGAGAAACTGAGGTGGGATGGAAGACTAGAAGATGGAGAAATGAAATCAACACTTGGGGCAGCAAGTGAGGGGCTTGACTCTTTCCTCTACGTTGAAATGATAAATATTGAGGGAGAGAAAATGAAAGGCAAGGAGCTGGTGATTGAATTACCCATTGACAAGGTTGTCCCACACTTTGCTCATAAGCCCCGATCTCCTCAGCCCATTGTGTAAGTTGAGGAAACAATTCAACCATGAAGTCAAGCTTCTCTTGAGGGTCTGTAGTGCTTGGAAAAGGGCCTTCCCATGGATAAGGTGCCTTGCAACTAATCTCGAAATCCCACATTTGAGTTGTTTCCCTTAATTAAACCATGCCCACCTCAATTTTTGAATCTTCTCCAAAGTAGAATAGCATCCTTTGCATAACTATTTCCATCATATGTGTCCCCTTGTCCTTGATAAGCTTCATATTCAAACTATTTTTGACACTTTGCTCATATGGGTAAGCATAATAGTTCGGATCCGATCATAATGTTGATCTAGAGGAGTTGGGAAATACATTAGAGGTGGATTGTATTGTTGTAAGTGTGAGTTCCATGAAGGGAATGAAGTCATGATTGCACAACCTCATGGAATGGGAGAAAATGAAAGAGATGGAAGAAGAAAATGGATGAAATGAGTGGAAATGGATGGAAAAGGTCTGCAACTCAGAGAATGGGTTTTTGACCAGATGGAGTCGCCAGATGTGCCTGAAAGTGCCTCCAAAGGTTGAAATCTTCACCAAGAGCACATCGAACCTGATGAAGTGAAGTGGTAAGGTGCTTTAGACCTGTCCCACCAGGCATGCCAAAACTATTAGTGCGAAATCACAAAGCACCCCCAAATGAGTTATGGATCTGCTTTTCTAAGGCAGGGTCATTTGGTGTGATTTGCATAACATTGGACCATCTCTCAAGTTGTGGGACTTGCGGACTTGAGATGGCCCTCTGGAGAAAGTCGGCTTCTTCTTCCTGATCCTAATGCTAAACTACTCCTAAGGAAGGAAATGTGACTATCTACTCCTAATCTAACAATTCCAAGGGACCAAGGAGAGAGAGAGCATGAAAATAAAGAAATCCTACACTACAGAGGTGATAGCACCAAGAAAAGGGAAGTGTTGGTCACAATCTCAACTGCCTGAAGTGGAGAGAGGTGAGAAAAGGATAGGGTAGACAAGATGCACCAAAAACCAAAGATAGATTTCACACAGAACACCACTTTCAAAACCATTAAACATATCTCCTAGGACCTGCAATGGACATTAGAGATATGCACAATATACCCTCAGAAACTACGAGAGGCAAGGAGAGACAATAAAATAAGCAAATGATGGAGATGCATCATAAAAACAAATTTTATTACTCCAAAAGTTCACACAAGTACATCATTAGTGGGCAAGAGGCACAAGAATGCCATTACAGAGCCATAAAAGTAGGTTCGAGAATCCATTTTTGACCACAGGGAAGAAAAGAAGAGTGGGACGGGGAAGAAGAATGAACAACAACTTTTACAATGAATCCTACCCCTGTATTTATAGATTCAATCAGAGAGAAGAAAAAGAGTAGGAAAGGTAGCTTGAAACTCAACCACAAATTATTAATGCTTCTAAAGGAAGAGGAAACGGTAGAAATATATTAAATCCGATCTGGTTGTTGAGACAAATGGATCCTGCATTAAAGGCCCAAAGACATTTCCTCCATTTTCTTAGTGAGGCCAAGATCTTTCCAACGGAAGTAGATTTGCAATATTTTGAGCCATGAGTCGAAAGATACGCCCCTTCAAAGTTTGTATTGGATCCGTATAGGAGGGTGGGAAAACAACTTGAAAAATGATTCCCCTTTTGAGATGGGACATGTGGCACCCCTTTAAGAGAAAAAATCAGACTCATGGGTCCGCATGATTTATCTTTCCCCCTTTCCTCCAATTCCCCACTTTGGCTTTGACTCGAGTTCAAACTTTGACTTTTTGCTTTGCCTCATTACGGAATGGGAGCTCTTAGGTCTGAAATGTTTTCCAATCATATTTTCTCTATGTGCATGGGTTGTCTTGACCAAATTTTTGGGGGTGAATTTGGGATAGCACATACCTTTTTCTATAGTTATGGTCCTTCTTCTTTCCTTTTTCATCATTTCTGCTATCTTGCTTGTGCTTGCTTCCCTTGTGGTGACTTAGATTGTTGTTTTTCTTCAACATCTACCCTTTCTATCTTCTTTTCATCCTTTGATGTCTCAACTTCTGATTTTTCTTCCTTGATCTTGCATACCCATTTTTATTTCTTCTTTCCAGCATCTCTCTCAACCATAGTTGACTTGGTCTTACTCTTTGAGTTTGCATATTCTCGGTATATCCTTTAGAATTGCTTTATTTGTGAGTTCCAAACTAGGCTTGTCACCTAGATATGTTTTCTTGACCATAAACTCATTGATTTTACTTGAGGCCTACTCTAACTCAACCTTTAAAGTCTTTATTTCTTCTTCAATTTCGATACATGCATCACCTTTGTCTCTCAAATCTTGTGATACATTTTCAACATATGAGGACATATCATTATGTTCATGCCCATGGTTAGCCTCCTTGAGTTTAATTTCTATTTTAAACTCATTTATAAGACATTGAGAAATTTCATACCTCTTTTTCAACACTCGGCTTTGTTGATGTATCCATGCTTGTGTCTTCAGGATCACCTCAAATCTAGGGGATGAATCATTGTCTATTCATATTTTTACCTCATAAATTGATCCATTCAACTTTCACCATCAATTCTAAAGTAGCAATCACAAGAAGCAAAAGTAAATCATACACTAAGGCAAAATTAATATGGGAAACCAATGCCGGGAAAAAACCCACTAAAACTATGAACTATGTTTAGGACTAACTTGTCCTGTTTTTGTTACATTAGTTTCATGATTGAGCTTCAAATCAATCTAGAGTTGCAACTCGTAGCTTTGACCAAGTTGTTACTCGGTCTGGAAGGCTTCAACACATTGTAATTCAATCAGCTTCTACTAATCTTTAGTGAGCTTCAACTCACAGGGAAGCTTCAACTCCCAACCGCTAGTCGCCACTTAGACTTGTACAAATGATTTGGTCACTCTTGATTTACTGTCTTCAACAGCTGATAATGACCCCTAGATTAGCACACTCTACTTCTTCTTTTCTTCTTCACAATTATACTCTTGGTTCTCCTTTTATTCTCGATCACCAAATCAAAATTTTAGTCGTTAGGCATAATTTCACTAGCATCTTCATGTGAATTCTTTGCTCATCATCCAATCAACATTACCCTTTGTCAAACAAGGTCACTATCTCTACTCAATCAATATTGTATCTGTCATATTCACCTATACCATTCATATCATCTCATTGTATCCACCTCTCTTCACTTTCCTTATCTTTTTAACAACTCTTTGTACTTTGTTCATTAAGTCACCTTTTCCACGGTCTTGTCTCATTATTTGAAAGAACACACCATCCTATGTATCACTTCTTGGCTCTGCCACTTTATCACAATCTTATCTCTATTTTTGTGTGAACAAGCATACTACATCCTATTAACCATTCACTCCTTTGTCCTTTTCTTAGCTACTACTTCATTCAATTGTTTGATTATTCTTCATCTTTGTTCTTGTAATCCTTTCTTGTATAGGCACATTTACTAGTTCCTTTTGCTTCTCTACTACAACTCCAAATATACCACTTACCTTATCTCTTTCATACTTAGAAACTCTACCTTATTAATTCAATACTCCACACACACTTTCTATTATGTAATCCTCATATCAGTTCCATTTCAACATTTTCAGTCACATTTTCATAGCTATTAATCTTATTTTTATCAATCACCCTCATCACTATTTTTTAGTCTTATTCATGTTCATTCATCAATCAACACATACCTTTTTATTACTATCCTTTATATCTATTTTTTAATGTATCTCTATTTTATAGTGTGTACTATCATACCTTCTCATTAATGATCTTAGAAAGACTAACACACCCGAGTTCTAGATCTACTTTTCTTCACTTCTCTATATATTCTTCATTCCATTGAAAGAACTTTTTAATTATTTTTTCTTCCCCACTTTCAATGCATATTCTATCTCAACTAGGAAATGCACCTATACACTTACTAAAAACTCTTTCACATCACTACAATCTATCCGCTCATTATACTCACAATATTTCTCTTTTTTAGAATTAACTTTTTCCTTTCATCTTTCATCACATTGTGCTTCTCACAATACACACTACTTATTCACTCTTGTGCTCGAATTTTCTTCCTTGAAAATTGTCTTTTCACCTTCAGTTTCTAGCTCAAGTGTACTCTTTATACTTAAACATTAATGAAACCTTCACATTCCTATTTCAAGTGGAGGAGGAGAACATACGTTTCTAACTTATTAAATACTTTTGGACTTCTCTAATGAATCATTCTCACCAACCTAGACTACCTTATGACCTTCAAGAAGTAATTGTCTTTGTATTTGGGGCTATAAAAGAGTAAACATGTTACTTACCTCCACTTCATCCTTCACCTAATCATTAAAATCCTCATTTTCAACTGTTCCAAACTCCTATTGAAGGAATTTTCATTTTGATACTCAACTAAATCTAACAACAAGAAGAATTAATCAACTGCTCCACTAATGCCATGAAATTTCATGTCTTCAAACAAGATTTATATTGGTCCAAGCATTCATTAAGTGAAATAGAACTTGTGTATTCTTTTGGAGGAATTTTAGATACTTCTAGAATGATTTCATAAATAAAATTGCCTTTGAAACTTACAAAAAAACCACGCATACGATTTTCGTGATGTCCTTTCAAAAGCTGTTAATTAATTCTCGAGATTATCTTTATGAAAACAAAAAAATTACATCTTGTTTGTGGCATGATAACAAACCTTTCTAATAATTTTTAATTTCTTTGTTGGGTGAAAATGGAGATTCAAATATTTTTATTTGTCTAACCCTAGAATGAGGGTTTCTGACTAACACAACTTGATGGAACTTAAAATATATTTCTTGCTCAAATTTTGATGAAAAGTTACAAATTCAATATGTTTTTATTGTGTGGGAGTGATATCCATCTCTTGAAAGTAATCAATAAGTTTGAAACAACTCCATTTATTCTCAAATCTTAGTAGTTACTTCAATGGACTACGAGGATATCTCATCTTGAGCATAATTAAGAGATTTTGGAATCATATTAAGACTTGATTTTTCTTGAGGGGTCAATAAGATGCTTTTGATCTTAGTAGAACAACTTATGCCATGTTTGAAGATCCACAATTCATTCTTAGCATGAAAATTTCATCTAGCCCAGGGTTATAGTCAACATTGTGACAGTCAACAAATACACACACACAACCTCTTTCTTATTTGTCTTAGAATGCATAAATGAGTTCTGACACTTGTTATCTAGACTTCAAGTAGAATATCATGATCATATTCAAGGACCCATTTATATTATAATAGGAATTGGTAGAAATTAGGAGAGATTTAGGGAGTAGGTTGAAAGAGTGTGGGATATTCTAAATGAGTTTTGACTCCTGATTTTAGGAGATCAAATCTATATATATTGTACTCTCTTTGAATAATTCATGTTGATTTAATCTTTTATTGAGCTTTGGATCTCTTTAGATAAGTGGTAAAACCAACACATTCTCTCTAGATAAATGGTAATGTAGACACCTAAAATATGCTTACACTTAGCATTTCATCCAATCCATTCAATTAATGACACTTCGTTAATTCCCTATTCTTCACTCCATTATCGGATGCCCATTCACGACACTCTTTCGGTCGTATTCTTCCCATATTCAAATTATTTGGCTAATATCTCTCTTATTAGCTAAACATTCCTCCTTTCAACCATTTAGAACCTCCCTAGTTCTCTCTAGACCACTTCTATTGGCTTCCTAGGCTATCTATTAGTCACAATTGGTTATCTAGACCCCTCCCAACTCTCAATGAGTCTCTAATCACTTGCTAATCAAGTTTAACTAGCCTAAACCCTAGTTAACTAAAATAAATCAAGCTTAACTAAGCCTAAAGCATGTTTATCCTAATCTAATCTAAAAGCTTTAGTCCCACATTCACCCAAATTCCAAACTCTTCCAAACCAGAAACTATAAATACAAGGCTAAGCCTACCCATTCACACTTACAACTTTGCATAACACAAAGCCAAAACAAGCCTAAGAAAGCTTGGATCTCATTTGTATTAGCTTCAATCTCATTAGAGATTTGATCTAAAGCTTTCCTTCCTCCATTTTTGAGCTAACACCTCCATTTGCATCCATAATCCAAGTTTTGAGTAATATGGAGAGAACCATTGGCCTTGAAGCCATTAATGGTGAGACTCCATTCTTGAAAGCTTGAGTTTCATATCAAACATAACACCTTTGATTGCTAATTTGAGCTTTGTATGTTCAATTTCTTAAATTAAGTAATCTAAAAGGTAGAGAGTAGATTTATCATGTTAGTTTTTGATGTTTTTGTCAAAGTTATAATGCTTTCATGTTAGTTTCCCTTGTTTATCTCTTATCTCATGGTGCATGGATGAGTTAGCAAAGCTTTGAGGTTATTTAGCCTCATTCCATAGCTTTTGCAACTTTCCATTGCATAAACGTAAAACCCACACATTCTCTCCCTTTTTCCAAGCTTTATTCTCCTAAAATCCCTAACCTTTTTGCATTTGGATTTCAAGGGTATCAATCTACCATTTCCCTCTTATTGTGTTGTTTTTGTTAGATCATATATACATGACCCTTTTGCAGCCTTGAAGGCTAATCCCTACTAATATGTTCTTTTAGTCTCACTGCTATCTTGAAATGTCTTAAACCCATTACCTTCTTAGCTTTTAGGTAGCTTGATGTAGGGGCATCATCAAATAAATCATGTAGTCATTTTATCTACCATCAATATTGCTTTATCCCGTGACGCTCTGTCCTATCACCAGAAGCGGCGGGGCGCTAAGCCAAGGCATGCGCGGGCGTCAAGACCCTCCTTTATGTGAGCATTGTGAGAAGGTTATGTCATTAGTGGTGGAATGTGAAGTAAATTTACTTAGTTAAAATAAAATTGGAATGGACAGCTTATAGATCCACACATCAATGCATTACAAAAACTTAATAACAATGTAATAAGCACAATAAACCAGATCTGAGTCATGGTGGTCATATAACACAAGGGTTTACACCCTTAAACATGATATACATAATGAACCCATATATACATACATACATACATACATACATACATACATACATACATACATACATACATACATACATACATACATACATACATACATACATACATACATACATACATACATACATATATATATATATATATATATATATATATATATATATATATTCATTGGTAGCCACATTACAATCAAAAGAGGTCATCACAGACCATACATACTAAATGACAGAGATTCAACCCCTACAGATCTTCCCTTATATGAGACCCTAGTTATACCCTTCCATTTTCATCCTTATTACAGATCTTAGTACCATATAGAGGATTATGACATCCCTCACAACCCTTAGCCCTAAGTGCTTTAAACCCTAACATTACTACAACACTCTATTACTCAACATCCTACTCTCTATGCATTCTCTTCTCCCTTTTCAGATGTATTTTGATCATCTTCGTCCTTGCTCCCAAGCATATCTTCTTATAGGATCAACACCCATCAACATGCCTTCTCTTCTGAATAGATTGTGTGTCAAGTGTCGATGTGGTCCTCCAATGGTGAATGCTTATCCCTTTGCAAACCCTCCACTCTTTGTAATGATGTCTCCTAGGAATATTCCCTGTGTGGAATATCCTTTTCTTGACCTCCAAGGTTCCAAACTAGCACCTTATCCATTCATCACACCTATTTAGGTCCTCACGTTTTTCCTCAAGTGTCTTCAGAATGAAAAATTCAGCTAAGTCCTTTGAACCTTTGTTCTACCTTCCATGGGCACCCTAGTTTCTCCTAAACCCTTCTTAAATCCCTTTATCCTGCATGCTTTTCCTTTAGCACCCTTCTTCTTGATCCTATGCACGCACGCCCTTTGGTACTTAGCCAATATTTCAAGGCCCAAAATCACCCCACACTAAACATGTTCTCCATCCTCGAAACATCTTTCCCCTTTAAATAATAAAGAATAGTAGGATCGGGACAAATTGAATGAAGAATGAAAGAATAGAAGAATGGAAGAATCTACTACTATTGTTGTAGGAGTGGGAAATCCTTCCTCATTTTTGCCTCAATCTTTTCCCAAGCATCCACCTCACCCTACACCTACTGAATTAGGTCACCCACTAGAGCAATCACCTCCTCAAAACTTAATTAGTCTCCCTTAGTATTTAGTGTATCAATAATTCCTTCCAACTTCTTGCTAAGGTTGTCCAACAAGTCCATCATGTGAGTGATCTTGGGGTACATCTGCTTAAGCCGATTCTTAATTGAACCCCACAAGGCTTCGATTGCTTTCATCTTCTTCTCAACCTCAACTAGGAATTTATCCCACTCGCTATGATTCCCTTGTTATTTTCTTGAAACTCTTTTAGATCCACCTCATGTGTAACAAATAGTACTTTGTTTTCACAACGCAATTTTCATACACAACCTCAACAATTTACGAGATGGTCTTTACAACAACAAGGAGCTCGGAATACCGACTAACTATTTCCTCGATATTCATTCTTTCTTCCTCCTTCTGGCATGCTAATGCCTCTTCTGCTGATTCCAATGTGAGCAACTGCCTTTCCATGGTGAGGATGTGGGTTAAGTATTCCAAGCATTGCATGGTTGACTCATATTTTTTCTCAAGTGGGGCCAAGTATGGGTGCTTCAAGATTATGGTGTATGTAATCATATCTATTTTCTTATAAATATTGCACACCTTTTCCTTCTCCTCCCTTAATTTGTGCCTTAATTATGTGTTGATCAGCTCCTCCTGCTTTAACTCCTTGTTCTTCTCAATGATTTCTTCATTTTTCTTTTCAATTTCCTCCTCCTGGACCCTTACTCTATCATTTCTACTAAAGATCCTTACCTTAACCTCCACCGATACCTTGTTGATTGTGTTACACACTTGCTCATCGATAGTTGAGCATTCGCGAGAGGGTTTACTCCCTTGCTATCTGGTATCTTCATCGAGTGCCTCACGGTTGAATTTGAACACGGACTCATCAATATGGGACTCAAAGGCCCAAAACAACATCTTTCTTATGTGTGGGTATGCACCATCTTCATTGAATGAAAACCATTCAAGGAGTTGGTTTGTAGGCATGGTGCTTTGGAAATGTGCACGCAATACCTTCTTTGGATCATTGATATACATCATCCCTTGCTCATTGCCGCTACCACATTATTTCCTCCTCTGCGTGCTTTTGCCTTTGGGAAGCTTACCGCTAGGTTTGGATCTCCACCCATGCTTCCATACTCCTTTTCTACGCTCTTGCTTCCCTCCATCTCCTTGAGAACTTCATCAAGCATTGTGCTCAACCTCTTGTTCCACCAAGTATTTTATTATTCTGTTACCTCCCTTTCTACGACATCTTCTATTTGTTCCTTGGTCAGGCTTGGAATCCTTTGATCCTTCATGTTAACTTCCTCACTTTCTCCTTTTCCATGAGCGCCTCCTTCTTCCTCATCCTTCTCTTCATTTCCCTCCTCCTCTGAGTCATGTACATCATACACAGGATGGTCTTGAGCCTCATCATTTTGTCATCATCCTCTTTACCCTTGATGGCCTCCATGCTTTGTGTTTCTTCTGATTCCTTCGCCATTTCTGTTACTTTCTTCTTCTTCCTAACTAGTGATTTCAGTATAGGAGATTCTTCTTCTTCTTTCTCTCTGGCGACTCCTTCCTTTCCAGGGGACTCTTATTTTGCAGGGGATCCTCTTGCTCTAACACCTCTTCTTCAAGTGTTTTCTCCTTATCTTCCACACGGGACTTCTTCCTCTATGCATAGGTGCTTGGTTTTACACTTACACTTGAAAACTACATTGTCTACACACTTGCCTTTTTCTCAGGTGCCTCCTCTCTCTCCCTCTTCCTTGACATGGCCTTCTTTGTTAAGGTGGGGTATTATGGGATAGATACATCATTATCCACATAATTTTTCCTCTCATACTTTGGCCTTATGCACAGGTATACCCTTGTTGTGGTTCTCCTAGAAACAAGCAATGTTACGAGCTTCACCATATGCACGTCATGGGAGACATACTTCTCCACATAGGTGCACTTCTTTGGATATATAAAAGTTCTACACAAAGTTGTGGTAATCTTGGTCTACTATGTTGAGGTCAAACCTTAACTTCTTTGCCTCCTTAAATCTATTAACTCCAGCCTAGAAGTATTGTGCTGTGAAGGAGAATGGTAACTTGCACCAGGACCCTTGGCGCCATCTTCTAGAGTAAATTGGCCAATGCAAAAATGTTGGTACATAGAGAATTAAGCCTCACTTTGCAGTAAAATATAGTAGCGCTAGATATTCTCCACTCTACGTCGAATGCATCACATATCCACTTGTACCATTTTTCTAGGTGCATCTTCGGGTGGCCGTCATGGTGTCACGGTATACTTCTCGAATATTTTGGCAGGGGAGGGGTTCTTCTCTGGGTACTCCCATACAAATTTTTTTGGCCCATCGGGCACTCCAATCTCTAAAAATATGATGGTGAGAAGTATGTTACCAAACATGATCTTCTCTCCATCACGCCCGCACCGATGATTTCCTTTGCTATGAACACCGAGAGGTTATAAATGGTCCCCTCCAAGATCTTCCGGAAAATGTTCAACCATGCCTTGTTGATCTATGTCCACCTCTCTTGTCCATTTATTTTTGTAACCAAGCGCATGGCCATCCTCATTACAAGGTCAAAATCATAGAGATGTTGAAGTACCACAACCCCTTCTTGTAGTCATAGGCCTCAACAGTTTTCTTGATGGCATCCTTTTCATCCAAGTCATCATCAAACAATCTTCTTCGTAGGTAAGACCAGTAAACTTAGAGATTAGTTGGGAGTTATCCACATTTTGTATCCTGTGAAATAGAAATGGTCCTCATGCACACACGACATCAACCACTGCACATACACTCAGGTTTTCCAAAATAGGGAAACTCATAGAGTTACAACAACTGGCCTTCTCCATCTTCACCTTCACTTCATCATCATAGATAGGCATTCCATCTGGTGTCCTTTTGTCTATAGGAAAACCAATTCCAATGCCATCTCATTCTCCATGGTGCTCATTCGATGGTTGTAGTTGCTTATGGTCATCTTTCTCACATGAGATACCCATTCCTTTCCAAGAAATACGCCATCTGGGTATTGCATCTCCATGTACCATTCCTCATTGAAGCTGGTGGAAACAACTTGTTTCCCTTTTCCCTTTCCCTTCTTTGGTGAAATGGTGGTTACTTTCCTTGGTGTCATTTCTCCTGTCGGGTTACTCAAAATCGTTTCTTCTGATCTTGGCTCTACTTAGTTCTACGACCCTATTCTTATGCGAAATATCCTTGCAATCTTGTGCCCTAGTTGTGGAACCCTAACCTAAAAAAACCCTTCCTTCCACAAGACGACATTCACTTGCAAGTTTTTGAAACTCCTACAACCCTCTTCCCCATGCCCGTGTATTGTTTTTCCACCTTGGTTTTCTGATCAACCTAGTTATGCACTCAGATCTTCACAAGCCTCTCTTCACACAACTTCTCTTCAAGGATGCGCTAGTTCACAAGAGCTCTCGATATCACAAATACAAGGTAAGAATAATTTATCCCGGCCTTCTACTTATATGTTTTTCTTCTTTTCTGTAATAACTATAGTGCTACCTACCATCATACCTTTGCAATAAAGGTAATTTTTTCCTCTTAAGCCAACCTTCAGCGCTTTTCCCCCCATGCCTAATCCTATGTGAAAACTCCTATAACCTTATGGTGCAAAAAAATTCTTACTTACCAAAGATCCTTTCGCATGGCGCTGCATAACGCCGAAGGAACTTCTTCTGTCCTTACCTTGATTTTTGACATCGCCTACCTCATGTTGTTCCTACGCTTCTCATATTTGTATATGGTCTTCCAAACTCCTTATGTCCACCTTTTCTATGCATGCTCTTCCAAACTATGCACTTTTGATCCTTCAATCCAGGCCATCAAAACACAACTTCTACTACCAGCTTCCATTACTTGTCGCATTACTCCACCTCACACAAAAATAAATGCATGGTCCTCTGCACATAGAAAACCTCATAAAACAATAAGTGGCTAAGGTGCACAACATGCACACAAAAACAAAAAGGGAACAAGAAATGAGAAGGGGAAACACAAAGAAAGGAAAAGCATCAAAGGAAATCCTAGGCTAAATGGAAATACTACCTTATTTATGCATACAAGGAAGACTTATTTATAGTAGGGCTTCATCCTACTCCCATTGAAGTAACTGGTAACCTCATCCCATCCAGTGCTTATAACTAACATGCGCTGAATCAAATACGTATTAGATGATATATGGTCCTAACCAGTGGAATTTTAGTTTCCCAGGATGGCGTAGAAAATTGGAGTCATAAAGCAAGACCATCTGCCCAACCTCGAATTGTTTGTTTTTAATATGGTGATCATCACATGATTTTTTTCGTGCCTTTTCATTCTTCGAATCCATTGAGCAAGAGATCACCTTTCGTCCAACTGCATTTACTTCTCTATGCACTCCTATAGTTCTTGCTCATCAGCTAATCCTCCTGTGTGTGCAATACGTAGGGATGGTAGCATAAACTCTACTTGTAAAATAGCTTCTATGCCAAACACCAATTGGAATGGTGTGGCCTTGTTCAACCTCTTGTAGTTATACGCCCATAGTATAGCAGAGACTTTGTCATCCCAATCTTGTCTTCCCACATCACAAATTTTTGTTAGTGTGTGACTCAGAATTTTGTTAAACACCTCAACAGTTTCATTAGCTTGTTAGTGATATGGGGTAGTCTTGTGGTAGTCTACCTTGAATTTTTCCAACAAAATTCTAATTGTCTCATTCAAGAAATGATTACCCCTATCACTTGTTAAACTCAAAGAGACATCCATATCTATTGATTATATTTTCCCACAAAAACCTAGTTGTTGTTGTTACCATTATGTAATCCTTTGTAGGTGTTGCCTCTGCCCATCTTGTTAAGTAGTCAGTTCAAGTGATGATATAGTGTGAACTAGTCCTTTGCATGGCAGGTGAAATTGGTCCTAAAAAATCAATGGACCACTTTTCAAATGGTTTTGTACTAGCTATCAACCTCAAGGGAATCTCATCCCTTCTTCCTAGTTTTCAAGGCACTAGAAATGGTCACAGGCCTTACAAAACTCAATATGTACAATTTGGTAGATTCCTTCCCACCAAATCCCTACTAAAAGTATTTTGTGCATGGTTACATTCCTGGATAGTGTCCTCTTGCAATCCCAATGTGTTCTTCCTCCATCATTGCAACACACTCATGTTCTAATACACACGGTGTAAAACTTCAACGTGGCCTAACTTGTATAAGTCTCCACTAATTAACATGTAGGGTGTTATGCATATGGCTAACTAATTTATTTCCAAAGTATTCATTCCTTTCGGTGCCACACCTATTTTGAGAAACACAACAATATGTTCCAAATCAAAGGATGCACACCACAACCTAAATAGTTGCGTGTCCGGAATCATATCCTCAATGCTCTTACATCCTCCCCGAGTCAAGCTTTGATAAATGGTTAAGTCCTGAGTTACTCTTTCCTAGTTTCACAACTATAAACTCAAACTCTTGAAACAACAAGACCCATCGACATATGTGCCCTTGTAAAATGGGCTTGTTCACCAAGTACTTCAATGCCATGTGGTCCGTGTAGAATATGAAGGGTGTTGCCAACATATATTTCCTAAATTTTTACACGGGCGTAAATCAATGATAGTGCTTTGTGCTCAAGAGAGTATAGTTTTGCTATGTTCGTGTCATACTTCTTGCTAGCAAAACACAAGGGGTGGTCAATAATCCCTTCTTTAGGTTGTGATAGAATTTCCCCAATCGTCATTCCTGAAGCATAAACATGTACATGGAATGGCTTAACCCAAGAGAGAAAGTGTAATATGGGTGTAGTTATAAGCCTATTCTTTAATGTATCAAACGCTATCTGTTGCACCTCTCCCCAATGGAATGTACATATGTGATTCAACAATTCCTCCGTGGCGTGATGATTTTGGCATACCCCTTGATAAATTTCTGGTAATACCCCATATGCCCAAGGAATCCATGCATTGCACTCTGGTTGGTAGGTTCCCCAATTCCACAATAACGGAAAATTTGGTAGGGTCCACCAATAAACCTTCCTTACATATGATATACACCATCATGGTTCCAAATGGAGTAGTGAAGAGAAATTTCTTGATGTTGATGGATATGTGCAACTGCTGACATCTCTTAAACATCAACCACAAATTATCCTAATGGTCCTTCACTAGTCTATACATTGTCCATTCATCAAGGTAGTGTTAATGTGAAATCACAGCACCCCCAAATGAGTTATGGATATGCTTTTCTAAGGCAGGGTCATTTGGTGTGATTTGCATAACATGGGACCATATCTCAAGCTGTGGGACTTTTAGACTTGATATGGCCCTCAGGAGAAAGCTGGATTCTTTTCCTAATCTTAATAATAAAGTACTTCTAAGGAAGGAAATGTGACTATCTACTACTAATCTAACAATTCCAAGGAGACAGGAGAGAGAAAGTGCATAAAGAGGGAAATCCTACACTAATGAGGTGATAGCACCAAGAAAAGGGAGTGAGATATTCTGTTGGGGGAGAAAGAAATAGAAAAATGGAGATGAAGGAGGTCGATGTAAGTGACATGGCCCAGTTCTATAAATCATCCATTAAACTCCATGAAACATGACATCCAAAGCACTGTAAATGTGAAATACATCCACAAAAACCAAGACCGAAAGGGAGAGGCACAGAGAAACAACAAAATGATGTAAAGGGTTGAAGAATGCCACAAAACATGTTTTTATTGCTCTAGAAGGTGCCATGAGACCATTACATTTTGGAATAGAGGCACAAATACATTTTCTAGGCATGGGAGAAGGTTCTTTGCTCAAAATGGCGTCAAGAAACAAATTTGACAGAGTTTCTCTATGCCTGAATGTTTCTCTTTCTAAAAAAAAGAAGTGTTACAAATATATAGAAGGAAAAGAGAGAGAAGAGGGAAAATTTGAATCCTGCTCCAACCACCATGAGATACGCATTGAATCCTACCTTGAAAGCTCAACCACTGAATATCAATGCCTTCTACAAATCTACCCACAATATGTCACTGGTTCCCAGTGGATTGAATCGAATCAAATCTAGTAGTTGAAGAGATTGGATTCTACATTAATGGCCTAGAATAATATTCTTCATTTTTCACCTACAGGGCCACGCGACATCCTGACACTTGTTTGGGCTTCCCTTTTGATATGGGACATATGGCAGCCACATTAGAGAAAAAATTGGGCTTGCGGGTCTGCAACTTATCTTTTTCCCTTTTGCACAAAAAACACAAAACTCAAAATACTCCCATGCAGTCTCGAAGCTACACATTTTGACTTTGTTTGACCATTTACCCCTACCTCTATTTTTTCCTAAGACATGTGGAGAAGTGGCACTTATTTCAGCTTCTCTTTTTGGATTCATCTTTGGAGAAGCACCGCTAGGACACACTGGCTCTCTCTACTAGCTCTGCTATTTCATTTTTGAGCCCACCTATAACTGTTTGTCATCCTGGAATGTGAGCTCGCGGGTCTGAGTCATTTCCTTCATATTTCCCTTATGTGTAGGAGTTGTCTTGACCAAATTTTCTAGGGGGTGAATTTGGGATAACAATTTGGTGACTCACGGGGACATCTGCCTACTAGATGAAGAGACCAGTGGCCTTGAAGCATCCATTGGGCATGGAGTCTGCTTGATAAATATGAAACTGATATGAGCTTTGAAACTCTGACCTCTGAGCCATTTGGAAACCCACTGAAACTTGAAGTTGAACTTCATCAAAAGCCAACTGAATGCACTATGCAAGAGCAATACAACACACCAAAAACTTTGTACAAACTGAAAATCATACATGCTCTAAATGGAACATGCAGAGTGTGCAAAAGCACTTCTTCTGCTGAAAACAAACCTACCTACACTACTCTAACCAAGAGCAAAGGGAGCTCAAACAAATCCTACAACTAGCAGGAGAAATAGCTTCCCTTCCTCAAAAATGGTAGCCACGCAACTGATTTGGCACTGAACATGGCTGGTTGGATGAGTGAAAAACTGACCATAAGCCGATCCTCCACCCAAATCATCAAGGTATCAACATTAATGGAAAATACCTCCTCAAGATGAACTTGCATTGGACTCTTGGAGGTATTGATGGTGACCCTTGGTACTTTGATGCTCATCCTCATGCCCTGAAGTAGGCATGACTGGTTTTGGTTTCTCCTTTGGCTCCAATGAAGCCAAGTACCTGATTGGGCATGGTTTGATCCTTTGGATGTGCCCTTTGTTCTGAGTTTCAACTCCAAGAATGGAGTTTTCTTGTAGACCTTCTTGGATGAATGGCGTGGAAGAAGTGGTGAAACTCTTCTGCTCTTTCCCTTCCTCTTTTTGTGAAGAACATGGAAGAGTCATGTCTTCCAATCTTGGTTCCAGAGGGCCATTATGGAGTGCAATGCTACTGTTCCTGAATGTTCTCCTCCATGGCAGCAGGTTCATGTGCATGGGATGTGAGAGATGGAGGAAAAATGATGTGATCTCCATGGGTTCCCCTCCATCAAGGCAATCCCTCAAGTCTGATAGATGGTCTGCCTCCTTGTTGTCTGTTGCATGTGCTCTACCTCCTCCATGGTGCCTTCCTAATTTGCAACTTGATCACCATGGCTCCCTTCACTCTCAAACATGAAGTTTGAAAGATCAAACTCTTCTTCAACATCGAACTTGAAGGGAATGAAGTTGGAGGAAGAGCTCAAGGTTCTTCTATGGCCTACCTGCACACTTGGGGCCTCTCGAAACCTGTATGGTCCTCCTCCATCATGGGTTCATCAATCAAATCAGGCCCTTGAAATGAAAGCAAAAATCTTCAATGATGCCTTCTTCATTGAGTGGCCTCAACATTGATTTGATCTCTCCCAGCTTCTCCTCTTCAATGGGGCTTGGGACTGATTATTCCTCCTCTTGTTCTTGCTCTTCTTCTACTACAAACTCAGACTCAACCACCACTGGTTCTTCAATCTTGACCTCCTCTATTGGCTTAACCATCAAGGGGATCTTTGTAAACCCAAATTTGGTAGCCCAACTCTTTAGATTATCTGTCATTTCTTTTCTATTGGGCTCCTCTTCTTGTTGTTCTCCTTGACTAGATTCTTGAGTCTCTTCCCAACATGGGCTTGGGAAAGCAAGAGGAGTGGTAGGTTGGGATTCAACCAGCTTTGCAATTGTTTGTGGTGGGGAGGGAGGTGGAACTTCTTGTTTGTTTGGAGGGGATGACTATTTGGAAGGGAAAAGGATAGAAGAATTGAGATGAGGTGGAAGACTAGGGAATGGAGAAATGAAATCAACACTTGGGGTAGAATTCAATGGGAAGCTTGGAAATTGAAGCCCAAATTGAGATGGTGCTGCTTGAGGAGTAGAGAGAAAATTACCAGATAATGGTGTAGGATTTACCCATTGACAAGGCTTCCTGGCACCAAGTTCATAGGCCTCTATCTCTTCTTCCCATTGTGTAAGTTGGGGCAGCATTCCAATCATGAAGTCCACTTCTCTTGAGGGTTGTAGTGTCTTGGAAAAGGGCCTTCCCATGGACAAGGTGCCCTACAACCAATCTTGAATGCCTTCGTTTGAGTTGTTGCCCTTGAATGCACCATGCTAGCCTCTATTTTTGAATCTTCTCCAGTAAACCAACATCCTCTCGCATAACTATCACCATTATATGCATCCCCTTGTCCTTGATAAGCTTCATAGTCAAACTGGTTTTGACATTGTTCATATGGGTAAGCATTATGGTCCTGGATCGATTATAATGTTGATCTAGAGGAGTTGGGAAATACATTGGAGGTGGACTGTATTGTTGTAAGTGTGAGTTCCATGAAGGGAATGAAGTCATGATTACACAACCTCATGGAATGGGAGAAAATGAAAGATATGGAAGAATAAAATGGATGAAATGAGTGGAAATGGATGGAAAAGGTTTACAACTCAGAGGATGGGTTTTTACTAGATGGAGTCACCAGATGTGCTTTGAATGTGCCTCCAAAGGCTGAAATCTTCACCAAGAGCACATTGAACCTAATGAAGTGAAGTGGTAAGGTGCTTCAGACCTATCCCACTGGGCATGCCAAAATTGTTAATGCAAAATCACAACACCCCCAAATGAGTTATGGATCTACTTTTCTAAGGCAGGGTCATTTGGTGTGATTTGCATAACATGGGACCATCTCTCAAGTCTGTGGGACTTGCGGACTTGAGATGGCCCTCCAGAGAAATTTGGCTTCTTCTTCCTAATCCTAATGCTAAACTACTCCTAAGGAAGGAAATGTGACTATCTACTCCTAATCTAACAATTCCAAGGAGACAGGGAGAGAGAAAGTGCATAAAGAGGGAAATCCTACACTAATGAGGTGATAACACCAAGAAAAGGGAGTGAGATATTTTGTTGAGGGAGAAAGAAATAGAAAAATGGAGATGAGGGAGGTCAGATAGAAGTGACATGGCCCAGATCTATAAATCATCCATTAAACTCCATGAAACATGACATCCTAGCCACTGTAAATGTGAAATACATGCACAAAAACCAAGACTGAAAGGGAGAGGCACAGAGAAACAACAAAATGATGTAAAGGGTTGAAGAATGCCACAAAACATGTTTTTATTGCTCTAGAAGGTGCACAGAACCATTACATTTCTGGAATAGAGGCACAAATACATTTTTCAGGCATGGAAGAAGGTTCACTACTCAAAAATGGCATTGAGAAACAAATTTGACAGAGTTTCTCTATGCCCAGAATGTCTCTCTTTCTCAAACGAGAAGTGTTACAGTATATATAGAAGGAAAAGAGAGAGAAGAGGGAAAAGTTGAATCCTGCTCCAACCACCATGAGATATGCATTGAATCCTGCCTTAAAATCTCAACCACTGAATATCAATGCCTTCTACAAATCTACCCATAATATGTCGGTTCTGGTTCCCCAGTGGATTGAATCGAATCAAATCTGGTAGTTGAAGAGATTGAATTCTACGTTAATGGCCAGGAAGACTCTTCTTCATTTTTCACCTACTAAGTCCACGCGGCAGCTTGGCACTAGTTTGGGCTTCCCTTTTGATATGGGACATGTGGTAGCCAAATTAGAGCAAAAATCAAGCTTGCGGGTCCACAACTTATCTTTTTCCCTTTTGCACAAAAAATGCAAAATATAAAATACTGCCACAGCCCCGAAGCTCCACCTTTTGACTCTGTTTGACCATTTTCCGCCTTTATTTCATCTTGAGACACGTGGAGAAGTGAATCTTGTTTGAGCTTCTCTTTTTGGATTCATCTTTGGAGAAGCGCCGCTAGGACACGTGGCTCTCTCTCACTCGGCTCGCCTATTTCATTTCCGAGCCCACCTATAGCTGTTTTTCATCCTAGAATGTGAGCTCACGGGTCTGAGTTGTTTCCTTCATATTTACCTTATGTGCAGGAGTTGTCTTGACCAAATTTTCTTGGGGGCGAATTTGGGATAACAAGTAGACCTAAAGGAACTTATGCATTAAATATTGAAATTCTGGACTACCATGCACAAAAACACAGAAGGTGCATTCTTTAGTCCAAATGGCATGATCATGTAGGAAATAATTCCCTATTCAAGAGCAAAAATTTTCTTTTCATGGCATTCCTTTGGAATCCTAACTTGATGATACCCAGAGAATCCATCCGTGAAAGAATAGATTTTACACTCAGCTACTCCTTCCAGGATTTCCTCTATAAAAGGGGTTGGGAAAGGATCATTTACACATACCGCATTTAAGTCCCTGTAGTCAACACATATCCTTATCCTTCCATCATTTTTAATGCTTATGACCATGGTTTTTATCCATTTTGATTCCTCCATAGCTTCAATGATGTCTAATGCGGTCATCTTGTCTATCTTTTCCTTGACCCGGAAGCACAAATTTGGATTCATTTAGTAAGGTCTCTTCCAAATTTGGCACACATCTTCCTTTAACTCGATTTTCATTTCCCCCAAGGAGTGGTGGATGCCTTTAAGCTCATGGTACCCATGTGGAAATAAGTCTTGAAACTCATGCAACAGATCAATGATCTTTGAAACCTCCTTTTCTGACCAATAGTCCCCAATGGTAGCCTCCTTAGGTTTTGTTTATAAGCCAATGTTAACCTTCTTTATTTTGAGGGGTTCATGGTAGGTGCATGCTTTCTCATCAGCATTATCCACAACTTCATGCGTACCTTTAGTATGATTAACATCCAAGTTCTCCACTTCTTTTCATCTATCACATAGACCATTTTTCCCTTCTATTTCTCCATACATGTGTGCTCAACTTGTGTCTCTTCTGATTCTTCCTCATCAAAGTGTGCTTCCAAACTAGGTTAACCCAATAGTTATAGTATTATATCCTATGCCATGGCACTATCTCCCATTATTAGGTTCTTAATAACCTGCAACACCTTATCCACTGATGGCTTGGTGCTCCGATATTCAAAAGCTTGAAGGAGATCAATCGTCAATTCTTGTCAATTTCCTATCTGACGACGCATCTCTAAGTGAATGTACCATACGCGTGCATCCTTGTAAAGTGCATTACAACTTATGCACCTATAGAGAAGGTGGAAATGATTTCGTTCCTTCCATCCAAGCCTTCTCACATGTTTGGATGTGAAACAAGGCAAGTTCCTTCCCATGATAGTCTTGTATGATAGTGTGTGCATTGCTCCAGGAAAACCTAACAGAGAACATGATTCTTACTTCATGCCACTCTAGAAGGCTATCACGATGTGTCACCCACAAATACACTGTGGTCCCAAGAAATTTATAGTTGAGCATCCTTCTCCTTTCGATCTCACTTTTCCATTGGGTCTCCATTTCTCATAGAAAATAACTCTTCCAGAATAGCTTGGCAACTTCTTCCTCCCAAGTGTTTGATCGAGCGCACCTTTGTTACTCTATTAATAGAGCCTCTTAATTTCCACTTAATTAACTCATAAGTCCTGTGTGCCCAATTTTTGCATGCTACACTAGTGGTATCACTCATATATTGGGTGTCTTTGAACTGAATAACTCCTTTTGTAGGATGAACCACCTCAAGGTTTTTGATAGGGCACACACATATCTTGTTAAGAACTTCTTCTCCCAGGGGCTCAGTATAGAGTGTTGACTTCCCATTAGTCAAGGGGATGATTACTCATTCTTCCTTACTCTCAAGGCTTATGTACCCTTTATTGAACCGTAGCTCAACATTGTTCTTATAACTTGTGGGGCACCCAAGTAATGCTGGAAATTTTTCTACCTCGGCTAGCACCAAGACTTCAGAATCTCTAGTGAATTTCATGCTTTGGATAGTGATAGTATCATCCTTCAAGACACCAATGGGCATCGCCTTTGTTTTGTTCTCCATATACAACGCATTTGAAGATGGTTGTAATGGGGCCTTTCCACTTGGTTACATGCATCTAGGGTGAGAACATTGTCTTTCACGCCTATGTCAATCAGAATATTTCTTAGGAGCCATCCATCCACAATTGCATTCAAGGTAATCTCCTTATCATATTCGAGGTTGTGGGGAGGAAGGTTAGCATGTAGAACCTACCTCGTGCGCCCGCCGGCACACAATAATTTTTCACGTAACCATTCCCTAAAAAAGGAATGATATTCTCCTACCTCAACATTTTTCATACTTCCCTAACCTCATCCATATCCTTTTGTGGAGCCTCAACACTCTTCCTTTGTTCTAACTACCATGATTGCTCCTTTAGGCATTGGATTTCTCCTTGTAGGCTTTGAATTACATCCATGGTCTCTTGATACACCTCTTTCTAATGAGTAGGGTCTAGATACTTACCATACACCACCTCTTCTCTAGTAACTAGTGGCTTTTATCTCGGTGTCTCCTCGCGTGCAGCTTTCATCTCACTTCATCACTAGTACAAGCTCTAGTTCGACTCGCGTGCAACCCTTGGCATCCATTGTGAGTCAGCCTTCTTTATGCTTACCATTCTGGCACCTTTTTCCTTCTAGTGTTATTGGCTCATATGTTCAAATAGCTCTGGGAACTCCTCATACTTGTGCTTATTTCCACACCAAGATCATTGTAATGATTAGGGCATTTACACTTATAGTTCTCCGTAGATCCACAGTTGTAACAAGTTCCACGTGGGAACTCACTTCTTCCTCCTCTCTGTAGTTACCACAACCATGAAATCCTCCTCTGAAACCTCTTCCACATGCCCCTCCATCCGTGCACCCTTCATAGTGATGACCATCATCCTTGGAATTGTTTACAAGGTTGGTTTGGCGCACACCAATATCAATGGTATCATGTATCTGGTCAATCAATCTACAATCCTTGGTGTCATGAGTAGTAGAGGTGTAAATCTTGCAATAACAAGACACATTCTTACAGATCATGTGTTGCAGTAGTGGACACCTACTTGCATCATGATCTCCATGGAAAATCTCATAGTCCATTGTCATGGCATGTACCGATCTTCAAGGACAATTGTCCTTTGTATGCCCCTCTACCTCACAATTTGTGCACCATAGGCCACTATGAGTCTCATGCGCCAAGTTCACAGATAGCTTCTCCAGCTGCTTTGTCATTATAGCAATCTAAGCTTCAAGAAAAGGGATAACATTGGTATCTATGCTTCCAATAGCCTCAACATATAGGGCAGCCTCTAAGGCCTTACGTGGGTTTGTGAAAGTATTGTGTGAAAGTGCTCTCCTAAAAGGTGTTATCAACCCTCTAAAAAACCACTAAGCATGTTGAGAAGGATGAATATCATAAGATAATTTTGATAAGAGAGTCTTAAAATGTGTGTCATATTCCCACACACTCTCTGCCATACCTTGTTGAATCTCCTTCAACACGCTAATGCTCTTTTGTTCAAACTTAGGGATATGAAATTCAGCTAAGAAGGCATTCCAAAGAATGGTGTATCTACCATTGTCTTGTGGGGATTGTACTTTGGGTACCAACTATGAGTGCATCCCTGCAATGTTGTTCTGGCCTGAGTTGCATTCCACTGCGGGTTAGTGATCCCCTTCGTGCGCCATAGCAGTTCACATTTGTGTACATGCTCTGCAGCATCCTTAACACCTTTGTATTCTGGTAGATGCAAAGAAATTTCAAAATTACTTGTTGAGGTGGTTGAGGCTCATGTCTTCCTGGTCTATAACCTTGATTCCCTCCAGTGTTGCCTCCACCACCAGATCCACTAGATCTAGAAGCACGTGTTCATCTTGATCCACTAGATCCTCTAGATCCACCATGTCCACTAGAATTTATTACACTAGATCCACCTCCCGTAGTTGGTAAAGGTCCTAACTTAGTCTCACCTTGTGTCCCCGATGTCACGTTGAACTACGTGGAAATAGTCTGTGATATTGTACCACTACCAAATGTGTGTCCCATGCCACTTCTAGATGTGATACCCAAGCTTTGTGTACCTATACTTTGCCCAAAATTTTCTAGATAATATACCTCCAAACACAGGAAATGATTGTGTAGCCATAGATGTGCCAAATGAAAATTTATACCTCATAGGTGTTGATCGACATTTCCACCAATATCGATCGGGTCGAAATACTTATCTATAGATTTGGGAAACTAAGCGTCAGGGGTTGGTTGCTAGGTGGATTTAGATGCGCGCCGATGGATCTCCTTTCTCCAAGTGACGAGCTCTCATTAGAAGCTAAAGGGGTCTCTCTCTTGCGTTTTCCAAGATGGGGTAGCATAGAATTCTCAAGCTCCACATCCTCTCGTGTGAACCTCAATTCCTTCCCACAATGTCTATCTCAAAAATCCATCTCTCCTGCAACTTTGTGTTGTCTAACTAAATCCCTTTCATGTGCTTCATTATACTTGAGTTGTCTCTCTCCCCTCTCCTTTTCAGCCATAAGGTCTACCATCTTCCTCCACCCTAGCTTCTTCACCCAAAGGCTCGGAAGAAGCTTAGTTGCCATAGTAAATTCTTCTAGAATCAATGTAATGATCAAGATCCTTATAGCCAAGGGGATAACATATAAAAATGATCCTCTAGGCTCCCTTAAGAACTCAAACTCAGTAACCTCCATACAAGAATACATAGAAATAACATATTCCAGGTATAATCGGGTCAACACTCTTCTCCGCCAATGGTCAATAGCATGTGTCCAAGTCAAATCAGCATCTGGAACCTCTAATACTCATATTGGGTCCACATGCGAGATCTATAGTACCAACTTGATCTAGATGCATACGCCAAAATCCATTCATACAACTCCACTTGAAAGCAACAAAAGAAGGTTTTGCATGTACTCATGATACAGGTGCTCTTCTACCCATTTATGTGCATCAAACTCAGGTCCAATACTAAATCTTTGAGAAAACTCATCCTCTGTGATTTTAAACCATGCTTTGACACTTTCCAAAGATCAAGCATTGTCATCACACATCATTCTCACAACAACTTTGAAAAGAGGTCCTGGAAATGGAACCAAGATGTAGTCATTTTATCTACCCTCAATATTACTTTCTAACCCCTGGTGTGTTAGCCTTATCACCCAACAGGGCGTTGGGCACTCACCCAAGGCACGCATGGGTGCCAAGCCCCTCCTTTATGTGAGCATTGTGAGAAGGTTCTACCATTAGTGGAGGATGAATTACAGAATGAGAAGTACATTTACTTAGTTAAAAGAAAAGTGGAATGGACAGCTTATAGATCCACACATCAATGCATTACAAAAACTTAATAACAATGTAATAAGCACAATAAACCAGATATGAGTCATGGTGGTCATATAACACAAGGGTTTACACCTTAAACATGATATATAGAACAAACCCATATATATATATATATATATATATATATATATATATATATATATATATTAATTGGTAGCCACATTACAATCAAAAGAGGTCTTATAGACCATACATACTAAATGATAGAGATTCAACCCCTACAGATCTTCCCTTGTATGAGACCCTAGCTATACCCTTCCATTTTAATCCTTGTTATAGATCTTAGTGTCATACAGAGGATTATGAAATCCCTCACAACTCTTATCCCCGAGTGCTCTAAACCCGACATTACTACAACAATTTGCTACTTAACATCCTCCTCTGTATGCATTCTCTTCTCCCTTTCGATGTATTTTGATCCTCTTCTTCCTCTTTCCCAAGCATCTCTTTTTATAGGATTAGCACCCACCGCCATGCCTTCTCTTCTGAATAGATTACGTGCCAAGTGTCGATGTGGTCCTCTAATGGTGAATTTTTATCCCTTTTCAAACCCTCCACTCTTTGTAATGATGTCTCCTAGGAATATTCCCTGCATGGAATATCCTTTTCTTCACCTCCAAGGTTCCAGGCTGGAACCTTATCCACTCATCACACCTAGTTGGGTCCTCACATTTTTCCTCAAGTGTCTTCAGAATTCCAAATTTAGCTAAGTCCTTTGAACCCGTGTTTTTCCTTTCGCGCATGCCCTGGTTTCACCTAAACCCTTCTTAAACCCCTTTTTCGTACGCACTTTTTCTTGACCAACCAACATGTAGATGCTTGAAAATTAACTTTTGAACATACTGTGTGCATGCTCTGTCAATATTAAACAATTTTGTAAGACTAAATCATTTTTAACACAATAGATACTTTTTTGAAAATATCCACACATTTTAGATCATCAACAACTTGAAAACACACTTTTGAGAGCTTGTTATGACATTTTATACATTGCATTTTAGGCCTCTATAACCTTCACTGTTAAATTAGAATTATGTCAGAAATTTCAAAGAGATTGGGAATATTTATGTTCAAACCGCTTGATTCTTGAAGAAATTTTTGTCTAGAAGATTTTTACAGAATTTTAGATTTCAAATCCACCATTTGAACTTTCAATTTCACCATTCCCTTCATACCACTACAAGAGGTCACCTTGAACCCACTTTAAATTTTCAATATCTCATATTTTCATAACAGAACTATATCACCATCCTCCTAAGAACCATAAGAACCACCTTCATGTATGAAAACACATTAATTTTGGCTTTATCTCTGTCAAGAATATTGTCATAGTTCTTTTGCATGGTGATTTCCTTAAGTCATCATCATTGATGGTATATCTCATCTTCAAATCTTCTAAATGATTCTCGATACAAGTATTAAATCTTTGACAAACAACATAGAGACACACAAACCACTATACCCATCTACACAAAAGTCATGATGATTACAAAAGACTTCCTAAGAAGAATATATCCTTTTAAAACTCTTAATCTTCTCCAACACATCTCTGAAGTATTTTCATATATTCACCCACATCACACCAACTTTTACACACTTGAATCATACACTTGAAGCTCGTGATTGATTCATGACACACCATACTAAAAACTTCATACATACAACTTCTCAAAACTCAACTTTTTGTAAAGCGGTAATCTTGGGAGATATGACTCATTTACATTTTCAAAATTTTCAGCATAAGAGACTATAACATAAGTCCTAAACACCTATTGACTGTGTTTTCTTTTTTATGACCACTCAAAATACACTCAAGAATTTCAACATATAAAAAAAATTCCAACATGGAGCAAAACATATAATTTGTAAACTGAAATACCTTGAAAAATGGATAGATGCATCAATCATCCTCAACATTTACATCCTTCACTAGTGTACACCTTCTAAAAACATAGAGAAGGCATATCATCTTGCTAAATCACTTAAAAACGGGAGAAATTCATGAAGAAAACATGATGACTCAGCTCTTTCTTGCTTTGTCCTTGGTTTCTTATTCATCTTTTGAACTACCATCCTTGGTGTGACCATCGTGATCACTTGTGCTCTCATCTTTGTCTTGGGTTCTAGATAGTTATACATGGTGAAATTCATACACTGTTCTAATACTTCTTAAGGAAGACATTCTTCATACTTTGTGCTAGAGTTGTGTTCCTTCTTCTTGCCTTTGTCATCATTTATTGCTATGTTTCTTGTGTTTGTTTCCCTTGTGGTCGACTTAGATTATTATTTTTATTTTCCATCTTCCCTTATCATCGGGGATAATTTTAGTGGCGAATATTCATAATATGGCGAATATTCCATTTTAAAAAAAATTGAAAAGGTGAATTTTCTAGCGAATGGTCAAGAATATGTTCGCCTAAAAATTACAGTTTAATTTTTTTAGGGGTCACTTCTCCTACCCTTGAAACTATCCCCTATATAATCCTATATTATTTTCCAGGTAGAACACTATTAACTCACTCATACCACCTGGGGGCATATGTATTATCAAGTACAATAAACATGCGACAAGAGGGTGGAGGTTGCAGATGCATGAAAAGAGTTTGTTGACGCATGACAGGGGAGAATTTGTTGACGTGCGGCAGGAGAGTTTGTTGACGTGCGGCAGAGGAGTGCGGAGGATGTAGATGCGTGACAAATATGTTAGGAAAATGGAGTAGTGCTCACATATTTGAGCAAATATATATTTTTTTGATTATTATTAATGTGTAATGTGTAAACCGTAAATAGTTGTATTGTTAGAGATTTGTTATTATAAACAAATCATAACAATATTCTTGTTATGTGAACTCACGTAGAATAGAAGTGTAGAGCTATTATAGGGAGAGTTGTTAGAGGAACCTCCTTGAGTATAGGAGTAGCTTCTTCTATATAATTGTAATGTGCCGTATTGAATGAGAAGACCTGGAATACATTGAAATTATATTATTATTTTGCTGTGATGAAATTCGTTCTACTATTTCATGTGGTACTGTGAGCAAAGTTATGGCTCTATGATGAGTGACTGTGATAATGACTAGGATCTGTGCATATTCCGTTTAGTGGAGATTGCCTATGGCTTGAATTGTCATGTTTTCCTTTGAACTCAAACAAGCTTAAATTGATTGTTAGGCCGTTTGATAGAGTGTTTTCATCATTCACATATGGTCATGCTTGTTCAATTTAATTCATTTCCTTCTAATCGAAACATCTGTTAAAGGTCTCATTGATCTAACAAAGGATTTCATATTGGTGTGTGGATCGCTATTTGGAAATGAAAGATCTCGTGTATATCAACGAGTTGTAATATTTTTGTGGATGCAGTCCCCAGGACGTTGTTAGGACGTGGAAATACAATGGAGAACGTGAAAGCTCCCACCAATCGTGTTCTTTTGTGACTTCATTCGATTTAATTGGAGTTAATTAATAAGTTGATTCATGCGTACTTGGAAACCAAAGTGTGTATTTATAGATTATTATCTCCCATCGCATATCTCCTCTTGTAAAGAAATCCTGATCAATCTCGTCGTGGTGACTCCCGAATTTCCTTTGGTCGGCCAATGAATATTATGCAGTGGATCGTCTTTGAAACTCTGACAAATTCCTCTGTCCTAAAGCCATTATCTGCACTCCAAGGCATTTCACCTTGATTTCTACCCATAATTTCAACCTGCTCGTCCAAGGATTGTTGACCAGATTATGCGCCGTCCATGTCTTTGTCAGTCTTATCCAAGCCACATCAGGTGATCACGGTATTATCAGGTTTTAAATCAGTTTAGTCGTTATGTTATCATTAATGTGTTGTAATTTTATAGTGGTCTGTTAAGACATTGAAAGTAAAGTCTCCATACAATTGTGTCACTAGGGGGTCGATAAAGGCAAGTCTTCTTTAGAGAAATTGTATGGTCTCGTCCATTAGTATTTTAGTCTCTATTCTTTTTAAATTTATTTATTATTATAGTTCAAGTCTTTATAGTGTTGGTTTAATGCCATGCATTTGATTGAATGCTATAAGCTCAATGTTTAAAGATCTCAAAATTAGAATTTGGGATATTTTATAAAATTGGTCACTACAATAGTTACTATTTGAAAAAATAGTTTAACGTCAATATTGTCTTTTGTTTCAAGTCAATTAGAGTCGTCAATGTTTGTAATTGTCAACACATTAGTGACAAATATCATTGTCCACGTCAAAAGAGTTGTTTATACATATCATCATTGTGGTCAAAGGTTGTTAAAATTTTAGTCCAAAGTGTCAAAGTAGTATCTATCGTCAAAAAGAGTTAAAAGTTGTTAAGTCATTTTGTAAAGAGTCGAAGTCAAATATTTGTAAAAAATTTAAAATAAAAAAAACATCTTGTGGATGCATTTTCGGCGGTGACCGACGTCCTAGTAAATTTTGTGGTTCACATTGCGGGAGGGAGACAAAATAAAGTTCAATGTGAAACAAGATGAGCTTCAAAGCCATATTCTGTTGAGTTAGCAACAAACATTGGAGGATGGAGGCAACGGAGGCAGGAGGACAATCAACGTCCTCGAGTTCGTCACTACCTCAGAGGCCGTAAACTACTTTAGTGACATCTTTGTGTCTTGTGTGATGAATAAGAACAGATGAGCATCCCTGTTCCTATGTGCAGTGTAGTGCTTGTGTGTCCCCCTTGATGATAATGATTTGTACCATTGATACTATTACAGGAAGTGTTCTTGATCAAACTGATTTGATGGTTGATGTGAATTGGTTGAATGGTCCCAATTCATGTATTCATCTAATAGGTTGAATGGTCCCTGGATGATGTAGTTCCCACAGTCAGATTCGAGATCGAGACCATGTGCAAGCTACGGAGTGGCATGCTGCTTGGTTGAAGATGGTGTTTTACCCGTGTTCGCACTAAGGGGGGGAATGTTAGGAAAATGGAGTAGTGCTCACATATTTGAGCAAATATATATTTTTGTGATTATTATTAATGTGTAATGTGTAAACCATAAATAGTTGTATTGTTATAGATTTGTTATTATAAACAAATCATAACAATATTATTATTATGTGAACTCACGTAGAATAGAAGTGTAGAGCTATTATAGGGAGAGTTGTTAGAGCAACCTCCTTGAGTATAGGAGCAACTTCTTCTATATAATTGTAATGTGCCATATTGATTGAGAAGCCCGGAATACATTGAAATATATATTATTTTTTTTGTGATGAAATTTGTTCGCTTCTTTGAGTTTTTGATGTGCGACACAGAGATTTTTTTGTTGCGTGACCAGATGGTGGAGGCTGCAGACACGCGACAGAGATTTGTTGACACACGTCAACAAGGTGGTTGACGCGTGTCAACAAACCTCATTGATGTGTGTCAACAAGGTTGTTGATGCACATCAATGAGGTTTGTTGACACGCGTAAGCAAATCTTTGTCACGCATCTGTAGCCTTCTGTCCCACCACTTAAAAATTAGGTGAAATTTTTTTGTCAGACCCCCAAAAAATTCACCTTCCCGTGAAACCAGTTCCGAGGATATTCACCAGGTATTTTCCACCTCCAATTTCTAAGAGGTCTCTTAAAATGAACCCTACTTGTTATCTTCTTGTTATCATTTGATGTCATAACTTTTGATTTTTTAACTTGACCTTGCATACCCATTTTTCTTTCTTCTTTCTAGCATCTCTCTCAACCATAGTTGACTTGGTCTTACTCTTTGAGTTTACATTTTCTCTGTATATCCTTTTTTCTTTTCTTTGGAATGCATTCAACTTATAGATAAATCTAGGTGGTTCATAACAATGTTTGGAAAAATTCCCTAGCTCATGGAAGTTAAAGAAAACAACCTGATTCTTGTCCCAAAACTAATTTACTAGATATTCTAAACAATTCTTGACTATGTGACCTTTTTATTTGTAATTAAAACACACTATGTTCTTCTCATAATTAGACCTACAATCTCTCCATGGATAGCCTTCATATGCCTTTATCATAAAATCTCTAGCTTTGTGTCTAAAGATATTGCATGAAAAACAAACTCCTCAAAACATACATGATAATATCCTTAGATTTGGCTTCCTAAAGATCCTTTTGTGCTATTTGTTTTCCTTCTTGGGATGAGAACATCCTTGAAAATAAGTATGATTCGATTCAACTCTCTTATCCTTTTGATTTTTTTGTTCCAACTCTTCTTTTAGGGTCTTTACTTCTGCATTTAATTTTTCACATTCTTCACTCATGGCTTGAATATTTCCTAATATAACTTGTGATTTAACTCATGTTTTGTTTCAATCTGACTTGTTTTATTTTTGAGTTCCAAACTAGGCTTGTCACCTGGATATGTTTTCTTGATCATAAACTCATTGAGTTTACTTGATTCCTACTCTAACTCAAACTTTAAAGTCTTTATTTCTTCTTCAAATTTAATACATGCATAACCTTTGTCTCTCAAGCCATTTGATACATTTTTAACATATGAGTACATCTCATTATTTTCATGCCCATGGTTAGCCTCCTTAAGTTTAATTTATTTCTTTAACTCATTTATAAGAGCTTGAGAAATTTCATACCTCTTTTTAACAACGACTCGTTGATGTACACATGCTTGTGTCTTTAGGATCACCTACAAGTGTTAGGCTCAAATCGAGCTCGATACCATTTTTAGAAACTATGACATTGAGAGGGGGGTGAATCGTTGTCTATTCATATTTTTACCTCATAAATTGATACATTCAAATTTCATCATCAATTTTTTTTATTAAGGGCAAATAGTTTTGAAGGGACTATACCCGTATACAAAAGGGCTCAAAAGCTAGATAGTAAAGGTGAGAGAAACAACCCGGAGAAGGGAAAAAGCATCAACCAAAGAGGGCTCAACAACCAACTATTACATTCAACTTTCATCATCAATTTTAAAGTAGTAATCACAAGAAGAAAAATTAAATCATACACTAAGACAAAATTAATGTGGGAAACCCAAGCTGGGAAAAAAACCCACTAAAACTATGAAATATGCTTAGGACTAACTTTTCCTATTTTTGTAACATTAGTTTCAAGATTGAGCTACAACTCCTAGGTTTGACCAAGTCTGCTACTCATTCTGGAGGCTCCAACCCCTTATAATTCAACAAGCTTCTATTGATCTTTAGTGAGCTTCAACTCGCAAGGAAGCTTCAACTCCCCAACTTCTAAGTTGTCACTTAGAATTGTACAAATAATCTGGTCACTCTATATTTACTATCTTGATAGCTAATAACAACGCCAGAGGATTAACACGCTTTACTTTTTTCTACTTCATAATTCTACTTGGTTTTCCTTTTTGTTCGATCACCAAATAAAAATTTTAGTCTGTTAGGCACAAGTTCACTAACATCTTCATGTCAGGTCTTTACTCATCATCCAATCAAAGCATACACTCTGTCAAACAAGGTCACTATCTCTACTCAATAAAATTGAGTAGAGATATTCACCGCACCATTCATATCATCTCATTATATCCATGTCTCTTCACTTTCCTCATCTTATCTTGTTAACAACACTATGTAATTTGTTCATTAAGTCACCTTTTCCACAAGATTGTCTCGGTATTTGAAATAACACACCATCCTATGTATCACTTCTTGGCTCTGCCACTTTATCATAATATTGTAGACACCAAATTTGTCTCTTACGACACCCCGTGCCCCACATCTCATTTTGCAACCTAACCTCACCACCTAAACCTTGCACAATTATTTATTACTTACCTTATAATTAATAAATCCACATTTTCAAACCTGCCACCTCATTTTGCCACCTCATCATGACCTAGTCCTAACCCTAAACTAACCTAATTAAGACCTATAACTTGGTCTACATCCACACCCATGACTAATTACCCTCATCCACACCAAAACCAACCTAATAATAACTTGACCAAGCCCACAACTAATCTCTCGGGAGAAAAGGAGGGAAAGTTGGCTATTTTACTAAAAATAGCCCACTTTGACTTAACCGACATCGGTTCCTACTCGACCGCCGTCGGTTACGTAACCGCCATCGGTTCCCTGTAAATGACTTCCCCCAACCAAAAACAAAGGATCTGGAATTCATTGGAAAGATCAGGAATTCACTGGCGGAGAGAAGAGACAAATGAAGAGAAGAGAAGAGTTTCAGAGAAGGACATCAAGCCCAAGACTCGCAATCGAGTAACTAGAGCACAAATGACACTCATCCAAGCATTGGGAGAGAAGATAGCTCATCTTTGATTGCCAGATCATCCCACCTGAGCCCTGCCTTCACCATCACAGTCCTTGGACCTGTATCTTCATCAGAAACTAGTAAGTAGTGTCTTGTACGTTCTTTTAATAACATTTCTTGAACTTCTGAATCACAGTAATTATAAGTCTACTCCTAGATCTACTACCCGGTAACACCCTACATCTAACTATCATTCCTCTACCCTTACATTTCCCCAAGAATAGCCTCCATACTCTCTGAGTCTTCTCCATCACCCCATGGCTTATCCCTAATCATTTACCAGCCTTATAAACACCATAGCCACCTCATAGCCAACCTTCATTAAAAGCCCCTAAATCACTGCCCCTACCGATATCGGTTATCAAAGAACCGTACCAGTGTCTAACCGTAGTCGGTTGTACAGTGACCGACATCGGTCACTGTGACTCAAACCAAAACTAGCCTTTCCTCTATTGCTTTTAACGAGGTAATTAAATTGTAATTTTGCAATAACTTCTTTGTTAGAATTTGTGTTAATTCGTATTAAGAGGGGAATTGACCACCTTTGAAAGGAAGTCTAATATTTCCTGGGCCCAAGGCAGTTCCCTCATTTATTGTCTAACTACAATCTGGTGGTCTTGTATTCTTACTTGCAGGTAGTCCTTCCTAGACAAAAAGGAGTTCTTCGCAATCGATCTGATCTCTTTCTACGGTACGCGCACACCCTCCCAACATTCAACAGGTATTCCTCCTAGCCCTAACCCTTATCTGTTTCTCAAGAGAATGAAAGGATAGAAGCAACTCTATTCTAAGAACTGAAACATTCTGTGTGAAACATTTTGGCACGCCGGTGGGACCCATTTCGGGTTTCTTTCTTTCTTGCTTGCTTTCATATAGGGAGCATACTTGCTGTTTGTTTCTACTAAATATTCACAAAATATTTTTCATTTTGGTAAAAGAGTTTGTCTTGCTTTCACATCTTTGCATTAGTGAAAGTCATCTCCTTTGCTTCATTGAATATCATTTTTGATTTGGGTTTTAAAACACGTGCATCATATTCTTGCTTGTTGTTTTCAATTCTAGTGAACGTAGATTAAGTAACAGGTTGTACACGTGGGGGTGATATCCACGGTATTGACAAGAAATTAATCTTACTTTCACTACACAACACATACCAAATCACATCATAATCAACACAACAGCTCAAACATCCCCCCTTTTCCGCAGTATTCCTCCGCCCGATTGAGGTAACCTTATAAGCCAAAACAAACTTGACATCTCCCTTAGGTATTTTGTTTAGGATTGACATCATCTTGCGTCTAAGGCATAAGCCCACAATAATTAAAACTAATCCTAGGGTTAGTCTCTTGATTTGCTTGTGCATCTTGCTTGTTTTTAGTTCTGTTTCTCTGTCATACACTATTTCAGTGATCACTTCAGAACAGTTTAGTAGGCATACTAAGCATTGTTAACCCCAAATCAGCAACTTCTTTCACTTCTTACACCGGTCCTATTCTACCAACATCGGTTAACTTACCGATGCCGGCTATATCTTGACCGACATCGGTTACCTGACCGATATCGGTTACTGTCTTTCACAGTTCCCGACAAACCAACAACCTACCAATTCCAACCTTTTGTGGCTATTTCTGATCCTGATAGATTGAAACCCTGTTGTGTACTCTTGTCCATGGTTGTTATCACTCAGAAACAAGCCGCAGCCATGGTTTCACATGCCTGCTCCGTGCCTTTTCCTGAATCACCCCCTTCACATCTGTGGGAATCCTACGGACACCAGTGAGGTTCCCAAAATCCCTGTAGGAGATAAGGAATTTGTGAAATTTTTGGACGCTAATCCTAGCACTGTACAATACTATTTGTCTCATGCCCCTGACCGTACACCCGATGGTCAACTCCTTGTTGGTATGCCTATTAGTATAGCTGCTCACTTAGCTCCTTCCCCACCTGATAACTCTACCTTTCCTTCTTCATCCTTAGCCCCGTCTCCCAACTCAGCGGCTTGGGGTTTCATACGGCATGATTGGCTTTCCTTTGGTTAATCTGGGGCCCACATATCATTACCACCGACTGCTCCTACCTCGTCTCTCTCGCAGACTGCTCCTTTCATAACTTGCTCTCTACCACCTATCCACACAAGCTTTCCTTCTCAAGCTCCGCCCACCTTTTCATTTCCACACACGTATCCGGTGACTTCAACATCTTATATAGGACATCCCTATTCGGTCACCTCAACATATTCGTCCTCAATACCTTATCAACATTTAACCCCACCGTTGTCTAGTGGTGGTTCTTGGCCCAATCCTCCTCCTTTTACAACAACCACACCATCATCTCATCCAACCACTGATTTCATCAAACAAATGATGGACAAGATGTAAAACGGAGGCTTGTTTCGAGGAAGCGGTAGCACCCTGACATACGAGCAAGTTTTTGGGAGCCTATTCATCCTTCTGTCCCCCTTCATTCATATCCTCCTCAATGGGAATTACCAAAATTTACTCGTTTTAATAGTAAGGAAGATCCTCAACAACACTTGCGATCATTTAGACATGCCTGCTACCTGATTGCTCATGACGATGCCTTACTACTCTGCACCTTTCCCATGTCCTTATCAGGACCCACCTTAGAGTGGTATAGTGCTTTAACCCAACACTCAATCTTCTCTTTTAACCAATTAGCCCAATCTTTCTTGGATCATTTCTCCATTAATATTGCTAAGAAAGTATCTATCATCGACCTCTATGCCTTCCGACATATCGAAGATGAATCTATCGTAGATTTCGTTGGATGATGGCGGGGCCTCATCAACCAACTTACTTATGCCTTGCCTCAGGCCGAACTCATCGAATTTTTTACATGGGCCTGCGCTAAGCACATTTCTCCTACCCTCCAAATTCAAACTTTCCGCACCTTTGATGAGGCCTTTACTATGGCTCGGAAACTAGAAATTCGAGCCTTAGAGGAAGAGAAATTGCGGTTGCGTAACAAAAACCCTAATTTCCGAACCCAAGACTCCACCAACAAACCCAACACCGCCAATTCTCACGCATCGACTGCTTCGAAATCAAAAGGAATTGTACACGCAAAGTGATGGTCAAATCAAAGCACCGTCTAATACCCCGCCAAAACCACCTATAAGTATAAAGCCGAACCCATCAATTATACTCCCTTGGGAGAAACTTATGGTGTCATCTTGTAAAAATTTCTCAAAGTGGGAACTATCACCTTACCTCCTGTTAAACCTCACTCTGGGTTTGATTCCACCCGTGCTATACCTTCTGGTACAAAGAAAATGACTCAGAACTTCCACTGCGTGAAGGGACACGATCCACGAAAGCGCAAGATGTTGAAAAATATAGTGCGAAATGGTTGATGCAGGGATATAACCTCGATAATCCTAATGCCCCTGCTAACTAGAATTTGAAAATCTTTAACAAACCATTCCCGAACCACTCATCTAACAGTAACATAAACCAAGATATCTTAGCCAAGGAGAGTGTTCATGAAATCCATGTAGTTTTTGACTCCCAACCAAAAGCTTCTATCGAGGAAATTCTGAATCAAGCCTCTTCACTAACGCAGGACCCGAACCCCCTTCACCACCATCAAGACAAGACAAAATCCTTGCCATTCCTTTACCCATAAAGGAATTAACCACCCAGAGTTCTCTTCTCATAGATGAGCCTTCTTACACCACATCCTTGCAAGACTATGAGCGGATGTTATCTAACTTATCTATTTCCCAAACATCTCCTTCTACCACTCTTGTTGTACAAGAGGAAGGCTCGCCACTGTTTCTATCATCTTTAGAAGAGAAACCTCTCGAATCGACATCACCAAATTCGTTAATCATGACGGATCCCCTCAAACATGCCCTCCTACCTATTAGTTCTTCATCGCCTAAATCTTTTCAGCGACCGGTTGACCTCTTAACACCCATTGATACAACGACTCATTTACCCCCTGTATCACACCCACAGTGGACCGGAATCACAACCCACCTCTCTTCCATATCAAAGTTCCTATTCACACGTGAAGATTGTCATCCCTCAGAAGATAGACGAGTCCTATGGGAGCGTTTGAGTACACCATGCTCTACTCAAATGCAGATGACCGATCCAGACACCTCTACCATATACCCGAGGTGTTTACAAAAGCTCAAAATGCCTATGTCCTCATCTTCACCTCCCTCATCCCTACTAAATACCTCATCCACCTCTATTAACCTAACCAAATCTTCCCTACGCTTGGGACTTCATCAATACCTGACCTAACAAACCCACCTAAACGGTTAGATTTATCCAAAAATAAAGTCGTCCTTCCACCTAAGAGACAAACCCAATCCCCTTAAACCCAAGTCCAATCTATGCCTCTGTCACAACTAAAACCCTCGCCGTCACACCTACCTTCTATATTAGGACCTCACCCCTCCACCTTGCCTCAATACATCATACCTCCTGCGTTTTCTTTAAAACGACTGCATCTTCTACAAAAATACAGAGGTCCATGGGTGTATCAACACCGTCACCCCAAGTATCCTGTCCACCTATCAACCCTAAACAAACTCCATCATCAAAGGATTTGTTTGTTGTCACTCCTCTTTCTCCGTGGTTGTTTCCCGCCATCACGTCATCTGTGGCCTCATCATCTAACCAGCTAAACATAACTTTTGCGCTGAAGAAGCCACGTTTAGTTAAATCCAATTATCAAAACCCCTTGTCTAAACCACCACCCGTACGAACCAACCATACCCAAACATTACCAAAACCCACCCAATCAATAGCCTCATCTTCCTCTGACTTTGACCCGCTCAAAGGATCTTACGCCAAGATCCTTGATATGTTGGTGGAGAATGCGACCATTTCCCTACCCCCACTTAGACCCTATGATCCATCTACACCTTGACCTATAGGTTATGATGAGTCTAAAATCTGCGCTTACCACCGCACACTAGGACATGATGTAGAGGGATGCAAAGCGTTGAGAGCCATACTTCGTCAGTCACCTCTCTCGGATAGAAAGGTTAAGAAAGACAACTTATGAAGGGAGAGACCTTTAGCTTCAATCCCCTCTCCAATACCACCTGTCCCCTCCTCACCAAGATCTATCATTATTACAACCCCACCTCTCGAAGACAATGACTTATCCCTACCGTCTTCCTCCTCTCATGTTCACGAGATCAACATGATTAGTGTTGCTACTCGAGGGCAGAAAAACAATGGGAAAGCTAAAGAAAGCACACCTGCGGCCTCTCTTTCTCCATCCACCATCCCGATCGCACCACCACCTAAAGTGGTTATTCGTGGACCTGCCTACCCCGTCTCTGATGGAGTTGCCCACCGAACCATGATCAAACAACTTCACCAATCACCTGTAAAAATGACACTGTATGATCTCATTCAAACCTCTGAATCTCATCGCCAAGCTCTTGTTGAAATCCTTCAAGGGATAGAGGTCTTACCTAACGAAACCTTGCCCATTACCACCATCTTAACACCCAACCACGTTGCTTCTCTCACCAAACAATCTACCACTTCCGTCCCTGTACAACAAACCGCTGCTGTCAGTTTCTCCGAAGACGAAATTGTTGACTTTGGTGTAGAAGATCTTGACCCCACTCTTTTCATCTCAGCTTACGTCCGAGACATCCGGTACGCGTGTTATGATTGATGGAGGTGCTAGCCTAAACATCATCTCTTCCAAAGCCTTCCAACAAATGAATATCCCTTCTAGCTGCATGTGTGCCAACCCCACCATGTTGCATTCATTCAATGATGCTATTACTTCTACTTTAGGCACTGTGATCCTTAACATTCGTGTAGGGCCACGTACTTTACCTGAACTCTTCTATGTCCTTGAGGGATAATTCCAATACAACATGTTGTTAGGTCGCCCTTAGATTCGGGCTATGGGATGCGTTCCCTCCACCTTACATAGATGCATAAAATTCGAGTATGAGGGGAAATCCTACACCGTTAAAGCTGATGCTCCCCCCTTCAAAACATGAAATATGTTATATCACTCTAATGATGTGCTTGTACCAGTCAAGACACCCATTCATCCAACCCAACCATCTACTTCAACCACACCTCAACCATCCATCTCAATCGCACCTACACCTTCAACCAATGAAACCGCCGCAAATACCACTTCCTTTCCCGTGGACAACATCCCCACCTCAGATCCCTTAGTAGATGTTTTTCAACACCTTACACTGGGGGAGTATCACCTATATAACGTTAGCACTTTCCATACCCCACAGGAGTACGGACAGTTACATGCGCATCCTACCTACGACCATCGTGTGGGGGAAGTAATCTCCTACGGACCACCTAATTGCCATACCAACCTAATTTATGGGGGTGTCGATACATCCTCTATCACCCCTGAACCTCCCCTTGGTGTGGTTCCCTTCCAATCTGATTTTCAATATCTAACTAATCGTCTCTTCGCCCTCACCTTCTTGACGCACTGTGCTTGGAAGGGCTTTGGTTTCGGTCTTTATGAACAAGGCTGACATACAATCATTCCTGTAACTACACGCAAACACAAAGATCATCATGGTCTTGGATTCTCTGAACCACCTACACCAAAGACATCACATATCTGTTGTATCCAGGAAGACGATGAAGTCACCCCTTCCGAACCATCATCACCCATTTCGCCATCGTCACCCGCAGAATCGATAGACCCTGAATCCATCCCTCCTAACTTTTTTTTTTTTTCATAAATGCTATCTTCCTGGGTCCTCTCACTTATCAATGCGATAATGAAGACCTATCTTCTTTTCCCCTTCTATATCCAGACATGATCGAAGAGGACTCACCTTCAATTAATGTTGTTGAGTGCCAAGATGACGACTCCATCCTCACTTACCTAGGTGCAAACGACTCTTATATTCAACGCACCTTACCATCTGAAACTCAAACCATGTTGAATGAGTCGACTATAGAAATCAACATCCACACAGAGGATGATCCTCACATTGTGAAGATCGGACAATCTCTTAACACATCAGAACAAATGGCCTTCACTACCTTCCTACGTGCCCGCAACCAAGCTTTTGCTTGGTCCTACGCTGACATGCCAGGAATTGATCCTGGCATTGCGGTCCATAACATTACCCTGAAACCTGATTCCAAACCAGTTAAACAGAAATTGAGAAAAATGCATCCACGCATTGCCCTCTTGGTTAAAGAAGAGCTTCAACGACTCCTTTTTGTTTCCTTCATCTTACCTATTAACTATCCTCAATGGATTTCTAACATCGTACCTGTTACTAAAGCAATGGGGGGACTTCGGATATGTACGGATTTCCGGGACCTTAACCTCACTTGCCCAAAGGATGACTTCCCCATACCAAGTATTGATCAACTTGTTGATCTCACTGCGGGCCATGAGATGCTTTCTCTCATGGATGGCTTCTCAGGATACAATCAAATTTTGGTAGCCCCGGCCGATCAACATAAAACCGCCTTCATAACTCCTTAGGGAACCTTCTGCTATCATGTCATGCCGTTCGGCCTTAAGAATGCTGGTGCGACCTATCAGCGGGCTATGACTTACATTTTTCATGACATTATGCACACTATCCTTAAGGATTATGTCGATGATCTTCTTGGGAAATCTAAACATCGCAGTGAACATCTCGATGTTTTAACCATTATTTTCGATCACCTGTTACAATATTGTGTTCGTCTTCAACCAAAGAAATGTGTCTTTGGTTTCCTTTCAGGAAAACTCCTTGGTTTTATTGTCTCTTTGTGTGGCATTGAGGTTGATCCAGCTAAAGTCAAAGCTATCCTAGAAATGCCCCCACCTACTAACCTCAAACAATTGCATAGTTTGTAGGGAAAACTCCAATCTATCCGGCGTTTCATCTCACAACTCTCGGATCGATGCCAACCTTTCCATCATCTCCTTAAAAAGGACATTGTCTTACAATGGAGTGAAGAGTGCCACCAGGCCTTTGAGGCTCTTAAAGCCTATCTCTTGCAACCACCCGTGCTTATCCCACCTCAAGACAATCGCCCTTTCTACCTTTACCTTTCTGTCACCGACCATGTTGTAGGAGCCATGCTCGCACATCGTGACTCCGAGCATCAAGAACAAGCCATTTATTACATAAGCCGTACTCTTGTGGATTACGAGACTGGGTATACACATGTAGAAAAGTTGTACCTAGCCCTATCATTCATGGCCACCAAACTCCGACATTACCTCTTGGATCACAAAACTTTTGTCATCACCAACGCGGACCCCATCCATTATATGTACGCCAAACCTCATCTAAACCAACGCATCGCCTGATGGCTTATGCTCCTTGCCGACCTCGACCTTGAATTTATACACCGAAATCAATCAAAGGACAAACTATCGCAGACCAACTCGTGGAAGCCCCTTTACGGGGAGCAGTTTACTAATTTTACTTTCCCTGATGAACTCATTGCCACTCTTTCACTCAGTGAGGAGTCATATTCAATGACCCTCTTCTTGATGGATCCAATTCCCGGTGCGGCGGAGGGGCCAACGTTGTTCTCATTCCTCTGATGATGCTTGAACCTATGCCTCTTTCATTCAGCTCGATTTCCCTGCACTAATAATACAATGGAATAAGAGGCCCTTGTTTTGGGTCTCAAGTTGCATTACACTTAGGTGTAAAATCTATTAACATTTTGGCGACTCTCAATTAGTAGTCAATCAAGTTATGGGCATCTACCAATGTAAAATGAGGAACTTCAAAAGTACAAACATTACGTGGATTCACTTTTGACCTTATTTACTCATTTTCTATCCAAACCATTCCCGCTCAACTAAAAATTTACGGATACTATGGCTTGCTTGGCCTCGCAAATTCTGCCTCACCAACTAACTCGACATATTTGTCTTGGTCCAACAACTCTTTTACCCATCTTACTCAAAGCCCCGGATGTTTGTATGATAAATCATGTGTCGCCGATTCGCGGGATACGGTATCACCAACTTCACGACTACCTTACAACCTCTGTTCTCCCACCGACCTTACTAGTAGCATTAAACGTGCTTTTCTTAAAAGTGTTTCTCATTATGTCATCATGGGGGACTCCTCTTTAAACGTGGCTTTGATGGAATCCTCCTTGATGTCTAACCGGTGTGGAGGTTACCTATACCATCCAACAAGTCCATGATGGTATTTGTGGTGGACATTTTAGTGGCCTTACCATGGCCAAATGGATCCTTCGCCTAGGCTATTATTGGCCTCTTAATAATGATGCGCTGAATATGTTAAGCGTTGTGTTATGTGTCAACAACATGCCAACCTTCAACATACTCCTAGCCATCTGCTACAGGTCACACGAGATCTTTGGCCTTTCTCACAATGGGGTTTAGACCTTATTGGTGAGATTCACCCACCCTCTTCGCAACATCACCATTGGATAATCACAACAACCGAATATTACACTAAATGGGTGGAGGCCATTCCACTCATTTCAACCAAAAAAGAAAAAATTGTAGAGTTCATCAACCATCACATTATCTGTCGTTTTGGTGTTCCTCATCGCCCGATAACGAGATAATGGAAAATCTTTCAAAAATAAGTTGCTTTATAAGACCTTTGTGACAACTTTGGTATCAAAATTAGCTTCATCACCTTACTATCCACAAGTAAATGGTTAGGCCGAATCTTCTAACAAAACCCCGACCAAAATTCTCATAAAAGTCGTTAACGATTCGGAAAAAATTAGCCCGATCACATCCCGTTTTCCCTTTGGGCTTATCATACCAGCATTCATACCTCCACTAATGCCACCCCATTTTCTTTGGTATATGGTACCAGAAATTTGTCTTGCCTCTCGAAATACAAATACCCTCCTAAGAATATCTCTTGGGATATTCTCACCAATGATGATTTACGCCAAGAGCGGTTAGCCCAATTGGAGCTTCTTGAGGAGCTTCATCTTACAGCTCTTGACCACCTTCAAATCTATCAAAATCGCATCAAGTGTGCTTATGATAAGTGACTTCATGAGCGTAACTTTAAGGTTGGTAATCTTGTCCTCAAAGAGAATCAACATGTAACCAAACTCGAAAAGAGCAAGCGCGGAAAATTTACTCCAAATTGGATTGGGCCTTACATTATCACTCACACTTACGGATCAGGCACTTATCGTTTAGCTTCGCTTAATGGTAAACCTAAGCCTGAACCCCTTAATGCCTTGCATCTTCGACCATTCTACTATTGAATTTAGTGTTATATCACTTCTTATCTACCTTGCGCTCGTCCCTTGAGCTCGTTTACCACCTCATACACTTTGTTTCATGCAGCTCAAAATAGAATCAAGCACACATGGTTTGGTCATCACCTCCTCTTAAAGATGCCTTCCCCTTTTTAGTCTGGTCCATGACTTAAAAGTATCAAAATAACACGTTCTCAATTATACGCTTATGGGATATTCTTGAGTCAAACTTTCTACAAAACTAGATGCTTCATGCCAAACGGACATCTAGACCTCTAAGTTATACATAGACTGCTCCCTCAAAGGACAACTATGTGCAAAACCACTTCTACTATTATAAATAGACTGCTCCCTCGAAGGACAGCTATACACAAAAACCGCATCTGCTACTATAAATAGACTGCTCCCTTGAAGGACAGCTATACAAAGTCAGCCTTTATCAGAAGCTTCTCGCATTGATCAGCTTCATGAAGACCTCAAGAACAACAAAATACATATCCCATGTAGACTTCCCGCATCGATCAGTCTATATCCAGAAAAGTAAAAAGCAGTATTCCAAAGCACTTTTGAGTCATGGACTTGTCTATTTAGGTTTGGTTCTCTTTCGTCAGAATAATCACCTTATAACAAGTTCTCTGCACCCCAACTATATCAACCACCTCACCTCACCATTCGTCAAAGCAACAAAACTCAAGGGACGTGACGTATATCCGATATATTGTGATTATACAACTCTTTTCACCTATCGACTTCTCACCTATGCAAGGCACCTAGGGATTCAAGCTCATCCTATGTTAATATGTGGTTTGTTTAGCTCTTCTCAACTACGGGACACTTTTGCCTCTTTTACTCAAATTTAGGATTATGTGTTGACCTTAATCAGGACACGGTTCCCTACTACTTGGGTAAGCTAACTTTCGCTTCACCTATACCTACACCAACATCGCCAATTCCTTACCAACACCAACAACATTACCCTACCAATATCAATATTTTTACCAACCAACAAATTGTCTAACCACAACCAAATTGCCTGAATTCGCCTCTCCCTGGTCCTAAGGGAGAACTACATCGGTCTGAGGCCCCTCCTTGCTTTGTGCAATGGGCTATGTAGGCAGCACTTAGGAGACATGAGGGTCTCCCAAGGTTAGCTCGACCATCCCCTACCATAACCTATCATGTGTGGTAAATATAAATCTTTTTGTGTATTTCTATTTGATCACATTCATCTTTATCCTTTAAAAAAAAAAAACAAAACATTCAAAACACAACCATTCTTATTATTATCATAACTCAAATCAACATACATATTCAGTTTTATTTAGATGTTAAACAAATACATCTTCTCTATCATCGATGCACAGGTTGGCATCCTTATTTATTCTTATACCCCTATGAAATTCACTTAGACCCTTGCACCTCCTCCCGAATCAGGTGGTGATCGCGATCGTCGACGCCACTCACCTAGCCTCTCCATCCTCAAAGGTGCCACTACTATTGGTTCCTCCCACTGATCCGCCAACATCTCCTGTAACATACGAATACGCCCTCTCGTGTGGAGGAATCTTTCCTCTAGACTCTCCACTCGTCAGAATCGCGAAACCTCTAACAATCTCCTTGTCTCATTCACTGTGTTTGAAAGTGGTGAACCAAATCCTTTAGGCGGTATCTCTCCACTTTGTAATCACGGCTATGTCGGGATGATCGGCCCTCTCACATACACCTCATGCTCTGCTACCCACCATAATCTATAAGCCTTTGTCGCTCCTGCATCCATTACCTGCGATCATTGCTATCTCTTCTGGTCCTTACGGAGGTGTCGGCCGGGAGGTGAGAATGTTTCCTCGGCATCGATCCTCATGTATGGTCTATAAGCCATGGTATATCTGAACAAATCCAAATTGTCGCTGCACACGATCTAGAGGAATACTCTCGTACTCACGGCTGTGCCCCGCGATCCACCTTAATCACTCTACACCCTCAAATCCTCTGCTATGTTCTCTATCACCATATAGTTCCCGTAAGGCCTCCAACGGATATCATGATAAATCACCATCTCCCATACACGCCTATAATACTCGATGTCATCTATCACGGCCTGGGATCTCACCTCTTGTTCTGTCTAGACCCATCATCTGAATCCCAACCTCTGCACTCCTGTCTCTCTTTCTTGGATTGGTCGGCCTATTGGTCACACACACACAATGTGCTCATAGGCCCAACAATGTAATAAGTATGCACAATCTATTGTTGTCTTGCAATTTCACTGCAGGCCCATAAACCCCTGTATAGCTCCGCCAGATATGCGGGTGCCCATGCAAAAGTCACGCTCCTTTCTATCATTTCCCAAATAATACACATCAATGCTTTTGGAAATCTTCCCCCATCCACCCTCGGTAATGCATAATACCCCACCGCTATCATTAATACCACTGCCAACCTTGTTTCCTCAGGGTGTGTTACATACATTGTACCATAAGTGAATGTCAAACCTCATTTGTGTCAAATCTCATGCAATTTGAACCAAATCTTTGTTGTTATCGCTCCCCACGCCACGCTGGGCCCCGCCTGATACACTGGTCTTCCTGTAATTGGGAGCCTCAAAATTCTAAACACATCTTCCAACATCACTGTCATCTCCCCTGTTGGCAGATAGAAGGTATTCTTTTCCAGATTCCACCTCTCAATCAACACCTGTAACATAGCATGATTGCGTGTGATTCGTGAGTAATAGCGGATTCCACTTAACCCCACACGGTTTATCAATGCCCATTCAGCTGGTGTTACATCTGCTCGGACTCGTGACAACAAAGCTGGCACACTATCATTCATCTTCAACCCTGCCTCTGCCTGCATACATCAAATCAACAAACAAACCATTCAATAAATCAAATCCCCAAGTGTTTTTTCTCACATTCTAGAATTTCATACAGTAACCGATATCGGTTATAGATAACCGATACCGGTTGCCTAACCGATACCGGTTATCTCTAAACGATACCGGTCCATCACAAACATATGATTTTACTTAAAAACATCCCCTACGATAATTATTTTGCTCGTTTACTCCTCTCTCGCACCTACAAACATACGAAAACCCCGCTTACCTACCCCATAATACTCACCCCATCCCAAACCCTTACCTATCACCTTTTCTTTCGTCTCTATCCACTTACCTTCTCTCATCCTATTCATAAAACATGCAAGAATTAAATTACAACCAAACAGTTTACCTCTTGGGACGCAGCAGCTTGAGGTGGACCCTGTCTTCCCTCTCGTCTCTGCCTGCTGGATGCTTCTCCTTATTCATCCATGTTCACCACCCTCTTCAATATAACTTGCCTTTCTGTCTTCTTACTCTCAGCCCACAATCACTTTACCTATCTCTTTCTTCCTTATCACTCAATTCTCCCATGCACGATTACCTGTATCGATTCGTCAAACAAATACGCATTCTCGTATTTAACTTATTGCATGCCTCTAAAAATAAGAACTCAAGTTGTCTCCCAAGCTTTTCTATTTTTAGAAAATCTTGTTTTAGCATAACCGATATCGGTTACCTAACCAGTATCGGTCATATATCTACCGGCATCGGTTAGCTAACCGATATCGGTCATATGTCTCCCTTTACTTAAACCTAGGCCTTTTCTTCATTTTTTGCAAATTTTTGGTGGCGCCGCCTCTTTTTCCTGCATAACGACATCATTATCAATATTTGTCATCAAAATCCCATCAACACATATACATATCATCACAATTTCATCAACATCATCTATATACATTAAATTTCAAAAACCATTGACAAAACACATAAGACATTTTTTTACACACCATGTGGATCAAAATCATCATCTATATATATCAATGTCAAAATATAAAACTTTCCCTACATAAGGGCCTCTGTGATCTAAAAATAATACAAAGCTAGCACGCAAGCCGCTATCCCTATCAAAATCTCGACTCGGCTCGCAGGCCGGTATCAACTATACAACATGTACTCGGCTCGCAAGCCGGTATATACAAAAAAAATGAATAAATAAAGAAATCATATGTGGGCACACAGGCCTCTATATACATATCTGGTTCGTGACCGGTGTCTATATCCAATATCAAAAACCCATCGCCGCTCCCAGGATGTCTCAGCTCTCTCCACCACCCTCGGCTGTCTCCCTGCTGGTCCCTGTGCTGGCTCTCGCCTCCTCCCTGTAACAGACCCACCGGCTGTGGCTGCGCCTCCTGGGATCTCTGGCTCGGGATGTCTCGGCTCTGTGCGCCGCATATGGCTGATAGTCAGCCCCGGTACCATCGAGGACGTCCTGATAATACCGGGCCTCCGCTCTCGCCTCCATATAGTGGGCCCGTGCCACCATGGCTGCTGGGGCTGGTCCCCCGACTCCTAATAGTAGTGGCCCCTGTCTGACGGTACACCACCTCGTGGGTGGGGGTGCCTATACGGTGCTGTGTGCGTGGTGGTGCCTATGGTGTCACTGGTGCTGCGGTGTGCTCGAGCTCGTGCTGGGCTAAGCGCCCCTGTAGCACCCTAATCGTACTGTGCTGCCTGCAGCAAGCAAGCCGCCTGTAATAACGCGCACTTGCCCTAAGAGCCGGTCCCTCTCTGCTATAACAGCCGCCAAATCTGGTTATGCGGGTTGTGCTCTCCTGGTTGCTCTCTCCCCTGCCCACCAAACCAAAAAGGCCCCTGTCACTCTAGCATCATCCACTGTATCGTCAGCCGGTCTCTCTGCCAGTCGGGTCAAGTCAATCGCACAGTGCGGTAATGGGGCCTCTACATCATCCTCCTCCCGATCTTGTGGGAAGGGAGGTGGCTCATCCTATCGCAAGCCCAACTGCCATCGTACCCTCTCTAGGGGTATCCGCTCATACTCCCGGGCCTCCGTCCAGCTATCCAGAAACTATACTAGATCCAACACATCTGTGCTCGGGCTCCTCCTCGGGGCTGATGGCCTCTGTAGGGCCTCCATATAATGTCCAGTGCGGTCAAGCCCTCTAACATATGACGATAGTAGGCGCATCCCGTCTGAAGCACCACTCGTGGCTGGCCCACGACCCCAACCACCTCTGAAATCCATATCTATATACAATCTATGGCCACAGCTCTTTGGGGTAGCCCCTACTTTGGTTGTATATAGATGATGTGCTCGTATGCCCAGCAGTGTAACAAAAATGTCGAGCAAATACCGAATCACCTCATACGGCGATAACCCCACAACTCTAGTATATGCATTTGCATGGATATCATGATGCCCGAGCATAGCATGTATGCTCCTCTACCATCTCATGCAAAACTCCCATCAAAACCCGTGGAAAGCAGCCTCCCTCTGAGTCCGGGAGGGAAAAGTAGGTGATACCTATCATCATCAACATGACAAGTCGTGTCTCCCGGTGTACGCGATACATGTTGCAATAGCAATGCTCGCGCTTATGATAGGTCAACAATGGGGCTGCATCTCCGAATACATGTAGGATGCTGTCCATCGCTGTCTCCGCATCCACCTGGAAGACTACGTCACCTATGATTGGCAGTCTCTGGATGCGACATACATCCTCTAAAGTAATCGTCATCTCTCCAGTAGGGAGATGGAAGACATTGGTTTCCGGATCCCATCTCTCGATGAGGGAAACCATCAGGCTGTGGTCCCTATCCACAGCCCTATACCACTGGACTCCACCGAGTCCAACCTCTCGCATGATGCCCCACTGCACTGCAGACACATGTGGCCGCATCCGCCTCAATAGCGGGGGCATCCGATCCCGCATCGTGAGCTGCTGGCGTGCCTGCAAAAACAACCCACTTCATCAGGCCTACCCTTTACAATAAACACCTACCTTAACTCTCTATACCCACTTACCCACCCAACCACAACCCGACTCTACAACACACATCTACACCCACCTATCTTACCCTATAACATCTACGATATCCCCTTTCCTTATCTCACACCCTACCAACCACCCCGATCTACTCTAGCCATCTAACTATACCCCCGCCAATTTAACACCTCCTACTTCATACCCAACACCTAATCTATCCTACCCGAACCAACCCCCATCAACCCCATTTCCCCCCACCCCAATCACCCTTCCTATCACCTCTACCCCTCCCCCTTCACCCCCAAACAAAAACACAAAACAACAAGACGAAACTCTAACAACAAACAAATCCTGCCTTATGCAGACAGACGCAGTCACCCTTGACCGCCATCGCCCCCCCAAGCGCATTTTATGTCACAGCGCGAGTCGACATATGACTGATGCCGATCTACCCACAAAGTAATTTCTACACACATTCAGTGACCGATGCCGATTGCCTAGTGACCGACACATCGGTCGCACATCCATTCCGGCTGAACCCAAAACGGCCTACAAAAACTATTTTTTTCTATTTCTCCCCTTTTACCCACAAGAAAACCCTAAAAACCTACCCACCCTGCCGTTTTGGCCTAACTAGCCTACCTACCCACTCCATTTTACACATTACCTCCATTCATTCCTTATTTTATTAAAATTAGGATTCCTACCCAAAACCCACATCTAAGTTAAACTCATTAAATTCACATAGGTAAGAGCTCAGAGCCTACCGGTACGACTACACGTCGTCGTGGTGGGATAGGTGGCAGTGGTCCAGTTGGTCCAAAGCACCTCCTGCTCCTCCTGGCTGTGCCATGCCCCAAATCTCCTCAGTTGGGTTCTCCACCAATCAAACTCGCCTCCGATCGCTGGGTCTGCACCAACCACTCACTCCTCCACTCAAATAATGCCACCTCAGCCCACAAACTCAAAAAAATCACTTCCCACCTTAGACAGCTAAATTTGGGTGCTCAAATTCACAAAGTAACAATGACAGGCCATATTTTTCTTTTTATAGGTTTTGACCTATAACCGATACCGGTTATTTTGCGCCTAGAATACCGGTATCGGTCACACATAACCGATATCGGTTATTTACTTCCTTCACCTAACTCCCACCCTTATCCACCAATCTCCACTTTTTCCCCATCACCTACCCCTGGCTTTGTTGACTAGCCTTATTTTGACCTCAATCAGGCCGACCTAAGGCCGCACCCAACCAATCAGGCCCGACCTAAGGCCGCACCCAACCAATCAGGCCCGACCCAAGGCCGCTCCCAACCAATCAGGCCCGACCCAAGGCCGCACCCAACCAATCAGGCCTAACCTAAGGCCACACCCAACCAATCAGGCCCGACCTAAGGCCGCAACCAACCAATCAGGCGACCCAAGGCCACTCCCAACCAATCAGGCCGACGGCCAAGGCGCACCCAACCAATCAAGGCTCGACCCAAGGCGCTCCCAACCAATCAGGCTCAACCCAAGGCCGCAACGAACCAATCCGGCCCCACCCAAGGCCGCAACCACCCAATCAGGCCCCACCCAAGGCTGCCCTCAACCAATCAGGCCCGACCCAACCAATCAGGCCCGACCCAAGGCCGCAACCACCCAATCAGGCCCGACCCAAGGCCGCCCTCAACCAATCAGGCCTGACCCATGGCCCTCACTAATCAATCGGCCCGACCCAAGATCACACCAATTCAGTACCTCGACCAAGACCCGTAAATTACAATTTTATCCACCCATCATGTAGCTTTTTGTTCAATTAGGCTCACCTGTTCGTGTTTTAGCATGATTAGGATACTTGACTTGATCAGTTGACCAACTTTGCCTAGACCGAGACCGTGACGTTTATCTCAACCAAACCAACCATTTGGTACTGCCGAACATGCCTAAACATTCCTATACCTTACCCGTTATATCCCCTGGTGCTACTTCCTATGCCTTGGATACCAGGATTATATCAACCTTGTTTGGATAAATTATCGACCTTTGCCTATGTATTGTTTGTTTGCTCTTCAAATAGTGTACCACGATAACACTACTACATTTCAATGTGCGTTTGCTTCCTTGAACTTACACCACTCATCTCACCATCATCTCATCATCATTTACCTTTATCAACCCTATCCCTGATTTCACGTCACCTTAATCTGTGATAGATTTGAGGGGGATTACCTATACCCTTAACTGGGGCAATCACTTCTTATTAATTGTCAGTGCAGCTTTACAAGACAAGCTACACGACAACAAGGGGCTAATGTAGACACCAAATTTGTGTCTTACGACACCCTGTGCCCCACATCTCATTTTGCAACCTAACCTCACCACCTAAACCTTGCACAATTATTTATTACTTACCTTATAATTAATAAATCCACATTTTCAAACCTGCCACCTCATTTCACCACCTCATCATGACCTAGCCCTAACCCTAAACTAACCTAATTAAGACCTATAACTTGGTCTACATCCACACCCATGACTAATTACCCCTCACCCGCACCAAAACCAACCTAATAATGACTTGACCAAGCCCACAACTAATCTCTCGGGAGAAAAGGAGGGAAAGTTGGCTATTTTACTAAAAATAGCCCACTTTGACTTAACCGACATCGGTTCCTACTCGACCGACCGTCGGTTACGTAACCGCCATCGGTTCCCTGTAAATGACTTCCCCAACCAAAAACAAAGGATCTAGAATTCATTGGAAAGATCGGGAATTCACTTGGTAGAGCAGAGACAAGTGAAGAAAAGAGAAGAGTTTGCAGAGAAGGACATCAAGCCCAAGACCGCAACTGAGTAACTAGAGCACAGTGACACTCATCCAAGCATTGGGAGAGAAGATAGCTCATCTTTGATTGCCAGATCATCCCACCTAAGCCCTGCCTTCACCATCACAGTCCTTGGACCTGTATCTTCATCAGAAACTAGTAAGTAGTGTCTTGTACATTCTTTTAATAACATTTCTTGAACTTCTGAATCACAGTAATTATAAGTCTACTCCTAGATCTACTACCCGGTAACACCCTACATCTAACTATCATTCCTCTACCCTTACATTGCCCCAAGAACAGCCTCCATACTCTCTGAGTCTTCTCCATCACCCCATGGCTTATCCCTAATCATTTACCAGCCTTATAAACACCATAGCCACCTTATAGCCAACCTTCATTAAAAGCCCCTAAATCATTGCCCCTACCGATATCGGTTATCAAAGAACCTTGTACCGATGTCTAACCAGTATCGGTTGTACTGGTGACCGGCATCGGTCACTGTGACTCAAACCAAAACCAACCTTTCCTCTATTGCTTTTAACGAGGTAATTAAATTGTAATTTTGCAATAACTTCTTTGTTAGAATTTGTGTTAATTCGTATTAAGAGGGGAACTGACCACCTTCGAAAGGAAGTCTAATATTTCCTGGGCCCAAGGCAGTTCCCTCATTTATTGTCTAACTACAATCTGGTGGTCTTGTATTCTTACTTGCAAGTAGTCCTTCCTAGACAAAAAGGAGTTCTTCGCAATCGATCTGATCTCTTTCTACGGTACGCACACACCCTCCCAACATTCAACAGGTATTCCTCCTAGCCCTAACCCTTATTTGTTTCTCAAGAGAATGAAAGGATAGAAGCAACTCTATTCTAAGAATTGAAACATTCTGTGCGAAACAAATATTATCTTTGTTTTTATGTGAACAAGCATACTACATCCTATTAACCATTCAATCCTTTTTCCTTTTTTAGCTACTACTTCATTCAATTGTTTAATTATTCTTCATATTTTTTCTTGTAATCTTTTCTTGTATAGGCACATATACTAGTTCATTTTTTCTCTCTACTACAACTCCAACTCTACCACTTACCTTATCTCTTTCATACTCGAAGCTCTCCCTTATTAATTCAAGACTCCACACACCTTTTCTATTATGTACTCTTGGATCGGGTTCCATTTCAACATTTTCATAGTCACCTTTTCAAAGCTATTACTCTTATTTTCATCAATCACCTACATCATTATTTTTCAGTCTTATTCATGCTCATTCATCAATCAAAGCAGCCTTCTCATTATTTTCCTCTATATTTGTTTTTTATTGTCTCTATATTTTAAAGTATTTACTATCATACCTTCTCATTAATGATCTTAGAAGGACTAATGTAACCGAGTTCTACATCTACTTTTCTTCACTTCTCTATATATTCTTCATTCCATTAAATGACCTTTTTAATCATTTTCTCTTCCCCACTTTCAATGCATATTCTACCTCAACTAGGCAATGCACCTACACAAACTTACTAAAAACTATTTCACATCACTATAGTCCATCTACTCAATAAATCACAATCTTTCTCAAGGTTTTAGAATTACCTTTTTCCTTTAATCGTTCATCACAATGTGTTTGTCACAATACACACTTCTTATTCACTCTTATGCTCAAATTTTCTTCCTTGAAAATTGTCTTTTCACCTTCAGTTTCTAGTTCAAGTGCACTCTTTATACTTAAAGATTATTCCTGAACAATAATGAACCCTTCACAATCCTATTTCAAGCTAGATGAGGAGAACATACATTTCTAACTAATTAAAAACTCTTGGAATTCTCCAATGAACCATTCTTACCAACCTAGATTGACTTATGACCTTCAAGAATTACTTGTCTTTGTATTTGGGGCTATAAAAGAGTAAACATGTTACTTACCTCTACTTCATCCTTCAACATATTGTCGAAGTCTCATTTTCAACCTGCTCCAAACTCCTGTTGAAGGAATTTTCATTTGATATTGAACTAAGGTCATCAATAAGAAGAATTACTCACTGCTCCACTACTACCATGAAATTTCATGTCTTCAAATAAGATTTAGACTAGTCCAAGCATTCATTAAGTGAAATTGACCTTGTGATTTTTTAGAACTCTCGAGATACTTCTAAAACAATTTCATACAGAAATTTTCACTTAAACTTATGAAAATAACCCTACACACGAGTTTTAAGGATGTCCTTTCAATCTTGTCAAATAATTCTCAAGATTATCTTGATGAAAAAATAATATTTTCCATCTTGTTCATGGCATTATAAAAATGTTTCTACCAATTTTTATAATTTTTGTTAGGTGAAAACGGAGATTCAAATATTTTTCTGTCTAACCCTAGAATCGGGGTTTCTGACTAACACAACTCGAGGGAACTTCAAATATATTTCTTACTCAAATTTTGATGAAAATTTACAAATTCAAGATGTTTTTATTGTGTAGGAAATATCCCCATCTCTTGCAAGTGATCAAGAAGTTTGAAACAACTCCATTTACTCTCGATCTTAACAGTTAATTAAATGGGTTGCGAGGATATCTCATCTTGAGCACAATTAAGAGCTCTTGGTATCATATTGAGACTTGATTTATCCACGAGGGGTCAATAATATGCTCTTGATCTTAGTAGAACAACTTATGCCACATTTTAAGATCCAAAATTCATTCTTAGCATGAAAATTACATCTATCTCATACGTTATAGTCAACATTGTGGATCACAACAAATACACACACACAACCTCTTTCTTATTTGTCTTGGAATGCATAAATGAGTTCTTACACTTGTTATCTAGACTTTGAGTAGAATATCATGATCCTATTCAAGGACCCATTTATATTATAATAGGAATTGGTAGAAATTAGAGAGATTTAGGGAGTAGGTTGAAAGAGTGTGGGAGATTCTAAATGAGTTTTGATTCCCTAATTTTAGGAGATCAAATCTATATATATTGTACTCTCTTTGAATAATTCATGTTGATTTAATCTTTTATTGAGCTTTGGATCTCTCTAGATAAGTGGTAAAACCAACACATTCTCTCTAAATAGATGGTAAAACCACATTCTCTCTAGTTGCTTCTATTTGGATGACTTGCCCACAATTCCTTGTTCCTACAAACACAACATGTACTTCCAAAACTGCACACTACAAAAGAATATTAACAAGCCCCAAAATGTCTTGCACACTAAAAACTGAAATCAATACTAAAACTGAAGCCAAATTTTCAAACACAATTAGAAGCTAATCCGAAATCTAACTGCTCTGATACCAAACTTGATCCGAAAATAGGTGCTTGAAACTAACACTTTTAATCGTTTCAAAGGATCTTCAATTTTAACAACTTAAGAGGTCTTAATACTCCAAATTATTGATTAAAAATCTGATTATGGACTGAATTCAGAACTGAAATTAAGTTTGTAATTTACTCAAAATTTCACTATTTGATCAAAGCCCAAAAAGTCATTGTTTCAAATTTAATTGATTTTTCCAATTTTATCAATTTTGATTATAGTTGCATCCATATTCATATTTGGAATGTAAATTACTGCAAATAATCGAAACTGAAAATAAAAATTAGAACACAACACCAGATTGTTTACGGGGTTGAATTCCTACGTCCCCAGGGTTCGTGGTGAACCGATCCATTAATAATGTTAAAAAATGTAAATACAATAACCTTTACATTAACCAATAATGAATCAAAAACCTAAAAAAATGTGTTTCATACCTTGAAGGACGTTAATGGAGTTCATCCTCTATCCTTCACCTTCCTGATCCACTTGCAGCAGTGTCTCCCTTTGGTTATACGTCTTCATGTGACTTTAACAGAAAATAAATATGTCACAGAATCTCCAAATCAGATAAATTATCACACCATCATGATTTTCTCAAAATTTTGAACAACTTTCATATATAACTCGAGATCTGGAAGTGAGCAGAAGTGCCCCAAAATTGCACTTTTCCAAAACTGCCTCCTTATTCCCTTGACATAGACCTGACACTTGTTTATTACAAATACAAGTGAGCTTGATTTATACCACTTCCAAGAGGGTGGCAGGTTGGTAAGGCCACTTATCTATTTTAGATGAGGTCACGGGTTCCACTCCCTATGCCGCCTACTATGGGATTAATCCCACATTTACATGCTGAAATAGTGGAGGGGAGTTTAAATAGTGGAGCGGTTGGATGTTTTATTGGCTTTTGAGCCATTTTGGATGCATATATATATGGTTTGGCCATGGCAAGTGGGATTTACCTAAGTTTGGCACATGGATATTTACACCTAGTATATATATATATATATATATATATATATATATATATATATATATATATATATATATATATATATATATATATATATATATATATATATCGATGGGATATATGCGTGTAAGTTGGAATTAATGTTGATATGGAAATTAATATCAAAGCATTACAAAGGTAATAAAATGGAATTCGACCCAAGTAACATGATGTTGAAAATACGATCGTTGAAGACCGACGGTGAAAACATCTCAAACATCCAATTTTTCCAATTCCCTTTTGCCACATGTCATATTTTTATTGGTCCATTATTGACCTGTAGACCAGAGTTGACTTTCTCGTTGACCAAACGTTGAATGGACATATCTTGAGCTCAGAGTGTCTATTTTTCACATTCTTATAGTCATCAGAAATCTCTCTAAAGGATCTGCTATACTGGCATGGTTTAGGGAAGTTTAGGGAACTTTTAACATGAAAACTATCCCCGATCAGTTTAAAAGATGTAAAATTTCTCCTTTTAGTGGATGGGTATGTGAAGAGTCATAAAGAGTTAGGTAGGTTTCAAGAAAATGAGTTGCATTAAAGAAGATGGATTCGAATGAATAAGGTAGTTAACCTCCGGAGAAGGTAAATAGAGGAGGAGAGAGTATGGACTCTAGAGGAAGGATTCCTCGAGGTCTATGAGGAGGATTTATGAAGAAGCATACATTTTTGTAAGAAAAATACACGTTTTTATGTAATATAAGCTTGTTTCGTATAAGTAACTTGTCTTCTTCCTTGTGGTTTATGAGTATTAAACTTATGTGTCTTAAGGATCGTGGACTTCTCTTTAGGAGCATATACTTGGTTGTTTGAATTTCACCGAATAGTTTATGAAGGTTGAATATACATGCTTTGGTCCTAGCTTAAATATTGAAGCATTGATTGTGTGTGATATTGAGACTATGCTTGCAAGATTCTATAATATCCTTGATTTTTTATTTATTGATGAACTCACCAAAGTGGTAATCTCGTTATTGATTTGGCATGAGTATAAGAGAGGATTTTGTTTCAAATGTTTGTTAGTTGAGGAAAGATGTGGAAACTTTAATAGATTTGATGATGAAAGGAAGCAATAAGGCAGGATATGTGATGAGAAGGAAAGTGAAGTGGCCTATAGAGATACTAGTGAAGAGGAAACAAAGATTACATTTGAGAGAAGCAATTACGAAAGAGGAAAAGAAATCGAGGCAAGTGGAAAAACAAGAGAAAGAGGTCGAGTAAAGAGATGAATGAAAGAAACAGCTATGAGAATCTCTCAAAATCAGTCAAATATCATAGGTATGTGATGTGTAAATAACTTCAAAAACTAGCAAAGTGGAAAGAGAAGAGAAAATCCAAAGCAATTGAATGAAAAGACAAGTTCATAAGGACAAGGTAAGCAAGAGAATTCAAGATTTTTGAGACAACAAACAATGCACAAGGAACCAATAATGTTATGGAAAAGAAATGGTACAAGTATGGTACAAGAAAGAGAGAATGGAATGAGGAAAGAGGGTGAATAACTCATATAATACAAGCATGTACAAGAGGCTAAAGAATTAATGCATGCAAAGAATGAAGGCAAGGTAAGAAAATTTGATTGTTTGCTAGTTGATATTGAATGTTTTTTTGAGTGAATTCCTTGAAATTGTAAAAGATGACTCCAATATTGCATATGGGAAAAGAAAGGATAATTGGAATGATGAACATGGAAGGTATGATGATCAGTTTTGCATAGGAGAAGTAGATGATATCTTGCAAGATTTGTTAGATGTGATGGAACAAAAAGAGAAGAGTGAAGGAGAAGTGAGAAAATAATGACTCCTTGGGAAAATTATGATCTAAATGAAGATAAAGAAGGCAAATTTGCAGATCTAAAACAAATTTATATGGTGGTGAACATGAGAACAAAATGATTCAAATAGGAAAATGAAGATAGTGGGCAGTTTTCTAGCAAGACTATTAGAAACTAGGACACTGAGATGGGGGTTGAATCAGTTTCTATTCAATTTTTCATCTCATAAATTGATACATTCAACTTTCATCATCAATTCTAACGTAGCAATCATAAGAAGAAAAATAAAATCACAAACTGAGATAGAATTAATGTGGTAAACCCAAGCCGGGAAAAAACCCACTAAAACTATGAACTATGCTTAGGACTAACTTGTCCTACTTTTGTTTCATTAGTTTCATGATTGAGCTTTAACTCAATCTCGAGCTGAAATGTGTTGTTAATTACCCAAAAATGTGTGTATTTTTGTCAAATTTTCAAAAAAGCTGGGCAAGTTACCCCTATGATGTCTTTGTTTTCCTTTGTGAAATCTGGGAAAGAAAAATGATTTCAACACTTAGTCAACTTTCTAAACTTTCTTGAGTTTTGGGTCTTTTATTTCTTTTGTGGATTTTTTGGGTTTTATTATCCCACGTGTCCCAAGTTCTTGTGAGCTTCTTTTTCCCCTCATTCCTTTATTTTCCGCACTTGACTTTCCTTTCCTTTGTATTATGGTATTTCGGCCTTTTGAAGAACCGCACCCTTGTGCCTCCCGATAACAGTTCCCCTTATATCCACATTCTCGACAAAATTTACCAACCCACAAGCTTTTCTTCAAAACTTTCTAAGTCTCCTTTGTATTATGGACTTTTCGGTCAAGTGGAGAACTTACTTCCTTGTATCCCATGGGCCTTATGTACACCTTTCACCCAAATTACCCGCATTCCATTAAACATTGGTGTATTGCGGATATTTCAGCTTCTCATGTCCCATGTGTCCCATGTAATTTTAGACATTTTATGCCTCATTCATCTTCCATATCTCGCACTATAAAGGATAGGTCAAGTACCATGTGTTGCATGAGCACTCCTATTTTCCGTAAAACATTAAATCCCTCCATTTAATGCATTCCACCGACCTTTTTCAAACGAGGTAATATAAAATAGATGAAATTGGTCATTTTCACCATTGTAAATTATAGTCTAGCTTCATGCATTCCGTTCACATGCCCTTGTCACATTTCATCCTACAATCAAGGTTATTGGTTTTAGCGCCTTCTGTGAGAACTTGGAGTTAGTTTTATTTTATGCCCTAATGCATTTTTATTCTCCCGAAATCATTTTCAAATCCTCCCTTTTCTTCCAAGGCATATGTTTTTCAATCCATTTTCCATTATGAAGTACCACTTTAAGGGTCATGAACACTTCTCCTCTCTTGATACCTCCATGTCAAACATAGGGGATAATGATGTACAACATCTTGAATTCAACGATTTTGGGCATGAATTAATAGTGATAATCCCTCTCCTATGGCTCAAATTATCAAAGATTGTGGAATTGCTCATGTTGAAGGATTTCAGTCTCAATCCAATGTGTGAATATTGTCTTGGCTTTTGGTTCTTGTTTTGATCCGAGCTTAAAGGAAATCGATACCCTCAAGGCTAAGTAATTTCTGAAATGGATGTTAGAAACATAAATGTTGCTTTTGGGATTCCTGTAGTAGAAGATTCAAATACTTTTACTTTGGCTCAAGTTCACTTTTTGTTTGATCAAGAAAAGGAAAAATAAAAGCATATGGTGGTCAAGTCTTGGTTTAAAGTCCCAAATAAAGGAGTCTCAGTTACCCAATACCATGTACGAGTTGATTTTAAATAAGAGCTTCCAGATATTATCACCCTCCTAGCTAGAATTAGGGGTATTCCTTCAACTAGTGACTTCCATTTCTGGATATGCCCATACCTTAATAGCATTGTTAATGGAAAACAAAGTCTGAATTATGGGGATATCATTTGTGAAAACCTCGGTGAACAATGGCTAATATGCATAACTAAAGTCTTCCATATGACCTCTTATCTGATGTATACCATTGCAACATATAGAATATGGTTGGGTCTTTCTCCTATGGATGGTAAAAATAATGCCCCAGTGTATGAATACTATCCACAATTGAATTTGGAGAACAACAATTATCACTTTAGAAGAGTCAATGATTCTTTCACCATGTACATTGTCAGACTTCTAGAGGGTAACACACTGGAATATTTTCTATTGAGGCTAAGTAATTGATTTCCATCTATGGCAGTTATTTCATTTAATTTAGAAGGTTCTCCTACATCAGGTTAGCATGCTTTGAGGGAGAAACTCTTAAACTCCCAATGTTTTGTAGTGACAAAATTTCTCTTGTATAAATTTTTAGGCAACTTGATAAGTTACAGAACTTGTAAGGATAGGAAGATAATTGGAATTCAATTCACAATTACTTTAGGTAACTATAGTTGTAGAATTACCCTTGATGCACAAAGCTGTTGAGATAAATATTGTTGTCGTCAAATTCTACTTTTTCCAAAAGAGGACTTGTTTTGATCTCAAAGGTTTCATTTCTAACAATTTCAGGATGTCTTTCTATCACCTACGTGATCTAGAAGATTATTGGGTAGATCACTCATATGATTATGAGGCAATAAGAAGGTACTATGGTAGGCTCTCCTTGCAAGTAAATCGAGATTTTAGAATATACAAAGTACCGGAGGATTTTCGGGATGATGATGAAGATTTGCAGTCTCTTGAATACAACAAATCTATCAGGCACACTCCTCTTGCCACCATTTAATGGTTAAAAAAGATAAGGATTACCTACGATAAATCATAAACCCAATCACGGTAAGAACAAAGGTTTGGTTTGATAGAAAAATGAGAGTACATAAGACGGGTAGGTTGTAGTCCCCTTCTCAAGAATCATCTACATCCCAAAGAGAGATTTTTACCTTAGTACTTGAAGTACATACTCAATCAGCTCCCTCTCCTCTTGAATCTTCAACTCTAGTATACACTAAGAAAGGGAAGGCTAAAAAGGTTGAAAGAACAAAAGAATTAATTTAAAAAGAAAACAATCTCCCAAGAAGACAGAGACATCCCATGAACTTGAGAAAATCATTAATATTTTAGATGAAGGGAAGGAATCGAAGCTCAAGGAGGATAAAATAATTGTGAAGGAGGTAGTGCGAGAAGAAGGATGAAGTGAAGCATAAGCAAGAGAGGATAAAATAAAAGCCCGTAACAATGAGCATCCAGAGACTCTGTCAAGGAGATACCTACTTCTAGTGTTGAAACTATTTACTATGGAAGTATCAGTTGTATAAATCCTTAGCTCCATGAGCACACTAGCATTAGGTCCTATTTTCACCCCTCCTTCTAGTACCCCCTTCACTTGGGTTCATCCTTTTGTTGAAAATAATAAAATGAAAAGTTCAGCTCAAATTATTACTCCCAAGTTTTATGTTGTGGTTTCTCTATTTAGTACATCTTCTATCCAATCTATCAATAATGCCAATACTACCTCGAGGTTGGTGTTTAATTCAAAAGCCAAACAATTTTTGGATATAGCCAAACCAAAGACAAAGAAACATGAAAGATATTTGACTCGACTAATATATAACTAACAAGGATCCCACTGGGTGAATCCACTACCAAAAGTGAGATTTATAACCTAGAAGAAACTGTGTCAAAATTCATTTAAATAATTGAGAAAGGGAAGTAGACATAAGAGAATCTGGAAGAACAAGTACATACACTCTCTGATTTCATCATATCCCTATTGGTAAGTGAAAAGGTGTTGGATCCAGCTCCTCTATCTTCAATGTCACCTCCTTTTTTCTTGACTGATGAGGAGGTACAAAATATTAAAGACATTCATAAGCATGCATCTTATGGAAAGGAAATTGAGACTATGGTGAATGTAATGTTGATTTCTAGCCTGAATTTCATTAAGGAATCATATAAAGCATATGATAACATTTCTTCAATTCAATACTGATTCATCTCAACTATTGCAAGTCCTATAAAATGAGCTCAAGTTGGAGAGAGCGCATACAAGACCTCGGGAAAATGAGTAATACTCGATGAACAAATCCTCATTGCAAATAAGATATTTGATGAATCAAAGAATAATTTTTAAGAAATGGGTGTATAGTGTGGATTGGAAAATAAAATTTCAAGAAGAGGCAATAGATGAACTAAAGAACATGTTCCAGAAATGTGATGCCTTCAAAGCATGCATATTGGATGAATTTTGGGACCTTCATTGCCAATTATTTAAGGAAGACTCTGTGAGTAGAAATACAATGCAAAATATTAAGGCAAAATTCAAAGCACTTGTCAAAGAAAAAAATTTAAAATCTAACACCATAACCGGGAAAAGATGGAAGAGGTTTGTGTAATGCAAATTGTAGTCATTGAGGAAAACAAAGGTTTTTCACAAAATGCAGACTTTGGAAAAGACATGGAAGATTTCCTAAACAACTAGGCCAATGCAACAACCAATACTACTATCCCTCGAGGCATGGAGATTGTTAGAAAACTTGTGAAGTTTAGGAGCTAGATTCTCAAAGTGAAGACTATGGTGGCTTCTTCCTCAAATTTTCCTTCATCTATTGCATAGGCCTTTCTTTTAAGTAATGTATTTCAAAGTTGGATTTATCTTCGACGTTAATATAATTTTTAATTGAGGCCAACTCAAGGTTATAATACTTTGGATCAAGTGATAATGATTAATTAAAATAAAGAGAGACTAAATTGACCTCAATTGTAACCATCCCTATGGATTTTTAAAGCAGATTTTTATCATTTGAAAGGGTTGGATTTTGATGTTTAAAATCTAATACATAGAACTCGATCAATACGAGAATAAGATATTTCCTCTTATTTCTTGCATCTCGTATTCTTTTTGTTCTATTCCTTGATCTGTATATGTGTTTTTTATATTTCAAATAAGAAACTTTGTGTTTAACTTATTATATGTAGTGCAAAGAACTTTGTGTCTGAAACATTTACATCTCATGGGTTATTTGGATGTATGCAAATTCATATAATTCATAAAATATTCATGCATGCATTAGTAGGGCATCATTATGCTATCTATTTGCCTAAAAGTGTTTCCTTCTTCTCTTTTCCTTCATTGAAATAGTCAGTAATCTTGGGTAACCAAGGAGAATATTCATGTTCTTGATAGGCAAGAAGTGAACTTAGGATTTCCTTCCAACCAATCTTGTTTGTTTAAGGCTATTTTTTCCTATGATGAATTATTATGCTCTTCGTATCTTCTGTATTGATAATATTGTTAATATGGGAATAATTTCAACATCAAAATCCTCATTCAGATATTAATAGTTTGTAAATTTGTAAATAGGTAGTTTTTCTTGTTTGTGTGTGTGAAATAAGGGAACCTCTCCCATAAAGAGGAGGGACTGTTTTCCCTGAAATGTTTCCTGTATCAAGATTCAAATCTTTCAACAAATAATGTTTTGGCACCCACCATGGGGCACATTCTATGCATCCCACCAAAACAATATTCAAAATAGATCGAGAATAATAACACTTTGGTGGAGAGGAGATACACGTGAGGTCAAAGAGTTCGAGGTTTCGAAGATATCGATTTTTAGTTATTAGAATAACAAGGATTTCAAATAACTCCATAAAGAAGAGCTAGGGGAAAAAAATCCACAAGTACTCCTCCCACAAAAGATAGGATTTCCTTATCTTCAACAGACATTGATGTATAGACTCAATCGAGTCCCAAAGGTGCTCAGGACTTGGTATTAGCTAGAATTGTAATCCATTTACAAACCATTTTTCCCTATAATGGTTATCGCACCTTTGCCTTGGGGTCAATGAGTTGGGCCTTTGGCTCTCCCTCAACCACTACATGATTTACCAAAGGGAAATAGGAATAATTTCCCCAAATTTTGAGGTGATGGAAAGGTACATCCAAATGAGCACATCATTGCATTCATTGTGGCTTGTGGAGTGCTTGGAGTTGAGCATGAAGATATCTCTATCAATATTTTTATGGAGACACTCTTTGGACAATGTTGCAGATTGGTTTTATCACCTCCTACCGACGTCATTACCAATCGGGACAATATGAAAAATTAGTTTGAAAATCTGCTTAAGCTCAGAGGATGTGCATGCTTTCTGGCTCAACTTTCTCAAATAAAAAAGGAACCCTATGAACCCATGCTAAAGTTTATGGAAAAATTTAAAAAGCTGGTGAATAAAATTCCAGCAGACCACTCGTCCTATGAATTAAATTCAGAAGTGTTTTTTTTCGAATGATCAAATTCGAGAGATGAGATATGCATTAAGAAGAGATAATATTTCCACTTTGGATGATGATCAATGATTGACCATAAGCATTGAAGATGACTTGATAATGTCTAGGAAGTTAAAGAAAGAACCTTCCAAGGCTAAGGCATCTACTTTGTGTACTAACTCGATCAATTGGTTGAAAACTAGCAAATTATCTTAAAGTAATTAAGAAGCAGCTTGCCCAGAATGTACCATATAAATACATACAAAGAAGAAACTTTCAGCCCCAAAATCATCTACCTTCTACCCAACCTAAGCTGGAAATCGAAGATCCTCCACTCAAGGTTCTAGTCAATACAACCTGTGAATTCTAAGAGCCTGAAGATGAAGTTAGAGATGAAGAGTTGGAAGATCCTAAAGAGGAACTTGAAGAAGTACCAAAAGATGTGGATGATTCTCGGGTAAATTTCCTTACCACAGAATGAGTTGATGATGATGATGATGACTACAATGAAGTGGTAGCAAATATGAATAATGAATCATATGTTTTCATGACAAGAGACCAATTAAATAAGAATAAGGAGGTGATTTATCTTATAAAGAAGTCTAAGGAATCCCGAGTCAATATTCGGTTTGTCGCGAGGAGATCATATTACTACCACATCGCCACCCAAAAGGTAAGTAATAATATTACTCCTTCTGCTTCATCTTCTACACCAAAGGCTACTCCATCATCTACTCTTGTGTATAAAGCTTCCTCATCTAAAAAATTGATAAGCCTAAGAATTTCACTTCCTTGAGCTTAGACACCCCATCCACCTTAGGGTCCTTTGATATAATTGATCATATCAAAAAGACCAAAATCCAAATTTCCAAAGCTAAATTCTACCAAACTCATCTCGAAGGCCTTTTCCCAAGTTGTCAAGTTTGTCAAGTCCAAACCTAGCCAATCATCCACCACTTCTAAAGGATTATTACCTACTCCTAGCTCCCCATCTCCACAAAATTTTATGGCCTCTGCACCCTCTAAAACTAAAAAAATTGAGCCCTTCTATGTCACACTACTCATAGCTAGTCATAAGCTTAGTAACTGTGTCATTGACTCAAGTGCATCAGATAATGTGATGCCCGCTAAAGTTTCTCATGCCCTTGGCCTCACATTGACATGAACATTCGGCTCATGTTATTCTATGGAAACCAAGGAGGTGCCTCTTGTTGGGAGAATCAAAGATACCCAAGTAGCTTTTGTTGCCTTCCCAGAGAAAAGAGTCAAAGCTACAATTTTAGTTGCATACATTCCACCATCATATTGTATGTTATTGAGTAGAAATTTTTGTAGAGAAGTGGGAGGAGAAATTCAAATGGATTGGTCTCATGCCCTCATCCCAATTAAAGGAAATTTGAATAAATTGTTACCCGAGTGGCAAGTAGAGTATATTGTGCAAAAAACTGATGATCCCAAAGCACAAATTCTCTATGAAGACATTGGTCATGGTAATTATATGATCATGTCTGGGGATGAAGTAAAGGTTCCCAAAGGGGTGATTGATGATCCTAATGGTGTTTGGGTCCTAGAATTTGACGGTAGTTTCTCTTTAGTTGGTTCTAGAGTTGGTGTTGTTTTGAATCCTAAAGGAAGATCCCACCCATTCTCTTATAAAATCCAGTTTGAAAATAAAAATAATACAACAGAATATGAGGCTCTTCTTCTTGGCCTAGCAGTAGAAAGAGAAATGGGGATCAAGAATATTTATGCTTGGGGAGATGTTGAACTCATTATCAAGCAAGTCAAAGGGGTGTTCAAGTAGAAAATAAAAGGCTAAAGCACCATAGAAATTTAGTCTAGGATTTAATTGAATTACTAGATCCCTTTTCTATTGAATTTGTACCAAAAAAGGAAAATACTAGATCTCGATGCCCAAGTTGTATACGGATCTTTGTTAATTCCTCATCCAAAATTTTCTCAAGTTAAGTTCACAATTGAGATGATACATCAACCAAGTGTCCTGGAAAATGTGAATAACTGGCATGTGTTCAATGATGATCAACACCTGATCTCCTTCCTCAAAATCACGCCTAATTTTAGTCGGCCTATATGTCAAAGGAAGTGAATATGTTCCCCGGGAGATTGTTTCATCCTCTATGTCAGAAGAGGGAGTTGAAGAAGAATCGATAAATATGGGTGCATAAGATTGAAAGGTAACAATATACCTAGAGTTATGGTAATTTTAGAAGAATTATTTCATAAACATGATAGATATATCAAATCTAAGGTATCACATGGAGCCCATCAATCATGTTGAGCATGAGAAATTTAATATAGGAAGTGAAGAGAATCCCAAGTTTGTCAATATTGGAAAATGTTGTACTCAAGATGAAAAGAAAAAAATGGTTGAGTTTCTAAAAATATGCAGATGTACTAGCTTATTCATACGATGATCTAAAATCTTTCAAACTAAGGGATATGTAACACTATATCCCCTTAAATCTTGAATTCAAGACATTTCATCAAAAGTAAAGGCAATACAATCCTAAAATCGCAGACACAATCCATCAAGAGATTCAAAAATTGTTGAATGCTAGAATAATATTTCCCATTCATCATTCAACCTGGATAGCCAATATTGTGCCTATAAGGAAAAAAATAGGAAAAAATCATATCTGTGTAGATTTCAAAAATTTAAACCAGGCATCCCTAAAGGAAAATTATCCTTTTCCTATGATGGATCAAATATTGCAAGATGTCACTGGTTCGAGAGATATTTTGCACGCTTGAGTGTTTCTCAAGATATAACGAGATCAAGGTGCACGTACAAGATCATCACAAAATAACCTTCACAACTCCTCATGGAACCTTTGTTTATAAAACTTTCCATTTGGCCTTATTAACGTTAGAGTAACTTTTTAGAGAAAATGGATTTGGCTTTCAGAGATTTGAAAGGGAAATGCATTGTGATTTACCTTGATGATTTGACTGTCTTCTCCAAAAGAAGAGAAGATCATTTTCAACACCTAGAAGCTGTTCTCCAAAAGTGTAGAGATCATGGAATTTCTTTGAATCCAAAGAAATCATTATTTGATGTCACAGAGGGTAAATTGCTTGGGCACATTGTTTCTAAGGAAGGAATCAAGAAAGATTCCAAGTTATTCAGAAGATTCCTCTTCCTACAAGTAAGAAAGGTGTGCACTCTTTCTTTGGCAAAATTAATTTCCTAAGAAGATTTATCCCTGATTTTGTAGAATTAACCAGAAGCATAGCTCAGATGATGAAAGAGAATAAATCCTTTTGTTAGACTTCGAGGGAAAGAGTGCTTTTGGAAATATTAAGAAGGCAAGGTCTAATACTCTTGTTCTTGCTTGTCCTAATTTTGAAGAGGATTTTATAATCTATTGTTATGCCACTTAGTACACCTTGTCATCCATTTTGGTGCAGAAGAATCCTGAAGGATGTGAACTTCCTATAGCCTTTATGAGTTATGTCCTCAAGACCCATGAGCTGAAATATTCTCAAATGGAGAAACATGCTTTTGTTGTGGTAAAGGAAGTCAAGAAATTTCACTTCTATATCCTCAATTCTCACTCAATTATCTTTGTGCCTGATACAACTATCAAATAAATCCTCACACAACAAGAATTTGGATCAAAATAAGGAAATTGGGTAGAGAAATTCCAAGAATATGACTTGGATATTAAACCAACTAAGATGGTTTGAGGCGGAAGTATTTTTGAACTACTTGCCAATGATGTCATGAATGAACCATATGGAGAAGAAGGTGTTAGTATCCCCATTGTCCTTTTCCTCAGTTCAACAGATGAATGGTATCCTAACATCACTCATTTTATTACCTATGGAGAATACCCAACACGTTTAAGTGCAAGGAAAAGAGAGTTGTTAAATTATGATCTACACAATATGTACTCTGGGAAAACTCATTGTTCAAGAGGGGAATTGATGGAATATTTCTTATATGGGTAGATAAAGAACAGAAAAAAATGTTGCTAAGAGCTTTCCAAGACCAAGCATGTGGGGGCCATTTTTCGTCTACTATAATAGCTCACAAAATCCTCCGTGAGTCCACAATTGGCCAAAATTGTTCAAAGATGCAACAAAATGAGTCACAAAATGTGAAGCATGTCAAACCTTTATGGGCAGACCCAAACTGGCCACCCTACCTCTCAAACTAGTGGTAATTGAGGAGCCATTTCAACAATGGGGGCTGGATTTTATAGGTACTCTCAACCCTAATTCCATTGTAGGACACACACATGTCTTGATAGCTACTGACTACTTCACAAAGTGGGTATAAGCTATTCCAATCAAAATAACCACTTCAAGTAGTATGCAATTTCATTAAGGAAAAATTCTAGTCAAGTTTGGAGTCCCAAACAAAATTATTATTGACAATGCCCCAAATTTTTATTCTTATGATCTGATTGATTTTCACTATGGCTATGAAATTTATCTTGCACACTCTTCTCATTACTATCCTCAAGGGAATGGACAAGTAGAATCAACTAACAAAAATTTGGTGATAATCATCAAAAAGTTTTTATATAAATCATAGAGGAATTGGCACAAAAATCTCTGTGATACTCTCTAGCGAGATAGGATCATGCCCAAGAGAGCAATTGGAATGTAACCATTCCATTTTTTTATGGAACAGAGGCTCAATTTCTAGTGACGTAGAATTTCCAACATTACAATTGATGAAATCCATCGAGGACAAAAATTTACCACTCCATGGAGAAGATAATTATGTACCTACAAAATTTAGATGAGGATAGGCTATAGGTGGTAGATAGAATTACTACACATCAGTAGAAGGTGAAGAAACTCTTTGATAAGAAAGCTAGATCTAGAGACTTCCAAGTTGGATATATTGTCCTACTCTGGGGTAAAAGGTGCGAACCTCAAGGAAGTCATTGTAAGGTTGATTCTCTCTAGCTTGATCCTTTTAAAATCAGACATTTCACTTTGGTGAAAACTCCTACTATTTGATCTATACGGATGAAAATTCCCTTCCATTACCATATAGTAGGCAATATTTGAAATTGTTTCAGTCTTGAGTAAGCAAGTACGAAGTCCTTATACTGATCCTGTAAATATGTTTTGTATAGTTCTCATTTTTGGCTTGTGTTGTCCTTCCTTATCCTTGTGGCTTTTGTGTTTCCTTAGTTTGGACTCTATTTCCCAATAATTCAATGTTTTTCATTAACCAAATATATTGAATTCCTTTGCTCTGCCTTGCTTTCAATATGTACCAAGCCATTTCAATCCCTAGAAAGAGCCAGTTGTTGTCACTTACCCAAAAATGTGTTTATTTTAGTCAAATTTTCAAAAAAATTGGGTAAGTTACCCCTATGATGTCTTTGTTTGCCTTTGTGAAGTTTGGGAGAGAAAAATGATTTCAACAGATTAGTCAATTTTCTAAAATACCTTGAGTTTTGGGTTTTTTTTCTTTCTTTTGTGTTTTTCAGCTTTTATTATCCAACATGTCCCAATTTCTTGTGAGCTTCTTGTTCCTCGCATTCTTGTATTTTCCAAAATTGACTTGCCTTTCCTTTGTATTGAGGTATTTTGGAATTTTAAAGAACCCGTGGCTATTATGCCTCTTGATCACCGGTTCCCCACATTTGCGCATTCTCTCGCACGCCTTACCAACCCGTAAGATTTTCTTTGAAACTTTTTAAGTTTTCTTTATATTGAGGAATTTTCAGCCGGCGAGAGAACTTATGTCATTGTGTCCCATGGGCCTTTTGTGCACCTTTCACCTGACTTACCCACATTCCATTAAACATTGGCGCATTGCGGATATTTTGGCTTCTCATGTCCCATGTGTCCTAGGTGATTTCGGGCCCTCCGTGCCTCATTCTTCCGCCATATACACACTTTAAAGGATAAGTTAGTACCTTGTGTTGTGAGCACTCCCATTTTCCACAAAACATTAAATCCCTCCATTTAATGCATTCTACCAACCTTTTTCAAACGAAGTAATATCAAATAGATGAAATTGGTCATTTTCACCATTGCAAATTACAATATAGCTTCGTGCATTCCATTCCTGTGCCTCCCAAATTGTTTCTATCCGTAGCAGGAGCATCCAATAGACATTTTAAAATTTTCAATGTGTGTTGTGCTTCTAGATGGGTATCCTTTCATCCTGCAATCAAGGTTAGTGGTTTCAAATCCTTCTGTGAGAACTTAGAGTCAGTTTTATTTTGTGCCCTACCGCATTGTTCTTCACCCGAAATCATTTTTAAATCCTCCCTTTTCTTCCAAAGCATTTCTTTTCAATCCATTTGCCATCATGAAGTTCCACCTTAAGGTAAATGAACACCTCTCCTTTCTTGATACCTTTGTACCAAACGTAGGGGATAGAAATGTGTAATATCTTGATTTTAATGATTTCTGGGCATGAGTTAATATTGATAATCCCTCTCCTATGGCTCAAATTATCAAATATTGTGGAATCACTCGTGCTTAGAGGATTTCAGTCTCGACCAATGAGTGGATATCATCTTGGCTTGTGGTTCTTGTTTTGATCCAATCTCGAAGGAAATAAGAGACCCTCAAGGCCAAGTAATTTCCAAACTAGATGTTAGGTGCATCAATGTTGCTTTTGGGATTCCTATAGTAGAAGATTCAAATACTCTTACTTTGGCTCAAGCTCAGTGTTTGTTTCGCTTTAAAGTCCCAAAGAAATTATCCTCCAGTTACCCAAGACCATGTACGAGTTGATTTTAAAGAAGATATTTCAGATATTATCACCCTCCTAGCCAAAATCATGGGTATTCCTTCAACTAATGAGTTCCATTTCTATATTTTCCCATACCTTAATATCATTTGTGAGGGAAAACAAAGTTTGAATTGGGGGGAAATAATTTGAGAAAATATTAGTGAACAACTGACTAATATGCAGAGAACCAAAGTCTTCCATATGACCTCGTATCTGATGTATACCATTGCAACATATATAATATGGTTGGGTCTTTCTCCTATGGATGGTAAAAATGATTCCCCAATGTATGAATATTATCCATAATTGACATTGGAGAACAAAAATCATCACTTTAGGAGATTCAATGGTTTTTTCACCATGTACATTGTCAGGACTTACGGAGGGAAATACGGCCAAAATATTTTCTCACGAGGCTAAAAAAATTATTTCCATCTATGGAAGATATTTCATTCAATTTAGAAGATTCTCCTACATCATGTTAACAGGATTTGAGGGAGAACCTATTAAACTCCCAATTTTTTTTGTAGTGACAAAATTTCTCTTGTAGAAATTTGTAGGCAACTTGATATGTTGCACTGTAACCTACTAGGGATAAGAAGATAACTGGCATTCAATTCCTAATTACTTTGGGTAACTATACCTACAGAACTGCCCTTGATGCACAAAATGTTGAGAGAACTATTGTTGCCTTCATTTTTACTCTTGCCGAGAAGAGGACTTGCTTTGATCTCAAAGGTTTCATTTCCAGAAATTTCAGGATGTCTTTCTATCACCTCCTGATCTAGAAGATTATTGGGAAGATTTATCAGATGATTATGAGGCAAGAAGAAGGTACTATGGCAGGCTCTCCTTGCAGCAAATTAGAGATTTTGGAATCTACAAAGTACCAGAGGATTTGCAAGATGATAATGAATATTTGAGTCTCTTAAATATAGCAAGTCTATTAGGAACACTCCTCTTTCCACCATTGACTGGTTTAAAAAGAGAAGTATAACCTACAAGAAATCATAAACCCAATCACGGTAAGAACAAAGGTCTAGTTTGATAGAAAAATGAGATCATATAATATGGGTAGGTTGCATTCCCCTTCTCATGAAGCATCTACATCAAAAATAGATATTCTTACCTCAATACCTAAATTACATACTCAATAAGCCCCTCTCCTCTTGAATATTCAACTCTAGTATACACTAAGAAAGTGAAGGCTAAAAAGTTGAAAGCACATAAGAATTAATTGAAAAATAAAATAAACAACCTCATTCTCCTTAGTAGATAGAGACAACCCATGAAGTTGAGAAAATCATTGATATTTTAGATGAAGGAAGGAATCATAAGGTCAAGGAGAATAAAATAATTGTGAAGGAGGTAGCATGCGAGGAGGATGAAGTGGAGCATAATCAAGAGATTATAAAGTAAGGATCTATAATAATGAGCATCCGAGACTCTGTCAAGGAGATACCTACTTCTAGTGTTTAAACATCTACTGTGGAAGTATCAATTGTACAAAACCTTGGCTCCATGTGCACACTATAATTAGGTCCTCTTATAAGCCCTCCTTCTAGTACCACCTTCACTTAGGTTCAGCTTTTTGTTGAAAGAAAGAAAATGAAAACTTCATCTCAAATTATTGCTCCAAATTTTGGTGTTGTGGTTTCTCTATTAGGTACAGCTCCTGTCCCATCCGTCGAGAAGGCCAATACTACCTTGAGGTTGGTGTCTAATTCAAAAGGCCAACAATTTTTGGAGATTTTCAAACCAAATACAGAGAAAGATGAAAGATATTTGACTTTGACTGATCTAGAATCGACAAAGATCTCATTGGGTGAATCCACTCCCAAAAGTGAGGTTTATAACTGGAAGAAATTGTGTCAAAATTCATTGAAATAATTAAGAAAGGGAAGCGCAGAAGAAAGAGCAGACTAGAAGAACAAGTACAAAAACTCTCTGATTTCATCATATCCCTATTAGTAATCGACAAGGTGCTGGATCCAGCTCCTCTAACTTCAATGCCACCCCCTTTTGTCTTGACTAATGAGGAGGTACAAAATATCAAAGAAATTTATAAGCATGCATCTTATGGAAAGGCAATTGAGGCTATGGTGAATGGAATGTTGATTTCTGGCCTGAATTTCATTGAGGAAGCATATAAAGCATATGATAATATTTCTTCAATTCAGTAGAGATTCACCTCAACTATTACAGACCTACAAAATGAGCTCATGATGTGGATATAATGCATACAAGACCTCAAGAAAATGAGAAATAATGATGAACAAATTCTCATTGCAAATAAGATCTTTGATGACTCAAAGAATAATATTTAGAAGAAATGGGTGTATAGTGTAGATTGGAAAATAAAATTTCTAGAAGAAGCAATAGATGAACTAAAGAATGTGTTCTATAAAGGTGATGCCTTCAAAGCCTTCATATTGGATGAATTTTGAGACCTTCATTTCCAATTTTTCAGGGAATACTTTGTGAGTAGAAATACAGTGCAAGATATTAAGGTATAAGTAAAAGCACTACTCAAAGAAAACTTGTTCAAATCTGACACCATAACCATGGAAAATATGAAGAGGTTTGTTCACTACAAACTGTAGTCATTAAGGCAAACAAATTTTTTTCACAAAATGTGGACTTTGGAAAAGACATGGAAGATTGCCTAAATAGTTGGGTTAATGCAACAACTAATACCATTATTCCCCGAGGCATGGATATTTTTGGAGCACTTGTGAAGTTAAGGAGCTAGATTCTCAAAGTGAAGACTGTGGCGACTTCTTCCTCAAATTTTCCTTCATCTAGTGCATATGCCTTTCTTTTAATTAATGTATTTCAAATTTGGATTTATCTTCGATGATAATATAATTTGTAATTGAGGCCAACTAAAGGTTATAATACTTTGGATTAAGTGATAATGATTAATTAAGATTAAGAGAGACTGAATCGACCTCAATTGTAACCACCCCTATGTATTTTTAAAGCAGATTTGTATCATTTGAAGGTGTTGGATTTTAATGATTGAAATGTAATACACATAACTTTGATCAATACAGAAGAATATCTTTCCTCTTTTTTCTTGCATTTCCTATTCTTTATATTTTATTCCTTGATCTATGTATGTGTTTTTTTATATTCAAATAATAAATTTTTGTTGAACCTATTGAATGTAGTGCAAAGAACTTTGTGTCTGAAACATTTATATCTCATGGGTTATTTGGATGTATGCAAATTCATATAATTCTTAAAATCTTTATGCATGCATTAGTAGGGCATCATTCTATTATCTATTTGCCTAAAAGTGTTGCCTTCTTCTCTTCTCCTTCATTGCAATAGTCGGTAATCTTGGGTAACCAAGGAGAAAATTCATGTTCTTGATAGGTGAGAAGTGAACTTAGGATTTCCTTCCAACTAGTCTTTCTTGTTTAAGGTTATTGTTTCCTCTGATGAATTCTTATACTCTTCTTATCTTATGTATTGAGAATATTGTTGATATGGGAATAATTTCAACATCAAGATCCTAATTTAGTTATTAATAATTTGTAAATAGGTATTTTTTCCTATTTGTATGTGTGAAATAAGGGAACCTCTCCCATAAAGAGGAGGGACTCTTGTCCATTGAATCGGCACTTGTATCAAGATTCAAATCTTTCAATCAACAAACTCCTAGGCTTGACCAAGATGCTACTCGGTTCGGAGGCTTCAACCCACTATAATTCAACCATTTTCTACTAATATTTAGTGAGATTCAACTCACAACGAAGCTTCAACTCCCAATTACTAAGCTACTAGTTAGAATTGTACAAAAAAATTGGTCACTCTTTATTTGATGTCTTCAACAATTGATAATGACCCCTAGATTAGCACACTTTGCTTCTTCTTTTCTGCGTCACAATATACTCTTGGTTTTCCTTTCTATTTTGATCACCAAATCAAAGTTTTAGTCTATTAGGTACAAGTTCACTAACATCATCATGTCAAGTCTTTACTCATCTTAGAAGGACTAACACATTTGAGTTCTAGATCTAATTTTCTTCACTTCTCTATATATTCTTCATTCCATTGAATGACCTTTTTAATCATTTTTCTCTTCCCCGCTTTTAATGCATCAACTAGGCAATGTACTTACATAGATTACTAAAAAAATCTTTCACATCACTACACTCCATCTTCTCATTACACTCACAGTATTTCTCATGTTTTTATAATTACCTTTTTCCTTTCATCTTTCATCACACCATGCTTCTCACAATACACACTTCTTATTCACTCTTTTGCTCAAATTTTGTTTCTTGAAAACTATATTTTCACCTTCATTTTCTAGTTCAAGTTTACTCTTTATACATAAACATTATTCTTTAATAATAATGAACCCCTCACATTTCTATTTCGAGATAGAGGAGGAGAACATATGTTTATAATCGATTAAAGACTCTTGGACTTCTCCAATGAATCATTCTCACCAACCTAGACTAACTTATGGCCTTCAATAAGTAAATTTCTTTGTACTTGGGGATATAAAAGAGTAAACATATTACTTAACTCCACTTCATCCTTCATCTAATTTTCAAAATCCTCATTTTTAAGCTGCTCCAAACTCTTGTTGAAGGAATCTTCATTTTGGTACTCAATTAAGGCTCTCAACGGGAAGAATTACTCACTACTCCACTACTGCCATTAAATTTCATGTCTTCAAACAATATTTAAATCTTTCCAATCATTCATTAAGTTAAATATACCTTGTGACTTCTTTTGGAGGACTTGTAGATACTTCTATAATGATTTCATAAATAAATTTTCACTTGAAACTTACAAAAATAACCCTACACACAATTTTCACGATGTCCTTTCCATACTTGTCAAAGAATTCTTGAGCTTATCTTGATGAAAAGATAAAATTTATTTTGCATCTTTTTGTGGCATGATAACATACCTTTCTACCAATTTTTATAAAAATTTTTAGGTGAAAACAGAGATTCAAATATTTTTCTTTGTCTAACCCTAGAATCAAGGTTTCCTAATAGAGACAGCCCGGGGACACTTAAAATTGATTTCATGCTCAAATTTCTATGAAAATTTTCAAATTTGAGATGTTGTTATTATGTGGGAGTGATCTCCTACACATCTTGTTGTGCTCCTTTTATTATTACTTTTCCCAGATCAACCCTGGTAATCTAATATTCAGTAACCGTTATATCCTCCTTGGTTTTATTAGCTGCGGGAGTGGAAATCTCTACAAACTTATGCCCTGAGGCATCCACTAAAACCACAAAAACTGTTTTAGGTTTCTTGGAAGATTTGGCGGGAGATGCCTTAAGTGAATTGAAGTCGAAGGTCTGGTGCACGGGAATTACCACCTTCCTCTTCCTCAGAGTCTAATCAACTAACCATTGAGGTATAATGGAATAATTTTCCCCAATCGTAGGTGTTATGGTTATATCTATAGGTGGGGGAAGGTTTACTTGTGGAGTAGTGATGACTACAAGTGTGGTGGCTATGAGGATAGATTCAGGGAATGAAGGTGCAGAAGGAGGAGGCATATCTATGGCCATAGTAGTTCCAACAGAGAGAGGTGAGAGGTTGGAGAAAATGTTGGCCATGGCTGATGAGAGTGGCATCAAAATATGAGATGAGGAAGGTTGGGAGAGAAGAGGTAAAGACTGTAAAGCCAAAGCTTGAGAAATAAGAGAAAGACTTACTTCTAACGAGTAATCAAAAAAAGGAGAAACAAGAGGTTGACCAACCTCAATTTCTGAAAGAATTTCTCCTTGTTCTAGTGGAGGAGGTGAATCCAATATTTCAATTGTTTGTGTAGGAGTAGCAGATGATTCGGCCCCTTGCTTTTCTCCTTCTCTGACAAACTTAAACTTTATTTTCCTCTTGGTAGGGCTTTTATCCTTTTCCTTCTCTCCCTTGGAGGGCCCCACTTCTAAGGTATGTATTTTTGAAAATATCTTTTCGTTATAACTCATTCCCCAAGAAATGAGCCATGCCTTAGTGTGGACAAGAATCTGAGCATCTCTTTCAGTGATAGAATCCTTTTCAGCAACAGACCAATCAATGGTTGGGAATCCGATTTGGTCTCCATCTGACTATTCATACCTATTGTCTAGAACACTTTCATTGTCCACGTTGCCTTTGGGGATGTCAGCTAGATCTAACATATGAATTTCTTCAAGTGTCAGTCTACTGTTGTATTTTTTTCAGATGGAAACTTCATCACGAAGATCAACCCAGATATCTTCCATAGTGGGCACATGCAGGTACAAGGTTCCATATGACTTGAGGACTCCTCAGATTTTGAATCCCTCCCTAATCTTCATATGTTTCTTCAATTTGTCTTGAAGCTCGTGTACCACGTTCTTGGCCTTAACCATGGTAGAACATGTATACCTTCCAATGGAAATGGGGAAGGATATGGCGGATTTGTGCCTTCTTTGTTGGAATTTGTGAAAATCCAATAATTGTCTAACCAACTCCATAAGGATCAATTTTTCACCTGGGAACCTGGGAAAATGGAAAGATTACCATGTGGAACCTTACCACCTAAAGATAAGTAAGCTTCTTGAATTATAGGAAGATGTAACCCCATTGTGACAATTCAGTCCATGATTCATCGGAAACCCTTCTCTTCATCAGATCAGGATCCAATCAACAAATGTTTTGGTAGAAGAAGGCGTCATTCACTCTTCTAAATTGGTCTTCAGAACCTTTTCTTGTCAGCTGAGTGAAGAACTAATATATGTGTTCCATTTCTCGGTTTCCCTTTGCATCTAGCCCTGGGGATTTCTCATGCCTATTGCCACATAGGTGATGTAAGACATCATATAGAACTTGTCGGTAGACAAGACCATTTTCATTTGGGAGTCTATCTCATTACTTATTAGGCTACCCCAATCAATCCCTTGGTTATTTTTCTTTATGACGACCATGAATTGGTACATCCATCCTTGGAATTCTTTTGAATCTGGGACCCAAATAACCGGCTCAACAAGGTCATGATATTGCTGACTTCAAGGATAAAATCACTTCTAGGGACCAACTTGGGAAACCTAGAAACAATTGGCTTAGCCTTGATCAAGAACTTCTTGTTTACGTTCTTGATGAAATGTTTTTGATCTTTGTCCTAGGCCTTTTGTGCTGATTTAAGGTCTATATCAACATATTATGTAAAGTTGGGCAACTTTAGGAGTTGATCAAAGTAATCTCTATCCAATTTCACTATAGACTCCCTGCTTGATTTCTTACCGAGCGTGAGGATGAGTCATAGTGGGAAGCGCAAGCCAGGATGAATTCGGGGAATTAAGCGATATTGGAAATCTTGCTTTGTGAGAGGAGACCACTGCTTGGCTATTGACTTCATCCATGAATTATGAGAATAATCCTCAATTCTTTTCCAGAAATCTTCCATATCTATATTGCCGAGCTCTATGTCCCGAATGTCATAATTACAGCTTACATAAGAAGAAGACTCCATCTTTTGATACTTATATTTCATCTTTCCTAACTTATCCGACTTATCCTTAGATTGGCTAGGGTCTAACATGAGGAATCTTAAAAATGCCTTGATGACTTCTGGAAGAGCAATCGGGTGTGAAAGCTTGTTGGACAAGTACACAAACCCGCCACACTATTCAGATTTTGAAACTTGCAAACCACCTTCCGAAACCCGATAGACTAGATTGTATGTCAGAAATTAGGCCATGTCAAACACCAATGGAAACCAAAACACTATCAGAATTTGGAGGATGTCGAGCACCTTGAGAAACCTAAAAACTGGTGGAATGTATGTCGAAAGTTAGGGAATGTTGCGCATCGATGAAAACATGAAACACTGTGGAAGTCGGAGGATGTTGAGTAGGTGGAAGATCCTGACATGTGGCAGAACTTGATAGGTGACGAGCACCTACAAAACTGACACAAGTCGAATAAATGAGATGTACAACCCCCTGTAAAACCCAAAATCAATATATAAGGTTTCTAGCATGTCAGAATATGAGAATTTCCCACCTTTTTCACTTATTGATTTTTAGGTTCTTTTGAAATCTACAACTTATGTAAAAATAAGTAAATAACCAGGGAGTGAATTTCAAACAAGAACCCTACTATGGGAAAAGAAAAGAACCAAGGAAAAACAACCCCAAAACCCTAAAACATAAATGAGGGAAAAAAATAGGAAAACCTCAAAACAAAACACCTCGGAAATAACCCAAAAGATTTCAAAATAAAAAGAGAAGAATAAATTCAACTAGATCGAAAAATGATCAAATACAGATGGAAAAATTGACCGGGAAGCTCAATCGGGTTTGGAGGTGGAAGAAGCATACACAAAAATCCAATGTAGAAAAAATGTACCAGGTAACAAATGACATGGAAAACCAACTATTTATAATACCCTAACATTAATTACACCTCACTTGACACGTGTGCCAACTACTGACAACTAGACATTAATGACATGTCATCATGCTTAGAGCCTCTAAAAACCTGATACAAAGGTTTGGTTTAATTTGGGTTTCGGGTTTGGAAAACATGAAGCATGATGCATGAGATGTTGAGATGCTTCTAAGTCTTGAAATCCCAACACAAAGGCTTCATTCGGGTTTCAGGTTTTGGGAATCACACGACATGAAACATGCATTGGATAAAGCATGTTCTAATGCTTGGGAGTTTTGAAAACCTAACACACTGCTAAGACAATCGGGTTTTAGGTTTGGGGAACATTAGACATGTAACATGCAAGAAACATGCTTTCATGCAATGAAAACCGAAAACCCAAAAATCTCCTTTAAGGGGAATTTTAAAGGGATTTGCCTAAAATTTTCATATGGTTATCTCATTTTTAATTTGGAATCACTAAAATGAGATAATAGTTGGCTCTAGTTGGGGAATTTCTTTGAGACATCAAAGGAAGAGAACTCAAAACCAAAAATCTTTATCCATTGGGCTACGAGTCAAGAAGAAGAAAAACCAAAAACAAACAAAGAAAGAAAGAAAGAAAGAAAGCAAACACACAACAAGAAATAAATTATAATAGAAAATAAGAGAGCATCTTGCATTACTGATGGAACAAATTCAGATGTTGACCACTGAAAGGTAGAGGGAGAAACTCTCCATCAAGATATGATAGACAGAAGCTATTTTCACCATTCGGTGATGGATTTTGAAAGGACCTTTCCATAAAGAGTCAAACTTTCCATGCATCCCTTTCTGTTCCCTTCTCTTATCCCATAGAGAAGTACTAGATCTCCAATATGGAAATCATGTTGCTTTGATTTTTTTTCAAATATCTTTTTGAATTTGCTTTGATGATCTACAATGCGATCCACCACCTTGCTCATTCTTCTTCTTCTCTGGCTAGGTACATTATCCTTTTCTCAATGGAACTTTGAAAATTTTCATCCTCGATTGCTTTAACCAACCGTAAGGCTGGAAATTCTACAGAGATAGGAATCTCAGCATCAATTCCATATAACACCTGAAATGGGGACATTCCAATAGCTCACTTAGGATTAATCTAATATGCCCATAATGCATCATACAATGCTTTGTGCCATGTCCTCTGATTCTCATCAACCATCTTTCGATTATGGTCACCAGGTTCTTGTTGCTTGATTCAGCCTGACCATTGCCTTGGGGGTAATAATCGGATGAATGAGCCAATGTGATCCCAAATCCATAAAAAAATTCTGTCAACTCATGTGATGAGAAATTGGAAGCATTATCAAGCAACAATCTTGTGAGGAATGCCGAATCTAACAATTATATTCTCCTTGAGAAAATTACACACAGCTTCAGAGGTTTCCTGTTTGATTGGCGCAGCTTCCACCCACTTGGTGAAATAGTCTGTGGTGGTGAGCACATAATTATGACTAGAACTAGAGGTAGGATTCAAGTACTCCAATGAAATCAATTCCCCATTGGAAAAAAGGTTCTTCAATTACCATAGGATTTAAGGGAAGAGATGTCAGCTTAGGATGACCACGAAATGTTGACAAGCTTCACATTTAGCCACCCATTCTATTGAATCTCGAAAGAGAGTAGGCCAATAGTACCTAGCCCATAAGATTTTTAAGCCATCATGGAGGAAGAGAAATTTCCTCATGCATGCTAGATTGTGAAAGGATTCTAGCAACCTTATCTGTTGAGACTTATCAACACAACGCAGGAATACACCATCAATGCCCTTCTTGTATATACCATTATCCCATAGAACGTATCTTGTGGACCTTAATTTAACTATCCTCTTTTATTTTTGGCTCAAATGTGGGGACATTCACCATAAGTTAAAAATAAAGTGATGTCTGCATACCATTCATCGGTTGTGCTTACAAAAAGCACCATGGGCAATTCTGAAGAAGTATCTTTAGTTTCTTCGCATTCTGTCTCAGACTTGTTTTCGTGATCAATTGGCACAAGCCTCTTCCTCATACCAACTTGGTAGGTCTGATGTCCAAGTCATATTCTTGGACTTTGGCTATCCAGTTACCCATTGACTACCCAACTCTTGTTGAGTCAAAATGGACTTAACTGCAGTATCAGGAACAAGAACGAGAGTGTGAGAACTCAACACATAATACCTGAAATGCTTCACCGCTCTCTCACCACTGCATAAGCATGCTTTTCAATTTGTGACATCTTCAACTCATGTTCCTTTAGTGGGAAGCTCATGAAAGCAATGGGAGCTTTGATTCCTTCTTCATTCTCCTGCATAAGGATGGTTGATATTTATATGTGCGAAGCGTAACTATACATGATGAAATATTTCTTGAAGTCTGGGCATACCAGAATAGGAGCATGAGAAATTGCTCTTTTGACTTCTTCAAAAGCAAGCTTCCCTTAGTGCTCCATCAAAATGGAGTTTTACCTTTCATCATCCCAAGGATATCCTTGGTTTTATCAGAAAAATCAGGTACAAATCTTCTTAGGAAATTGACCTTTCGAAAAAGGAATGCACCCCAATTTTGCTTGTAGGTAGGGTAAGGCTTTGGATGGCCTTCACCCACTCTGGGTCGATCTTGGTTCCTTCTTTAGTCATGATATGACCCAACAACTTTCCTTTTGTTACTCCGAACATGGAATTTTAGGATTTAATGAAATCCCATGATGCCTGCACCTTAAGAGTACCTGCTCCAGGTGATCATAATGATCACTTCACTTCTTAGAGAAGACTGTCAAGTCATCCAAATATACAACTATGACTTTTCCCATCAAATCTCTGAAAGCTAAGTCCATAGCTCTTTGAAATGTGGCTCGGTGTTAATCAAACCAAAAGGCATCCTCTGTAAGAAAAGGTCCCCCATGGGGTGGTGAATGTTGTTTTATGTTGATCCTCAGTGGCTACCTCGACTTTGATTATACCCGAAAATCCATCAAGCATGGATAACATTTCTGATCCAGTGATAGTCTGTAATACTTGATCCATGATAGGAAATGGGTAATTGTCTTTCAATGAAGATTGATTAAGGTTGGAAGTCAACACAAATCCGGATCTCACCATTCTTCTTTTTGATGAGGACAATGTTAGCAACCCAGGTGGAATGATGGATTGGAAAGATAATCCTTACATCTAACATCTTTTGAATTTCTGCAAGGATAGTCCCTGAGATCTTTGGGTTGTAATTCCTTTGCTTCTACCTATAGGGTTTAACCTCAGACTTCAAAGGGATGCTATGTTGCACATCCTTGGGCTTGAAAGACTTCAGATCCACATATGACCATGCTAGGACGTCCATATATCTCTTCAGGAGTGAAGTGAATCTTTCTTTTCTCCTCGGAGAACAACATTTCTTGATGTTTACCATCATGGTTGGTCAGAAGATCCCAGATTAACTTGATCTACCTCTGATGAGGAAGCACCTTTAGCTTGCCTTTTATCTGAATGAAATGGTCATGCTTGTCAAACAGACCTTCTAGAGAAACTAATCCCTTGGAATCTTATTGCCTTTGAGCTGGATGAATTCACCATCAATCTCTTGATATGAATTCGAGATGGACTCATGGAAAGCTGATTTGATCCTTCAAAATAAAGCTCACTAAAATTATCAGCTTTTTCAAGAAAAGACAATAACTGTTGATCATCATTAAACACTTGCCAATGTGTTGAATTATCTAGAACACTTGGATGATACACAATCTCAATGGTATACTTGTCCTATTTGAACTTTGGGTGAGGAAGGAGAAGAGATGTAGACATGGCTAAAGAATCATCTTTATCATTGTGATCTCTCAAAACTTGCCTTAATGGAAAAAGCATCAAAGCATTCTATGTTGTCCCACACCTTGTTCCTGTAATGCCTTAGGTGATCATTTTTCACCTGATAGATCCCCTTACTTGATTCACAATCAACTCGGCATCTCCCTGCACTTTGAGATTTCAGATTCCTTTTTGCCTTGCCATTTCTAATCCTAATAACAAAGCTTTGTATTCAGCCGTGTTATTAGTATTGTCAAACTGTAAGCTTGAAGGCAAAGGGAAAAATCTCAAAATCTGGAGATATAAGAACCACACCAGCACCCAACCCAGTAGTTGAACAGCTCCCGTCGAACTCGAGGGTCCAAAAAACATTAGGATCTTCTTCCTTGACTTCTAGAAGGCACCTCAGATGTCATGAAATAATTACCCAAGCCTGCATCTTCGAAGAGAATTTGAGCCTTGGGATCATCTGATTTAGTGACCAAGTACTTCACCTGTGCTTTGGGGTGGAGGACACATGAGGAACTCCATTTATTGGAATTTTAGCTTTGGTCAGTCCATATTGATTTCTCCTCAACATCTTTGCAAAAACCTCTTCCTAAGAGAATACCATAAGCGGTGCTGGGATATCAGCAACTAGGATAGTCATTTTTACTCTCTTTTTGGGAATGCAACAAATGCAAACTATGCATCCTTGATTTGGCCAATCAAGGGGACTTGTTTAGTTTCCATGGAGTAACACCACCCATAAGATTTAGTCAAGGTAAGTCCAAGGGCATGGGCTAATTTTTTGCGGGCATTACGTTATCAGAGGCTCTGAGTCAATTATGCAATTGTTGAGTTTAAAACCGTTTATAAGTAAGGACAAATAAAATGGTTCAATCTTTCCCAAAGAAGTAGTAGAGGTCATATTATTCTGAGGTAAAGGCTGAGTGGGATTAGGAAAAATTCCTTTTGAAGATGAAGGGATAACAGCCTTGCTTCTAATGAATTTGGAAAGTTTCTCAAATTGCTCAGGATTTGACTGAAGGTACTCGGCTTCCGACATTTGGATTTTAGTTTTCTTTGCATGATCAATAATGTCAAAAGTGGTATATGAAGGAATGATGGTGGGCTCAGTTCTAGTTACCTTTGGTCTGAGCAGAGAGTCTGGCCTTGGGGGTAGGAGAAAGAGTTAGAAGATGAAGTTACCTTTTTAGTTGTCTCCTTTTAGTTTGTCGTTGAGATAGGAGAGCCTCTTTTAGCCATAACCACGGGAGCTTCTTTACTTTTCTCCTTAGAGCCTTCAACTAGATTTTTTGGGGTTTATGGGATTGAGATCGAGTGAATACTACAAATGATTGACCATCATGCTCACATTCATCTTCCTCGTATTCCAAGTACCCAATGTTGGAGTCACCAGCTGAATCATCAAAAGACTCATCAACATATCCTGAAGCTTCAAAAGCTTCATGAGAATCTTGATCTTTGGTTCTTCATCTTCCTCAACTATTTCTCTCTTTGTGTTGATAGAGGAGCTTGATGGCGAGCTTGTGTGGGAGCGAAATCAACCGATTCCTATCTCTTGTGGGGGTGCCATTGGTATTGTTGAAATTTTGTCTAGGAATATCCCGATAAGGAACGTTGGTCACTTGTTGAGACATTTGTTTCTTCAAAGTGATCAAGTCATTGGCCATCCTCTGAATCATAGGATCAGTAGTACTCTGAGAAGAACTCTGATTTTTAGGCTTAGATGACTCTCTTCTGATCTTTCCGGCTAGAATGAGATCATCTTCTATTTTAGTGGTTGTAGCTTGAGTAGTGGCCAAATCGGGGATAACAGACCTTCTTAATAAGAAGCTCACATCAGGGGGTTGAGCGTTGATGAAGAAACACTTTTGATTTTCAAGAGTGGGAATGGCTAGATCTAGAATCTTACGAATCAGCTTGTTGAATTTGGCTATGAAGTCCGCATGGGTTCATAAGACTCCTTCTTCATATGTGTAAGTTGTGCTAACAAGGCATGAGAATCTTTAGCTAGTTTGAACCTTGCTTCAAATATGGATCTCATGGTAGCCCAGTTGGTAATGCATGCATTCGGAAGATGGTAGAACCATTTTGCTGCTACACCATGCAATGTTTCAATGAAGAGTTGAATAGAGACATCTTCATGAGAAACCCCTAGGATGCCACATGCGACAAAGAATGAAGTGATGTGTTCATCAGGGTGTTGCTTCCCATCACCATTGAACTTAGGAATATTCTTACGTGACCCATGTGGTAGATCATGCAATGGTGGAGTTAGGGAAAGAGGACCAATAGCCGCACCCCAAGGCATAGGTTGTTACCATCCTTCTGAATGAAGTGCACATAGGAATGAGTATCAGAAAAAAATAGTGCATGGTAGGTTATAGAAGCTTCTTGTTCTTGAGGAACCCGAGTTCTTTGGATAGGTGAAGAACTTCTTGCTCGGCTAGATGCAACACTGTTGGGGGAAAGTCTGAAATTGTGTTGTTGCAGTAGATCAAAGAATGGATCAGTTTCACCCCTAGCTCGGCTTGACCAAGTGAAGATCTTTCTGGCCAGCTTGAACTGAAAAATGGATCTTCCGAAAATAAGGAAAATACGGAGTCACCAGACACCAATAGGATAAGCTTAGTCTTATCAATCCATATATCCCCAATGGAGTCACCAAAAACTGTTGGTTGGATATTTTTTAGGCCAAAATATGAGGTTCAACCACAGTGTATGGGATAAATCCCTCCTCAAAGACAGGTGAGGACTGCCTATTTATTACTAATCTAAAACACAACAGAATAATATATACAATATCCACACTATTCTAACCATTGGGGTTGGGATACAATCCCAAAATCCATATCAACATGAAATGGAGATGTTATAGACTTTAGAAATGGAATGGATTAGAAAGGAAACTTATTATAGATGAAATAGAGTGGGAAGGGAATGAGAGGAACGTATTTTCTTTCAAGAAAACACAGATCAAGAAATACTTATACGAGTTTTAGATAATGAGTGTAATATTTGAAATGATTAAAATAATCAAGAACACTAAACAAAGAATAGCTTAAGATCTTGGACGTAAGAACAATCTCTCAAGATAGATGAATCCCACAACACAAAGTTTACAAAATAACACATGTTTCTATTCCTCAATGATTAAAAAGAAAATACAAATTTTTTTCTTCTTCTTCACAATAGCTCTTAATATTCTAAAAAATCTCCCTTTTTGAATGCACAAGCATCCCTTATTTATAATAGAGAGAGTAGAGAGAAAATAGGATAAATCCTAGAAAATAGTCATTTAATGAGAGTCCTATTTTTCTTGACTCTCACGTAGGAGAACAAGTCAAAATTTGCTTCCTATGTGATGAAACGAAAATGAAAAAGACATGACAATTTCTTGATAGAAATGACATGAAACATTATGTTTATTCTTGCTTCATCGTCCTTGTCTTCTTCAGTGAAAGCCTGCTTGTCTCAAAATTCTTGGAACTTCAGATTATGCCTACATCTCATCTTCATCTAGTGCACTAGAATAATCACTTAGGACCTCACAAGTTTCCTGAGTGTCACTTGCATTACCAGGAAGTTTCTTCAACCTCTTGTTGAGTTTCCTTAGTGATTCCAAAACATTCTCGATCCTTATGAATTTATCAATGGTTGTTAGATTGAAGATCAAAGACAAAAGTTGGTTCATTTTGAATTGATTCTGAATTTGTTTATAGAGATCGTCAGTAGGTAGAATATTTGAGCTTTCACCCAACACCTTGGCGAAGATCCTGGACAGCTCCTCTTCTATGTCATTGGTGGCATCAACCAACTGATCTCTAGATTCCCTCAACTTGCTGCAAGCTTCACTGAGAATATTTATCCTGAATCTGATGGCTTTGGCTAGTTGGAAATGCTTATCCCCATGTGGAATGATTCCTTCTTCCATTAAGATCCAGGATGGAACTGTTTAGTGCATTGAGAGCTTCTAAAGTTAATTCAAGGTTCCCGACTTCTGTGAAAATTCATCATCCATTTTGTCGCCATCCTTCTTTATTTCCTCCAAGGATTTATAAACCTCCACTATGTCATCAATGACCTCTCTTCCTTGTAGGAGTAGCCTCTTTATCCATTCTTCAACCGTTCTCCCCTTCTTGTTGATCTTTTCAATCATAGGTACCGATGAGAAATCAAACCTGATAGGAGTAGGGGTAGAAGATGATGGTGTTGACTGAGAGGGCTTTGAGAGCTTGAGCAATACTTTTGTTAACTATTCAACTTTCTCCTTTAGCTCATCTCTGCTCACCTTTGTTTCCTCAGCTTCTGGCATAGCACGTTCATGGCATCTCCTGTGCATCTTGTTGTGCTCCTTCTATTGTTACCTTTTCCTAGATCAACCCTTGTAATCTGATAATCAGTAACCACTATATCCTCCTTGGTTTTTTAGCCATGGGAGTGGAAATCTCTACAAACTTATGCCCTGAGGCATCCACTGAAACCCTTGAAACCGTTTTAGGTTTCTTGGCATATTTAGAGAGAGGCCTTGAGTGAACTAAAGTCGAAGGCTGGTAGGGGAACTACCACCTTCCTCTTCCTCGGAGTCTGATCAACCAACCATTGAGGTATAGTGGAAGAAGTTTCCCCAATTGGAGGTGTTATGGTTGTATCGTAGGTGGGGGAAGATTTACTTGTGGAGTAGTGATGACTGCAAGTGTGGTGATGTGGGGATAGATTCAGGGAATGAAGGTGTGGAAGGAGGAGGCATATCTATGGCCATCGTAGGTCCAAAGAGAGAGAGGTGAGAGGTCAGAGAAAATGTTGGCCATGGTGATGAGAGTGGCGTAGAAATATGAGATGAGGAAGGTTGGGAGAGAAGAGGTAAAGACTCTAAAGCCAAAGCTTGAGAAGCAAGAGAAAGACTTACTTCGATGAGCAATCAACAAAAGGAGAAACAAGAGGTTGACCAACCTCGATTTTTGAAAGAATTTCTCCTTGTTCTAGTGGAGGAGGTGAATCCAATATCTCAACTATTTGTGTAGGAGTAGCAGATGATTCGGCCCCTTGCTTTTCTCCTTTTTTGACAAACTTAAACTTTATTTGCCTCTTGGTAGGGATTTTATCCTTTTCCTTCTCTCCCTTGGAGGGTCCCACTTCTAAAGTAGCTATTTTTGAAAAGCTCTTTTCCTTATAACTCATTCCCAAGAAATGAGCCATGCCTTAGTATGGACAAGAGTTTGAGCAACTCTTTCAGTGATAGAAGCCTTTTCAGCAACAGACCAATCAATGGTTGGGAATCCAAGTTGGTCTCCATCTAACTGTTCATACCTAGTGTCCAGAACACTTTCATTATCCATGGTGCCTTCGGGGATGTCAGCTAGATCTAACATCTGAATTTCTTCAAGTGTTAGTCTATTGTTGTCTTTTCTTCGGATGGAAACTTCATCATGAAGATCAACCCAGATATCTTCCACAGTGGGCACATGCAGGTACAAGGTTCCATATGACTTGAGGACTCCTCGGATGTCGAATCCCTCCCTCATCTTCATATGTTTCTTCAATTTTCTAAAGCTCATGCACCACGTTCTTGGCCTTAACCATGGTAGAACATGTATACCTTCCAATGGAAATGGGGAAGGAGATGGCGGCTTTGTGCCTGCTTTGTTGGAATTTGTGAAAATCCAACAATTGTCTGACCAACTCCATAAGGATCAATTTGTCACCTAGGAACCTGGGAAAATGGAAAGGATTACCATGGAACCTTACCACCGAAGATAAGTAAACTTCTTGAATTGTAAGAAAATGTAACCCCATTTTGACACTTGGCCCATGCTTCATCAGAAACCCTTCTCTTCCTCAGATCAAGGATCAATCTGCAAATGTTTTCATAGAAGAAGGCATCATTCACTCTTCTAAATTGGTCTTCAGACCCTTTTATTGTCAGCTGAGGAAAAACCGATATATGTGTTCCGTTTTGCTCGGTTTCCCTTTGCATCTAGCCTGGATAGTTTCTCATGCTTGTTGTTGCATAGGTGATGTATGACATCATATAGAACTTACCGGTAGACAAGACCATTTTCATTTGGGAGTCTATCTCATTACTTATTAGGCTACCCCAATCAATCCCTTGGTCATTCTTCTTTATGATGACCATGAACTGGTACATCCACCCTTGGAATTATTTTGAATCTGGGAGCCCAAATAACTGGCTCAACAAGGTGATGATATCATTGACTTCAAGGATAAAATCACTTCTAGGGACCGACTTAGGAAACCTAGAAACAATTGGCTTAGCCTTGATCAAGAACTTCTTGTTTACGTGCTTGATGCAATCTTCTTGATCTTTGTCCCAGGCCTTTTGTGCTGATTTAAGGTCTAAATCAACATATTTGTAAAGTTGGGAAACTTTAGGAGTTGATCAAAGTAATCTCCATCCAATTTCACTATAGACTCCCCTGCTTGATTTCTCTTGAGTGGGAGGCTGAGTCATAGTGGGAAGTGCAAGCCAGGATGAATTAGGGCATTGAGCTGATATTGGAAATCTGCTGCAAGAGGGAGACCACTGCCGGCTATTGACTTCATCCATGAATTTTGAGAAGAATCCTCAATTCTTTTCTAGAAGTCTTCCATATCTATATTGTTGAGCTCTGTGTCCCGGATGTCATAATTGTAGCTTACATAAGAAGAAGACTCCATCTTCTGATACTTATACTTCATCTTTCTAACTTATCTGACTTATCCTTAGATTGGCTAGGGTCGACATGAGGAGTCTTGAAAATGCCTTGATGACTTCTAGAAGAGAAATCGGGTGTGAAAGCTTGTTGGACAAGTGCACAAACCCACCACACTATTCAGATTTTGAAACTTGCAAAACACCTTTGAAACCCAATAGACTAGATTGTATGTTGGAAATTAGGCCATGTCAAACACCAATGGAAACCAAAACACTGGTGGAGATTTTGGAGGATGTCGAGCACCTTGAGAAACCTGAAACATTGGCGGGGTGTATGTCGAAGTTAGGGCATGTTGCGCATCGATGAAAACCTGACACACTGTGGAAGTAAGAGGATGTTGAGCAGGTGGAAGATCCCGATATGTGGCAGAACTTGATAGGTGTCGAGCACCCTACAAAACCCGACACAAGGTGGAAGAAATGAGATGTACAACACCACCTAAAACCTGAAATCAATATATCGGGTTTCTGACATGTCAGAATATGAGAATTTCCCACCTTTTTCACTTATTGATTTTTAGATTCTTTTGAAATCTACAACTTATGTAAAAATAAGTAAATAACCAAGGAGTGAATTTCAAACAAGAACCCTCTTGGAAAAAAAGACAAGAACCAAGGAAAAAGACCCAAAACCCTAAACCATAAATGGAAGAGGAAAAAATGAAAAGGAAAACCCAAAACAAAACACCTCATAAATAACCCAAAAAGCTTCAAAATAGAAAGAAGAGAAGAATACCTTCAACAAGTTTGAAAAATGATCAAAGACGGATGGTGAAATCGATTGGGAAGCTCAATCGGGTTTGGAGGTGGAAGAAGCATACACAAGAAATCCAACGCAAGCAAAAAAAATGTACCAGGTAACAAATGACGTGGAAAACCAACTATTTATAATACCCTAACATTAATTACACCTCACTTGACGTGTGTGCCAACTACTAGACAACTGGACATTAATGACATGTCATCATGCTTGGAGCTCCGAAAACCGATCTGAAAAAGGTTTGGTTTAATTGGGTTTGGGTTTTGGAAAACATGAAGCATGATGCATGAGATGTTTAGATGCTTCTAAGTCCCAAAATCCCGACACAAAGGCTTCATTTGGGTTTTGGGTTTCGGGAATCACATGACATGAAACATGCATTGGATAAAGCATGTTTCGATGCTTGGGAGTTTTAGAAACCCGACATTTTTAGCTTACTAAGATAACAATCGGGTTTTGGGATAATTTTTTAAGGGAACATCAGACATGTAACATGCAAGAAACATGCTTTCATGCAATGAAAAAACTGAAAACTTAAAATCTCCTTGACTTGAAAGGGAATTTTAAAGGATTTGCCTAAAATTTTCATATGGTTATCTCATTTTTAGCTCTCGAACATGGAATCACTAAAATGAGATATCATTTCAAAATTTGATGAAATTTAACATGTAGCACTAAAAGACACCCCTCTTAACATTTCATATGTTGGTTATCCATAGGTTTTCGTATGCATCTCAGACCCATCTCATTTACCTCTGCGCTATACTAGAAATTCTCAAAGCCACTTTTTGTGCACTATTGAATTTTGATTCTCGGAGCTAAAATGGGCCTTTTTTTTTCTCACACATGATGTAGACACTTTTCCTAGTTTTTCTCATGATCACATCACCACGCCATGACTGTATCAACTTCTCACACCTCATCGGGCACCAAAAATGGGCCTAAAAGGGTCGGGATTACAATTGTGACTCCTACAAACTAAATTGAAACTCGAGTGTAAAACCTCTTTCTCATGATGAAATCATCATCTATAACCTGTAGAACACCTATACCAAGTTTACCAACAATTTTCATGCCTTTATTGAACTCCTACCTCATTGACCATGACTGCAGCATTCTGAAAGCAACTTGAAACCTTCATGAAAGCTCATTATTGACTCCTTTGCCATCAATGCCACTTGACATCAATGACAACACCAATTTCCATGGTTCAAAAATATCCCCCTTTGTCATCGATGGCAATCACTCAAAAATTTGATGGAAAAATCACAAACCAACAACTTCCAATCACCATTCCTAGTTTCTGATAACTTCTCTCCCCTTTCACATCTATGACAAAGGGTTCTTGGCCACTTGACATGAAAAAATGAAAACTAAAAATAATGATGCATGAGAAAATAAGCTTACCTTTCCACAAGCTCTCCTTGGGACTGTGTTTTCTCTTTTTTGAGCTCCTATACTAGCCTTGACCTCTACTAGACTAGACCAAACTCCCCTTAAACAATTGACTTGCACCACTACCTTGCCTTACATAGATTCTTGAAATCTTCTAAAAACATGACCATCACTTGATGCATCCTTTCAATGTCAACAAATTTTCCACACCTATTAATGATTTTTCATACCCAAGTATCTCTCATGTATTTTCATATTTTTTATTCCAAGGCAATGTTCATTTGCCAATATGAACACTCAAACTCAAACAAGTAACCTTCCTCCACTAATGGTTTTATCTTTCAAACATCTTGAGCACTTCAATATTTAATGTATCATTAGTGTTTCTCAATCAAACAAGAGTGGTCATTCTCAATCAACAAGGCATACCTTTACTTCATTCAAAATAATGTACTCCTTTTAGATCATGTTGAGAAGGTGAGATCAACTTAACATGCCAAGAGTGGATTTTTAGACCATACTCTATCCTTTTCTTTGTTCAAACATACATCTAGTTCTTACTCATGAGGTCACAAATGGACAAAACAACTCCCTTTTATGCCTCATTCCATCTTCTCTACTCAGCTCAAGACCTTTATATCCATCCCATGTTTGTATACTTATGCTCCTTGAGATTCAAACCAAACAAGAATGGAACAAACTCATCAACCAACTGTAGATGCTTAAAAATTAACTTTGAGCATATTGTGTACATACTCTCTCAAATTTGAACAATTTTTCAAGATCAAATCATTTTGTAACACAATAGATACTCTTTTGAAAATATCCACACATTTTAGATCATCAACAACTTGAAAATACGCTTTTGAGATCTTGTGAAGACATTTTATACATTCCAAATTAGGCCTCTAGAAAATTCACTATCAAATCAAAATTCTGCCAGAAATTTTAAAGAGATTAGGAATATTTATGGTCTAAAACCACTTGATTCTATAAGAAATTATTTTCTAGAAGATTTGTACATAATTTTAGATTTCAAATCCACCATTTTCACTTTCAATTTCACCATTCCCTTCATCTTTGCTACAAGAGAGAGCACCTTGAACCCACTTTTAATTTTTGAGAATCCTATATTTTGGTAACAAAACTATATCATCATCCTCCTAAGGCCCCGAGAAAAAAATTCCTTGAAGGAAACCCATAAGAACAACCTTCATGTATGAAAACACCTTAATTTTGGCTTTATCTTTGTCAAGAAGATTTTCATAGTTATTTTTGCATGGTGATTTACTTAAGTCATCATCATTGATGGAAACTCTCATTTTAAAATCTTCTAAATGATTCTCGATACAAGTGTTAAAGATTTTACAAATATCACAAAGACACACAAACCATTATACCTATCTAGATAGGTCATGGTGACTACAAAAGACTTCCGAGGAAGAATATATCCTTTCAAAACTCTTAATCATCTCCAACACATCTCTAAAGTATTTTCATAGATTCAACCACCTCACACTAAATTTTACACACTTGAATCATACACTCTAAGCTCGTGATTGACTCATGACACACCAAACTAAACAACTTCTCAAAACTCAACTTTTTGCAAAGTAATAATCTTGGGAGATATGACTCATTTACATTTTCAAACTTGTCAACATAAGAGACTATAACATAAGTCTTGAACACCTATTGATTGTGTTTTATTTTTAATACCACTCAAGAGAAACTCAATAATTTCAACATATAAAAAAATTACCAACATGGAGCAAGACGTATAATTTTGAAACTCGACATACCTTGTGTTGGTGAGAAAATTTATCGGGTGGACAAATTAGGTGTCTCCACCAACATTCACGGGGCTACGCCCCTCTACATTGAATGGTACATCTCCCATTATTGAAATTAAACTAATCCTAATCCTATCTAAATGTTTTGGGTGGCCAAATTGAACGGGGATCACACAGATCGAATCCACCGAACTGTGAAAATAACTTGTATGGGGGTACAAGGGAGGAAATTACAGCGATAAAGGTAAAGAGGGGGAAATTATGCAAGGAAGATTATTGTTATGAGTAGATTACAAATCTCACACCTAGTAACTGAAGTAGTTCAACCTTCAATATAGAGGAAAGCACAATGAAGCTAGTGGGACCAATGAATTAAAACACCAAGTTTTTAAATTCATCTATTAAGGACACCAAGTTCCTCTCCAATTCCATACAGGATCAACTATGCTTGCAAAGTGCATGAAAGAGAGAAATAGAGGAAAAACAAGAAAGGGAAATAAAATAAGTGTATCTTTTATTCCATGTGTAGTGATGAATACAAAGCTTCAACCAAGCTATCACAATGCTACATAGTAAGAGTTCTTCCAAAATATAGAATCCCTTAGAATGGAGAGGCCATCCCAATTTATAGCAATCTGAATTTTCCTTTCACCTCCCTCACATGACTCTTTGTTTCCATATTCCACTCGTGACCTTTTGTTTTCCATGAATTAAGTATTTCTCTTATAATTTTGAGAAAATAATTTTTACAAATTTAAAATAGGTCACTTAAGTGAATAGGATGAAATACAATGATGACACATAATGAAGAATTAGAATGGAGAGAGAAAGAAGAGAGGGAAAGAGAGGAAGAGGGAAGGGATGAAGGGAAAACACCCTCGTGACAAAATGATTTGAATGCCTTGATGCAATCATGAACTTTGAGTGAAGATTTCTGCCACTAGTGATCTTCTACATTGATGAAGATTACTCCCTTGAATAAATTTGAATCATTTTCCCAATCTAGTGATGACCACAAACTCCTGGACCATAGAATGAGTGTTCAGAAACATTGTTATGAGGTTTACCGTTGCAAGCTCGAGATGAACACATACAATGCCCACAATGACCCTCCTTGGTTGATGAACTCCTTGACTTATTGAAATCATTATGATCAACTCTCTTTGAATCACTTGACTCCTTAAGTGATGAAGATGAATTCACATGATGTGCCTTGTGATGCCCTGCTTTGTAATATGAGATGATCATTCCAAACCACAAAAATGACCATCTCTTCATGATTGATTACACCTGAGAAACTAGACCAACCTGTGCACTTGAAATTCATGTTTCCTTGACACTTACTATATTTGGAAGGGATAACTTACTATCTTTAGTAAGTGTCATATTTTTCCTTTCTGGACCCCAAATGGTGATATCAACCTGAATGATTATCCCTCAATGTCTCGTTGTGCCAAACTTGTCTTTTGAGAACAACTTGCTATTTTTAGTAAGTACACATGGGGTAACTTACTATTTTTAGTAAGTGTCATAGTCATATTTTCCCAACCTCAACTAGCTATGGTATATTGAATTATTTCTTCTTACTATGTTCCTCTCACCTTTTGGACCAATTGGCTATTTATAGAAGGCTTGTGGAACCACTTACTATTTTTAGTAAGTGTCAATTACGAGCCAAGATGACCTTTTTGATGACTTTTCCTATGATACTCCCTTTGTGTTCACCACCTTCTTCATAGCCTCTTCAAATGGTGGCTTACCCAAGTAACATACCCATATGTAGGAAGGCATGCTATTTTTAGTAAGTGCACCACATATGTCAAATTGTAACAAAATAGTTCTTGAAACTCTGGGTCTTATTATGGGGTTCCATGCTCCGCATTTTGAGTAATTCCTTTGTCTAAACAAGTGGAAAAATGATATTTTCATTAGCGGGGTAGAATACTAACAAAAACACAGCCCTCCATATCCCTAAAAAATAGGGACTTCATGGCACGAAAACTAGTTTACGTGAAACTAGATTTTAGAGTTCATTCCCTCCAATTTTCACACAATTTCACTCTTTGGAATGATGAGAAGTGAAGAGGTATCCCGCTTCCTTTTCCATAATTGTTCTTCATGTGATAGGGAAAAACTTTGATGAAAATTCATTCCTCCATATCCCTAAAAATAGGGACTTCATGGCGCAAAAACTAGTTCATGTGAAACTCAATTTTTCAACAATCATTCCCTCCAATTTTTGCCCGATTTTTCCCAATGTAACCATAACAAGTGAAGAGGTAGCTTGCTTCCTTTTTCACGGTTTTTCTTCATGTGACAGGGAAAAACTTTGACGAAAACTCATTCCTCCATATCCTTAAAAAATAGGTACTTCATGGCGTAAAACTAGTTCACACGAAACTAGATTTTTCAAAGATCATTCCCTCAAAATTTCACGCGATTTCACCCATTTGAAACCTGAGAAGTGAAGAGGTAGCTCACTGATTTTTTTACTACTGTTTCATAGCAGCCATTAATGGAGATTGAAATTTGCGTTCAATCCGATTGCTGGTTTGACAGGAAATTAAATTTTTTTCTTCGTGGAGCCGGAAGTGAAATTTCATCGCTATGAGAGTTCCTTGCTGCGAATGGCAGGTTTTAAGGTGAATTTTTAATTGCCTTTGAGAGTGGAGAACTTAGCAATAAATGGTTCTTCATTTTGTGCACTGGCTTGCAAGATATGTTTGAATCTTTGTCTCACGACAATGGAGGTTTCTAAAGAATTCCTTCACTCTTCTCTTTCGTTCTTCATTCCTCTGGCTCTTTCAATCAATCTCTTCTTTGAAACCTATGCATATTCATGGAGTGGAAGGTTTTTTTCCATGGTGGAGCTGGTTTGGAGCAAATTTGGTGTACTGAGGTGTTCTCTCAGAACTTTTCTTCTAGCAGTGAGAAGTAGTAAGAAGCGGCAAATAGTTAGAAAAACTTTTAAATTTTTGAGTTTAAGTTGGGTGCATTTTCATTTCTCTGACATACCTCACCTCAAAGAGACGTGAGGGACATAAATTTTCACAATGCACCTCAGCTTGACATGTGGCGAAGATCCAACAATAGGGGATTAAAGCCAAAAAAATAGCTTTAAAGCACTGAGGGGCTGGAAGTTGGTCACATGGGTGACCAGAAGTCTCCTTAGGGGCTGGGAGAATTTTTCCAACCTTGATGTCCCTAACCTCAAAGGGACATGAGGGACATAAATTTCCATGGCACATTAGATGATGACATGTGGCAGTGATCCAATGGTGAAGGATTTGAGCTCCCGCAAGCATCTGGGGGCTGAACTGGTGATCTTGGAGGTTGCATGAGGGTCCAGAGGGCTTATGGGGGCTAGGAGAATTTTCATGACCTTGATGTACCTAATCTTGAGTGATGTGAGGGACAAAAATTCTGCCAAGATCCTGGAGCTGACACGCGTGTTCTTCAAAATTTGACTAACTCCCGAACTTGCTCCAAGAGGAGAACTTGAAAGCAGTTGATAACGTGAGCTCTCGATGGAATTTTTTTATGGAATTTTATATGATATTTACTGGAAATCACCTTCTAAATCCAATGTTGGGGGTTTCTTTTCTTAATTCATCAATTTGATCCCTAAAATTTTCTATTTTTGATTTGGTACTCCATTTGTGTATGAGAAAAACTACTTACAGACCCATTGTGCCAAAGTATTGTGAAAAAAATAATTTCACCATCTTGGAGGGCCAGGAATTTCCTTTTTGAATATGTTTATTTTTTCTCCTAAATCCATCTAAAGCTCTCGAGAATCACCTTTAGAAGCTCAGTAGTTGTTTTGGCATGTGCACTACCTAGGCCTGTGAACCCTAATTTTAGTGAAACTATCCCAACTTCTTTGGATCCTTCCTGAATATTCCTAAATCAATTCCATGATTTTCCTAGGCCTTTGATTCACCTATATATGGATTTGTCTCTTATTCTCTTCTCTAAGGGGTTTTCTCCAATCCTAGGAAGGTCGGTGATAGCCCTTCCCACAACTACCTAAAATTTGCATTTTCTAATAAATCCTAAAATCACTTAGGGGCTTGACTTGACTTCCCTAAATCACCTAGGGACTAAGTTAACATCATTTGAGAATTCAATTAACTCGATCGGGTAGATTTAGAGTGCCTCGTAATGGTAAAACATGAAAAAATTGGCACAGGGGTATCGTTGTCATGCTTAGAAATTGTCGCTTTCCATGTTGCACGTTTCCATGACAACACTTTGAAAAATTGATAGATATAGAAATTAACCTCAACTTTTGCTTCCTTCAGCTAGTGTACACCTTCTAGAAGCCTAGAGAAGGCATACCATCTTGCTAAGTCACTTTAGAATAAGAGAAAGTCATCAAGGCAACATGATGACTCGGCTCTTTCCTTCTTTTTCCTTGGTTTCTTGTTCATCTTTTGAACTACCACTTGGTGTGACCATTAGATCACTTAATCTCTCATCTTATTCTTGGGTGCCAGATAGGCATACATGTTGCAATTCATACACCTATTCTAATACTACTTGGGGAAGACATTCTTCATACTTTGTACTAGAGTTGTGTTCCTTCTTCTTGCCTTTGTCATCATTTCCTCGTTATCTTTCTTGTGTTTGTTTCCCTAATGACTGACTTAGATTTTTTTTTTTCTTTAGCATCTACCCTTGCTATCTTCTTGTCATCCTTTGATGTCTCAACTTCTGATTTTTCTTCCTTGACCTTGTATACCCATTTTCTTTCTTCTTTCCAACATCTCTCTCAACCATAGATGACTTGGTCTTACTCTTTGAGTTTGTATTTCTCTGTATAGCCTTTTGTATTGCTATGGAATGCATTCATCTTATAGATAAATCTAGGTGGTTGATAACAATGTTTGGAAAAATCCCTTGTTTATGGTAGTTAAAGTAAACAACCTGATTCTTGTCTCAAAACTAATTTACTGGATCTTCTAAACAATTATTGATTGTGTGACCTTTTCCTTTACAATTAAAACACACTATGTTCTTCTCATAATCAGACCTGCAATCTCTCCAAGGATAGCCTTCATATGCCTTTCTCCTACAATCTCTAGCTCTATGTCCAAACATATTGCATGAAAACAAACTCCATGAAACTTATATGATAATCTCCTTCAACTAGTTGCTCGAAGATCCTCTTGTGCTCTTTTTTATCCTTCTTGGGTTGAGAACATCCTTAAAAATAATTATGACTCAATGCTACTCTCTTATCCTTTTGATTTGTTTTTTCCAACTCTTCTTTTAGGGTATTTACTTCAACATTTAATTTTTCACATTATTCACTCTTGGCTTGAATAGCTACACGACATAACTCATGATTGAACTTGTGCTTTATTTCAATCGACTTGCTTTATTTCGAGTTCCAAACTAATCTTGTCACTTGGATATGTTTTCTTGATCATAAACGCATTGAATTTACTTGAGGTCTACCCTAACTCAACCTTTAAATTCTTTATTTCTTCTTCAATTTTGATACATGCATCACCTTTTTCTCTCAAGGCCTTTGATACATTTTCAACATATGAAGACATCTCATTTAGTTCATGCCCATGGTTAGCCTCCTTGAGTTTAATTTATGTCTTTAACTCATTTATAAGAGATTGAGAAATTTCATACCTATTTTTCAACACTGACTCTGTTGATGTACCCATGCTTGTGTCTTCAGGATCACCTCCAAGTGTTAGGCTTGATTTAGGAGGACCACACTTTGATACCAATTTTTAGAAACTAGGACACTGAGAGGGGGTGAATCAGTGTCTATTCATATTTTTACCTCATAAATTGATTCATTCAACATTCATCATCAATTCTAAATTAGAAATCACAAGAAACAAAAGAAATCACACACTAAGATAGATTTAATGTGGGAAACCCAAGCTAGGAAAAAACCCACTGAAACTATGAACTATGCTTAGGACTAACTTGTCCTATTTTTGTTACATTAGTTTCATGATTGAGCTTCAACTCAATTTGGAGCTACAACTCCTAGGTTTTACCAAGATGCTACTTAGTCTGGAGGCTTCAACCCCTTATAATTCAACCAACTTCTACTGATCTTTAGTGAGCTTCAACTCACAGGAAGCTTCAACTCCCCAACTGCTAAGTTGCCACTTAGACTTGTACAAATAATTTGGTCACTCTTCATTTAATGTCTTCAATAGCTAATAATAACTCTGGATTAGCACATTTTGCTTCTTCTTTTCTACTTAACAATTCTACTCCCTGGTTTTCCTTTCATTATCGATCACCAAATCAAAATTTTAGTTTGTTAAACAAGTTCACTAGCATCTTCATGTGAAGTCTTTACTCATCATCTAATCATAATTTCCCTCTATCAAACAAGGTCACTATCTCTACTCAATCAAGATTATACTATCATATTCACCTGTACCATTCATATCATCTCATTGTATCCACCTCTCTCTTCACTTTCCTTATCTTATCTTTTTAACGACGCTTTGTAATTTGTTCATTAAGTCACATTTTCCTGATCTTGTCTCAGTATTTGAAATAACACACCATCTTATGTATCACTTCTTGGCTTTGCCACTTTATCACAATCTTATCTCTATTTTTGTGTGAACAAGCATACTACATCCTATTAAACATTCACTCATTTTTCCTTTTCTTAGCTACTAATTCATTCAATTGTTTGATTATTATTCATCTTTATTCTTGTAATCCTTTCTTGTATAGGCACATATACTAGTTCCTCTTACTTTCTACTACAACTACAACTCTAGCACTTACCTTATCTCTTTCATACTTAGAAGCTATGCCTTATTAATTCAAGACTCACACACATTTTCTATTATGTACTCCTCATATCAATTCCATTTCAACATTTTCACAGCTATTACTCTTATTTTCATCAATCACCTTCATCACTATTTTTCAATCTTATTCATGTTCATTCATCAATCAAATCAGACCTTCTCATTATTGTCCTTTATATCTATTTTTTAATGTCTCACAATTTTATAGTATGTACTATCATACCTTCTCATTAATGATCTTAGAAAGACTAACACACTTGAGTTCTAGATCTACTTTTCTTCAATTCTCTATATATTCTTCATTCCATTGAATGACCTTTTAAATCATTTTCTCTTCCCCACTTTCAATGCATATTCTACCTCAACTAGGCAATGCACCTACATAGCTTACTAAAAACTATTTCACATCACTACAATCCATCTACTTAATAAAATCACAATATTTCTCAAGGTTTTTAGAATTACCTTTTTCCTTTCATCTTTCATCACAATGTTTTTGTCACAATACACACTTCTTGTTCACTCTTGTGCTCAAATTTTCTTCATTTAAAACTGTCTTTTCACCTTCATTTTCTAGTTCAAGTGTACTCTTTATACTTCAACATTATTCTTGAACAATAATGAACCATTCATTCACATTCCTATTTCGAAAGTGGAGGAGGACAACATAATTTCTAATCGATTAAAGACATTTGGACTTCTCCAATGAGTCATTATCTCTAACCTAGACTAACTTATGACTTTTCAATAAGTAATTTTATTTGTATTTGGGGCTATAAAAGAGTAAAAATGTTACTAACATCCACTTCATCCTTCAACTAATTGTCAAAATCCTCATTTTCAATTGTTTAAAACTCATGTTGAAGGAATTTTCATTTTGATACTCAACTAAGGTTGTTCAAGAAAAGAATTACTCAACCGCTCCACACTACCATGAAATTTCATGTCTTCAAACAAGATTTAGATTGGTACAACCATTCATTAATTGAAATATACCTTGTGCATTCTTTTGGAGGACTTTCAGATACTTCTAGAATGATTTCATAAAGAAATTTGCATTGAAACTTACAAAAATAACTCGCATACACGTAGTTTTCAAGATGTCCTTTCGAAATTGTTAAATAATTATTGATCTTCTCTTGATGAAAATAAAAAATCTTTTGCATCTTGTTTGTGGCATGATAACAGACCTTTCTACTCATTTTAGAATTTTTGTTGGGTGAAAACGGGATTCAAATATTTTCTTTGTCTTACCCTAGAATCGTGGTTTTCGACGAGACATGACCATTTGAGGGCACTTAAAATTGATTTCTTTCTCAAATTTCAATGAAAATTTGTAATTTCAAGATGTTTTTCTTGTGTGGTAGTGATCTCCATCTCTTTCAAGTGATCAAGAATTTTTAAACAACTCCATTTACTCTCGAGCTCAAGATTTACTTGATGGACTATGAGGATATCTCATACTGAGCACAATTATGAGCTCTCGGTATAATATTGAGACTTGATTTTTCCGAGGGTTCAATAATATGCTCTTGATATCCTTAGAATAACTTATTCCACATTTGAATATCCACAATTCATTCTTAGCATGAAAAGTGCATCTAGCTCATAGGGTTATAGTCAACATTGTGATTATCAACAAATGCACACACACAACCTCTTTCTTCTTTTTCTTGGAATGCATAAATTAGTTATGACACTTGTTATCTAGACTTCAAGTATAATATCATGATCTTATTTAAGTACTTGAGGATACATTTCAACAATAAGCCCTTCAGGCATACCCTTGAGCATGGTATTCTTGCAAGTATCATAGGAGAGAGTATAGGAAAGAAGTTTTTCTTTGATACTTACTCCAAAACCTACTAGTGATTTACTGAACTCAATACGACCTTTTGAAAAACTTGGAGCCACTTTTCAATTACAAACACCAACTATGAGCATTGAGACTTGATTATGCCTTCCAGTTATGATAATTTCCTCGCAAGACAAAGATGAATTGGCTTGAGAAATGTGCTTGAAGTTCATGCTAGCAACCACAATTTTCTGGAGAAGACCTCATTAAGCTCTAAACATATGCACTTCTTCATAAAATTGATAGGAAAACTAAATATGACTCAATTCAACTCAAGTACTTCAAGAAACAAACCTGGGAGGAGAAATAACCTGTCAAAAAAATTCTCATATATTCTTTAATACTTATCCATTTCACCTAAAAAAATTTGCAATATCTCAATCTTGGAATCCTCTACTAAAATTCCTTCTATGATTTATCTGAAGAAGGATTGAAAAAAAAAAATTAACGCTAAGAATCCAAAGTTCTCAATTTTCATTCTATAAGGGGCAATTTTAGAAAAACTTTAATAACTCAAAATCCCCATTTAAAAATTTGATGAAATTTAAGATGGAGCACTAAAAGACACCCCTCTACACATTCCATGTTTTGGTTATCCATAGGTTTTCTGTGCAACTCAGACCCATCTCCTTTACATTTTCCTATAATGCAAGTTCTCAAAGCCACTTTATGTGTACTTTTGAATTTTGACTCCAGGAGCTAAACTGAGCCTTTTTTTTGCTCACACATGTTGTAGACACTATTCCTATGTTGTTCCCATGCTCACATGACCATGCCATGACCTGTACCAACTTCTCACACCTCATCAAGCACCAGAAACAAGCCTAAAAGGGCTAGTTACAATTGTGACTCCTACCAACTAAGACCTGGAACTCACTGTAAAACCTCTTTCTCATGCTGACATCATAATATATGACCTGTAGTAAACTTGTACCAAGTTTACCAACCATGTTCATGCCTTCATTGAACTCGCTACCACACCGATCATGCCCTGCAAAATTCTGAAAGCAACCTAAAACCTTCCTAAAATATCATTATTGACTCATTTTCCATCAATGCCACATTACATCAATGACAACACCAATGACCGTGGTTCAAAGAAAATAAATAGAGGCAAGTGGAAAAGCAAGAGAAAGAGCTCAATTAAGAGATGAGTGAAAGAAAGAACTATGATAAGGTCTTAAACTCAGTCAAAGATCATGTGTATGTGATACCTAAATGGCTTCAAAAACCAACAATGGCTTCAAAACCAACAATGGAAAGAGAAGAGATCAAGCCAAAACAAGTGAATGAAAAACAAGTGCACAAGGACAAGGTAAGCAAGAGAATTCAGGATTTTTGAGACAACAAACAATACACAAGGAACCAAGAATGGTATGGCAAAGAAAGGGTACAAGTATGGTACAAAAAGGAGAGAATGGAATGAGGAAAGAGGATGAATAACTCATAGAATATAATTAGGTAAAATAAGCTAAAGAATTAATGCATGAAAAGAATGAAGGCAAGGTAAGAAAAATTGATTGTTTTCTAGTTGATATTGATGTTTCTTTGAGTGAATTCCTTGAAATTGTACAAGATGACTCCAATAGTGCATTTGATAAAATAAAGGATGATTGGAATGATGAGCAAGATGAACATGGAAGGTATGACGATCATTTTTGCATAAGAGAAGTAGATGATCTCTTGCAAGATTTGTTGGAAGTGATGGAACAAAAAGAGAAGAGTGAAGGAGAAGCTGAGAAAATGATGATTCCTTGGGAAAATGATGATCTAAATGAGGATAAAGAAGGCATATGTACAGGTCTAAAACAAATTTATATGGTGATGAACATGAGAAAAAAGCATTCAAACAGGAAAATGTAGTGTGTAGTTTTCAAGCAAGAAAAGTGATGAGAACATGATGAGGAAGATTTATATAGGGGCAAATAATGTGGTAAAACATGAAGAAGAGTATATTTTTTCTATTTTGATGTTTTTTGTGCAGTACAACAAGAGGAAGCTTGAAAATGAAAAAGTTGAAGATGGAACTCAAGAATAAAAGAACCAAATTCAAGACAAATGCAAGCATGAAGAACACTATAAGAGATCCAGGTGGTCATGAGGCAAACAAGGACATTATGAATGAAGAAAGAAGAGCAAGAGCATATAAGGATGATGGAAATTCAAGTAGAGACGTGGCTATACAAATCAAGAACATGGGTTCTTTTCTCCAACTTGGGAGTATGATGTAGGGGCATCATCAAACGAAGCATAAAAGTGTTAATTTTTCCTTATTGTCATATTTATGAGATAAATTTAGCTTGTTACAAAGTGTGTTGAGGTCATGGTGAGGAGTCAAGTTGGTCAAATTTTCAAATTTTTGTATTTCCCTCCAATTTACAAATTCAAATTTATAAGCATGTAATTGTGACATTATGATTTTTCAACAAGTGGAAAAGGGTTGTTTGATGGTTTAAAGTGTATGGGAGTGAGTCTAGACATGTGGTAATGAGTCCTAGAATATGTACGAGTCAATGAAATTTTTAAAAGATGTAAAATGTCTCCTTTGAGTGGATGGGCATGTGAAGAGTCATATAGAGTTAGTTATGTTTTAATAAAAGGAGTTGCGTTAAAGAAGAAGGATTCAAATGAAGAAGGAAGTTAACCTCCTGGAGAAGGTAAGTAGAGGAGGAGAGAGAGTGGAGGAATAATTCCTCAAGGTCCGAGATGAGTTATGAAGAAGAATACATTTGTGTAAGAAAAATACACTTTTTGATGCAATATAAGCATGTTTTGTATAAGTAACTTGTCTTCTTCCTTGTGGTTTATGAGTATCAGACATATGTGGCTTAAGGATTGTGGACTTATTTTTAGGATCATATAGTGGGTTCTTTTAACTTCACCGAGTAGTTTATGAAGGTTGAATATACATGCTCTATTCCTCACTTAAAGAGTGAAGCATTGATTGTGTGTGATATTGAGATTGTATTTGCAAGATTATATAATATCCTTGATTTTTGATTTATTGATGAACTCACCCAGTGGTAATATTGTTATAGAAGATATCTTGATTTATTCATGATTGTATTTGCAAGGTTAAGGAGTGATTTATTCATGCAGTTTTTCCTTTGTGAGTATGTTGTTCTTGATGATGCATGCGAAACAGGATTATGACTAATGGCTCAAAGGAGTGGATATGAGAAAGTATCATTGATCATAGATTAAATTTTTGTTATAATATTCAATTTAAGGAGAAATAGGGCTCTTTTATAAGGTTAAATGCATGTAGGAGAAGAAATATTATTGAATTTGGAAGACTTGTTAAGTTGAAGGTAAAACTCTAATCTACACGATTAACAAAGGTTTCATTCTTATGTGTTAAATATGTATTTAGCCTTCACTTTGTATTTAGACATGTTCAATAGGTGCATACAGACCTTGAGACCAAATTCTAGGTTTTGAAAGGGAAAATTGAGAATTTTGTAATTCATTTTAACCTTTCGTGCTAGAGTAGAACACAATTAGGGTTTGACACAAACTTCAAGGTTTGAAGCCACTAGACGGTGAATCTTGACCTAAAGGTTGGAAGACATAATAATGGAAAGGGATTTTAATCATTATTTAAGGAATTAGATATTTTCTATGGAGGCGGTTTGAGAAAAACATGAGTCTACTATCCCGATCACGTTTTAGGCCTAAGACCTAATGGTAGAGACCCGACATATTAGAAACAAATATTTTTATTTTGAGTGAAGGTAAGAAAATTTGTAAACAAGTTAAACAAGAAAATAGGTATCCAAAAATGGTTTGGTTGTGTCATAAAACCTTATAAATGAGAAGTTATATTCATAAAACTACTTAGGGAGGGCTAGTAGAGAATATTACACTAGAGAATTGAAATGGAAGATTGAGAGAGGAGGTTATGGAGTGAGATCATGAAATTTACCCCTCATCATATTAAGGCAAAAGGGTGCTTGAGGAAGATTTTACCTTGTTTTGGGTAGGTCTAGATCATTCCAACCATGAGCCATGTATGACGATTGCTCTTAAGAGCTATAACGGGCGATTTAAGTAAATATAAACGAATCTAATGAGATCATTGTTTCTACTCACTTTGAGGATGGATGTCATATTGGTATGAGTAAGGTGAAACATGGTATAAGATCGAGGGAGCTAATTCATGATAAAAGCCAATATTTGCTTGGTTTTGCTAATAAGCTAGTGAAGGAAGGGTGAAAGAAGGTAAGGTTAAGTGACGTTTTCAAGAATGTTGAGCATTGTGTTAGTGGAATTAGCATTGAATGAAGTATCTGAAATAGGGTATATTGAATGTGGAAGACCTCCAAAGTGGAAAAGGTAAAATTTTGCAAGTTTGGTCCATTTTAGGCTACTAGTGAAGATCCTCTTTGCAAAGATTTTGGTATAGGTTATTGTTGAGTCTTTCTTAACAAGTTGAGTGCATAGAAATGTGATATAGCTCTTCATCATAACTTTTCCCTTGCCTCGATTTTGAAGGGATGGGATTTTGTAATGCTAAATAGAAGAGTTACTTATACGAGATCTTGTAATATATTTTCCAGTTTGATCGGTAGTAACTTGTTTCAATGAAAATCATGTAGGTAATGAGAAAAAGATGGTACATTATTAATCCTCATAGTCTATTTGAGTTATCTATAGACACCCTAAAATATTTTATTATGCATTATAAACCTTGAAATCACCCCATAATTACTTTATAGTACATTACAGCCATTTTTACCACTTTCGATATCTTACGCTATTTTATGACATGTAATGGCATTTTATGACATTGTTCGATGTAGTGCCCCCTCCATGCTTGTGTGGTGACACTTTGTTAATCTTATGATCTGTGAAGTTTGAAAGATATATATGTATATTTGGTTTTATTGTTAAGCGTCAATCTAATTAAATTTCATTGTGATATCGATAGTTGAACATACTTTTATTAAGGTTCATGAGAGGAAGGATGGCCAAACGGAAGCGGAGGTGCTTTGAACCGTAAGCGGTCATTTTTAAAAAAAATTGGCCTATGCAATGGTCAATCGGACACCCCTCGTCGTGATGTTGAGTTGGTGCCTCCCACGAGCCTAGGCCTGTCGAAGGCAATGTAGAAGCACCTGGGTCCCAGATGCTCCACTCCGGACAGTGTGATTATTGAAAATTGTAAAAGTGGTCAGCCAAGCCTCTTCTCGGACCCAGTTGATTTCATCTCGATTTCTATGGTGGAATTGGAAGACCTAGAAGCCCAACTTAACCTTCTCAAAAACAAAGAAATCATCATAATTTTTTCGATCATCGGATCTCTTTGGAAGGTATTCAAAATTGGTGTGATATTTAGTGGGGTAGTGGCCTTAGAATCTGCTTCTTGGAAAGAGGCTTCTTTCTTGTAATCTTTCAGAGTGCAGCTCAAAGGAACGACACCATGGAGAGAAAAGACTTTCTCTTTGCGGACTCAAGCTGGTCATTCACAAGTGGGCGGCACATTTCAACCCAACTAAAGTAGAAACAAAAGGTTTCCAAGTTTTCTAAGGCTTTATTCGCTACCTAACGAGTTTTGGTCTTCCACCACTCTCCACAAGATATGCTCCAGCCTTGGGCACGTCATTCACATTGATCCTATCACTTTGGAAGGTACCCTTTCGTCCTTCACCAGGATTTGCATTTCCATTGATCCTAACAAAAAGCTACAAGATCTCATAGTCATCTCTTCCCCTTCCAGGAAATGGGAACAGAAGGTGGAATACGAAGGAGTTTCCGACAGTTGTTTCATTTGTAAAAAACCTGGTCATTTCCAAAAATCTTGCAATAAATCCCATGTTCCCAGCAAAATGGTGTGGAGAAAGAAATCTATTCCTCTCCAGGCTTCTTCACATCCAGCTCCTCCTCTAGTAGAAAAAGAGCCACCTCCAAAAGTGGACATTAATGACTCGATTCTGCGCTTGAGTCCCTAGCCTTGGACCCGAGTACCATTTCTCTTGTTAAAGAAACTGCTTCAGTGGTTAAGGACTCTTCTAGGATTTTATCCTTATTTCATGAAGGTATTTCTCTCGATCTAGGTGGGAATGCTGACTCTTTGGAGAAATGGGTGAACGAGAAGGATGAATTAATCCTTTCTATTGATGGAGATCATTGTGGATCTCTAGATTTTTTCCCCGTAGTTTCGACATCGGCTAACCCGCAAATGTGCTTGATTCTTCCAACTCCTGCGATTCTTGGAATGGATCTAGGGCTGAGGGGTACTTAAGGTCGTCCCTCCAAGAGTAACATTTCCCTTAAAGAAATTGCTGCAGGTAAGCAGCTTCAGCTACGTTCCTTTTTTCCTTCCATGAGTAAGAGAGGCGGGTCCTCTCTGAAGATCAAATGATCCTCTTCTCCTGGAATGTTAGGGGCTTGAACGCCCCTAACACAACATATTTTAAGACGTTATGTCACTGAATCTTTAGCTGAATTATGTTTGATCCAAGAAACTAAGATGTCTCTAGTTGGTTGTAAGAATGACCGGTTTCGAAAATGGAAAGGTTGGGAAGGTTGCTTCTTGGATTCACTTGGCACCTCAAAGTAAATTTGGGTGTTCTGTGGAAATCCAGTTGTTGTAGTCTTGAACCTCTCCTGGTTGATCCGAATTTCATATGGTGTAAGGTTAATATCAAACATTCTGATGAGTCCTTCTTCTTATGTAATGTTTATGGTCCCTCTATTCCGCAAAAGAAAAGGGAGCTCTGGTCTAAACTTCAACTTGTCCTTGACTCGGCTTGAACTCCAAGATTGTAGTTGTAGGTGATTTTAATGCAACTCTCTCTGACACTGATAAACGGGGTGGTATTCAATGGCAGCCTTGTTCTCAAGCTGATTTCATTTCCTTTGTGTCTTCCACCAATCTTGTGGACATGGAGCCGTGTTCGGGTTGGTTTACGTGGAATAATCGGAGGCTTGGGTTCAGCTCAATGGCGGTGCACCTTGACAAATTTCTAGTCTCTGAAGTTTGGTTGCATCACAACTTTCTTTTGAAATGCTCTGTTCTTCCTCTCTCCGGCTCCGATCATTTTCCTATTTCTCTAATCATTTCCTTTGATCTTCCCCCTAGATGATCGTCGTTCAAATTTGAAAACATGTGGTTGCAGGATTCTTCCCTCAGGTCTCTGATTAAAACTTGGTGGGATTCCTTCAAGGTCAAAGGGACTTGGATGTATATTCTCTCCAAAAACTCTCAATGTTGAAAGATAATTTGCGGGCCTGGAATGTCTCTTGCTTCAAAAACATCTTTCAAGAGAAAATCAGAGTGGAAAAAGAGCTTTGTATTCTTAATGACTCTATTTTCTCACATGGGATGCATCAGGCTGACTTTCTTAAAGAAAAATTACTACTAAGGGAGCTCGTGATCTCCTCCTTAAAGAGGAAACTCACTGGAGACAAAAATCGAGGGAAGTTTGGTTGGCTGATGGTGATAAAAATACAAAGTTCTTCCATGCTTTGGTTAAAGCCAGAAGAAATTCCAATTATATCTCCTCCCTTCAGTTGGAAGACAACTCTGTGGCGTCCACCCAAATCGGATCAAATATGAGTTGGTGTATTTTTTCCAAAAGTTATTGAATGGTGATTCAACCACCCCTTTGAGTGCTTAGCTTCCCTTCTTTCAACAGATCCCTTCTTTGGTTGATGATGCTAATAATATAAAGCTTCTATCCCATTTTTCCAAGGAGGAGGTTCATAAAATTGTTTTTTCAATGAAAAGGGATAAAGTGCCTGGTCCTAATGGCTTCCCGCCTCTTTCTAACATGACTTATGGGAAGTTATTGGGGATACTGATCTAGCACATTGTGGAGGAATCTGGCGTATAGGCAAGTTTCGGACGCACTTAATCATACTCTTATTTGCATGTTTTCTGAAAAGTCTCTGGCGGAATCTTTGGATGACTTCAAACCAATCTCCTTCTGTAATACGTCCCTACAAAATTATCTCAAAAGCCATTTCCACAAGAATGATCCCTCTCCTCTCTAAATTAGTGGCACAAGAACAAATTGGTTTCATTATGGGGAGGAATATTACTGATGGGATCATTATCTCGCATGAATTGATTCACACTCTTCACTCATCTTCTAGAGCTGGCATGATGTTAAAAATGGATTTTAGTAAAGCCTATGACCGTATTAATTGGATATTCCTTATTAATTCACTTCATGCTATGGGATTTAGTTGGCACTTTTGCAACTAGATCTTCAACTGCATTGCTTCCCCACGTTTTCCGTCTTGGTCAATGGTTCGGCAGAAGGTTTTTTCAGTAGTAGCAGGGGATTGAGACAAGGTGACCCCCTTTCCTCTTTTCTTTTTATTTTGGTCGCTGAAGCTCTTAGTCGGAGCATCAAATCTTCCCTTCTAGAAGGTTCTCTTAAGGGTATTCACATAACTTCCAATCTTCCGCCTCTCTCGCACCAACAATTCACAGATGATACATTCTTATTTGGCCAAGCGTCCATTCCAAAGCTAGATGCTTATCTTCTTTCTTTTGAACTCTTATTCTTTAACGAGGACAGTCATCAACTTCCACAAATCTGTCATTTTCTTTTTTAATGTTGCTCCTAGAATACAGAGAAGGATCAAAGCAATTCTTGGCTTTACCGTGGGAGCCCTTCCATCCAGATATCTGGGTATCCTACTTTTCTCTGGACACGGTAAAGCTCTTTTATGGGATGGGCTCACTAATTCTCTATCTTCTATGTTGCTCTCTTGGAAAGGAAAATGGCTATCCCCTTTGGGAGAGCCATGTTGATAAATTTTGCTCTTAGCCATTCCAATCTATATGTTGTTTGTCTTGCAGATCCCAAGATAGTTCTACACAAAATTGAGAAGATCATCAGATCATTCTTATGGCAAGGGAACAATGAAGAGTGAAAAAATCACTTGGTTAAATGGGAAATGGTCAAGTTGCCCAAACGTTTGGGTGGGTTGTGTATTATGGATCTCACTCTACAGAATTCGGCTCTCGGGAATAAACTTGTCTGGAAATTCATTTAAAATGCTAAAAGGCTTGCCTTTCAAGTTCTTTCTCATAAGTACATTGAGGGTGGTCACCTCGAGTTACTGCTCTCCAGTTCTAAGCTCCCTAAAGGTTCACATATCTAGAACTTTTTTTGTAATTCCAGACCCCTGATTGCAAACTTAGTCTCTTGGAAAATAAAAAACGGACAGCTTGCCAACTTTTGGGAGGACAGTTGGAATGGGTTCCCACCTATTAATCTCATGCCAAAACTCAACAGAGTTATGAATGAGACCAAAATTTCTTGGGCTCTTTGGTTGCTGATTATGGTGGCCAACATCATAACGGTTCACCTTCTTGGATTTGGAAAGATTTATCCAATATTAGGACCTCTGCTCTCGAATCCTCCCTTTTCAAGGAATCCATTCATGATATAAATCCACACTTCTTAGGCGGTGAGGAAAAACTTCTCTGGCTTGGGGATGCCATGGGATCCTTCTCCGTGAAAGCTGGTTATGATCTTCTTTTCTCAAGGTCTGACCAAGGCCTCCCCTGTTCTTTTGGTTGCTGGCACCATAGTATTTCTCCCAAGGTGGCCATCTTTGGTTGGCTGGTTTTGAAAAAGAAAATCCGACACAAGTGAGGAGAAGGTCTTGGGGCTATGCGGGTCCCACCAAGTGTGTGCTTTGTGGTGTTCTTTGAGGAAGACCTGGATCATCTTTTTATTTTTTTCCCTTTTTCCTCCAGCTATTGGGATTGGCTCCTTAGTAAATTAAAACTTGCTTGGGTCCCATGTAAAAATATCAGTGAGACCCTTCTTTCATGGCTGAATTTCAATCTCAAAAGCTCTCTATGTTCTATATGGTCCATTGCTCCATTCTTCCTCTTATGGCATATTTGGTGGGAGCGCAATCTTCGGCTCTTCCGGGAACAAACGGCCGAGCTGCATGTTTTCCTCAACAAGTTGGAAGTGGCCATCTCGGAAAAAGTTAGTATCAACAGTCTGTCTCATTCCAATTTCTCCTCCAGAGATGTAGAAATATCTAATTCTTGGCCTCTCATCAAGTTGCCTAGCCCGGGTTCTATCATCAAAAATGTCTCTCATAGGTTGAAAAATTAATTCGAAGGAAAAGGGCCAGATGGAGACCCCCGAAAGGTATGTGGAAACTTAATTTTGATGGTGCTTCTAGAGGTAATCCGGGAAAATCAGGTGTAGGGTGTATTCTTAAAGATGATTCAGGACATCTTATCAAGGCTGGTTCCTTTCCCCTTCGGGATGGTTTGTGTAATGTTGCAGAAGCCCAAGCACTTACGGAAAGGGTAAAGATGGCAGCCTATTTGGGTTGCTCTTTATATTGAAGGAGACTCATAAATAATTATCCATGCAATATCTAGAGGCTCTTCCCCTTTGTGGAAAATCAACATTTTTATCCTCCATATTTCCTTTTGGTTGGGCAATACTGGTACTTGGCACATCATGCACAATTATCGGAAACCAATCATGTTGTTGATCTTTTGGCAAACTATGCAATAGATCACCCTGTCACCAATGTCATATCTCGATACATTCGAATCGTGGCGTGGAGGTCTTTCAAGTATTATCTCATGCGAGCGAACAGCTAGAGTTTACGGTTTGGATTTGTCTTTTCACGCGCGTGCAACGCCCCATTTAAGGGAGGTGGTTGTCTTCTATTTGCTTTTTGACCTTCTATTTTTGCTTCCTTGTTGTTGGTCTTTCCGCGCGGTTCAATGGCGTTTCTCGGTTTCCCCTTTGTTCTCCTCCAGAGCTCGGTGCCGGACGTCGCCATGACCTTGGCGATTGATCGTTCCCGCCTCTCGAAGGTCTTCCATTTCTCCTCGGACCTGCAAGAAGCCGAGGCAATTGAGACTATTCTAGGTGATTCCTTTAGGTTTCAGTCTCGCGTGCGTGTTCCAATGCGGACATAGCAGTTGCCTTTGTCTCATTCTACCTATTACTGGAGGAGGATCTAGTCGTTGTCGAATTCATTGCTAACTTTGTTATTCATTCCGTTCATCGTGTGGGGCTGAGTGAGGAATTGGTCGACTTCTCCCTGCCGGATCCTCTTCTCTGGGTAGAAGAGGTCGATGAACTAGCAATCGGCTCGAGAGACGTGGCATCCAGTGGATTTGTGGTTAGTAGAGAGCTCTTCTCAACCACGCACAAAGCGTTAATAACCTCTTCACGATGGGGCGGCTCGATCATCATCTTCTACTATAGGTGGGCATTGAGGTTGTTGGCTTTCCTGTTTATTATGCAATTGATCAATGGAATGAATTAAAATACAGGGCACGTGGAGCTTATCAACTCCTTCTGCGTGAGGCCAATCGCTTGGTACTGTATTGGTTGAATATGTTGTGTCCCTTTGGTTGTAATGGTCATTTTTTGTGATGCTTTGGCTTTTGGCTCTCTCTTTGCGTTGAGGGCAGTAGCCCTTCTTCCTCTTTCCTTCCTTCTTCTTTCCTTCTTCTACTGTCTTTTCTCATCTTCTTCTTCTCTCTTGTTAGGTTGGGGCCTAACCCCCCGGTTCAAAGCTCTAGTCAAAAGCGTTAAATTATAATAAAAAAATCATTGTGATATCTAAAAATGAATTCTACATAATTTTCAAATGAGGAAACTTATGCGTTAGGTGAGTGCTTTAACGGGAGCGGGTGAAGTTTTGGTTAAAGTGATTTTAAAATAATAAAACAATAATGTCGATAAGTTAGTTTTAAATGTTTAAAAAAATTGAATGATTTAAATCATTTGAAATTTAAGGTGTCAACAACAAAGCAAAAATGAAAAGAATTAAATTATGAAATATTCTAAATTCCTCAAATTTTGTTGAAGCTTGTGCCAACCTCATACCAAGAAAGAATAAAAAAATAATTTTGGTTAATGTGAGATTTCACCTATGAGAAGTATTTTTGGAAAATTCTTTTTGAGTTTTGTGAGTTGTTGCCGTGGGAGGAGGTCTAGTTTCATTTCCATGATTCTGAGTTGGAGCTTCCTAGTGTGAGGGAAAATTTATTGCAATTTTTCTTGGATTGAGCCTATTTCAGGTTGAGACTGGTGGTGGACAGAGTTGGCATGGTATATTACTCTGTTTTATTCCTTTCAAATTGTGGTTTTTTTGCTTTGGCCAGGCGTGGAGCCAACACCCCGTGTTTCCTCTGCATACCCTCCTATTCGTGCCAATTTTAGAGGGCCTTGTTTTTGTGTTATTTTGTTCGGTAGTGTTTTATATCTAGCACCCAGGTAGAATTTTTGCAGACATGGGTAGCCTTTACAAGGTGCTTGGACTGTTGGTTGTCTGCCACAAAGGATTGTGGCTCACAAAGAACTTTGTTTGTAAGCTAAAAACACTATGGATCAATTGAAAGAAGCTTGGAAACTCCAAGCAAAAGTAATTTCCAGGTGTAAATTCAAATGCCTCCCCTCCTTATTTTTCTGTATTCGTCTTGGGAAAATTTGGGGATCTTCATTGATGGGGGTGCACAAATAGTTTTAGTTTAATAAAAACAGGTTTTTGTGTCTCCAAGCAAAATTGCCAGGTGTAAAGCCAACTCCACAATCCTTGCCAGCATCCTCTCTACCAGTGCTGCCCAGTTGTGCTTGAATTGGACTTTTAAAGCAATTTTTGAACATCCATCTAATGTATTGGGAAGTTTTTTTTTCTTCTGTGGGTTTGATTTTGGCAGTAAGTGACATGGTATGCTCATTTTTGATACGTTGAAAAGGCCATTTTGTTGGTGTATGCAAGGCGCGTGGGTTAAATAGAATGCACAATAGTTGTGAGAGAACTTGAGCTTCACTCTTGTCCTGGTCTGGTGGAGCACTTGGGTTATTGCCCTGCACTTGAGAGACTGCAGGTGCAGCGTTGTAATATGAGGGATCAGCTGCTCTAATTCTGGTTTCTGGAAAGTATGGGGAGAACTTACGATGCAGCGTGGAAATGTGACTGGGAAAGGCATATGAACTATTTAACAAATTTTCTAAAAGATACCAGGCCCCATGGACCGCAAAGGACTACAAATTATGCACAAAACAGTGTTCTTGAAGATGCTTTATTGTTTTTCATTGGATTGTGCCAAGTTCCATGGTTCATTGGCTGTCATGATTGCAAGAAATGCACAAATGGATTCCTTTAGTTGGTTGTAGGATTTTTAAGGAAAATCTTAGTCCCATTCTGTGCCAAAGTGGGGAACGTGGAGCAGTGTTTGGTCGGGTCGCCACAACATTGGAGAGATTTTTTTTTTTTTTCCTGGGGATATGTGTGTTGGTACGTTAGTAATGATGTATGTAAAACATGGGAAGCATGATCAATGCTCATGAACCATTTGACAAAAATTCTCTCCAAAATGCAGTCTTGGATCGGGAAAAATATGAATTTTGGAGCAAGTATGGACAGTCATCAACCATCGAATCCGGTGATGGTGAATTGCGTGAAATAGGTATGGATTTTCTCTTCTTCTTGCATTTAAATTATGCACTCTATCATTCCTATGTGGTTGGGTTTCAATAATTTTGGATCATAGAAAATACATATTTTATGAATATTTGAACTTTTACCTTGCTCAAAAATCTTCAAAACATAAAAGAACTACCCTCAGAAATCACGTGTATGGAGCGCCACACCCAAATGTACCATTAACCAAAACTTCTAATTTGATCCCTGATAACCGAGTACACCGTGGGGAAACTTAGCTCTAAATAGAATGCACAATAGTTGTAAGAGAACTTGAGCTTCACTCTTGTCCTGGTCCGGTGGAGCACTTAGGTTATTGCCCTGCACTTGAGAAACTGCAGGTGCAGCGTTGTAATATGAGGGACAGGTAGGGATCAGCTGCTCTAATTCTGGTTTCTGGAAAGTATGGGAAGAACTTACGATGCAGCGTGGAAATGTGAGTGGGAAAGGCATATGAACTATTTAACAAATTTTCTAAAAAGACACCAGGCCCCATGGACTGCAAAGGAGTACAAATTATGCACAAAACGGTGTTCTTGAAGATGCTTTAGTGTTTTTCATTGGATTGTGCCAAGTTCCATGGTTCATGGGCTGTCAAGATTGCAAGAAATGCACAAATGGATTCCTTTAGTTGGTTGTAGGATTTTTAAGGAAAATCTTAGTCTCATTCTGTGCCAAAGTGGGGAACGTGGAGCAGTGTTTGGCCGGGTCGCCACAACATTGGAGAGATTTTTTTTTTTTTTCCTGGGGATATGTGTGTTGGTACGCTAGTAATGATGTATGCAAAACATGGGAAGCATGATCAACGCTCATGAACCAGTCGAAAAAAATTCTCTCCAAAATGCAGTCTTGGAACGGGAAAAAATATGAATTTTGGAGCAAGTATGGACAGTCATCAACCATCGAATCCGGTGACAGTGAATTGCGTGAAATAGGTATGGATTTTTCTCTTCTTCTTGCGTTTAAATTATGCACTCTATCATTCCTATGTGGTTGGGTTTCAAGAATTTTGGATCATAGAAAATACATCTTGTACGAATATTAGAACTTTTACCTTGCCCAAAAACCTTCAAAACATAAAAAAACTAGCCTCGGAAATCACGTGCATGGAGCGCCACACCCAAATGTACCATTAATCGGAACTTCTAATTTGATCCATAATAATAGAGTACACCGTGGGGAAACTTAGCTCTATTGTTTGAACTCTTTTAATGCCTTTTCGAGTCGAGTCTCGAAGCCCATTTTTGTATATCAGCCACTTGTGGTGACGTGTTCAAATTAATAAAATGCGATCGTGGCTTGCAGATGCCTCTTCATTTGAGTGAAACTGAAAACTACCGCCACCTACCTCTAGAATTCCAATAAGAGAATTGGAACCAACTCTCAGTTATGAAAAAACACTATCGGGGATTAATTTTGCAAGTGGGTTTTGAGGCCCTCCAATCGTTGTGTGACAAGAAATTTTAGTTGCGATTACAATTATCAACCCCGGAGATACCCTTGTAACTTGAGCATTATTCATCGTATTTGATTTCCGTCGAATGCGATGAAGTCTCTGTATATAGGGGAATAAGTAGGAATTGTCCAAAATTGTGCTTGAACTCAAGATGAGTGTTTTTGGGACCTATTTTGTAAGCACTTTTTTTGTTTTGGTCAATTTTCTCAACTTGCTACTTTAGCTAGAAACTCTTTCGAAGGTCTCGTTTGACTTCTAACCATGTGTGTGACCTTTTAATATTTTCACAATGCTATGTAGAGTATTATTCGATATTTATCTTGTATGAATGGATTTTGAAATGTATGGTGTTTTTCTCTCTCCTCCCTCTTCTCTCTCTAGAAATGAATATGATACTTTGGTTGATTTTGAAAATGTAAATGAATTGAAAAAGGAAATTGGTTTGAAATGAAATGAAAATGGACATGAAATGTAAATGGTTATGACATTGTAAATGGAAATTAAAATGTCTCTTAACCTTCTCTCTCATTCATACTCTCACTCTCTCTAGAACCAAAAATGTAAAGTGCGAATGAATGTGAAAATATGAATGTGTGAGAAACGAACTCTCTCTTCTTCTCTCTCCCTATCTCTACCTCTCTCTACTCTTTGTTTGAAATTTTTTAAAACGATGAATGTGTGGATTTATGCTTGAGTGTAGGGGATTTCCATACCAATTTTAGGACGAACCTGCGGTGGTTGCAGGCACACGAGACGAGAAGAAAATGGTAGTGTTAATTGTGTTTTTTTGTAACCACGGGATTATTTTTGGAATACATGTAATATTGTATAGAATATACTAGCAATATAGTTATGAATAGAATAATTTATTTCATTGTTTCCATGATGTATTCAATCTTGTTTCATATTGGTGAAATGTACTATTTCTTATGTAGTTGTACTTTTGCATGTTTAACTAATTCCACACTTAGTCGTATTTCATTATATTTGGTTAGGTAAATGAAGTTGATTGTATCATGTTGCATTGGAAAATGATGTAAGAGGATCCCTTTTATTATATCCAAATCATCATCAAGAGAATGAAATTGAAATCTTATTAATTAAAATTGTTTGTACCATCATAACCTTGGATGTGATTGTACTAGTAAAATTGATGGTAGTAATTTGTAATGGCATAATTCATCTATATGCTAGTGGTGTATGGACCTAGGAAATCTCTTAGCCTTCAAAGAAAAATATAACAACTTGTATGTGTGTGTTTCCTTTTTGGGTGGAAAGTGTCAACCAAACTTATAGTTTGAAATATCAACCCTTGTGGTATGGAATGGTCCCTTTGAGCTTAACCTCGTTCCTTATTTCTATAGTGTAACCGAACACCTCTTGGGACATCTCTATGCCTTAGGAATGGAAGTGTTTTCTTTATCCTTTGATTATAGGAACACCTTTGAGTTCTGGAGGTCATGGGTGATTAAGTTGTTGAATGCTAGCTTTGGCCCGTGGTAGGGCATAGATCCCTTGGGGTATTTGGAAATAAATTTTAAAACTAATCCTAGGACCTTTTGGAGGGTAATATGTGGACATGTTTTGGTATCTAAACCTTAATAGATGGGTTTGTTAATGGTAGGATGTTGACCCATTAGAAATGTGAGAATTGTGACTTGTTCCTTACTCCTTGCTAAGTCTCCATTTTCTAACATCAAAGATATTATGAGATATCTCCTTCGAGAACATGATATTCTAGAACATTAACCTTTGACTTGAACACAAACCACATGTGACTCTTTTGTATCTTATAAATGCTCCCAATCATCTTTATCTTCTAGATGTACCACAAGCATAATATTAGCTTAATATTCTCCTCTTATCATCTTGAGATCTTTCCCTCACAATGGAAACTATGTAAAATGACGAGTAACCATGCTCCTTAAGAAATGAACCCATAGTCTAAGAACATGTGTTGGGTGATGTTTATGTGTTCAAAATGTTTAGAACTAATAAATTGGGTTTTGCAAATTAATGGCAATTGAAATGTGAACCAACTAGTGTGCACTTATTTTTAAGTTATTCACGATGTGTAATAGAGTTTTGAAGTTTTGAAAAGGGGATTCTCACCTTGCATGTTAACGCTCTTCACACCAATGTTAACACTTTTGTGTGATTAAGTGTACTTGTTATAAATTAAACCCAAAATGAAATAAATAATGTGTATCATAGTGAATGAAACTACATGCTCTCATGATTAATGGATTCAAGACCTATAAGGTTAAATAAGGAAATGTAAATGGTAGTGAAGTGGAAATCATCTTAAATTAAGTGTTAAACAAAGTAAGGGAAATGCAATCTAGAGAAAAAGGAAAATGTAGGTTTGCCATGTTATATGCTCTTCAAACCTTTAAGGCTGAAATTAGATTTTGAACACAACAAAGATTGAACCATGAAAATGTGATAGTGTGGAAGGTGTCATTTCGTGATGTTCATGTCGTGATTGTGTCATAGTCTCATACTTTTTCATTTATCTAGGTGTGACGTTGGTTGCACATTGTTTCATATTGATATTTGTGTGTTCTAAATGTTGGTGTAAATGTTACATGTGGTTTTTTTGAAACCCTTGTGAATCTTTTGGTGTCGGACAGTTGTATCAAGTAATATGGAAGTCAAAAAAAAATCTTGTTATTTCGGTCTTACATTTGTGTTCCACATGGGTTGGCACTACATCCAATAACTTCCCTAAACATTCTTATCACTCACACATGGTCTCGAATTATTAAATATTTACACTATGGACTGTATTACACTCATGCCCCGTTCTAGGATTAATTAAATGATCATATCACTCTTATTATTCATCCCCTATCTCGTTAGCTAATTTTATTAGCTAATTTAAATATCAAATAATTAATAAATCCTACATTCTCCGATTACACCTCACCCCTTGTCCACTTTAACTTCACTAATCAACATCTCAAGTTAACTAGAGCAAAACAAATCAATTAAAGATCAAATCATTAAATATATGCAAGAGGAAAAGTTTAGATTAAATCAAATCATGTATTTGAGCTAACTTAACATATCTGATAAAGTATGGCATTCAAAAATTAAAGAAAATCCCTCCAAGTTAAAAGTCACATCACTTTTTTAGGTGAATAAAAAAATACATGGAGTTAATATTTCAATGCAAAAACTAAAAATAAACAAAAACATGTGAAACCTTTTCCAACTCAAAATAACTCATGTGAAGCTCAAAACAATGATTTAGCTCCTCAATCGAATTAGAAACTCAATTAAACAATTCAATCATGCTTTAGTTAGCTTTAAACTAGACAAGTTAATAACACAAATCAAGGATTTGGGATTCTCTTCCCTCATCTATAAATAATCACTCATTTTCTCTAATTATAAATACTATGGAAGCTTTGAGAATTGCATCATTATTGCATTGATTTGTCATTCAATCTTACACACAATCTCATCGAGGTTAAGGATATATGAAGAAGGATCGGTTTTCTTTTATTTACATATTTTATTTCATTTTGTAGTATTTTTCTTGTATACATTTATGGCACGCCTGGTGGGACAAACTCACATATTTTTTCATTTATTCATCATTTTTTGTGAAATTAAGCTTATTTTTGTGTCCTTATTGTTGTTTAGGAATCATTGACCAATTTTCAATGTTTTTCATGGAGTAAATTGAGACCGACTTTAAAAACTAGTCAAATTGGTCGTATGATAAATTTTTTGTGCAACTACAAGAGATATGCGCTACCATGACACAACTTACGCTAGTGTATCACGCAACTTGTACCAATGTCTCCAATTTACACTAGTGTCACCAAATTTAAATTTTCGTGCTATTACCTTCGTTAGCATCACAAGATATGTGCTATCGTTGCCTTACTTGCACTATCATTTCCTTAAATACGTTAATGTTACCTTATGTGCGCTATCGTTGCCTTGTTTGCATTAGTGTGCTAATACCTATGCTAACGTGTTATTATATGTGTTAGCGTCACATAAATTGTGGTAGTGTCATATTAGGTGTGCTAGTATTCTATGGTAATTTTAAGTTTATTTTCTTAAAATTTCAGCATTTTCCCTATTGTTTTATGTGCATTTCTAACACTACGAGCTACTGACCTAATTCATTAAAACATAACTGAATTTTATTTATTTATTTATTTATTTTATTTCCAAAAAAAATATGCAACTTTATCTCAACTTTTTGACATTTTCTCACGGTTTTGGGTATCAAACAACCACAAATTTAAGATCCCCTTCACAAGATAGATCTTTTCCTAAGTGTAGACACCAAAATTGGGTCATACTTCCATTAAAACCCCATTCATTAAATTAACCATATCCTACCCATTCATATCCCCTAGTGCACATGTTAATTGAATTAATTATCTTAATTAAATTAATTAATATCCTCACTTAACCACCTCACCTAGCCAACTCACCTAGCCACCTCACTCAAATGACCCACTCAAACCTCATTAATGACCTAAGACCAAGTCTAAGCTTATCCTAACCAACTAGGACTTAGTCTAAACCTAGACTTAACTCCTATTAACAAACCTAAAAAGACTCCTACTTATCTTTCGTGATCCATCACTCAAGACTCGGAAGAAGGTTGGAGATCACACCAAAAATAGCAACAATCTGGCTATTTTTGGCCAACCTAGATATTCTCGCCTTGACCAATGTCAGTTATATCTCAACCGACATCGGTCCCTAACGTTGCCGGTTAGGTTAAATAAATTTCCAAAATCCTTTGCCTAGGTTGGTCATTTGATTCAGGATCTCATACGAATAGAGACTTGGAGCACTCAAATTTCTGAAGCACTCAAGAAAAAGAAAACACACGGGAGCACTACCAATAACCATTTGGCATTCATCATCTTCTTCACAATCACGGATTCACACAAAGAAGCATGGAGGTTCAAACGCCACTGACATGATACTGATGGATCTTCTCTATGGATCTCTGCCCTCACTATCTTCATCACCTACATTCTTTGAATCTAAAGTTCAATAAGTACCTAACACCTCTTCATTTACCTATGTTTTCTTTCAAGTAAGATTTATTATTCATCTCAATAGTTTATCTTTCTCCACACCCGTATACTTCCTTCCTCCCACCAACCTATCACTTTACCATACCTAGCCCTTTCACCTGTCTTCACCCTCTTCTAATCATCTCTAAGTCTTCATGACCATTTTACGATCTCACCCTCACCATTTCCTACCTCTATGAAATCATAAGGAGTCTGAAAAACCAACTCCAAGAAATTTCTAATAATTTCCCCTACCAACGTCTTTAGCCAACCGACGTCGGTCATTCTGCCTAACCGGCATCGATCATACGATCGGCGTCGGTTCTTGTTCTGTCAATATACCTTAGAAAAACAAGCTAACACCCACTTCCTAACATCCAGAACCATTTATAATCTTTACAGGACTGGAGCTGTAACAACACCACCAATCACCTAACCTGTTTTGACCTCAATCACCTTTTACCTAACCTTTCTTATTATTTTGTATGAGATACCTAAATCGTTTCAATTCAATAGGATCGTTATTTCATGTATATTTTAAATAGCATTAATATTGTTATATAAAAAGTGGATTGATAGCCTATTTAGGAAGCATCACGCTTCCCGGATCTAGCTTCCGCTAGGTAGTCCACTCATTGTTTTGTTTAACTCTATCTGGTGGTATTGTTTTGCATTTACAGGTAGTTCCTCCTAGCCAAAAGGGAGCTCTCGCAATCAACTTGGATCAGGAAATCAGAACACGTGCACAACCTTCAATCGACATTACAAATAGGTATTCCTCCTTGGCCTACTACCCTTATCTATTTCATTAATTTACTAAGAATTCGGTGAAACATTTTGGCACGCCGGTGGGACCCATCCGAGGTTCCTTGCATTTGTTCATTCTTAGGGAACCATTATATGTTTGTTTCTTTTCAAAAGGAAGTTAACATTAAATTCTCTCCCTAGGAATCTTCTCTTTCTTCTACTTGTCTCAGTGACATTTGTATTTCGGGACTAAAACAAATCCTTCTTTCTTTTCTTGTATTTGCATTAGTGAAAGTCATATCCTTTCCTATTCACTCTTTGTTTACATTGAATATCACATTTTGATTTGGGTTCTAAAATACTTGCATTTCATATTTCTATGTTTGCATTTCTAGCTCACATTAAAACTAAGGGAAACCTATACGCTGGAAGTCATGCCCAGCTGATGGTTGACATAATTGAATCATAGAGCACATTCTCTTCTCTCTTTGCCAAACTACACAAAAATAAACTCACACATCTTCTTAAATAACACCTTACCTGGAAGAATTTGTCAATGATCACACGATCATAGGATTGATAGTGGGTGCCCAACTGGTTTCTCTATCCATTCATTAACTCAAAGAAAGGATTGTTCATGCCAAAACATAACTTGAAACCATCCTTAGATCTTGCCTCTTCATAGGATACCCTCTTTCTAACCAAAAACTATGTTCTATTCACAAGTCAGTCTAAAATAGCATAAGCTAAAACATAAAATTCACTCATAGGATTTCATGTTTTTCTTAGTCTTTTTTGAGTTGTGAGGTCACATTCTTCATTTTATTTTCTTCCTTTCACACCCCACAATTATAGTTGGTGTATTCCAACTTTTTTTGGGTGTGTTAGGGTCCATTACTATCATACTCAGGTTTCTAGGTTGATATTTTATCTGATCTAAGTCACAAAAATCAAATTCTTCCACCTTTTCAAATTTCACAGTGACCGGCGTCGGTCCAACAACCATCATCGGTTTTCATCTGACCATCATGGTTTACCTAACCATTGTCGGTTTCTAGATTTTTGGTCATTTCACCAAAAATAGCATTCACCACATTTTATGTTCTTTTTGAAGTCTTCTAGACACATCATCATACCTTTAGACCTTTAAAATCACTATAAAATCTAGTTTTTATTTCATTTTCATCAATTATTGCCTCATTTGCAAAACTTTTGATTTCCCACAATAACCTGGTATCGGTCACCCTGACCATCATCGGTTACCATCTCACCATCATTGGTTAACCTAACCACCATCGATTCCTGTGTTTTAATTCCTAATTAAAACAATGACCAATTTCACCTCCGAAACCTATTTTTCTTCATTTCTTCTATTTTTTTGTGTCATTTATAGAGAACAAATTACCAAGCCTACACCAACTCACATGGTTTTGACTCATAGTCAAGCCAACGCCCTTGTATTCCATGTAAGCCTTCATCCGCTCCCGCCTAGCCCATCGCCACCTTCCATCATGTCACCTATGGATCCTACTCAGCCCATTATCATCAGTACGGTGACGAGGAGTTCGCAAGAATCCTTGACCATAACCCCACTACCTTACAACATTATCTCACCCATTCCTCTACTCATGATTCATCAGGACAATTGGTATATGGCATGCCTGTGTCCATTCCTCCTACCCTCACCCCCACTTCCGCATCAGCTACCACTAGCTCGACATTACCTTCTTCCACCTTACCACTTGTAGTATCCCAACTTGACCCCACATCATCAATATCTATAGCACCTACAACATCGGTCGCACTTTTGACATCAATTGCTCCCATGGTGTCAACCATTCCTTCATCATCCACCTTGAGCATAGCCCTGTCTGCACCTGTCACCTCGTATATACCTATTGCATCATAGCCACCCATGGTGTCAGCAACCCATACCCCATTCCAAAACATCATCCTCTCCATCCCACAAAGTATTTACCTCCAATCACTACAAGGATCGCTACATCTACCCCACCTACTTACACATATCACCAATAACCCCCAATCTTGTCTATCATCTATTTGGGATATTTGATGCCTGCATCTATTCCCCCCCGGGAAATTCTCATACTCGGCACCACCATATACTGGGATGCCATCCACATCATACATTCATCATCAACCTCCTTATATTGTAGGGGGTGCTCAATCATCATAACCTACCAATGACCTTATTAAAATGATGATGGAAAAGATGCAAACATTGGAAGCATCAGTTTTTGGCTCTCGTAACTCCTTAACCTATGATGAAATCTACAATGAGACCATTCATCCATCTATTCCCATTTGCACATACCATGTGCATTGGTAAATTCCCAAATTCAACCGGTTCAATAGTAAAGAAGACCCGCAACACCACTTGCAATCTTTCAAACATGGGTGTTATCTAATCGTCCACGATGATGCTTTACTCCTATGAACATTTTCAATGTCCTTGATAGGACCTGCATTATATCGGTACAGTGGTTTACCCAGACATTCCATTTACTCATTTAATCAAGTGACTCAAACCATCCTAGACCATTTTTCGATCAATATCGTCAAGAAGGTCACCATGACCAACTTGTACTCAACACGGCAATACGACGACAAATCTATCATATATTTTTTCACTCGTTGGCGAAGCCTCATCAACCAGCTAACATTCTAGTTGCCTTAAACCAAGCTTATAAATTGGTTTACTAGAATTTGTGCCAGGCACATCTCACCAACTCTCTAAGTACAAACCTTCTATACCTTTGACAAAGTATTTACCATGGCATGAAAAATGGAAATTCGTGCCATTGAAGAGAAGAAAATTCAATTATGAAACAAAAATACCACCTTTAAATCAAATGATACCTCCTCCTCTTCAAAACCCCAAAACAATTATTCAAAATCCAAAGGATCTACCAACGTGGTAGTTTTAAAGGCTAGCCCATCTCACCCCTCTAATCAATCAAAACCTACCTCAACCTTTCTCATGTTCAAGATTTTCAGTTCAAATGAGAGCGACAAAATACACTCCAATCGAGGAACCTTATTCTTCAGTATTAGAAAAACTTCTTAAGGTCGGATCCATTTCTCTTCCACCCATAAACCACATACTAGTTTTGGCCCCGCTCATCCTATGCCTGCATGGTACAAGGAACATGACTATTTTAACTATCATCATGTAAAGGGCCATAGTGATGACAATTGTATAACCTTCAAGAACATTGTCCAATAAATGTTAGATAATGGAGATCTTGTCTTGGATAACCCTACCGCACATACAAATTAAAACTTACATATCTTCAAGAAACCATTCCCTAATCATACCCCGTCATCTAACCAAAGTGGTGAACTTTCAACCAATGAAAGCAATGTCTGTGAAGTCCATGTTGTTTTTGAAGTCATACCAACCATTCCTAAATTTCCTCCTATCCCCTCTATCGAGGAGATTCTAGTATGAGCTCCTTTATCCATGGAGGATCCTACCTCATGTACTCATTCACTCACATAGGAGTATCCTTCATCTCCCCCTTCACCCACATAGGAGACCACAATTGTTGTTGATGTAGTTTCACCACCCACCTCACAACCTAATGAACAACTTGTGGTGTTAACTCTCCTACCCATGGGAGAGTCATCCTCACCTTCCTCGCCACCGAAAGAGGAACCTACCTCATCCCACCTACCATATCCCCTACCCATAGGGGATCCTTTATATGTGTCCTTTGCATGTGTTGGTGACAATTCCCTTTATCCTTCAAGATCTCGTTGATCTGCTCTCAACCCTCTTACCTACAAAGTCTGAAGCCAACCAATTCCCTATCTCACAAACATATTTTATAGGGATTGCTACTAAGCCAACATCATTTCCTCTTACAATATTGTTGTTTTCACGCCTAGCCGACCACTTGGATTATGTTGATAATTCCATGCTTTGGGGATTCCTTCACTACCCTTTTCAACCCAAATGCAAATGTCTCTCTACAGATACCTCCACGGTCTATCTGAAGGTCTTTTAAGCAACCCAATCAACTATGACCATGTCTATTGAAACGTCTTCTTCTTCATCACCCTCACCTACACCTAAACCTTTACCAACAACCAAACCCATTCCTATGCCTAAGAACCTACCTACACCTACATCTTCCCCACATCTAGACCCATCACTACCTTGGGTGTCATGCCGACATCAAGCCTAGTCCATCCACCCGTCAAATTGGATTTAGCCACATCTTCCCAAACTCACGCAAAAACCATTCCTCCACCTAAAAGGAAGACCCAACCTTCTAGGTCGCACACACCAGTTTCTCCCACTACACCTCTGTCATCTTCACCCCTTCCATCTATCCTCGGACCTCACCCATCTACCTTGGTCAAGCAACCCCTTACCCAAGGAAAATCAAAAACATAGCATCCCACTTCTTCATCATGATCCTTTATTACACCTAACCTACCTACACAAAGATACACCTTCGCCGTCACCCGCATCTTTCTTACCACCTATACCCCACCACCAACAATAACCTCATCACTACCTATGATATTTCCTTCTCTTCAACCCATACCTTCCACCTTACCTCTTCCAACAACCTTCACCGTACCTCCTTTATCACCTTGGCTAACTCGTCCTTTGCCACCATCTTCTTTCCCTTCTACATCACGTATGCCTCCTTCACCTTTACCTAGGAGGGTGCAACCAAAATTGAAAAACCCACTACCCTCTAAAGAGGTAGTTAATCCTACAACACCTTCCATTGCTAGTTCATCTACTACACCTTTACCCAAGAAGGTACAACCCAAGCCTAAAACAATACCACCTACCAAACCGGTGGTCAAACCTATCCCACCTCCAATTCCACCTCCTGTAGCACCTCTCCCACCATGATCACCCACACTTCAACCTAAACCCACACTCACTTCACACTGTGATCCATTGGTATGATCTTACACTAATATTCTATCCAACCTTATAGATACCATTGTCATCACATTACCGCCGCTTAGACCTTACGACCCACTCAAACCCAAACCAAAAGGGTTTGATGAGACTAAAATTTTCTCCTACCATTGTGTGCCAAGACATGATGTAGATGAAAGAGTGTGCGAGAATCAAATCAAAATGATACACCACGATGAAGTTGCACTCTGATGGAATCAAAGTAGCTCCGGTGTAATCGCAAGGAAGAATAAATCAATCAATGGAAGAGCTTGCATAACATAACAAAGCTTGCACATACAGGAAAAGACAGTGGAGTGTCTTGGCATGCTCATAAATTTCAAATGAAGGGATACATATAGGATGCTAAGGAACCCTAGTGCATGACACACAAGCCCTAACCCTAATGACATCACCCATGTGAGATGACCCTCCATATGTGAGTGGAGGACACATGGATCACTCACACCAACACCCCCTTCATCAAATCTAGGGTAGTGGCAATGATGAGTCAAAATAGAACAAGAAAACACTCCTAAACAACTAATAAAGATGTGTCAATGGGGCCCGGCAACTAAAGGCCTGATAAGGTGCCCATATACAAACAACATCTTCCTATAAGAAGAAGAAGAAGAGAAATGGGTCCCGGCACAAAGCCTGATGAGGTACCCATGCACAAAAAGAAGTCCCAAGTAATGAAGGAAAACCCAGTGGGAAAAACATCCACCACAAGAGAACAAAACACTCTCTAATCTAAGAAAGATGTCAAAGATGGGTCCTGGCCATAGACTAGCCTGTAAAGGTACCCATGTACAAAAGGGCAATCTCTTGAAAAGATGAAGAAGAGAGAAGAAGAGGGAGATGAGATGGATGCTAGAAGATGCCATGGACGGATCTAAACTCTGTAACTCTAAGAAGTCTCCCAGAAGAATGTCGATGATGAGATCCTTTACCTCTGGACTGAAGAAGAGCCATCCACACTGAACTATGTGTCTGCCCTTAGGAAGGATATAAATGATGTGTTGGAATTTTTCCCACTCCACGAAGCAAACCGAAGAAGCGTGAGCACGAAGAACTCGAGAATCGGGTCCACGAATGTGTGACATAGGTCTAGCAAGTGAGTGCAAAGGAACCGAATGTAATGTCACGAGTGCAAAATTGTTAGAGTATGAAGGGTGGACACTTGTAGAAAATATTTCCAACTGATGTGAAGGTAACAAAACATCCCCCACAATATAAAATGGATCCACAAACAAGGGTGGATCAATGAAAGTCTCCATAAAAGTGGAAGTGGCAAGAGTCCCAAAAGGGGCACTCCCAACAATGGAGATGATGAACTCCTCTAAAATACCTGTAGATGGATGAGGAACTTATAGTACATCACAAGTGTACTCTAGGAAATTATGACTAAGGTCGGGCGGATACTCGTCCCTAATCAGGGGGCTCAACAAATAGAAGAGCGATGTCGAGATAGGTATGAGTCAATCCAATGAAGGTGGAAGAGAGGCTGGTGTGATGACTATGTGATACTGTATAGGAGACTGCTCAATATCTGATGAGATGTGGGATGTGTCAAAACTCTCTGAAATAGTGAGAGAAGGAGGAGAAGAGTCCTCTGTAGTACTCTCAATATCAGAACTGGGTGCACAATCCTCGTCGTCAGAAGTAGAACCAAGTGAGTCTGTGTCAGTGGAACTATCATCACATGAGGAAATAGATGAGCCAACATAATCAGAAGCAGAGGTGAAGAAAGAGTGGGGTCAATGAAATCTAAGTGAGTATGTCTCATATCTGAAGTATCTCCAACTAAATCTCCAGCACTTTGCAAAGTTTTCCTAGCCCAAGGAGGACCAGGAGAATCAAGCTCAGAGTCAGAAGATTCTTCACTCGAGTGAGAAGGGACATAGTCCTCATCATCACTACTATTAGAATCGGAAGACTCAAAATTTTGAGGGTCAAGAAGAGGAGCACACTCAACAACATCATCATCTGAGGAGTCAAAATCTGAATCAGAGAGCTGAAGAACCTCAATAGGTGAAGAAGCCATGTGGTGCGAGGCACCAGAATCTATAATCCAAGTTGATGAAGGGACAAATTGGGCTACAAGGGCCTTTCCTTTCTTCTTATCAGATTTAGACTCTCTTGCAGTAGAAGACTCGGCCTTCGGAGCATTTTTTTATAGACTCAAGAACACCTATTTGATTTTTCTCAAGTAAATGAGTAAGGTGATCAATTTGTTTTCTCATACATAGATGCTCACTATGACCAGATTTCTTGCAATAGGAACACTTAAGCTTGTCTTTCTTTACTCTAGGCTTAGAAGTCAAAGTGTTCATGTTAAATTCAGTTTTGGTCTTGGTTTCCCTCTTAGGTTGATCCTTTATTTCTATCTTCTTTTCAGTCTTCTTTTCCTTACTAGTACTTGTTATAAGGGCATGTAAATTGGACTTGAGTGACCCCATTTGAATGAGTTTTTCATGTTCTCGAATGAGTTGGGACGAAAAACAGTCAAAGGAGGGCATTTTCCAAGCATTGCCCAAGGTAAGCTTTTGTAGCGTAAAAAGTAAACACAAAGACGGAGTAATCGGGACCTAACTTAGAAAGAATCGACAAGATCAATTGAGAATCTTTCTTTTCTACTTGACATTCCTTTAGCAACAATCTAGTGTGGACAAACTTAGAGAAGAAGGCTTGTAGGTTTTCAAAATCACTAGGATTTAACCCTAGTAGTTGGTTTTCCAACTCATGGGCTCTTAGTTCATCTTGTTGTCCAAACATTTCATCTAACGTTTTCATGTTGATTTTGGTGTTTTAGACGACTCAATGAGGAAGACAAAGTCGGGAGAAATGGACATGCAAAGAAGACCTAAAGCTTCATCACTATGATTTAACCACTTAGATTTTAGGGTCTTTGTGCAGTTCAGTCTCAATTCCCATGGTGATGCGGTATAACCCTTTACTCCTTAGTTTCATAATTATTTTTGATCTCCACTCAAAAAATTTGAATGGCATAAGCAAAGGAATTGAAAGAGCATTCATCGTGAGGCAAGAAAGAAGGAACGCAAAAAAAAACAACCACCCAGGACAATATAGTAACCCCCTACTTTCGGCACTTTATAGTTTAGTGTGTTGGATACAATTGGGTCCGAGCATGCATCATGAAACAGTTGGTAACTCGTCTTGCAATCAACGTAATAATGCGCAAGAGAGGAGACCACAAATAAGTTTCGTAGAGCGCAACAAGATAACACCGTATACAAGCACAACGTGCAAAAACACCTGAAACGGATGAAATCAAATCTGGTTGTGAAAAAAGTGTCTCACATTACAATGGATACCCCCTTGCTGCAAACTGTGGCGGATGCGCTCACTAGTCGCAAACAATAATAAGGGTAAATACAATTTGAAAATGGACACAGAAGGGTCCAGATGATCGCCAGAATGCCGGAAAAGCGCTCAGAAGGCAAAGAGGTGCTCAAAGTGTCACTACACACTTAAGTGCATGATTAATAAAAAAATCAATAGTAACGCCTAAAATTTATTATTTACAAACGCATACGGTTTGGCTAATTTTAGAGCTATTATAGTTAATAAAAAAATGACAACTTGCGTTAATTTAAAAGACGATTTTAAATATTATCTAATCATAAATAAGATCAAATTGATTTGACTCTATATAGAAAACCAAATTTAACTACAAATTAATCTAATTAAATATAATTAATTGATAAAGAAAATACATCCAAATTATAATTAAGATCTAAATTAATTTTAAATCCTAATTTGAAATGTTCCCGTTTGAATGAATTTGCCCTTAAGAATTTAAAATACCCCCTTTTTAAATAAATACCCCACCTTATAAATTAGACCCACCTATAAAAAATTTCCCACCAATAGTTTCAAAAAAAACACGGTTTGTTTGAAAAAGCCACTTGGCTTGGTGGTCGGCAGGTGGTGGCTCGGTGGGTGATGTGGTGAGGAGACCGAGGTGGGCCAAGGTGGGTCGGTCGATTGTTGGGAAAGAGGCCGAGGTGGATGGAGCGTTGAGCCATTAGAAGGGCTCGGGGGTGACAGTTACTCGATGGAGGGCCGAGTTGGTCGGGCACTGAGTCTCGGTTGAAGAGACAGGGGTGGGACCGAGGATCAAGGGCTCGAGGTGAGTGGACAGGTGTGGGGAGCAGGATCTCGGCATGGGGCAAGAGCTTGGGGCGTGAAGCGAGGTTAAATCCGCGTGCACATGGAGCGGGAGACATGGACCGGGAGCTCCAACGGAAAAGAAGCTGAGTAGGGTGAGTGAAGCAGAGATGCAAGGCGAGGAGGACCGGAGGAGGAGCTCACACAGGAGCTCAGGCAGAGATCACACGAAGGAAGGCTCACTGGGGGGAAAAGCTTGCCACACACCATAAATGGCTCGGGGACGGTGCACTTGGCTCAGAATAGGAAAAATGCGAGACCAAGGCTCGCCTTGGCGAGGACTCGACAAAGAACACACCAAGGAATGGCACGGCCATAGGAACTCGGCCAAAAAACACACCAAGAACACGAGGCAACTCAACTAGGAAAGGAGCTCGTGGCGAGTTAGAAAAAACATTCGGTGGAGATGGAAAGGAGCTCGGTGGAGAGAACACCACACAACAAAAAACTGCAACCTATAATTTTGAAATTTGACTTGTACTACAAAACCAAGAAAACATAGGAGAGACCAAAAACTAGAGATAAAAAAATTGAGTTTAATAAAAAATAAAAAAACCAGAAAATAAACTTCTATTGTAACTAATCTCCAAATTTATCTACAACAGATAATTTTAGCCAGTAAAACCCTAATAGCTTCATAAATACCTGCACATACACGAAGAACATAGAAAACTGACACACTTTCCAAGAATAGCTTTTTAATAATGTTAGCAATAAAATCCACAATATAACGATCGAAAAAAAACTTGCACGAGGAGTAAAAGAACGACACCAAGAGTAATCGCAACTAAAAATAATGAGTGCACGTTTACTAGATCTCAGCTCTGATACCATGAAAGAGTCTGCAAGAATCAAATTGGAAACGATGCACCACGATGAATTTTCACTCTGATGGAATCTAAGTAGCTCCAACGTAATCACAAGGAAGAATCGACCAATCAATGGAAGAGCTTGCATATCATAACAAAGCTTGCACATACAGGAAAAGATGATGGAGTGTGTTGGCATGCTCATAAATGTCAAATGAAGGGATACATATAGGGTGCTGAGTAACCCTATTGCATGACACACAAGCCCTAACCCTAATGACATCACCCATGTGAGATGACCCTCCATATGTGAGTGGAGGACACATGGATCACTCACGCCATGCTTGAGAGAAAACTTTAAGGCTCTAAAAATAGTTCTTCTCCAATTATGTCCTCTTGAAGAAAACTTTGATGATGATGATCTTCTAGACGAGGACCCTGTTTCACCAACACCAATCACCACATACCCTCAGCCCTTACCTATTCAACAACCTGCATCTCCACCTCCACAACCTTTTTATCTGCCTCTAAGATTCAAGATCAACATGGTCCGCATAAGAGAGTTAGCAAAACCCCCACTCAAATGTCAATGCACTATTTTCTTTGCACAACACCAGTATATGTCCTCATCCTTCTATTTCCCATCATGTCACTACGCATATTATTACTCAGCCTATTCGTTTAGCCAATATCAATATGGTTAACATTTCCACTCATGCCCAAAAAGACAAAGGAAAGGAGAAATTAACCATTCCATTCGCCAATCTTGTGCCCAATATACCATCCACACTCGCACCAAACACCATTTGGGGACCCGCATATCCTATTTCTAACGGGGTCTCCCATCGTACAATGATAAACAATTACACCAATCCCCTCTAAAAATGTCTTTATACGACCTCGTCCAAACTTGAATCCCATCGACAGGCCTCATGGAGGTTTGCAATCCATCAAGGTTTTACCTAATGACCCGACACTTGTGGCCTCCATTATCACCCCTCACCATGTGGCTTCTCTCACTAATTCATCCCCTTCCTCTACACCTGCCACTACTCACCAAGTATCCACCTCAGTTTCTCTAATGATGAGATTATACCTCTCCAATCAGATGATCCTGATCCCACCCTTTTCATCTCCGTTTATATTGATAATATACGTGTTTGGCATGTTATGATCAATGGTGGTGCCAACATTAACATCATCTCATCCCATGCATATAACCAAATGTGCATCCCTACCAATTGCATGCATAATAACCCAGTTATGTTGCATTCATTTAATGATTTCATCACTTCCACCCTTGGCACCATCATTCTCCATGTTTGTGTGGGCCCTCATACTATTCCAGAATTGTTCCATATCTTAGAGGGGTAATTCTAGTACAACCTTTGCTTGGTGACCTTAGATCCACATCATTGGTTGTGTTCCTTCAACCTTACTAATGGGTCGATGTATTCTTCCAATCATTTAACTAATAGATTAATCTACTAGTGTCATTATCAAACTAGGGTTATGTCCTAGGTTGTATGCAATGGAGTCCTATGTAGCTAGTTATACTATTCGGTCTTTATTGGGGGTTTCGTTAGATCTTTCTGGATTTACTACTAATCTATGAAAACTCAATGTAAATCTACGGAATTAAGTTACTGATAAAAGTAAATTTGTACTTCTAACTCAAATGGAAATGCACACATAGAATTGAAAGAACATAATTGAAATTACACACTCATAATAAAAATTGCAGTAAAAGTAAAGGTACAAGCTAACTAGAATTTTCATAATTGAAAACACACATTCTGAATGGAAATTTCAATAAGGAAAAAACGCACTTGAACAGGAATTGCATGGAACACACTAAAATAGAAATTGTAGTAAAGGAACTGAGTGATTATGACTTATCAGAAAATCATATGCGTACGTAAACGTAAACAGCCTCTTGTCTCCTTGGCCAAGTGGGCCCTTGCTCTTCCTTGGAACAAAGGAAATCTTAACAACTCAAGATTCTCAAAATGATATCTCCTTATATTAATTCAAATAAGTTCCACTACATATTCAGTACGGAAAGGAAAAGTGCTAAATACAACAAGCTATATCACATATTATAAATATTACCAACTACTACATTGTTTTTCAAAGAGGTGTCTTTATTTAGACACAGGTGGTTACAAAATATGCCAAAATTATTGGCACTAACGTCTTCTTTTAACAATATTGATCAAGACTCATAAATTCCTATAGGACTGCTAAAAATAAGAGCCATACTTATAGGTCGATAGATGGAAACATTATTCCACTTCTCCACTCCAACTCTAAACTCGGGGATCCTTAATTGCATTGGAAATAAACGTTCATTATTTTCCTACACACATCACCACATTTCTCTCACAAAGGTAGTTAGTAGGAAGTTATATGGTTAATTTGGTTGCATGAGAAAAATCAAGGAAAATGCATTAAACTCACTAAGATATACCTGTACAAAGCATCCTCATGCATTACCTAATCATGTTTAAATAACAAATTATCAATCATATGAATGATATAAATAAGCCAAATAATGTACTCATCATTTCCCGCACTTTACCCGTTTCATGTCTCAATGTAACTCATTTATGCCCCGCCCTTTGACTTCAATTTGTTGGGCCATGCCATACTCTTCAAATTGGTCAAACATATTGCTTCTCGTATTTGTGCCTTTTGGCAATTTTTCATGTTTTTGTGTTAACCCATTTCATTTTTCGTGAAATTTCTCTAGAACAATTCCTTTGCGGGTAAGCCCAATTTTGGCTGGAGCAAATTGGAAAACATATACACACGTTATGCCCGAGGAAGTCACCATCGGAGGTCTGGATCACTGGGAAAAAGTGAAGTCGTGCACGGAAAAGCCCCTGGGTTGGGCGCATTTTTGGAAAACAAAGGATTAAAGCTGCAATGGGAAAAATGGAAGCACAGGCAAGGTGGGAATTTTGTACTGCTTTGGAAGGTACTTTTTCCGTGATATAAAATTCACTTAAGCTGCAGTGGGAAAGTTAGAGGTCAGGCAATGGGAATTTATTGCCTACTTGCAGGGTAAAAATTCCCATGATAAAATAAAAGGAAAGTGACTTAAGTGAAATCATGGGATTTTATTGCCTACCTTGCAAGGTAAATAATCCCATTGTCAAAGTCAAATCACTTAAGTGGATCATGGGATTTTCGGGGCTGCCTTGCAGGGTAAAGAATCCCATTGTGAAAAATTCTTAAAAATAGAATTATATTGTGCAAAAAAGTGCGCCCCCTTTGGTGAGATGATGGCAGCCTTTAAGTGGATTTAATTAATTATTTCTCCTTCTAAAATAGGCGCCCAAGCATGGAAGAAAGTCAAGAAGTCAAAGGGGAATAAAAGAAATAGAATTAAATGGATTAAATTGACTAAATTTAATTTATTTAAAGGTTGCCCCCTTCATGTCAAAAAGTGCGCCCCATTTAGGATATATTTAATGATTTTTGAGGCATTAAATCATTAGATTAAATTCTATTTTCAGTGGCTATGGTCAAGGCACACTGTGAAGCTTAAGTGAAGTGAAGTGTGAAGGATTAAATTGGATTAATTTAATTTATTGGATGGTTGTCCTTAAACATGCTATTTTTAAAGAGAGAAAGCATGATTTTTAATTAATTAATTGCCAGGAATAGGAAGGGCAATTATTAATTATAGAATTGTGAGGGTTATATAAGCATGGGCTGCCATATGGGTGAATTATTTAATTCACAGGTAAAGAATTGCAGCCAAGAGGAAAAGTGCGCCCCATTTGAAGAAGGATTTTGCTCAAGCAAGGTGGAAACAAGGCTAAAAGCTTCCAAATTTGGCGCATGCTTTGAAGGAGGTTGATTTTTGTTTGCATAGGTGTTACAGGTGCTCAGGTGTTGTTGAAAGGATTCATGCTCTCTTTATGTGCAAATTAAACATCAATTTTTGGGGCAGCAGGCTTGAAAAGTGTAAATTTTACAATTAAAATTCACTATTCATGCTCGGTGGCCATTTTTTGCGAATTAATTACAGGAATTCATTACAGTGCTTTACAAAAGAAAATGAGCTTTAATCAATGTCAATACATTGCATATATCCTCGAATCGAAGAATTGTCGAGATCTACACGATTTTGAAGAAATCGGCCAAATAAGAAGAAAAAGAATTATTCAGACAAAGATAGACAAAGCCATGGCGAAGAGAGATGAAAAAGAAAGCACGATGGAGTCATGCATCACTTCCAAACTTGTAGACATAGGAGACACAGATCTAGGTCCGGAACCTCTTTCCGAATTGATTGATAGATCCAGAGCGGGAAAGACTTCACTCATGCGTGCGGTTAAAAGTAGTGGAATTATCCGAGCTGCAGCCTTTCCATGCACAGCCCAGTTGCCAGAGTTTGTTATGGAGTGCGCTAGATCTTACCATCCTTCATCCAGATCAGTGTGTGATGCTACGGGAAAGACAATAATTCGTTTGGATGTAGAGTTCATCAATTATTGTTTGAAGATTCCAGTACGAAAGGTGGTGACTTCCATTAGTCTTCAGGATGCCGGCAGCAGGTGGGAGAAGCATAGAGCTGATTGTGTGAGCATAATGAATAGCAGATACATGAAGAAGCCTAGATCTCCTTCAAAGTTCCCAAGAACTCTTCCGCGGTCCAATTTGGTGCAGGAGGTCGATGATGTGGTCAAATTGCTATGCAGGATGAATGGCGAGGTGAATGCTTACACTTTCCGTACATGGATGTATGCTTTCATCAGGACCATTGAAGTCAACAAAATTGATTCCATAATCAATTGGTCGGAAATTATTAGCGACAACATTGGTGAGCAACTCCAGAACGTGAAGCGTACTTTTAGCTTCAAAATGACTTCCTACTTGGTGTATGTTGCAGCTTCACAAGGCGTCTTTTCCAAGTTGGATAGATGTGGTGTTCTTTCTAAGGACCCCATTTTCGAGTGCTACCCACAGCTTACTGTACCTACGTGTGAGAAAGATTTCAAAGTGGTCAATGATGAATTCTTCTATGATTTCATTTGCAGGCTAGACAAAGACTTGAAGGCCAAAGGGTAAGAGGAAGCGTGGGAAGTTGTGTCCAAGATTGATAGTCTATTCATTCAGTTTGCAGATTTCACATACCTCAGGGTTATGGGCTTTTATGGAGAACCAATAAAGATGCCCAGGTATCTGAATGATAGATTGATCACCATGGAGCTGAGCAGGCAACTTGTGGAGTTACACGACCTTCAGTCAAAGTGGCACAAGTCTACGGGCTTCTTCCCAATCACTGTGGGACATTACAGTTGCATTAGCATTCATAGAGCTCGGGGATGGAGACGCAGATGTTATCTGAGTATGAGCAAGAGTTCTTCCTGCACGGCTGAACTTTGATCCATTTGGAGTAGCCAGGAAGACGATCTCCCAGGAGTACGCACATGTGCCTTCATTAGAAGATTTCTGGATGAAGTGCAAAAGTGAGTACGAGGTTAGAAAGAGAGATTTCAGCAGGCTATCAGCAAAGCAAGTGTTCAACTTTGGACTAGCGGATACCTACGGATCTTAAAGATGATGGGAATGTGGTACTTGACACTTACCATCAAATGGGAGGAGATAAAGCCATACTTCAGGATAACGTAGGAGGCTGCCATACACATTGAAGAAAGATCTGGAGCTGTTTTGGTGAATACTTCAAATTGGTTGCTGATGAAGGGATATTGCCTTGATGAAGCATTGATGAATCAAGTCATGGGAAACTTCGGCGTAGGAGATTCCCTCAAGCGGAAGCACGGAGGAGAAAGCAGTCAGAAAGTCGAGAAGTTGAAAGTACACAGAAGATCTCAATCTAAGGAGAAGATCACTTCCACGGACATGACTTTGGTTCCAGCTTCTCCAGCACCCAGTACTTCACCAATTGTTGCACCTCAGCAGGACACTTCCATGCCTCCACTGAATCGGTGACATTCATCTTCTCTCCTCAGCCACTCCATTTAGCACCTATTCCAGAGGAGATGTTGAAGCTATGCAGATGGCGGAGTTCGAAAGAGCTTTGTCCTTGGATGATTCAGAGGATGGCAGCCATAACACTGTGGCACTTTTTGATGGAGAGGAGGTAGAGTGGGAGATGGTAGTGCACTCAGCGACTTCTCATTCTCGAGAAGTAACTTCTCGGAATGGTTGGCTTGCAGTTGGTTCCAGAAGTGAGAGTGGAGATGAACTTAGAAGAGCACGACTTGCAGCTACTCAGAATCTAGGTGGAAGAGATAGAAGGCCTAAAGTTGCTAAAGCAACTTCTAGGTTGATCATCGAGGAATCGGGGAGAGAAGTTTTTTGAGATATCAATTTTCAGCGGAAGAGAAAAAGAAGGAGGAGGAGCTCACGGCGAGAAGATGTTACGGATAATGGCAAAGTACCCCTCGGTCAAGCCACCTTTGAAGGATTGAAGCAGGACACGCAGACATTGATAGATGCTCTATTCCTTAGGCTTGACAGTGAAAAGGTGGAGAAAGAAGAACTTCAGAAGTAGGTATCTCAGTTGTGTGAGATCATAGCCAAGGTTTTAAGCCTTCCATTTAGCCCATTTCAGAGCAGGTGAGTGATCATCTTATGTAGGAAATGGAGGATGCAAGCAATCAAGTAAAAGCTATTGATGAATGGAAGGATTTGATTATGTGTCAAGCTTTTGTACAACTTGGAGAAGTGCCAGCCCGCCTAAAGGTTATGGATGATGCAGAAAATCAGCTGAAGCAAAGCTGGCAACTGGTGTAATGAGCATAGTGGACATGAACACGATTCTTTGAGAGTAACCTGAGTACTTTGGGAGAGATCAACAAGCTGTCGGGAGATGTATTGGTTATAGAAAAAATTGTACCGGATGGATCAGTTGAGAAGGGGAAGCAGCTAGAGTTTGCAGTATCTTTCCGTTTGGAGATCTGCAGAGTTTTGCTGAAGAGGATGCAGGCACTTGAGAGTAGGACATCATCCTTACCAGACAGTATCATTTCTTTCACTGAGGAGGAAGTGGTCGGAGGTGTTACTTCATACGTGCGGATCGTTCCTAGCAAGGTGCCTAATTCCCTGGAAGGGTCTCTTCTGATGGTACAAAAGAGAATTGATAAAGCTACTAAGCCTTTCACGATGAATTCTATTAGTAGACTGGTGGCGCTGCAGGTGGATATTGCGAGGTTTGGGCCGAGCTTGGAAGATGTGGAAGCGTGCATCAAAGTGTTGAATGAAGGAAGGATTGTTGCGATTTCGGAGAGAGAAGAAGCAGTGGCTAAAACAGATGGAAAGATGTTGAATCACATGTTCGACAAGTATATCCGATATAAGAACAAAAAGAAGACATAAATGTTATAGCTGGCATGACTTCTTCTATTCTTTCTTCTTCTATTTTCTATGTTCCGGATGAAATTGTAAAACTTTAAGTTATTGGTTTTGCAACCATTACTTAAAGTCATGTGGAACCATTCTATTAGTTAAGTGATACATGTGTCACTTAAGGAGAAGTTAGTGGAGGATGATTGCCAAATGTCATCTTTACTTGTTGTTTGTGTTTTAGTTCAGTTTGAGTTTTCCATTTGTACTTTCCCTTCTACATTCTATAAGTAGAGGAAGAACCTCGGGTTAATGATGAGAATTTGTAAGCAGCAATCTTGTGTTCTAGACTTTGTGTTGAACCCCTGAGAGCCACTTGGAGCAAAGGAATACAAAGGAGCAGGTTTCCGGAGAACTTTGTGTCGGTGTACTGTGTTTCTTACTTTTAATCTTAGATCTCTTAATAAACTTTGTGTTATTTTAGATCTGGATCTAGAGCTGCCTTTGTTTTAGAATTTTGTGTTTATATCTATTGGATTCTTCTATGTGCATGCAATCAGCTCTGCCATCTACTGATTGGGATGCACATCTTCCCCATTTCTTCTATGTGTTTATGTAATTACCTTCTTCTATAACTTTTCCTTTCTTTAAACAATTGCTTACTTGCTGCAAAATTATTCAGTTATGGTTCATGAACTGAGTAGTTAAAGTAAAACCCCATTTAGATATTAGCATACTTAAATTGACAAATCTGACACGGGAGCCTCACCGGTTAAATGAGGGAGATTTATCTCATGACTGCCTAGGTTTGATGCTATGCAGAAAATCTAGCCAATAGTTTTTGGCGACTCATTTGGGAACAACTATCTTTGCAGATCAAAGCTTATCTATTGAAGATTGGAGTGTTTTCCACACAAATCTCAACCTGGTTGAACGTCCATTCACCCGATCCGTGAAGGCGCAAGGAAGGACTGATCATTTCTTCGACTGCAGGAGCAATTCAATTTCAATCATCCTCCTCAAGTTAGAAGCCGCAGATCTAGTCTCTCACCAGGAAGGAGAGTGCACACCCATCCAGATCCGGATCGTCTTCAGCATAATCCGGTGGCTGGAATTATCCATCAAGTCTACACAAGGAGGAGACGTGCTCAAGTCAACATGGGGCATCAGCTAGTACCTGTTCCATGGGGAGCAGACTTTTGGACCTCTGAACTTGGCTCCACCTATGCACGAGCTGCCAAAGGGATCCAGAAAGAATTTTCCAAAATTCTTTGGAGATGGAAAGCAAAACCCGGATGATCATTTGGCGGCCTTCTTTATATCTTGTGGTGTGCTTGCAGTAGAGCATGAAGATGTCTCAGTCAGGCTCTTCATTGAGACTCTACATGACTTGGCTGGAGAATGGTTCTATCGGCTAGCTCCTGGCACCATAACCAACTGGGCGACTATGCGTGAGCAATTTCTGAAAAGATTCAAGAGCCCAGAGAGGACGCTAGCACGTTGATCACCAACTGATGCAGTTGAAGAAAGAGCCAAGCGAGAACATGCGGGACTTTATTGCAAGGTTCCAAAGGATTTTATATAAAATCCCCACTTCTGCCGCATTGAGTGACGAAAATCAAAAGACGTTTTTTATAAATGCTCTATTGCCCGAAGTTGGATATCAGCTGAGAAGGGCAAGACCTGTAAATCTACTTGAAGCACAAAATGTTGCCGTGGAAGTTGAGGATGACTTGATCATGGCTGGGAAACTCAAACAACCATCTCACAAAGGTGATGGCGCTTCTTAGTACTTCAGATCCTTTGTTGCAGAGATTGGCTAATGACATGTTGCAGATCAAGAAGCAGATCTCTCAAGCAGGGAATGCAACCCCCTCAAGAATAGCTCCTACCCGGACCTTTAATGGTCAAAATCAAAATCAAAATCAAAACAGACTTGCTGCTGCACCACAGCGGTTGGCAATAGAAGCTGCTCCAAGGAATAACTTGGAAACTAATGAAGAGGATCTCGGCATTGATGAATCATTCGATGATGAAGACTTTATAGATCCCGTTGGTGACTCCAATATTGGTTACTTGGACTACGAATATGATGATGGCTATTATGAATCTTTTGAAGATTCTGATGGTCACACTTTTGCGGTGTTCACAAGGTCTCAGACATGCCAAAATGCGAAGCATCCACAAGTGGCCAAAGAAAGAGAAGATCTGGCGGATGTTACTATCTTGAAAAGAGGTAGCACTCTTCCTTCTTCATTAGCACCTAAGGATAAATATTCAAATTCTTTCAATTCGCAGCAAAGAGCCAATGCACATCCTACTGAAGCAAGTCAAGCTTTTGACATAATTGATCACATCAAGAGGAACAAGGTCCAAATGTCAGAAGCTGAGTATTTGAGAGCATTTCCTGATCAAGTTGAATAGATTGGTCAAATATGTGCAAAGTAATGGTCCCAACCCAACAAATAATACTTCACGGGGTATCTTGTCAAATCAAAGAATACTCCCCCTTCAAATAATGTGGCTGCAAGTTCTTCTCCTTCTACCTCTTCTCCTGCTACATCAGAAAGGATTGAGCCATTTTATGTGTCATTGCTTATCAACGGACACAAACTAAGCAATTGCATTTTGGACTCTGGAGCTTCTGATAATGTCATGCCTGCCAAAGTTGTTGATGCCTTGGGTCTCACATTGACAAAAACCATCGGAAGATGTTATTCAATGGAAAGGAAAGTCCCTCTTGTGGGGAAAATCAAAGATGCGTAGGCAGTACTTGCTTCTTTTCTAGATAAAAGACTGAAAATGACTATCCTTGTAGCAGACATTCCAGTCTCTTATGGCATGCTTTTGAGTAGAAATTTCTGCAAAGAGTTGGGTGGAGAAGTCAAGATGGATTGGTCTTGTGTGCACATACCAATCAAAGGAGTAAATCAGAAGCTAGAACCTGAGAAGAAATCTAAGTACACAGTATCAAAGTCTGAGGATCCTAGATCTCAGATCTTGTTTCAGGAATCGGATCACGGAGTCTATTATCTAGAAATGGATAAAGAAGATGTTCAACCGGTGATTCAAGAACCGCATCAACTTAACAACAAGATTTGGACTCTGGAATTTGATGGGCTGTTCATTTGGATCGGCGTAGGCGTTGTTCTTATCTCTCCTGAAGGGAAGGTGCATGCACACTCCTTCAAATTGATGTTCGAAAATACTAACAATACAGCTGAGTATGAAGCGTTGTTGTTAGGCATGGAGCAGGCAAGAACAATGGGAATCAAATTATTACATGCAAAGGGAGATGTTGAGCTGATCGTTAAGCAGATAAGAGGTCTCTACCAAGTCAAAAAAGACAAACTGCGGCACTATAGAGATCGGGTCTACTCTGTTATCCTAGATTTTTCAGCTTTCTCGGTATCTTACATTCCGAGAGAACAAAATTCAAGAGCTGATTCACTTGCAGTGACTGCAGCCTTGTTGAATCCAGATCAGCCTCCCGCATTCTTTAGACAGGGAGACTACAAGGTGGAGATGGTCTTTCACCCAAAGGTTCCTGACAACGTCCAAGCAATGGCAGGTTTTCAACGATGACACGCAGATTGTTGTTTCTCCAACAGAAGGACAACTTTGAAGAGATCTACTATGAGGGAAGCAATTCACCTCCTAGGCAGACTACTATGGGAGAAATGGATGCGGACGTCTCGGGAAGTCAGGAGATTATCCAGCTAAAGGGAAATAAAATTCCCAAAGGCTTGGTATCTCTTGAGGAAATGTTTGATAAGCATGATCAGATGCTTAAGAAAAATGAAGAAAGTGGGGAAGGTTCTTCCTCCGACACACAATTACTAAATTTGGGAGCTGACAATGATCCCAAATTAGTAAATCTGGGTAAGTGTTGTTTAGAGGCCGAAAGAGAAGCTTTCACTAAGCTTCTTAAGAAATATATGGATGTTTTTGCCTGGTCTTACCAGGATCTAAAAACATATCAGCCTGCGGAAGTTCAACACTACATCCCACTTAAACCAGAACAAAAGCCTTTCAAGCAGAAGCTGCGGCGGCACAACCCTACCATTTCGGGAACCATCTTTGCAGAAATCAGAAGTTGTTAGATGCAAAGATTATCTATCCCATACATCATTCGAATGGTTGGCCAACATAGTTCCTGTGAGGAAGAAGAGTGGCGAAATTAGGTTGTGCGTGGATTTTCGCAACCTTAATCAAGCTTCTTTAAAAGATAACTACCCCATCCCCATCATGGATCACACTCTGCAGGTGGTCACTGGATCTGAGATGCTTTCCATGCTTGATGGCTTTTAGGCTATAATCAAGTCAAGGTGGCCGAGGAAGATCAATACAAAATGGCATTCATCACACCTTGGGGAACCTTCGCGTACCAGAAAATGTCGTTCGGCCTGATTAATGTTGGTGCTACATTTCAAAGAGCTATGGATCTAGCCTTTGCTCATCTCAAAGATATAAGCATAGTGGTGTACCTGGATGATCTGACAGTCTTTTCCAAAGATAGAAGCACACACATTTCAAACTTGGAAGAGGTTTTCATACAGTGCCGCAAGCATGGTATTTCTTTGAATCCCAAGAAATCTATCTTTGTCGTAACCGAAGGAAAGCTGCTAGGGCACATTGTTTCCAAAGAAGGAACAAAGATAGATCCAGAGCGTGTCAGATCCATTCAGACATTGCCTTTGCCCACATCCAAAAAAGGAGTTCACTCTTTCTTTGGAAAAGTTAATTTTCTCAGGAGATTCATTCCTGACTTTGCTGAGCTAACCCATCATATTTCGAATATGATGAAGAAGACACAAGATTTTAAATGGAGCAGCGAAGGGAAGGAAGCTTTTGAGAAAATTAAAGAGGCCTGTCAAAAGCTCAGTCTTGGTTTCACCCGACTTCAGTAAAGAATTTATTCTTTATTGTTATTCCTCCGAACACACCATGTCAGCAATACTGATGCAGAAAAATCAAGAGGATGCAGAAGCTCCTATTGCTTTCATGAGCACGCCCCTTAAAGCCTATGAGTTGAAATACACTCCCATGGAAAAGCACGCATATGCAGTGGTGAAGGCGTGCAAAGCATTCAGGTATTATATTCTTTCCTCGCACACTGTGGTTTTGGTTCCAGATACTGCAGTTAAATCCATCCTTACTCAGCAAGAGTTAGGATTGTTGAGAGGCACATGGGTGACAAAGGTTCAAGAATATGACCTGGATATTAAACCAACAAAGCTGGTTCGAGGAAGAGGTCTGTGTGAATTAATGACGGAGATGAAAACATCAGTGCCAGAAGTGGATCAAGATGAGATAGATGGAGATTTACTGCAGTACTTTTTATAGATCTGGTAGAGGAGTGGTACAGTAACATTGCTTACTTTCTGACGTATGGAGAATGCCCAGATCAACTTTCCAGAAAAGAGAAACGAACTATCAAACTGAAATCCAAAGATTTTGTTCTTTGGGATAATGGTTTGTACAAGAGGGGAATTGATGGCGTATTTCTCAGATGCGTGGATAAAGCTCAACAGGATCAGCTACTACAACAGTTTCATGACATGGCTTGCGGTGGTCATTTCTCAGCCTGAGTCACTGCACACAAGATCCTCAGAGCAAGGTATTACTGGCCCACCCTTTTTCAAGATACTGCAGAGTGGGTAGCTAAGTGCCAAGCATGCCAACATTTTGTTGGGCGTGTGAAATTACTGCATTACCTCTAAAACCCATTGTGATTGAAGAACCTTTCCAACAGTGGGGAATGGATTTTATTGGTATGCTTAACCGGCTTCTAGTGTCGGTCACCATTACATTCTAACAGCTACTGATTATTTTAGTAAGTGGGTAGAAGCTATTCCTGTGAAGAATGCCACTTCTGCCGAGGTGTGTAATTTTATAAAAGAAAATATTATTGTCAGGTTTGGCGTGCCTAACAAAATTGTAGCAGACAACGCTCGAATCTTTCTTCTGAGGATTTGGTGGAATTCTGCTACACTTATGGGATCATTTGGTTCATTCCTCAAACTACTATCCACTGAGGAATGGTCAAAATTTGAATCTAGTAATAAAAACTTGGTAACTATCGTGCGCAAGCTAGTAATGGAAAATCAAAGGACTTGGCATAAAAAGTTGTTTGATGCATTATGGGCGATAGAATCACACCAAAGAGGGCGATAGGCATGTCCCCATTTCAGTTGTTATATGGTAGAGACACGGAGTTGCCTCTTACCTTGGAACTGCCTGCCCTACAACTTTCTAAGGCCCTGGAGGATTCCACATTCATGGATGCTATTGATAAAAGAATTATGTACCTAACTGAATTGAGGGAAGTACAAACTCAAGTTGCAGATAGGTTGACAGAGCATCAAAGGAAGGTGAAAGTCATCTTCGACAAAAAAGCCAGGGAAAGAAAGTTTGAAGTCAATGACTGGGTCCTTTTATGGGACAAAAGAAGAGAAGCAAAAGGCATGCATGGAAAGTTTGATTCACTATGGAAAGGGCCTTTTGTGATTAAGAGGATCGCCGGAGCGTAGATAGCTTCATTCTTGCTCATCAGGATGGAGTTGAATTGCCATTGCCTTTCAATGGGCAACACTTGAAGTTTTCGGACATGAGAAGCAGGGTAAAACCTGTATGTACATAAATAAAACTTTGTTTGTTTTTCCTTTTTTTTTTTTTTTTGTGTTGTGTTGTGTTTGTTTTTGCGACCGTGCCCAATGGAAAGGACAAGATACGAAACCAGAGATGCTGGGATCTCATCTTTTCCCTTTGTCATTCTGACAGAGAAAAAGATGTCCACAGACGGAGCCGATTGGTGTCACCCAGATTTCATCTGAAATCTGTGACTACCCTATCCAAAATTTTTTCATACTTTTAAAATAATGGGTCGTTTTGTGTTTTTATTGCCTGAAAGTTCTTGTATTGCGTCAAGATATTCCCAAAGAGCCATATTAGCCTTTTTTGCCAAATACCCAGATGCCCAAAATTGTTATATTCTGTCGTCGGGATTTGTCTGCGGGAAATTTGTATTTAATTATTTTGAGCCCGTATGAGGCTATTTGTGCTCCGTTTTAACTCTGTTATGATCGAACATGTCATTATTCCTATGTACCAGAAGGGTTTTAACTTGGAATAAGTTTTGGGCTTTATTTGTGACTTTTGGCAATTTTTCGTGTTTTTGTGTTGTCCCGTTTCGTTTTCTGTGAAATTTCTCTAGAACAATTCCTTTCTCCCGGGTAAGCCCGATTTTTGGCCTGGAGCAGTTGGAAAACATATACGCACGTTATGCCTGGAGGAAGTCGCCATCGGAGAGTGCGGATCACTTTGGGAAAAAGTGAAGTCGTGCGGAAAAGCCCCTGGGGTTGGGCGCATTTTTGGAAAACAAAGGATTCAAGCTGCAATGGGAAAAATGGAAGCAACAGGCAAGGTGGGAATTTTGTACTTGCTTAGTAGGGTACTTTTTCCCGTGATATAAAATTCACTTAAGCTGCAGTGGGAAAGTTAGAGAGGTTGCAGGCAGGCGGGAATTTATTGCTTGCCTTGCAGGGTAAAAATTCCCATGATAAAATAAAAGGAAAGTGACTTAAGTGAAATCATGGGATTTTATTGCCTGCCTTGCAGGGTAAATAATCCCATTGTCAAAGTCAAATCACTTAAGTGGATCATGGGATTTCCGGGGCTGCCTTGCAGGGTAAAGAATCCCATTGTGAAAAATTCTTAAAAATAGAATTATATTGTGCAAAAAAGTGCGCCCCCTTTGGTGAGATGATGGCAGCCTTTAAGTGGATTTAATTAATTATTTCTCCTTCTAAAATAGGCGCCCAAGCATGGAAGAAAGTCAACAAGTCAAAGGGGAATAAAAGAAATAGAATTAAATGGATTAAATTGATTAAATTTAATTTATTTAAAGGCTGCCCCCTTCATGTCAAAAAGTGTGCCCCATTTAGGATATATTTAATGATTTTTGAGGCATTAAATCATTAAATTAAATTCTATTTTCAGTGGCTATGGTCAAGGCACACTGTGAAGCTTAAGTGAAGTGAAGTGTGAAGGATTAAATTGGATTAATTTAATTTATTGGATGGTTGTCCTTAAACATGCTATTTTTAAAGAGAGAAGCATGATTTTTAATTAATTAATTGCCAGGAATAGGAAGGGCAATTATTAATTATAGAATTGTGAGGGTTATATAAGCATGGGCTGCCATATGGGTGAATTATTTAATTCACAGGTAAAGAATTGCAGCCAAGAGGAAAAGTGTGCCCCATTTGAAGAAGGATTTTGCTCAGGCAAGGTGGAAACAAGGCTAAAAGCTTCCAAATTTGGCGCATGCTTTGAAGGAGGTTGATCTTTGTCTGCATAATTGTTTGCATAGGTGTTACAGGTGCTCAGGTGTTGTTGAAAGGATTCATGCTCTCTTTATGTGCAAATTAAACATCAATTTTTGGGGCAGCAGGCTTGAAAAGTGCAGATTTTACAATTAAAATTCACTATTCATGCTTCGGTGGCCATTTTTGTCTGAATTAATTGTAGGAATTCATTAGGTGCTTTACAAAAGAAAAGGAGCTTTAATCAATGTCAATACATTGCATATATCCTCGAATCTGAAGAATTGTCCAGATCTACACCATTTTGAAGAAATCCGGCCAAGTAAGAAGAAAAAGAATTATTCAGACAAAGATAGACAAAGCCATGGCGAAGAGAGATGAAAAAGAAAGCACGATGGAGTCATGCATCGCTTCCAAACTTGCAGACATAGGAGACACAGATCTAGGTCGGAACCTCTTTCCGAATTGATTGATAGATCCAGAGCGGGAAAGACTTCACTCATGCGTGCGGTTAAAAGCAGTGGAATTATCCGAGCTGCAGCCTTTCCATGCACAGCCCAGTTGCCAGAGTTTGTTATGGAGTGCGCTAGATCTTACCATCCTTCATCCAGATCAGTGCGTGATGCTACGGGAAAGACAATAATTCGTTTGGATGCAGAGTTCATCAATTATTGTTTGAAGATTCCAGTGCGAAAGGTGGTGACTTCCATTAGTCTTCAGGATGCCGAGCGGTAGGTGGGAGAAGCATAGAGCTGATTGCGTGAGCATAATGAATAGCAGATACATGAAGAAGCCTAGATCTCCTTCAAAGTTCCCAAGAACTCTTCCGCGGTCCAATTTGGTGCAGGAGGTCGATGATGTGGTCAAATTGCTATGCAGGATGAATGGCGAGGCGAATGCTTACACTTTCCGTACATGGATGTATGCTTTCATCAGGACCATTGAAGTCAACAAGGTTGATTCCATAATCAATTGGTCGGAAATTATTAGCGACAACATTGGTGAGCAACTCGGAACGTGAAGCGTACTTTCAGCTTCAAAATGACTTCCTACTTGGTGTATGTTGCAACTTCACAAGGCGTCTTTTCCAAGTTGGATAGATGTGGTGTTCTTTCTAAGGACCCCATTTTTGAGTGCTACCCATAGCTTACTGTACCTGCGTGCGAGAAAGATTTCAAAGTGGTCAATGATGAATTCTTCTATGATTTCATTTGCAGGCTAGACAAAGACTTAAAGGCCAACAGGGTAAGCAAGGAAGCGTGGGAAGTTGTGTCCAAGATTGGCAGTCTATTCATTCAGTTTGTAGATTTCACATACCTCAGGGTTACGGGCTTTTCTGGAGAACCAATAAAGATGCCCAGGTATCGAATGATAGATTGATCGCCATGGAGTTGAGCAGGCAACTTGTGGAGTTACACGACCTTCAGTCAAAGCGGCACAAGTCTACGGGCTTCTTCCCAATCATTGTGGGACATTACAGTTGCATTAGCATTCATAGAGCTCGGGGATGGAGAGCGCGAAATGTTATCAGAGTATGAGCAAGAGTTCTTCCACTGCGGCTGAACTTTGATCCATTTGGAGTAGCCGGGAAGACGATCTCCAGAGAGTACGCACATGTGCCTTCATTAGAAGATTTTGGATGAAGTGCAAAAGTGAGTACGAGGTTAGAAAAAGAGAGATTTCAGCGGGGCTATCAAGCCAAAGCAAGTGTTGACTTTGGACTAGCGCGGATACCTGCGGATCTTAAAGATGATGGGAATGTGGTACTTGACACTTACCATCAAATGGGAGGAGATAAAGCCATACTTCAGGATAACGTAGGAGGTTGCCATACACTTGAAGAAAGATCTGGAGCTGTTTTGGTGAATACTTCAAACTGGTTCTTGCGAAGGGATATTGCCTTGATGAAGCATTGATGAATCAAGTCACGGGAAACTTCGGTGCAGGAGATTCCCTCAAGCGGAAGCACGGAGGAGAAAGCAGCAGAAAGTCTGAGAAGTTGAAAGTACACAGAAGATCTCAATCTAAGGAGAAGATCACTTCCACGGACATGACTTTGGTTCGACTTCTCGGCAAACCCGAGTACTTCACCAACTATTGCACCGCAGTCAGGACACTTCCATGCCTCCATTGAATCCGGTGACATTCATCTTCTCTCCTCAGCCACTCCGTTCAGCACCTATTCCAGAGGAGATGTTGAAGCTGCTAGATGGCGGAGTTCAAAAGAGCTTTGTCCTTGGATGATTCAGAGGATGGCAGCCATAACACCGTGGCACTTTCTGATGGAGAGGAGGCAGAGCGGGAGATGGTAGTGCACTCAGCGACTTCTCATTCTCGAGAAGTAACTTCTCGGAATGGTTGGCTTCGTAGTTGGTTCCAGAAGCGAGAGTGGAGATGAACTTAGAAGAGCACGACTTGCAGCTACTCCAGAATCTGGGTGGAAGAGATAGAAGGCCTAAAGTTGCTAAAGCAACTTCTAGGTTGATCATCGAGGAATCAGGGGAGAAGTTTGCTTTGAGATATCAATTCTGGCAGAAGGAAAGAAGGAGGAGGAGCTCATGGCAGAAGATGTTACAGTAACCAGAGTACCCCTCGGTCAAGCCACCACTGAAGGATTGAAGCAGGACACACAGACATTGATAGATGCTCTATTCCTTAGGCTTGACAGTGAAAAGGTGGAGAAAGAAGAACTTCAGAAGCAGGTATCTCAGTTGTGTGAGATCATAGCCAAGGTTGCTAAGCCTTCCATTCAGCCCATTTTAGAGCAGGTGAGTGATCATCTTATGTAGGAAATGGAGGATGCAAGCAATCAAGTAAAAGCTATTGATGAATGGAAGGATTTGATTATTCGTCAAGCTTTTGTACAACTTGGAGAAGTGTCAGCCCACCTAAAGGTTATGGATGATGCGGCAAATCAGCTGAAAGCAACTGGTAATGAGCATAGTGGACATGAACACAGTTGCTGAGAGTAACCTGAGTACTTTGGGAGAGATCAACAAGCTGCTGTCGGGAGATGTATTGGTTGCGAGAACAAATTGTACCGGATGGATCAGTTGAGAAGGGGAAGCAGCTAGAGTTTGCAGTATCTTTCCGTTTGGAGATCTGCAGAGTTTTGCTGAAGAGGATGCAGGCACTTGAGAGTAGGACATCATCCTTACCAGACAGTATCATTTCTTTCACTGAGGAGAGAGTGGTCGGAATGTTACTTCATACGTGCGGATCGTTCCTAGCAAGGTGCCTAATTCCCTGGAAGGGTCTCTTCTGATGGTACAAAAGAGAATTGATAAAGCTACTAAGCCTTTCACGATGAATTCTATTAGTAGACTGGTGGCGCTGTAGGTGGATATTGCGAGGTTTGGGCCGAGCTTGGAAGATGTGGAAGCGTGCATCAAAGTGTTGAATGAAGGGTTTGTTGTAGTTTAGGACAGAGAAGGAAGCAGTGGCTAAAACAGATGGAAAGATGTTGAATACATGTTCAACAAGTATATCCGATATCAGAACAAGAAGAAGACATAAATGTTTAGGTGGCATGACTTCTTCTATTCTTTCTTCTTCTATTTTCTATGTTCCGGATGAAATTGTAAAACTTTAAGTTATTGGTTTTGCAACCATTACTTAAAGTCATGTGGAACCATTCTATTAGTTAAGTGATACATGTGTCACTTAAGGAGAAGTTAGTGGAGGATGATTGCCAAATGTCATCTTTACTTGTTGTTTGTGTTTTAGTTCAGTTAGAGTTTTCCATTTGTACTTTCCCTCCTACATTCTATAAGTAGGAGAAGAACCTCGGGTTAATGATGAGAATTTGTAAGCAGCAATCTTGTGTTCTAGACTTTGTGTTGAACCCCTGAGAGCCACTTGGAGCAAAGGAATACAAAGGAGCAGGTTTTCGGAGAACTTTGTGTCACGGTGTATTGTGTTTCTTACTTTTAATCTTAGATCTCTTAATAAACTTTGTGTTATTTTAGATCTGGATCTAGAGCTGCCTTTGTTTTAGAATTTTGTGTTTATATCTATTGGATTCTTCTATGTGCATGCAATCAGCTCTACCATCTACTGATTGGGATGCACATCTTCCCCATTTCTTCTATATGTTTATGTAATTACCTTCTTCTATAACTTTTCCTTTCTTTAAATTAGCTTACTTACTTGCTGAGAATTATTGATTATGGTTCATGGTGAGTAGTTAAAGTAAAACCCCATTTAGATATTAGCATACTTACCCGACAAATAAGTTATTGAATAATTCAAGGACATTGGAGACTAACATGTTATGGAGGTAGAACTCATAGAGAAGATTCTAGATATCAAGGGTACTAGTTTTGTAAATGGATAGAAAAGTATTACCATCAGGAGCTTCGTAAGGCTCCTGAAAACACAACCTCAATAACTGCCAAGAGTAAAATTGTTCTTGAACAAACATGTTGTAGGTAGAAGATGGTTTCCGAAAAGACATGAGCTTATAGGCTAAAGGACAAACAGAGTCCAAAAGAGATTGCAATTTCTATTTTTCATTTTTGTTAATTTCTATCTCTCCCTTTAATTTTTTGTTTTCTTTCTTTAATTCCAAATTCTGAAGAGATAATTGATTGATATCATTCAAAATGCTAAGACCTATATCTCTTTGTCACTTTAGGTTGCTAACTTCTACTTGTAAAGTTGTGATTTCTCTAACCTTTTCTATTGTTCGTTGGGTAAATTCAGTTTGTAAAGACATATTTGTTTCTTTCATACCTTTCAACTATTCTTTAAGGAATGCAATCTCTTCCAAATAACCTCATGGCACATCAGCTTCACATAACATGTGGCTACCAATCTCCATTGCAATTGATTCTAGAGTGGGAATCTGTGCTTCAGGTATAGAAGACGGTTCTAGAGCTACTGAGTTGATATATGAAGATGTGGGCATATCCGAGCTTTGTGGGGTAGGGATAGTTGTAGTGAATATAACATTCAGCAATTTATCAGCAAGGACATCTAGGGTTTCTACCTCACCCTTCTCTTCCCGAATAGGAGCAGAATCAACATCAAAACCCTTCGGCTAAGAACTTCCAGGTTTATGCAACATACAGGACCGTTGTGGCCGTAGTGAAATAGAAGAATAGAGAGGTAAGGTATTCTTACCCTTAGAACTAGAAGGTGTAGAAGATGGGCTCACTTGACTACTAGATTTTTCCACATTCTCTTGAGTACCAGGTTCCTCCACCTACCATTGACTGCCAGGTTCCTCCACATTCTCTTGTGGAAGGCGAGAGGTTGACTCGATAGTGGGTCGAGGTATGGAAGATGACCCCTTTTTGAGATACTTTGGCTTGGAACCCTCCCCCACACTCATATGCTCGAGCCTTCTCTTTCCCTGTAAAAACTTGATGCGAGTAGAGTAACTGAATGAGCCCTAGGTGCTTTAGTGCTTCCTTTCCTCCCCATTCTTGTATTTTTGCCTACTTTGATAATTGCATCAACCAAATATTCTGGTAAATTCACCCTAAGTGCAGGGTTGGTGCAACCTTTCTTTAAATGAATGAGAATTTTGAGTGAATCTCCACCTAGCACAGATGGTTGGTTGTCACATATAAAATACATGTTAACCCATTTAGCCACCTCTCTCCAAATGTCGGGCAGATTTCCTCTTAACTCCTTTCTGAGCACCTTGGGAGGTAAGGATTACCTTGAGAAATGCTTCACCATCCACATGAAACAGAGCAAGCAAGTCCTTGAGGGGAGCATTTGTCATCACTTTCAGACCAAAATCCGATAAACTAGATAGTTCAGAAATAACCTGGTTGGTAATTTCCACTCTCTTACCTCCAACGCATGAGCAAGTAGCTTCAAAATTTACAAGAATTCATCCACTACACTTTCATCAAAACCTTCAAATTTTCGTATGAATTCAAGCCAACCGGAATCATAAAATACCTGTGAAATTGTGGTGTTCCTGAGTAATGGGTCTAGAGAATCTGGATCGAATTTTCTTTTTCCCATGGTGAAGGAAAATCCAAATAGTAGAGAAACAAGAACAAGGGTGTGCTTGAACCCATAGTATAATGGCAGTGATAATGGTGTGTTCAAATTCACCAAGCAACGACAGGAAGTGGTTAATAAGGATCAATTTGAAATGCACCCAAATCCTCAAATTGCCTAGAGTCGATGCAAATTTGGCGGCGTGAAAATTTGATAGGATTGGGCATGTGTGGGAAGGTTTATTATGTGGTACCACACATAACCCCTCATTTAAAATGGTATTGACACCTGTCCCTCCTAGAAAGCAGTGCATCCTTTTCTTGGAATCCGATACCAACGATACCCTTTGTAATTAAGACTTATTATATCCCACCTCATGTCATAAGATTTGGAATGATATTTCCAATAAATGCATCAAACATTGTGTAGGGATGCAATTATGATAAGTACATGCAATGGGGAATTGCTTCATAAGGAAATATCCATAGTGAATTAGAATGCACTTACCCGTGTCGGTTGAAACTTCGATATCCGTAGCTTTCCATGCCCTATGATGCGAGATATAATGTGATTAGTGGCCTTTTAAACAATGAAGATTTCTAATTTTATTGAAAACAAGATAGCTAACTAAGGGAATAATATCAAATTCGTGATCCTCCTCCTTTATTTAAATTAAAAAAACAACAATTATTACTCCTGACAAGAGGGGCTAAGCGCCTCCTCTGCATCCATTTCCTTGCTCAGCATGATGTCGTTGGTGAAGGTTTCCTTGTCCAAAGGACGTTGATACATCCTAAGTCTGTGTCCATTCACAAGAATATTCCTTTTTCACCATTGATTGGTAATAGTCTCACAGATTCATTATTAAACACTTTGTCAATCTGATATGGCCCCAACCAGCGTGTCGTAGCTTACCTTTAAACTGTTGATATTTGGAATCGAAGAGTAAGACCCATTCTCCCTCGTTAAACTTCTTGAATTTGATATGAGCATCATGCCATGTCTTCCTCTAATGTTGGATAATTTCCATTTGTTGTTGTGCTTCCATCCTCATTTCATCTAATTCGTTCAACTGCATCACTCATTCTCGTTGTGCTTCATCTAAATTGATGTCAATTTCTAGTGTTTTTCTCCATGTGCGTAACTTGAACTCTACAAGTAACAGTGGCTTCTTTCCATAGACCAAATCATAAGGGAAAAACCAGTAGTGGTTTTCCAAGTTGTGTTATAGGCCCAAACTGCCTCAAGGAGTTTTGGTACCCGTTTTTCCTATCCGAGTTGACCACTTTCATCAAAATGTTCTCAAGTTCTCTGTTGGTAACTTCCACCTACCCATTGGATTGGGGATGGTATGGTGACGATTTTGGTGCTTGATTCGGTAGATTTCAGAAAATCCTCAATCATGTTAGACACAAATTGAGGTCCCTAATCAGATACAAGTGCTTGAGGGGCACCAAATCGTAGCATTATGCAATTGTAGAAATTTAGCAACAACATCCTCAATGGCAGATGTCAGTGCTTGAACCTCGGCCCATTTCGTGATGTAGTTAGTGCACACCAATAGGTATGCTTTCCTAAAATATGGGGGATCAAAAGGTCCAACGAAATCAATTCCCCATTTCTCAAATGGTCCTAAGACCAGTTGAGGATTGAGAGGCATTTCCATGGATAGTGTAGGCTTCCCCATTCTTTGACATGCATCACACTGCCACACATACTTCTTTACAGATTTGTGGAGGGAAGGCCAATAGTACCCCACTCCAAGGACCTTATGAATTTTCCACTTCACTGAGTAATTTCCTCCTCCAGGTTCATCATGACAAGCTCGTAGTATGTCATATACTTCATCTTCCCAAACACACCTGCAAAGAACCATATCAGGATAGCATTTGAATAAAATTCCATTACACCACTTATATGTTGCACTATTTTTGACTAATCTTCGTCTCTCTTTATGAGTAAAATAGGCAGAAACTTCCCTGTAGTCAAATAATTTGCAAGATCAGAAAACCATGGAGGTTGAGTTGATACAGAAAATAGATGTTCATCTAGAAAATGATCTGGAATGCTTCGTCATCACCTAAAACATTCAATCTTGAAAGAAAATCAACAACAACATTAGATTTCCTGGCTTATCAATAATGGTCAAATTGAATTCCTGTAACAAGAGTAACCATCTAATAATCCGACCTCTGACTACTGGTTTATTCATCAAATATCTTATGGTGAGTGGTCAGTGTAAACAAATATTTTGTACCCAGTAATGTAATGTCTGAATTTATTCAGGGAGTAAACAACAGCTAAAAATTCCTTTTCCATAGTGGTGTAGTTTCTCTATATAGAATTCGATTCTTGTTGATAAAGTAAATGGCATACATATGATCTTCTTCATCTTTCTATCCAAGAACAGCTCCCATGGTTGTATTAGAGGCATCAGTGTGAATATGGAAAGGTTTCCCCCAATCGGGTCCTCTCAAGACTAGAGCGGTGGTTAGCTTCTCCTTGATAATATCAAATTTGATTGACACTAAGGGGACCATTCAAAAACACAATCTTTTGTTAGCAAAGAAAACATAGGTGCAAAAATTTTACTAAATTATTTGATGAATCACCTATAATATCCTGCATGACCAAGGAAACTCTTGATGTCATTCTGAGTTGTTGGTGTAGGCAACTGAGTGATGACTGCAATCTTTTTGGGGTTGACCTGTATTCCTTTGGCGAAACATGATGGCCTAAGACAATTCCCTGATCAACCATAATCAGAAATTTTTCATGACTCAGGGAAATTTGTGTTGCTCACATCTACTTAATACTTTTTCAAGGTTATTCAGAGATTCATCAAAAGTGGATCCATGGACAGTGAAGTCATCCATGTAAACTTCAACACAGTCATTTGTGAGATCTGCAAAAATTGCCAAGACTGCTCTCTGAAAAGTAGTAGGTGCATTACAAATCCCAAATGGTAAGACCCGATATGCAAACATACCCCAAGGGCAAGTGAAGGTGGTTTTATCTGGTTAGCAGGTGCAATACTTATTTGGTTATACCCACTAAACCCATCCAAGAAGGAAAAATATTTCTTACCTGTGAGATTGTCTAGAACTTGATCAATAAAAGGTAGGGGAAAGTAGTATTTCTTGGTGGCTTTATTAAGTTCCCTATAGTCTACACAGATCCTCCATTTACCATTTTTATTGGGAACTATAACTAATGGTGATACCCATTGACTATCAGATATAGGATAGATGAATCCCACCTTCAACAATTTTTCTATCTCATTTTTTACTATGTCTCTGAGTGTTGGATTAATTCTTCGTTGCAGTTGTCTTATGGGTTTAACATCCTCAGTGTAGATATGGTGAGTGTAGATGTTGGGATGAATTCCCTTCATATCAGTATAATCCCAAGAAAAATCTTGGGAATGTTTCCTCAAAATTTTAAAAACCCTAGCCTCTTGGTTGGCCTCTAAATTATTACCAATGGTCAATTCTTTTCCTATGTCAACAATCACTTGCTTGGTATCTTTCAAAATAGTGAGCTCTGCATCAGTGATTAAAGAATTCAAGGGAAAAACATGAGGCTGAAGCATGTGCAAAATAGTTACATTGTCAAGAGACATAATCTTGGTTAAAGGACAATAGAAATCAATGACTGTGCATTCTACATTATAAGCATAGATTTCCTTACCATCTTCATTAGAAATGTCACTTACCAAGGTAATAGTATTAGATGTGTTTAGAACAAATGGTTCTGCAGCCTTAGTTCCAATTTCCATAGCCTCAATTCTGATTTCCATAGCCAAAATATCCTCTTCATCAGACAGTGTATATGACTCAACAATTTATGTCATGTGATTTTTCACTGCAATGGTGGCTGATAAGAAGAACTCAGAGAGTTACTATCGAAGAATATACCCATACATGTTCAAAATCATACACATAGGGTTGGCAAGAGGATATAATGAAATATGCTTGGATTTTTTCCCATTTAAAATAGTCATTTTTCTTGACCTACAGTCAATATATGCAGCAACAATAGCCAACTAGGGTCTTCCTAAGATGACTAGATATCCTAACTTTTAGGCTTTAGGTTGTAAGACCATGAAATCCACAGGGTACTCCCAAGATTCAACCGTGACCATTATATCCTCAATCACACCATCTGGTACAACAATGGATTGATCTGTTAATTGAATAATGGTATTGGTAGGCTGCAATCTGTTAAAGACAACAAATTGAACATATTTGTTGTTATAACATTGATGGCAGCACCAAGATCCACCAAAATATTAGATATTGACTGATCATTTATACAAATAGTAATGATTGGACTCCCAAGATCCCCGTATTTTGGTGAAATAAGTTTTTCAGCAACAAGATCAGCTAAATTCCCTTCCACCTTGACTATTTTTAGGTATTTCTTCTTCCTTCCTAGTGTCTTGATACATTCATTTCTAATGGTCTAGTTTAGTTCAGGAATATCCCTTATTTCTCTCAGAAGTGGGACCTCAATGTTCACCTTTTTCAACTCTTGAACTAGTGGTGTTTCCTCTGCAGTTCAAGTTTCCTGTAATCATTCAGGAAAAGGAGTTGTATGAACATTCTTATTCTTTCCTTGACCATTCCTAGTGTCTTGTGTTGGTTGAGCATGCATAGTTTCTTCATTTTCCTCAAGTATCTCTTCTTTCTCATTGTCTACAGGTATTTTTGTGATAACAATAGGAGGATTCAATGTTTTCCCAGACCTTAGTCACAAATTACCGATAGTATTAACCTGCATTGTATCACTATCTTGCTTCATCAAGTGAAGTTGTCTGCTGATTTTTAGGGTTCACTACAGGTTGGGCTGGAAGTTGTGTTTGTGTTGCTTGTCCATGTTGTTGATAGTTTTGTGGTGGGGGCATTAAAGCTTGTTGTGGTTGTTGGAACCTCCTCTATTGATTAGTATTTTGTTGTGGTGTCCATTGTTGGGTTTGGTTAGGATTTTGTTGAGGTACCCATTGTTGCTTTTGGCATGGATTTGCAGGGTGGTGATGTCTAACCCTGCTGATTGTAGGGACTCATCCATGGTGGTGGATGTGGGTAAGCCATCCAATTTGGTGGTGCCCACTCAGGTTGTCCCCAAGTAGGTGAGGAGGTTGATTGGGCCATGACATCCTCCAAGGGTTCTGAGCAAGTCAAGGAGCATACACAGCCTAATTATTTGGCCTTTGAACAAAGTTTACCTCTACCTCAGCGTGAGAGATAGCATTCAATCCTCCTTTCAACTGAGGTAATAAATTTCAATGCTTAGTATCGTGATCAGTAACATCACAGATCAAACACATGTCTGTAACCTCTAAAGGACATTCTCTCAGAGGATGTCTCTTCCTGCATTTAGGGAAATATATGTCCAATGGTTCTTTTGCAACACTGGTTTTGGATTTTATCCCATCAATGGTTGATGTCAATTGTGACAAGATGTTTGTTTTCATGTTGGCCATTTCCTCCAGAAGTTCAGAGGTTCCTAGGGCAAGCTTGGATGTTTTTCTTTTTCATATACCTCCTCGTGTTCTAGAGTAACTTCAAAGCATAGCTCAGTGATTTGTTCCATACTAAGTTTGTGCACATCACCTCCTCCCATAAGATGGAGGGAATCCTTGGTTTCCTCATCAATTCCTTTAAGGAAAATTGTCTTAGTAATTTCTGCATGTAACTCATAACCACTCCTACGATGGAGAAAGAGAAATCTATCCAGATAATCCTCTAGATTTTCATCTTCTTTTTGCTTTATCTGGAAAAACTCTTCTTTCATATCCCTTCCCTGTAGTAGTCTTGATATTTATCCAAAAATGTTGTCTCCATGGCCTCCCAAGAATGAATGGAGTTAGAGGACAATCCCATGAACCATCTCATAGCAGATTCTTTGAGAGTGGAAGGAAAGAGTTTGAGTTTTTTATTGTTTGTTCTGTAATCATATGTCTGGAAAAGAACTTTGAATTCAAACAAGAACTGATCGGGGTCTTCTGCAGACATGCCTCGAAAGATAGGGAGGATGGATGGTGAGATATTTTTCATAGGTGCATCCTCATCTTCATCCAAGACAATGGGATAAGTAAAGGTTCTACCCAAGGGTCGGTTCTCATTATTCATGCTATCTCCCATTTCGAAATTTCATTCTGGTTCCAAATAGGATGATGCAGAATGTTTACAAGGGCTACTAGGCGTTGGATTAGATTCAGTGTTCCTATGTGTAGTTTGTTTGGAGATATTTGTTGGATGTTGTGTGGTATAAATCTCCCTTGATCGTCTTGTGGCCTATGCATCAAATTTGGTTATGTAAACAAGGTCGAGGACTTCTACTAGTTGCATAGATGAACTCCATTAACACCCATAGCATATAAAGTGAATAAAATGGTGGGTTGTGCTTATGGGATCCCCTGAAAACAAACACCAAAAATGATGGGTCATTGTATTCTTCCAATAATTTAACTAATAGATTAATCTACTAGTGTCATTATCAAACCAGGTTGTGTCCTAGGTTGTATGCAATGGAGTCCTATGTAGCCAGTTATACTATTGGGTCTCTATTGGGGATTTTTGTTAGATCTTTCTATGAATTTTCTACTAATCTATGGAAACTCAATGTAAATCTACGGAATTAAGTTACAGTAAAAGTAAATTTGTACTTCTAACTCAAATGGAAATGCACACACAAAATTGAAATTGCACACTCATAATCAAAACTTGCAGTAAAAGTAAAAGCACATGCTAACTAGAATTTGCATAAGGGAAAACACACATTCTGAATGGAAATTTCAATAAGGAAAATAAACACACTTGAATAGGAATTGCATGAAACACACTTTGAAATAGAAATTGCAGTAAAGGAACTGAGTTATTATGACTTATCAGAAAATCATATGCATATGTAAACGTAAATAGCCTCATGTCTCCTTGGTCGAGTGGGCCCTTTCTCTTCCTTGGGACTAGAGGAAATATTAATAACTCAAGATTCTCAAAATGATATCTCCTTATATTAATTCAAATAAGTTCCATGACATATTCAGTGCGGAAAGGAAAAGTGCTAAATGCAACAAGCTATATCACAAATTATAAATATTACCAACTACTACATTGTTCTTCAAGGAGGTGTCTTTATATAGACACATGGTGGTTATAGAATACGCCAAAATTACTGGCACTAATGTCTTCCATTAACAATATTGATCAAGACTCATAAATTCCTATAGGACTACTAAAAACAAGACCCATACTTATAGGTTGATAGATGGAAAAAGTCTTCCACTTCTGCACTCCAACTCCAAACTCGGGGCTCCTTAATTACATTGGCAATAAACGTTCATTATTTTCCTGCACACATCACCACATTTCTCTCACAAAGGCAAGTTAGTAGGAAGTTATACGGTTAATTAGGTTGCATGAGAAAAAGTAAGGAAAATGCATTAAACTCACTAAGATATACCTATACAAAGCATCCCCATGCATTATCAAATCATGTTTAAATGAAAAATTATCAATCATATGAATGATATAAATAAGCCAAATAATGTACTCATCACTTACACCACTATGTAAAATTTGAACATAAAGGACATAACTATACCATCCTCGTTGACCCTTCGTCATTCAAAACCTCGTAACATGTTGCTTGACCTAATGATGCCCTTATACAAGTTAAGGCATCTACCACTACTGCCACTTCTCCTTCACCCATAGCCCCATCCACCAATGTTGCCGCTACCTCTCCCACACCTAATTTTTTTATTCCCACTACAGCCCGTAACCTCCACGGTGACTCATCCACTAACCCATCTACTTCTCAACCAACCAATGCTTCTTCTTCCCAATCACCTAGTGATTCATCTATTCTTGCTACCCATATACCAACTACCGATCCCTTAGAAGGTTTTTTTCAACATCTCACTCTAGGGAGTATCACCTATACAACATTGACACATTCCTTACTCCTCAATAGTATGGTAACCTTCACCAACATCCTCGCTATGATCACCGCATAGGCGAGGTTTTCCCTTATGGTCCTCCCCACCTTCATACCAACTTAACATATGGGGGACTTTATACTTCCACCTACTCGCCTAAGCCACGTTCCCAAACACGACCATTTTCATCCGACGTCCAATCTCTCACCAACTGCCGCTTCGCCCAAACTTTCCTCCATTGTTGTGCATGGAAAGGCTTTAGCTTTTGGTTCTACGAACAGGGCCATTATACTGATCGTCCGTGTACCACACATAAACACAAATATTGTAGTGGTATTGGCTTTTCTGAACCATCTTCCAAGAAATCCCGCATCGACCTCATTGAGGATGAAAAACCTTCTTCACTCCATTTACCGACTTCACCACCTTCACCCACAAAGTCTATGGATCCAGAATCTATTCCTCCTAAAAAAATTCATGAACACCATTTCCTGGGACCTCTGACTTATCAACGCGATGGCGAGGCTCCCTCTTCTCTCCCCTTCTTGTATCCTGACATGATCGAGGATGATACACCATCCATTAATGTTGTTCAATGTCAAGATGATGAGTATATTATCACCTATCTTGGTGCGGAGGATTCTTATATTCACCGGTCACTACCTTATGAGACACAAACCATGTTAAACGAATTGACCATCAAAATCAATATTCACACTCAGGACGACCTACACATTCTAAAGATAGGCCAATCTTTAGATGTTTCGAACAAGAAGATTTTACCTCATTCCTCGAGATCATAGCAATTCTTTTTCTTGGTCCTACGCTGATATGCCCAGTATTGACCCAAACATTATGGTCCACAATATCGTAACTATTCTTGAAGCCAAACCCATAAAACAAAAGCTGCAAAAAAATGCATCCTCGCATTTCCCTTCTTGTCAAAGAATAACTTCAGTGCCTTCTCTCGGTTTCCTTCATCCTACCCATTGATTATTTCAATGGATCTCTAACATTGTTCCTATCACAAAAGCAACAAGGGGACTCTACATTTTCATGGATTTCCGCAAACTCAACCTAGCTTGCCCTAAAGATGACTTTCCTCTACCTAGTATAGACCAATTAGTTGATCTTACCGCTAGCCATGAAATGTTATCACTCATAGATGGTTTCTCGGGTTATAACCAAATATTACTTGCCCTAAAAGATCAACACAAAAATGCCTTCATCACTCCTTGGGGGACCTTCTACTATCGAGGCATGCCCTTTGGCCTTAAAAACTGTGGTGCTACATATCAGCGGGCTATGACTTATATCTTTCATGAAATCATGCACCACATATTGAAATATTACATAGACGACCTTCTTTCCAAATCCAAACATCGAACCAAACACCTTACAGTCCTTAAGGTCATCTTTGACCGTCTCATCAAGTATTGTGTTCGCCTTCAACCTAAGAAGTGTGTCTTCGCTATTCTCTCAGAAAACTCCTTGGTTTTATCATTTATTTGTGTGGCATAGAAGTTGATCCTGCTAAAATCAAGGCTATTCTCAAAATGCCTCCACTTACTAACCTTCACCAACTGCGTAGTTTGCAAGGAAAGTTGCAATCTATTCGTCATTTTATTTCACAACTTTCTGACCACTGCCACCCATTTCATTGTCTCCTCAAAAAGGACATCTCCTTCAAATGGGATGATGAATGCCACAAAGCCTTTGAGGACTTTAAATTGTACCTCCTCCAACCACCTGTACTCATTCCTCCTAAGGATGACCAACTATTTTACCTTTACATTTCTGCTACTGATCATTCCTTGGGTGCCATGCTCACTCATCACAACGAGAAACACAGGGAGCAATCGTTTATTATATAAGTCGTACGCTTTTGGACTATGAAACCCTGATACACCCACGCTAAAAACTCTTCTTAGCCTTAGTTTTTGTCACCACTAAACTTCACCATTACCTACTTAACCACAAAACCTTTGTTGTCACCAATACAGACCCCTTACATTACATGTACGCCAATCCCTACCAACATCAACGTGATGCACGTTGGCTCATGCTTCTTACAGACCTAGACCTCGAATTCACTCATCAAAAATTTATCAAAGGACAAACTATTATTGACCAACTTACAGATGCACCTCTCTCTCGAAGATCAGCCCTCTAACTTTGATTTCCTAGACAGAATCCATTACTACCCTCTCTTTGGATGATACCATTTACCAAATGACCTTATTCTTCAATGGTTCCAAATTTCAGCGTGGAGGTGGTGGTGCTGTGTTATCCTCATTCCTCTTAATAGTGGTCCTCTCCCTTTATCTTTCAAATTAGATTTTTATTGTACTAACAATATCGTTGAATATGAAGCACTCGTATTAGGTCTTCAAGTTGTCATCGCCTTAGACATTAAATTGATTAATATCTTTGGTGATTCCCAACTGGTTGTAAACCAAGTTAATGGTATATACCAGTGTCGTAATGAGATACTTCAAAAGTATAAGCATCATGTAGACATACTTTTGACTACCTTTGACCGCTATGAACTTCAAACCACTCCACGTTCCAATAAAAATTTTGAGATACCATGGCATGCCTTGCTTCTTAGATACTCGCTTCGCCTTCTGACTCAAAAATCTTTGTCACAGTACAAAGGTTTTAATCACCTTCTTATCTATTGTAAGATGTCAACCTCGTCAGAACCATTCAACCTGACCCACATGACCTTTGGTATAAGCAGTTTTCGGACTACCTTTCCCTTTTAATTCTACCTCCAGACCTTACCCGCAATGGACAATGTGCCTTTCTCAAAGGTGTCTCTCATTATGTCATCATGGGAGGCCTTCTTTATAAATGTGGATTTGATGGTATCCTCCTACGATGCCTTACAAGTTCTAAAATTCCCTACACCATCAAGGAAGTTCACGACAGAATTTTGGAGGTCACTTCAGTGGCTTAGTTGTCACTAAATGCATTCTCCACCTAGGCTATTATTGGCCAACCCTAAACCATGACTATTGTGATTATGTCAAACATTGTGTGAAGTGTCAACAACATGTTAATCTTCATCACACACCTAGTCACGCCTTACAGGTCACACGAGACCTTTGGCCTTTCTCTCAATGGGGTTTGGATCTTGTCGGAGAGATCAATCCTCATTCTTCCCAACATCATCAATGGATTATTACCGCTACTAAATACTACACTAAATGGGTAGAAGCCATACCTCTTATTTCTACAAAATCCAAGAAAATATGTGAATTCATCAACCATCACATCATTTGTCGCTTTGGTGTTCCTCATCGTCTCATCATTGATAACGGAAAATAGTTCAAAAACAAAACCCTATGGAAACTTTGTGACGCCTTCGACATTCAACTCAATTTTTCTTCACCTTACTACCCTTAAACAAATGGCCAAGCAGAATCAACCAACAAAACCTTAAACAAAATTCTTATGAAAGTTGTTGACGATACTGGAAAGGATTGGCATATGCACATTCCTTTTGTCGTATGGGCTTATCGTACTAGTATTAGTACTTCAACTACGGCACACATTTCTCTCTAGTCTATGATCTTGAGGTTATTCTACCTCTTGAAATCCAGATTCTGTCTCTTCATATCTCACTTAAAGAGATGTTCACCGATGATGACTTTTGCCAAGACTGTTTAACACAACTCGAGTTATTAGAAAAATGTCATCTCAATTATCTTGATCATCTCCAAATCTACCAAAAACGTATCAAACATGCCTATGATAAATGTGTCCATGAACGAACCTTCCAAGTCGGTGACCTCGTCCTAAAGGAAAATCAACATGTAACAAAAGAGGAAAAAAGTAAACGGGGAAAATTTGCTCCTAATTGGCTTGGACCCTATATCGTTACTCATACTTATGGATCAAGTGCTTATCGTTTGTCTTCACTTGAAGGTAAACCCAAACCTGAGCCCCTCAATACCTTGCATCTTTGACCATTCTACTGTTGAATTAAGTCCTATATCACCTTTTTTCTATTTAACGCTCATCCCTTGAGCACCATTCACCTTCCATTTTACCTATTCTAAGGATCAATGACTAAACCAGGATCATGTGATTACCCGTTACCTTTCAACCTTGTCTTCAATATGAGTATCATAGCTCTACTCATGACATGATTCTCATGGATACTTTTCATCTTTTTCAAGATGGAATCCCATGGTCATTCATAGTTAACCTCTGTGTGTTATATTTTTGTCTTCGAAACAAGAGCTTATCTTTCTTTATAGTCTTGTCCATGACTTAAAAGTCCAAAAGCAAAACAATTTCAAAAGTAAAATGGGATTCAACTCCTTGAGTCAAACTTCCAGCAAAAATTATGACTCCCTCAAAAGGAAATATACACTTTTTATCTCACTTCTATAAATAGATTGCTCCCTCAAAGGACAACTATACCAAGCTAGCCATATTATACATAGTCTATCATCATAAGAAGACTATTCTATAAAAACAATAAAATCCAATATTCTAAAGCTTCCCGCATCAATCAGCTTCATGAAGACCTCAAGGAGAAAATCTACTCATCCCACATAGACTTCCGCATCGATCAGTCTATCAAAACAAAAACAAAAGAAAAGAAAAAAAAAAGATTAACTTTTTCGTCATGGAATTGCCTATTGTGATCTTGGGTCTCTTATCAAGTCATCATGTTGTCTCACACTAGGTTACGCTAAAACCAACCTGCTTTCACCTCATCACTTTTTTCACCCTAATTTCTTTCCCACTCAAGGGATGTGCCACAAATGCGACATTTTATAATCATGTGACTTTCTTCACCCTTAGAATAGTCAATCATGCAAATGCCTTTAGGGTCTTACATTCATAATCCCATCTTTGGTATGGTAGATTTGTTTTGGTTCTTACCAATTAGGTGGCTCTTTTGGTCACCTCTTACCCTTCACCTTCTTCATTACTTGTTGATTATCCTATACAGGACCAAGCCTTCGACACCTCAATTTAACCATACCTAAATGACCTAAACTCAACCATGCCTAACTGACCTAAACTCAACCATGCCTAACTTACCTAAACTCAACCATGCCTAACTGACCTAAACTCAACCATGCCTAACTAACCTAAACTCAACCATACCTAACTGACCTAGACTCCATTATGCCTAAAACCTACCAACCCATCCCTTTACCTCATCATATTCTTCCCTAGCTTATGGGAGAAGTACATCGACCTAAGGCCCCTTTTCGTCAAGGCTATGTAGGCAGCACTCCGAGGGCATGGGGTCCTTACAGGTTAACTCGGCCACTCTTTACCCTAACCAATTCCCCCACCCCCATTTTTCTATTCACACTCTACCTTAGTTTCCATCTTATATACTACTTGGAAATTAAACAAACATACATGTATATAAACATGTCTACCTACCTATTTCTTACATCATCATATCATACATTAATCATTTCACATTTCCATAATATCAAATATTTCTGAAATTTACACCATAACATACAAATTCATCATCATTTATTTTTCCATGTTACCAATAACTTGGAAATTAAATCAAAACCAAAAACATGACTCCATCATGCCTAACTCACATGACCAAAGCATGCCTATACCTGACTCCACCATGCCTAACTGACCTAACTCGATCATGCCTACATGACCTTGACTCCACCATGCCTATACTAGACTCCATCATGCCTAAATGACCTAAACTCAACCATGCCTAACTGACCTAGACTCAATCATGCCTAAACCACCTAGACTCTATCATGCCTACATGACCTCAACTCAATCATGCCTAATTCACCTAGTTTCCATCAATACACAATGACAATGGAAATTAAAAACATAGATACATCATCCATACAATAAGTATCATCATCTATATAAATGAGAAAGTCTGTGTATCAATACATATGTACATAGATAAAAATAAATACAAGTATCTCAATCACTCAGATACATCCTCACTATCTTCGGCACACAGGCCGGTATAAAACTCAAAATCTCGAAAGTCTCATGTACAGCCTCACTATCATCAACACGCAGGCCAGTATATATCAAAAATTAATACTCAAATCATACCTGGTGACTAATCATCACCTCACACCGATATCCATACTGCTCTCATTTGTCTCCTCCACTCTCTCCGGTCTGGCACCCTGCCAACATCTCTCCACCCTCCATGGGTCTCGATATAATCTCTACGTGACCCTTACAGGGGACCAGCCTTCGTGAACTCGTAGCCTCACCCCGACCCCTGTCTTTGGGCTAGCTGGCCCCCTATGCTCTCAGCGCTGTGAGTGTGGGATATAGTCCTCCCACTCGATGCCTGTTGTGCCATGTACTCTGTATAGGATGGGACATCTATCCGGCGATTGTCGAGGTGATCCTGATAATCCAGGGCCTCATTTACGGCATCCTAAACCTCATCATAAGAACCATCTGTGGTGGTGGTGCCATAGGTCTCACAACAACCTGTGAGATATGCCCTGCTAATCTTAGCCTGGATCCCTGTCCCTGTGACCCCTGTCCTCCTCCCTGTACCATGGGACCTTGTCCCGCCGCTGCCGCCTGTAATATAGGACCATTTCCTTGAGCTGTGGAGGTCCTGTCTTTGCTGCACTACGAATGTCGGTGCAGGGAAAGAAGATCCACTCCTCCATCATATCTGGAGCACTCATAGTTGTGCTCGTGAGAATCTCCCACCCTTAGCATCGGTAAGGTGAAATAACATAGTACCTCCATCATCAATACAACCGGCCTCGTCTCCCGAGGATGGTGCATACATATCTCAATAGCTAAGGATCGCGCTACGGTACCTCGGCTTGCCCATCGTCTCCCCAAACATAGCCACTATCAGCTCCACTAATGCCTCTAAAGAAATAGAATACATTGGCTCCCCGATGATCGGTAGCCGCAGGATCCTGTACACATCCTCTAGGGTGAGTCATCTCACCTGTCGATAAATTAAATGTGTTAGTCATTGAATCCCATCTATCAATGAGTGCGACCATCAAGCTAGGATCTCGGGCTATGCACCTATAGCACCGGATCCCAATCAATCCAACATCCATCATATGCTCCCACTCCTCCACAGTCACACTGGCCCGCATCTGCACCAACAAAGGTGGTACTTTGTCCCACATCCTAAGTTGGTCCCTAGCTTGCAACATCAAACACACCATTGTCAAGACTTGCATACCCCAAAATCACCTATTACTCACTAAACCATACCCAACAACATCAATCACCTATTATTTAACCTACTTTCCTATCTTATCCTGCCAAACTAACCTTTCTTACCCCTACTTTTCATTTACCTAACCGGATTCGGTCGCGTCGCCACCAAACCTGGGACCGATGTCAATCTCTGTTGCGATAACCAAAGCTCCAAACCTTTCCCCCATTATTAAAAAACTCCACAAAAGCACCTAAATACTTACAAACACCTACCCAAACTTTCCCTACCCTCATGCCCCAACCTATTTTACCTACTTATGTTATTCCCACCCTTCATTTCATTCCATTTTACCCACAAATTTCAATTTACAAACCCCACCCAAATTTACAATAAACAACCACATTTACAACACACTTTTCAACCAAATGAACAATTCAAATTGCCTCCTACCTCATCTCGGTGTCGTCTCCTTGGTGGCATGTCTGGCCGCTACGTCGGTGGTCCACCTGAACCCTCTCCCGCCTCTGCCATGTCCAAATCAACTACTTGCCTCCAAACAAATCAAATCAATCGAACCGATCTCGTGGACCCACCAATCACCCGCTACGTGGCTCGCCAACTCAGCTCAAAGTCTCATATTGTCACTTTCCACGAAGGCACTATCTCTCTATCGTTTTCCCCCCAATGACAATTACTGATGAAACCGTAAAACACAAATTTTTCTTTTTTAACCCTAACTCGACATGACCGGCGTCGGTCATACCAAACCGACATCAGTAACCTTATAACAGCATCGGTCACCTGTCAATACCATTTCACCTACATTTTTTCCCACTTTGGCCTACAAACGTTACTACCCCAATACCTCATAACCTCACCAACACCTATTACACCCTACCCACTAGCCTAAACTACCTATACATTTCCTTAATTATGTTTAGGGACATGTTATTTACCTATACCTCGGCCTTACCCATGCCATGACCTACATACACTGACCGGAATGACCTTTTGTGACCTTTGAACTTGTGTACTCGTTATACCTTACGATGTTGTTACTCGTATTGTTTAGCCTAATGACCTTACCTTGCCTATTTCTATGACATTTATCCTGACCAAACCTTTGGTGTACCGGAGCATACCTAAAAATTCCTACACCTAACCTACATCATGTTTTCAGACCATATCCTATACCCTGGATGGTGGGGTTAGCACACCGGTTGTACAGACAATATATCAGATCTAAGCATACAAGCAAATAAAAGTGGATATTCTACCAGAAGAAATATACTAAATAAGAGACATAAATCAACACTAGATTTAACGTGGTTCACCCAGTGTGGGCTACGTCTACCAAGAAACAAGCCAATCTATTATCCAAATCTTTGACAAGATATAGAATGAAGAATTACAATCTTCCACACCTCTCAGATGTACAATACTTTCTTTCTCTCAAGCTTTTGCTTCATCACCAAGAATTCTCTCTCTCACCAACTTTTTGCAAGTTATTTCTAATTCTTTTTAATTATTTTCTTTTAAACCCTAGCTTTTATAGTTGTTTATAGACTTAGGGCACTTAGTCATGTAATTACAATCAATAGATATACTTTAATGCTAAAAATAGATCTAATTCCCGAGAGTTAATTAAAACATCCTCACACAGGTAACCGATGCTAGTTAGACCTAACCGTTGTCGGTTCCTCCCTTGCCTAACGATCGGTCCTGGGTGACCGATGCCGGTTCCCCCCTAACCGATGACGGTTACTGTATTTTCCAACAAGTTTCCATTGCATGCTAAACTGAAGTAATTGAGCTCCACAACTCAACACTGGATACCCGAATCACTTCAACCTTGTTGGATAAACCTATCGACCTTGGACGATGTAGAGTTTGCAAGCTCTTCAACCTGGTACACATCGCAATCTATACGTGTGCATGTGTTTGATTGTCATTACCCATTACCCGATATGACCCTTTCCCATTACCCATTACCCAATTTGACCCTTACCCATTACCCAAAGTGCCCATACCCTTACCTACAACTCACCTACCTTCACTTTCATCACTTACCCATTTATCAAACCACTCACCGATTCTATCTCACACCTCATCAACTCCTGGTTTGAGGGGATCACCTCCACCCATACTTGGGGAAACCTCACTCCCACTTATATTTGGGGCAACCACTTCCTATTTTTGTTAATGTTGTTTATCAATAGAAGCTACGCGACAAAAAGGGGAAAATGTAGACACCAAAATTGGGTCATACTTCCATTAAAGCCACATTCATTAAATTAACCATATCTTACCCATTCATATCCCCTATTTCCCATGTTAATTGAATTAATTATATTAATTAAATTAATTAATATCCTCACTTAACCACCTCACCCACCAACTCACCTAGCCACCTCACTCAAATGACCCACTCAAACCTCATTAATGACCTAAGACCAAGTCTAAGCTTATCCTAACTAACTAGGACTTAGTTTAAACCTAGACTTAACTCCTATTAACAAACCTAAAAAGACTCCTACTTATCTTTCCATGATCCATCACTCAAGACTCGAAAGAAGGTTAGAGATCACGCCAAAAATAGTAACAATCTGGCTATTTTTGGCCAACCTAGATATTCTGCCTTGACCGACGCGTCGGTTATATCTCAACCGACATCGGTCCCCTAACCATTGCCGTTAGGTTAAATACATTTCCAAAAGCCTTTGCCTAGGTTGGTCATTCGATTTAGGATCTCATACGAATAGAGACTTAGAGAACTCAAATTTCTGAAGCACTCAGGAAAAATAAAACACACAGGAGCACTACCAACAACCATTTGGCATTCATCATCTTCTTCATGATCATGGATTCACAGAGAAGCACAGAGGTTCAAAATGCCGCGACATGAATACAACGACTCTTCTCTCTAGATCTCTTCCCTCACCGTCTTCATCACCTACATTCTCTAAATCTATTGTTCAGTAAGTACCTAACACCTCTTCATTTACCTCTGTTTTCTTTCAGTAAGATTTATTATTCATCTCAGTAGTTTATATTTCTCCACACTCGTATACTTCCTCCCACCAACCTATCACTTTACCATACCTAGCCCTTTCACCTATCTTCACCCTCTTCTAATCATCTCTGAGTCTTCAAGACCATTTTACGACCTCACCCTCACCATTTCCAACCTTTGTGCAATCACAGGGAGTCTGAAAAACCAACTCCAAGAACTTTAGATAATTTTCCCTACCGAGCGTCGATCATTTTGCCTAAGGCATCGGTCATATAATTGACGCGTCGGTTCGTGTCCGACAATATACCTCAGACCAATGAGCTAATACCCACTTCCCAACAACCCATAACCATTTCTAATCTTTACGGACCTTACCTGAGCCTATACTAGACTGCACTGCAACGCAACACCATCCAATCACACGACTAATTTTGACCTCAATTTCCTTTTACTTGACCTTTCTTATTGTTTGGTACAAGATACCTAAATCATTTCAATTCCAATAAGATCGTTATTTCATGTATATTTTAAATAGTATTAATATTGTTATATAAAAAGTGGATTTGACTTGTTTAGGAAGCATCATGCTTCTCGGATCTAGCTTTTGCTAGGTAGTCCACTCATTGTTTTGTTTAACTCTATCTGGTGGTATTATTTTACATTTACAGGTAGTTCCTCCTAGCCAAAAGGGATCTCTCGTAATCAACTTGGATCGGGAAATCGAAAGTGCGCACAACATTCAATAGACATTACAAATAGGTATTTCTCCTTGGCCTGCTACCCTTATCTGTTTCATTAATTTACTAAGAATCCGATGAAACACTAAGCTTTCCAACGATATAAATAAGACCTCAAATGGAGTAACGAGTGAAAATTTATGCCTTCTAGCAAGAAACCCTGTCAAAACTAAATATTTAAAGTATTTCATTTCACTTCATTTTCACTTTCTAATCTAACTCTTTTTTTAATAACTTTTCTAATCAATTTTCTTTATTTCTCATGTATTTCCTTCATTTCTAACATCTATTTCGATCAAAATCCATGTATGCTCTTCTCTCGTGCTCTTGAGAGATCTTGAGAATCGAAAGGACTACTGATCTTTTGTTGTTATTTTCTTTTAACATTGTGTTTGTAGGATAACTACTAATATTTCTTATATGACCACTTCACTTAAGAGTACCTTCATATTCCCAAAATCAAGCAACAAACTACTAACATCATGCATGTAGGTTTTCTTTTCAAAGACAAATCAAACTTTTCTAATTAAAATAAATAAAACATTTTTACAACGAGTTCGGATAAGGGTAAAACTTGGTTGCTTAACTGTGGGAAGTGCTTGGGCTTTAGCCCTAAAACTCATTTTAGGAGTACCACAAGAACCCCAAAGTAGCTGACATATTGAGAGGACCAACCAGCGATAAGAGTAGCGCCCCATTCTAATTAAGTAGTTTTACCTACAAAGAAAACCAAAAATTGTTTATGGTAATGACCCCATTTTGATAGATTGAGGGGTAAAGTCCATAACTAGAAAAATTTTGTGGTGTGTGTACTGTTCTAACAAGCGTTAGTGAGTAAATATCCCAAATCCCTAGGAATCCTAACAAATCGGGGCAAACAAATCCTATATTGTTCAGATTGCTAGATTAAAACAATTTGTGTTCCACATCTTATATCAATCAAATTCAACCCAATCCAAAAATCAAAGCTAAAATTCTTATCCTTTGGATATTCACATCCAACCTATTCAAATCACAATCAAAACTACCCAACTCTTAATCATAATCATATTCATAGGATACAACAATATTCAAATCCAATCAAAATTGTTTGAATCCAATCAAAGTTTGTTCCATCCAAATCATCCTATTAAAATCAGCAAATCCGATCCAAATCAAAGTCTTATATTTTGGATACCCATATTCAAGTATAAGCATATCCAATCCAAATTAAAAGTCTTAAATTTCATATACATACATCCAAATTTAAGAAATTCAAATAAAATCTAAATTCAAATCAAGACAAATCACATCCGATTTTATCAAAATCAAATCAAACCATGATTTAAGCCTTTTACATTGGATATTCACGTTATACAAGTTTAAACGCTTATGATTTTATCACACCTTGTGGATTGAATATTCACTTTATTCATGTATTAAGTAAATCAAATCCAAATCAACACCTTATATGTTCAGATATTCACTTTCTTCACGTGTTAAGTAAACCAAATGAATCGAACTAAATCGGGAATCATATACTTTGATATTCACTTTATCCAAGCTTAAGCATATAAAATCACACTCAATTCAAGTATTATATTTTGGAATTCATTTTATCTAAATTTAAGGAAATCTTTCATCAAATCAGTCCTACAGAGACTCTAAAATCACATCAATCCCAACCGAATCGAATCAAAATCAGACTATCAATCTATTCAATTTGAAACAGAATCTCTTGTTCCTTGTAATTGAACATCAAATCAAGCACCCCTTGAGCTCAGATGAGGACATACAAAAATCAAACCATGTGTCATTCAAACGACACATCGAATGAAGCTTTATTATAAAAACTTCATGAGATGTCAAAATAAATCTCTCATATGGCTTCCCAAGTCAATGAAAAATCAAAAAAACAACCAATCATAATCTCTAGTAAAAAAACTACTCCACGTGAAGTCAAACGAAGACAATTCACACCTCTCGGAGAAATTCTTTCTAGTGTATTCCATCAATTAACAAGTGCTAAAATGGTCACCTATCCACCCACAAAACCCTTCAAGAAGAACAACCAAAACCCACATGGTATAAATAATTAGAATATTGTGAATACCATCGCTTAAATGGTCATTCTACGGATTATTGTTCAAATCTTCGCCATTACATCCAAGATTTATTTGACAACGAAGACATTAAAATCAAAAACACCTCAAATACATAAACACCAAATGCAAAATTTGAGGTATTCTAGGACCCTTTTCCAACTCATAGTACCAATGAAAAATCTAAAGATAAGGGTCAATCATCAAACAAGGTTGAGCTTAGATTCTGACATGTCATTGTTAGATCCTATGCTTAGCACCATCACTACCATCAAAACCAACACCTATAGCCTTGTTGTAGCAACACTACAAAAACAGGTTTGGACACCGTCACGACACCTCAAACGTCCAATCCTAAATCTACGACTATTTCACAACAGTCATCCAATGCAAAGTTTTCGTTTGTTTCTCACGACATTATCAATGACACCAAAGAAGGCATCTACACAAATCCCTCTCATAGATATGACCAAAACAATACCTATGTTTCACGACATCCTTACACGTGCACTCCACGATGTGTGTGTTCCTAAATCTATGACTATTTCACATCCATCCAATGCAAAGTCGCCCTATGTTTCTCATGGCATTATCAAACAATCAAAGAAGGAATCTACACAAATCCCTCTCATGGATATGACCAAAACAATACATATGCTTCACGACATCCTTACACTTGCACTCCACAATGTGTGTGTTCCTAAAGGTATCAATACACAACCAATTCAAGATTTAATTGTGAATCTTTCATCAAAAGATTTAATCCTATCATTTGGTCCTTATGACCTTTTGAAATATAACATCATAAACAACAATTCTTTATGCATTGAAACATTTATAACTAATCATAAAATACAAAAATGTTTATAGACAAAACGAGAGAAACATTAAATATTTTATCTACAAAATCATTAAGATGCCTTCAAGGCCCATCTACAAATCAATCTTTCACTCCCCGTATCGTTCCATTCACGTTGAGGACAACATTGACGCGATTGATATTTTTCGAGACCCAACCATCTATATCTTCTACTCCATCAACATCTTCTACTCCACCTACATTGGATATCATTGACAAAGGTATTGGAGAGTATGAACTCCAAAATGTAAATTACACATTACCTTTATCCACACATGGCCTCTTCGATGATCTAGTTGATACAAACCTACTCATTGAAAACATTTCCATCCACACTATTGACTTGGACCTCGTCGCCCAAGTCTCGTAAGTTAGGACCAATCAAATCACATAATCATTGACCTCGTCCACCCAAATCTCATACATCAAGACCAATCAAAATTCAAAAACATGAACCTCTTCCACAATGATGATTCCATCGCAAACCCTAATATGTAAAAAAAAAAAAAAATTAAAAAGAGAAGATCTAGTATATCAAACCCCTCATCATAGCGATATTTGAAAATCAAAAGTGAAGAAGCAAAAACTTCTTATTCACGAGTACTCTCCACACTAGGGGGAGGTTGCTTATACAAACAATTTTAATTATTTCATCCATTGGCGATATCTCTATCATTTCATTATCATATCTTCACACTCTTCACCTATAAGACGTAGGTTAATCTTGTTCCTGTGGGGTATTGTGTATCTCATCCTTGTTCTAGATTCTTCCATTCTAGATGTTTTTATGTACAATCTTGTCTAGAAGCTTACTGATGGCAAATCCTCCTTTCGAAGAAGCTCTCTCTAACAAGAAAGCACTAAACTTCTTTACCCGGATATTTTGTTTGCCCATCTCAGTCTAAGGTGATGAGCCCTTATGTCCTACTAGTCATGTGGGCTAAGATTTGGGGGCAAACTATCTTTCCAAAACAAGCACAATACACAAACAAGGCAAAATCAATCAAAAATACAAAAAAAAAAAAAATCAAAATCGTTACATATTTCATCCTTCACAGTTTATGGTGTTAAGCCCGTGCACTTCTTACCGGTAGCGTGAGACTAGGAAAAGAGAAAGGTACCCTTACTTGCCTACGTCTTGTCTTCGGTGTTGAACCCTTACCTCTTACTAGGTAGTATAGGGGCAAACTCTAGGGGTCATTTCAAATAAAAAATCAAACAACATAAAACCTTTAGAAAACTGAATCAAAAGTGTTTAATCATACAAAATCCAAATAATCAATTTAGTTGCTCATGTTAAGAGATAAAACCATTCCTTACACTAGCTTGCCAACCAGTAGGCCACCTGCAGGTCTAAGTCTAGTCACGACCTATAAAGTGAAATCATCTTGGAATCGGTCAGATAATCTTAATTGGAAATGAGTCACATTTTCCAAATTGACCATTGTTAACCTCATGTCTTTGCATCCATCACTACATTTAACGCCACATTATCTCATTTATCTTATGTCCTTCTTGGATCTCGGTGTTGAGCCCCCGCATCTTACTAGTTGTGTGGAGTCAAAGGCGGAGTCAGACATCCTATCACTATATCATCGACATTTTTCAATGGAATGAAAGGTTTATAATTGTTTGAACATGAATTTAGACAATACACCCTTTACCGAGTAAACAATCTTTTAAAAAATCATATTTCCAAAATCCAAATAATCAAAAATACAAAAAACAACAAATATTTGTCCCAAAATAAAAACATCTACAATTAGTCAAAAAAGAACAAACATTGTCCAAAACTTCAAAACATTCACACAACTATCAAACACTGTAAGGTACTCTTCCAAACAATACCAAAAACAACAAATCAACAATCATCTCAAAATCAAACTTTTAACTCCTATCCTAGTGATCATTCCAACTATCCTACAACAAATCAAAACCCTAATGTGCATCTCTCATTGGGGCAATCTCGGCTCTCACTCTCCCTTGCATGTATCCTTGCTTGGAGGCAATGACCTCATCAATCAAATCAATCTTCAACGTGGATCCAACAAGAGTGTCACTTGACCCCACTCTTCAATCTGATCCAATCTTACCCCTTGCATGTATCTTTGTTTGGGGCAACTCAATCAAATCAATTTGTCATCCAAATCCAACAAGAGTGTCACTCGACCCCACTCTTTAGTCTGATCTTATCCCTTGCATCTATCATTATTTAAGAGGCAAATTAAATTAAACAATCGCAGCATTTGTGGAACACATTAGGGGCATAATTAATTGTCTTTATTTCTAGTTGTTTTGCATTGATAGTTACTTATAGACCAAGTATTTTGTTTATCATCTTGGCTCATTTATAGCCTTGGTGTATACATTTACTGTGTATATTGGGTTTGTTTTTACTTCATTGTTTGTTGTGTGTGTTTACACACATAATGGGTTGATCATCATGGTTCTTCAATAATCATGGTGTTAACTCTATTGTGCAATAACAAAAAGCATGTTTCTCCAAAATACAAAATCTGAATGGAAGCTCAAGCTACGAGAAATGTTAGTCATACCGTCATTACATTCACTCATGCATCTCATTCCTAAAAAATCATATCATAATTCATTCATCACATAATTCTCATCATTTGTCTATCATCATCCACTCAACAACATATCCTTTCTAATCACTCTTGAATCATAAGTATTCTCCTTCTTATCAAGCGAGTTATTTGTTGTTTTGTCGTATCACCCATCCACTTTGAGGGGGCACTCCCTTAGCATAATTCAAACCCGTTAGGGCATCCAAATGCTTCACTAAGGCAAGCCAAGAAGTTTACCACACTTCTTTATCATTTGTTTACCAATCTACACGCATCTATTATTTTAAAGTATCATTACTTCATAATAACACTTTAAAGGGGCAAATGTAAACACCCTAAAATATTGTATTGCACATTCTAAACCCCCGAAATCACTTCATAATTACTTCACAAGTACATCTGACCATTTTCGACCACTTTCAATATATTTCACCATTTTATGACCTATAATAACATTTACGACATTGTCATGTAACTTGCCTAAACATTCTTATCGCTCACACATGGTCTCAAATTATTAAATATTTACATTATGAACCCTATTACACTCATATCTCATTCCTATGATTAATTAATTAATCGTATCACTCTTATTATTCATCTTATATCCCATTAACTAATTTAAATATCAAATAATTAATAAATCATACATTATCAATTTGCATGTCACCCCTTATTCATTTTCACTTCACTAATTAACATCTTTAATTAACTAGAACAAATCAATTAAAAATTAAATCATTAAATATATGTAAGAGGACAAATGCATTTAAGATAACTAAACATATATCCTAAAGTATGGCATTTCAAAATTAAAGCAAATCCCTCCAAACTAAAAATCGGGTCATTGTTTTGAGTGAATAAAACAAAACAGATAGAATTAATATTTCAATGCAAAAACTAAGTATATACAAAAACATGTGCAACCTTTGCCAACTCAAAATAGCTCGTCCATGCAAGCTCAAAGCGACAATTTAACTCCTCAATTAATTTGAAAACTCAATTAAACAATTCAATCGTGTTTTAGTTAACTTCATATTAGACAAGTTAATCACACAAATCAAAGATTTGGGATTATCATCCCTCATCTGTAAATAACCACTCATTCTTCTCCAATTATCGTCTTTAGAAGCTTTGAGAATCACATCATTATTGTGTTGAATTGTCATTCAACCCATAATGTTATCCAATTAATCACGAATCAACAATGAAATCGGTCATTCAATCATATTGCTCGTGATTGTAATATAATTCTATTGAGAACATCTTTGGAGCATCCACAAACAAATTTGATAAAGAGATTCAACAAGCTCATTGCTTCATTCCAAGCTTCATTCAACCCATAATGTTATCCAATTAATCACGAATCAACAATGAAATCGGTCATTCAATCATATTGCTCGTGATTGAAATATAATTCTATTCGGAACATCTTTGGAGCATCCACAAACAAATTTGATAAAGAGATTCAACAAGCTCATTGCTTCATTCCAAGCTTTAACAATCTCATCTAAGGTTGCAAGGAGATACAAAGAAGGATCTAGGTTGCTTTTATTTGCATTGTTTCTTTCATTTTATAGTATTTCTCTTGTATACATTATCCATACATCGCTTGTAACCTGAAATAGCCTTTCTACATTTTTAATTCTTTCAATTTGTACATTTACTATGGTTGATGCAAAACAAAAAAACAAACCTGTCAAACAAAAACTTTGCTATGTTATGAACACATATTTATACAGATACCGGTGATCCCTTAGTTGTTACAGATTGTCTTTCAATAGATAATTGCAAAATCACAATCAAATAATTGTGAACATATGTTAACAGTCCCTGTTTCAGACACATTAAAAACAGCCAAGTTGCATTGATATCAATCAGAGCTATAAGGAAATGTATGATAATAAGGCTTTGTGCATAATATATCATTGCAGTGCACATACAAAACATAAATGAGAGACAAATTAGTTGTCATACTAAAAACCACAATGTGGAAAGTGATATTATGGCTCACTATGCCCTTCCAAAAATTTGGAAAGACGTGCAACAAACCTTTCTAAATGAAATGAAAAGTTCAAATACTTTAAATCTCCGATCTTGTTGGCAAAGTGCCACATCAAAATACATTTTTCTCCGCCACTAAAATTGTCTGGGTTTTCTTATGTACTAAGAGTATCATAATCATATAGTCAGAACCATTGGGTCATAAAAACATGTGTGACCATCGCCAATTTTTTGGACAAAAGGTTGATGAGTACAAGCTAAACTTAGCTATTATAAATATTCCTAGAGATGGCCATTCTCGCCAAAAAAATTCATGGATTACACATTAATTGCATAAGACATACTTACAAATAAAAACTCTTGGTGGCCACAAACAACCACTAACTGATTTGCTATCATTCACTTAAAGCTATACTTTTGAATATCAGCAATGCAAGTTCCTCGAGTATTCTCAAGAGGCTTCTATATTTTCTGCCAGACAAAAACCTTACCACCTCCAGTCCCACCAGCCAAAGTGCCACATTGGAAAGGATGCTTAGCCAATCTAGTAGGTATCGTAGTCAGCAATGGGCTGCTTAAAGTAGTTGTTGCTTTTGATGTTGTACAGATTGCATCAAGACCCTGTCCATATTACCGATGAAAATATATTGATCATCCCATCCCCATATTGCTCTGCACGAAACCAAAAAAATGCATTTAGAAATTTCACATCATTTTGAGAAACAGCTAAAAATAACTTCCTTTGAATATTAACTAATGATGAGAAAACAATTTACAAATTTCAATACAGTAGTGCACGTGCCCTCAATAGTTTCTTGGTCCAGTGAATTACTAGCATTACTGCATTCCTCTCCACCATTTTATGTCAGGTTGCCAATTCACCTCTTATACGTCTATATTCAGTCTCATGTTGTACGATGGCACTTGTTAGCAGCTAAATAAGTATATCAAACAAATTGTTTTGTAAATGGAATAGTCTAATAATTTACAGTCAGTAACGAAAACCTTTTATATAGTACATTGTAGAAGCTTTACATCCCTTTGCATTTAGATGAAGATCTTTCAATATAACAAAGATGCATTCACTTAAGCATTGAAGATGTAGCTATCCTTTGCAGCTGGAAAGCTGCAGAGGACATATGTTTGATGTGAATTTTGTCATTTTATGATTCATTTGAACTTCCTGATATTTCACTTAATTATTTAAGGGCAAGCATTTTCCCTTCGTTGTATGCATCAAATCTGATGAATGTGTCATGAATAACAAGCAAACAATTCGTATAGCTTATAAGGTAAAATCTATATCATAAATAACATAAGAAGCTTAAAAAAACACATTTGGGAATATGAATGCCCAATTATTCAAATTTATCTTCCATTAATGAAAATAAAAAATACCATATATCGTGAAAATTTAGGGTTTGGAGGGCTGAGTGTTAGTTTAGAAAATAGAGAGTCAAACAGCCTACATTCAGTATCTATGTTACTAGAAACGTATATCATGTTCAGATACTTCACTAATATTTAATAAACAAATAATGTACCGATTCAACTTTAATTGCCATAATCTTCCAGTTTCAACAGATGGCATCATGCAATTAAAATATGTACCAGAATATCTGTGAAAAACCCTAATAGATGAGTTATACACTCGAATCCCAAGAAAAGCGGAGGGAAAGCACTCTAAATTGCCAGAGACTAGATGTGTTCAAACCAGAAGCAAATCATATTAACAATTACAGTATAAAAAGAATTGCAGAGCTGAAGGGTCAATGAATGGATAACATAAAATTGCAAAAGAATGAGGGCTTATAATATATAAGGAAACTATTTGTATTATATTAACCAGAGCTTATAATATGTAAGGAAACTACTTGTATTATAATATATAAGGAAACTCTTTGTATTATACTGAGTAGAGTACATAATGTCAGAGATTGCTATGAATGCACCAAGGGATACCATGGGATCTCTGTACTCCATTGTCAGAATGTGCCTCAACAGTTATTTGTGAACTCCTGAACATATGAGTGGTCTGCATTTGTGATGCCATGCCAGATCTCTGCTTGGAGGAGCTGGAGGCAATGATAGCATGTCTCTGATTCGGGAAAATATGACTGTAGTCAACCCCCTCTCTGTTATGCTCTCCCACACTGCCATAAAATATGTACATAGAGATGAGTAATGCGAAGTGAAGAGCCTTGTAAAAGAATAAATGACTCCTTTCAAAACTCCAAAAAGCCATAGAACAAGCATCTCATCCAAGGTGACACTGTCAAGATGTGGCAGGTAAACAAAACTACTGATCTGCACGTTCCAAATGTAAGATTGATTCTACCATGGTCAACCAATTGCATCATATCCCCACAGAGGCCATGAACCCTCAACCCCTTGTGCCCTGCACAATGTAAAAGAGGGTGTATTTGGGCTCCAAACATGCCAAAAAGACTCATGTTGAATTGTAATCTGAATCATTGGCGGAACAGACATCTATCTTAGTGGAAGATACAGTTGAGATATAAAAAGACAAAATTATTATGGACATGTTGAAATGGTTATTGGATAATGGAGAGAATTAATTGTTCATTCTTTAATATTTATTCTTTGCTATGTGGCTGGCCATTTGTCACAGGCCAAAAATGGTCTAAGAAAGACTGGTTTCTCAAGAAGCGGATTTTTGAATATCATGACACCTGGTCATTCGCGTTTCAATTTCAGGTAACATAGCTCAGTATTTAAAAACTTTTTATTATGTACAGATTTGACCTTTCCTTTTATGTTCAAGCGAAAAACCTCCAATATACATTATACCAAAGCTGCATTCACTTTTGCATTGTAGAGGTAGCTATTGGCTGTAGCTTGAAAACTGAAAGTGTTTTGTTTCAACAGGCTACTTTCATGTAAATCATGTAACTTCATGATACATTTGGTCCACCTAAGATCTTACCTGTTTACTGAAGGTTACCATTTTCACTTTCACATATATCAAATGTCATGGTTGCATAACAGGAAAACAAGTGTGGCTTTGATGGAAAAAGCAATCTTCTCAAAACTAGCATAAAATGCTGTAGTAAGGCACTTGAAAACTTCATGTTCAATAAAAAATGATATAGGTGAAATTCTGTTGTATATCTTCAAAATAGAGTTTATAAGTTCAGACATTTCTTTGAATAAATATACCAGTGTCAGCAGATCAGAATTTAGAAACAAATGACTTATACATGAGAACAACTCATACGGAACTGAAAAATGAAAATGACAGTTGGCCCAATCAAAATAAAAACCCTTACTGAAAACTTACAAATCAAAAACTGATCAGCTGAAATAATTGACATCAGTTGTAACTCAGTTGGATGATTTTGCATGACCAAGAAGACACTCAAACATTCACACTCACTCTTCAAAAGCAGAGGGCCAAAGGCTCGAACATGAGGAAAACAATCGTGTGTGAAGCGAGATGGTTGGCGGAAGTTGATAAAGGCTTTAAGAATGGTCTCACACCCTCAAAACCCCTTTGGCATCTCTGACTTTAAATAACAGTAATATGAGGCACATTTGTCAGTTTAGAAATCTGTCAAAGCAAATATGACAGTCCACAAATGTGTCAAGCAGGTTTGACGTCCACCGAACGTGTCAAGCAGATATGTTGGTTGTTGCATGTGCACAAATGCAACAAGCAGGAAGAGCAACAGCCCAGAACAGACAATATTGATTTCCCATATAACTATCGAGATGAAATGGCATTTCAAATTTTTTATGTCACTTAACAGATCTGTTTATGCATAGATATGCCTATTAGGCTCTTGCATTGGTGTTCTATTTATCTTCACCTAGAGTTGGCTTCAGAAATGGTGTATGCATTGCAGCTGAGTGTAGGAAATGTTATGTAGTAGTGTAAGTACATTGCAGAAGAGAGGAAGCAAGAAGTGGCATTTTAGAGGTGCGGACATAGTCCCCCAATGTTCTTGATGGCTCCAAAGAATCGTGGATTGAAATCCTACTGATTTCAGTGGACATAAGAAGGCACAGCCCCACATTGCTCATGTTTTCCCACAATTGGATTTCTCTAGGGTATATCTTCTGTCCCTCCTCTCGTGTGACGTTGTTTGTGTTCTTTACCTGTTCAATTATTCATTTCATTAATGCTGATTTCATTTCCAGCAATAAAGCAAACACTCTATTTCTATGATTAGCTGATTTAAAGCATAGCTCTTGACCTACATCAGCAAATAAAAGCTAAAACAGTCATATACCTTTGAATTTGTGTGTAAGGGAATCACACAAGATTGATTTTCAGCAGTGTAGGCATAAATTTGAACATGTACAAAATTGAAGTATGAATAAAGAATGTTCATGGCAGCCCATAGCTGTAACAAATCAATTTTCGGTCTTATTTATATTGGTTTCCAATTTTAAATGTGCTGAACAATTGTATACTAGAATATCCAAGTCAATTACAAATCACATCCAGACAGAAATAATACAATAGAATACATACAAACAGCCTCTCATCTTAGCCAACTCGTCAATATAACCGATGTAAAACTTGACTGATATATGAATAGAGAAATTTTAAGAAACAAGAGTGATATATGAATACAGAAATTTTCGAGCACAAATGCACATGGACTGTAACAACATGCTATGAAAACCAGCAGCATACATATTAATATTAAAAGTTATATCGACAGATAACATTAGTATAGCTATATGTATGCTGCGGTTTTTAATGTGGATGTCTGAATGTGGATTGTATGCACATGGTGGACTGATATATACATATGAATTACTATTCATAAAAAAATTTAAATTTATTTGTATGTTTTTAATATTTATAATTTTATATATTATTTTAATAGCCGTCCTATCGACACTAAAATTTTCCTCCGTAATTTCTATTTCATTAATATATGTATTAGGAATAGGATGTTGTTAAGTATAATTAGTAGTAGCGTCCGATAGAAGATAACGGCACTGCCAGTATGACGCCGCCAATAATGTAGAGTACGGTAACAGTCAAAGTACAATAGGAATGTTGTAAAAAGTAAATATTTGTCGTAAGTGGTCCGGTAATGTTAAAATGTCAAAGTTGGGATAAGTAGAGAAGTAGGGTCTACATGATTAGGAATTAGAAATATTATATTGGTAATAAGGACAAGGAGTGAGGTCATAAATATTTTGTGTATTTTATTTGTAAAAAGTACGAAAATGTGGAACCCATGTGAAATGATAAGATTTATCTTATCTTAAAAGATAAGCTTACATGTACGAGATAAGAATTAAGGTATGAAATATGATTCGTCGAGTGGATTTCTTATCCTATCTTAGAGATAAGATGGATAAGCACTGGAAGTTCTATAAATAGAGAGGCCACCCCCTCATTTAGCATAGAAGGAAGTAATAAGAAATATTGTATGAAGTGTGTAAAGGAAGCCATCAGTTTAAAGGTGTGTTGAAGAAGCCATTAAGAGGTGTAATTGTAAAGTTTCTCCCATAGTATTGGTGGAAGGCAAGTGAAGTCAATAACACTTGAAGTACCTCATGGGTGAGATTGTAACAATTTCATATTAATATTATAATTTACTTTGATATTTCAGATTTGTCATCATTTCGTCTTATCATAGTCGATAGTATTCTTGTGTTATGTTTGTTGTTTTATTTCCAGATTACATCCACCAAACTAAAGGCTGTGCATTAGTAAATAATCATAGCACGAGGAGTTCCCGGTGAAAAATTATCATAGTGTCGGATTGGTGATGACATTTTGGTTCCGTTGTCGGGACCATTCCTCGTTAGTGGATTTTCTGGAGAGATATTCCCACTTAGTCAAAAATCAATTGGAGGGTAACCTTGTTTTTACTGTGCATAGTAGTTACCATGGTAAAGTCATTTTTTCCGTGAATAATAATTACCATGGTAAAGTCATTTTTTCTTTGTGAATAGTATTTGCCACAAAGATAAAGTCACTTTTTACCGTGAATAGTATTTATCGCAGAACTTCACTTTTACCGTGAATAGTATTTATCACGGTAAAGTCGTTTTTTTACCTGCGATAAGTCAAGTTTTACCATAGTTTACCGTGGTCATTTCTATTTTCTTTGTAGAAGGTGTAAAGTCACTTTACAGTATAGTGATTCCAATTATTTGTGCACATAAGTCTTGTTGATTGTACTTGTGGGTTGGTATTTCACGGTGACGATTACTTTTGAAAATGGGAAAGATTCATGTTTTTCATTTCAATCTAATGAAGATGCTTCTTCTTTCATTCAAGAGTTTAAACGATCTTGTATTTGTAATGGTCTCATAAGAAGGCAACAATGGACTGAATTTTTTTCCTACCTTTTTGGATGGTTCAAAGACTTAGGTCGTTTGAAACACTAGGTGAAAATGTGAAAAATTCATGGGATTTATTAAGCGAAAGTTTTCTTGAAGAATTTGGTGAACAATAGAAATATGCAGATCTCATGATCGATATCACAAAGCTATCCCAAGGAGAGAAGGAGAAAATAAGGGATTATCATGCTCGTGTTCTAGAGCTAAAGAGGAAGCTCGATGCCCAGATCCGGAAGGAAGGATTAGCGAGATGGGTTGATGAATGGCGTAGATAATCTCCTCCGTAAGCACTTCATTCTTGGGATAAAGCCAAAGATCAGACAACGAGTGAAATATGACCGCCAACTACTTCTTATTGAACAAGCAAAGGAGAGTTGCAAGAAGACAAGAAGAAAGCATGGAAGAGGAGCCCAAAGAAATTGTTGCTAAAATAGAGCCTACACCAAAGCACCTTTGGTCAGGAATCCACAACCACTCTTGGTGAGCACAAATATTTCTCCTAGTACATCTACCTGAGGATGAAGATCTGCTCAAAAAGATGGGTCGATTAACTATTAATCTTCTTGAGGAAAGAATTTAGTTCTCGGGAGGAGATAGAGGTCCAAAAAGAAATATTTACGAAGTTGTATGTTATGGTTGTTATAAAAGGGTCATTATAAGTATAATTGTCCGGATAGAGCTTCTACATTTGGTAAAGGAGATAATGATAAAGGAAAAACACTGTGAATTCTTTGATGTAGTAGATAAGAGCAGAAATAATGAAGTAGATGTGTTTGTAACAAAAAAAAAAAAAAAAAATAATCAAGATAGAAATTATCCTAAGAAGATGAAAGGAGAAACTAGTAAGAGAAAATAGGAGAAAAAAGTTGGGTGCGCAGGATTTTCCGATTTCACAGGGCAAGGACCATACTCCATCTTGGAAGATCTCGTCCAAAAGGCTGCAAATATTATATATGGTCAACTCTTGGCTATGTCTTCGAGAAGAGGCGGGAGTTGCGAAGTGGACTCAATGCTCGACGAAGAAGGAGGTTGAGGTCCACACATTTTGGAGGCAGAGGCGGATCCCTATGCTCAAACCGAGGTATTATGTAATGGTATTTCAATTCATGATGTCTTAGTTGATGGAGGTGCTTGCGATTAATGCAATGACCGAGTCTGTAATGAACATGTTGGGTTTAAAATTGATCGCCCTTCAACACTTATGTTAAGGTCATTAAATAAGGAAAAACTAAACCGGAAGGTGTAGTTTCAAATGTGGCAATATCTCATTATGGGTGTTGTATGTGTGGTAGACTTTCGGGTGATGAAAAATGGAATGCTTGTTGCGTACCCAATCTTTGCTGGGAAGACCATGGCTAAGGAGAGTTCATGCAAGAAACTACTGGAATGAAGGCTTTATGACACTTAGAAGTGGTAGAGAGAGGGTGAAAATAAACGTGATCCTCGGCATCATAAGGCGTAACTGCCGATTCAAGTGATGAAAACTGATGATTGGACATCCTCGATTACTCTAGTACCGAGTGAAGTGGACACCGAAGATGAAGAAAGTGAAGTTGATGTTTGATCATGGATATCTTTTCACACACCAACTCATGACCCCATAAAATTATCTCGAAGAAGAAGTTGATGATCGTCTCCAACAAATAAAGATTGGTGATCTTTATGATGAAGAGTGAAAAGGAATCCTACCTCCAACTCTTTCAAGGTACATATACATTCACTTTTGATTTACAAAGAACTCCGTCAAGTAAGTTGGGTAGAACATTCTATTGAGTGGTAAATGGTGCTTAAGCCCATAAAGCAAATGCCATATAGAATGAATCCTAATTTTTCCAAGACTGTAAAAGAAGAAATAGATAAGTTGCTTGATGCGGGATTCATATTTCTTTGTAGAGAATGAGAATGGGTTTCTCCCATTGTGATCTCAATAAAAAAGAATGGGAAGCTACGCATTTGTGTTGATTACTGAGGAAGCTCAATAAGGCAACAAAGAAGGATCATTACCTCTTCCATTTTCGGATCGGATCTTGGACGAAGTAGGCTGTCAGAGTCTTTATAGTTTTCTTTGATGGATATAGCGTTACAACCAAGTTCGTATAGCAGAGAAAAGATCATTTGAAGACCACGTTCACCACTCCTTGGGAACGTTTGCTTATAGAGTTATGCCTTTTGGGTTGTGTAATGCCCGCAACATTCCAGCGTTTGATGAATAGGGTGTTCGAACCCTACATTGGGACCTTCATCGAGTATTTCGGATGATTTTTGCATCTATGGGAGCAAGTTGGACCACCTGCACTTTGAGATGGAGACAGCATTTCAAAGGTTAGATGAAGCACAAGCCTCACTAAACCCTACAAAGTGTATCTTTGGATGTTCTAAAAGCATTTTGTTAGGGCATGTTGTATCAGAGATGGTATTAGTGCGATCCCGATAAAATTTCAAAAATCAAAGAGTTACCATTTCCTATGAATAGAAGTAAGTTGAGATTATTTTTAGGCCATGTGGGGTACTTATAGAAGGTTCATCAAGAATTTCTCAAAAATTGCATACCACTAATTCTTGAAGAAAGATGTTACTTATGAACCAGAAATAAAGCGCATGAAGTTTTGGACAATGAAGGAAGCCCGGTGTCTTCACTGTTTTAAAGAATCCAGTTGAGCAAGCCATTCATTATGTACACTGATGCCTCGGATGCGACTAGGAAGTACTTTGAGCCAAAAGGATGAAAATGGGAATGAACATCCAATTTACTTTGAGAGAGAGACAAATGAGCAAAGTCTTTGAGGTAAATTATATCAGAATCGAAAAAGAGGCTCACTATATTTTTTTGTAGTAAAGAAGTTTAGGAATTACTTGCTAGGGCAAAAATTTCTAGTTGTAACAAATCATCAGCTCTAAAATATATTGTAAATAAGCCTAACCCATCGGGAAGATAGCAAGATGGATAATTTTGCTACAAGAATTTGAATTTGATATTATAGATAGGCAAGAGAAAGAAGCATGTCAATGCGAGATGCACTCTCTCGAGCCTATGATGGTTTAGGATCATCTTGTGATGATGATGATTTCCCCAATGCAAAGATTGTTATCCTCGACACAATCCTAGTGAATACATAGATATTTGGAATTATCTAAATGAATTCAAGTTTCGATGGTGCCAATGCAAAGACTAAGAGAAAAATTACTCAAGCCAATCGTCCATTTATTCTATTCTGTATGGAGTATTATTTCGAATAGGACACGATGGACAAGATAAAAGGGCGGTTGGACGTGATCGAGGAAGGAACTGCTAGAAGAATTCCACAATGGTACATGTGGAGGGCACTTCTACGAACAACTTACAGCAAGAAGGATCTTGGATGCAGGTTATCTTGGCCCACTCTTTTAAAGATTGTTATAATTATTATAAGACATGTGATATTTGTCAAACACATGTAGTAAGCGTAAAACTTCATTGACTCCATTATGTCCTATTCTTCCACTTGGTCCCTTTGAAAAGTGGGGAATAGACATTGTAGAGGTCCACTTCCAACTATCTCACGCCAAAATAAGTATATTGTAGTTGCCATGATTATTTAACCAAGTGGATTGAAGCTAGGCCATTGAAAACAACTTCCATGGATGAAGTGGCAAGGTTCATATATGAACACATTGTCACCAGATTTGGTTGTCCATTAGAAATTGTAAATGATCAAGGAAGCCACTTCATTAATGAGGTGGTAGAAGCCCTAGTCAATAAGTTTTCTATTAAGCACGGAAAGCAACAACATACAAGCCAAGCACAAATGGGACGAGGTGGAGCGAACAAATTTTGTGTTGTGTCAAATTCTAGCAAAAGATGCGGCCTTGCAGAGGTACATAAATGGGATAAAAGGATTCATGCGGCATTGTGGGCATATAGGGCAACATCAAAGTCAAGCAAGGATACTCCCCATTTCGGTTGGCTTATGGCATTGATCCGCTTCTTCCTATTGAATTTGATATTCCCATTGTGAGAGTTATGAAAAATGAAAGGATGGATGAAAGTGATTCAAGATAAAAAAAGAAAGGTTGGTACATCTTCATTTCTTAGAGGAAATGAGGGAAATAGCTAAGGATACAAGTTTATAAGAAGAAAATGAAGTAGAAGAATACTTTGATCAAAAGATCCGGTGGTCTCCATTTCATGTGAATGACTTGGTTCTAGTATATGATTCCATATACAAAAAAGAAAATGCAGAAAATTTCTTCCAAAATGGATGGGGCCCTACAAAATAGCAGATTGTGCATGAAAATGGTACACTGATTTCAGCTAGAGGAATTGGATGGCACTCCCATTACGAAATGGGTCAACCATGACAAGTTGAAGATTTTCCAAGCACTGAATAGTCTACTCCCGATGATGGAGTAGAAGCTAGGAAGGGGAAGATGTCGACACTAAAATTTTCCTCCGTAATTTCTATTTCATTAATGTATGTATTAGGAATAGGATGTTGTTAAGTATAATTAGTAGTAGCGTTCGATAGAAGATAACGACGCTACCTCACGACACCGCCAATAATGTAAAGTACGGTAAATAGTCAAAATACAATAGGAATGTTGTAAAAAGTAAATATTTGTCGTAAGTCCAGGTAATGTTAAAATGTCAAAGTTAAGATAAGTAGAGAAGTAGGGTCTACATGATTAGGAATTAGAAATATTATATTGGTAATAAGAACAAGGAGTGAGGTCATAAATATTTTGTGTATTTTATTTGTAAAAAGTCTAAAAATGTGGAACCCATGTGAAATGATAAGGTTTATCTTATCTTAAAAGATAAGCTTACATGTACAGATAAGAGTTAAGGTATGGAATATGATTCGTCAGAGTGGATTTCTTATCCTAACTTAGAGATAAGATGGATAAGCCTGGAAGTTCTATAAATAGAGAGGCCACCCCCCTCATTTAGCATAGAAGGAAGTAGTGAGAAATATTGTATGAAGTGTGTAAAGGAAGCCATTAAGAGGTGTAATTGTAAAGTTTCTCCCATAGTATTGGTGGAAGGCAAGTGAAGTCAATAACACTTGAAGTACCTCATGGGTGAGATTGTAACAATTTCATGTTAATATTATAATTTACTTTGATATTTTGATTTGTCATCATTCCTTCTTATCATAGTCGATGGTATTCTTGTGTTATGTTTGTTGTTTTGTTTCCAGATTACATCCACCAAACTAAAAGGTGTGCATTAGTAAATAATCATACACGAGGAGTTCGGTGAAGAATTATCATAGTGCCGGATTGGTGATGATAGCAGTCCCCACCGTCCCAAAATTTTGAAAATTTTTGCCGTCCTGGAGTCTTAGGTAACTATGATATTTATAGGCACTAATTAAATATACATTGATATTCAATATTCAATTAAAAGGTATATGACACTTTTATCGTCGATAAGGCGTTAACGGGTTGGTAAAGTCGGATGGTTGTTTCCCACTCCACCCAGGTTCAACTCCCACTAGGCACATGCCATGTTGAGCCGAACGATCTAGAATTGAGGTCAATTATTGCCAAACGATGCAAATTTAGGCTATTTAAAGCCAAATGAAGTGAATTTGAAGAGGGAGGTCGCTTTTAAAGGTAATATGGGTTCATAGCTCCAGTCAAAAGCGCTTACAAATAAAAAAAAAAGAAATAAGACACCAATAAAAACAAAGAAAAGCGTGAAGTTAGCACAATATTGCATTCGAGGTCAATATTTCATTTTTCTTAGAACTATACCCACCTTTTATGATATTTAGAGCTTATATTTATAAGGAGCTTACCAAAAGGCACAAAACCTATTATTTTGGACCATAAGAAGATTCACAAAAAAATATAAAATAAAATGGGATGTCTATTCACCCATTGAAAAAGTGTCTTGCTTTTTTAATCATATTACCACTCACTTGTCATTTGAATGCTGCTACAATACCAATGTGAATCGATTAACGCGCTTACCACTCATCTTAAGAAGCAACAGAGCTCTACTTCTAGCTCTTTAGAAAGAAAGAAAGAAAGAAAAAAATCAAAGCTCGTCAACACGCTGAAGTTCTTATGCTCACTAATAAATTGAAAAGGAAAATTCAAAAACTAACAAACTTGAAAGTAAAGTTGAGGCAATTGGGTTATCTTGGCAAAATTGAAGGCCAACCATAGGTCCTTAGATCATGAATTCAAGGTTCCTCAAGATTCCATCGCCTCATGGAAGCTCCGATTGCCAACGAACAAAGAGCGATGATTAAGGAGATGCTTAATGTACGTGGTTGTGGTCCCCACTAGATTTATCAAGTACATGATCAAGAGAAAGAAGGATTACACATACGGGTGCGTTGATGTCGAATCATAAAGCACCCCCAGAATGTCTGCAACTCGATGGGTTGAGACTCTCAGTGTGATTGCATAACATGGAGCTTTTCCTAAGTGTGGGACCTTGTGAATCGGGAAAGCTCTCCGGATGAAGGCCGGTTCCTATTCCTCTGTTCAGATGCACACATAAAAATGCAGAGGGTTTACTCAAAACCTAATCTAACTTGCCAAGGAGACAGGGTAAGAAGATGCATAAAAATAAACCTAAACTAACAAAGGTGATGCACCGAGGAATGAAGAAACACCTGTCTTGCCAATAAACACAAACCATTAAAATGCAATGCAAGATCATGCACAGATAACCAGATTTGCAGTGAAAGATCAAGAGGATGCAAATGAACACAGAGAGGGTTGAGAATCATCCACAGACATGCATTATTTGCTCCAAAGATTGATACAATACACTACAAAATGCCAAGAGGCAAAGTTGCATTACAGTTTTAGATGGGAGGTTTGAACTCCACAAATTCACCTACCAAAGAGAAGAAGGGAGGGGCAAAACAAGAATGTCCAACCTTTAGAAAGAAGCCCTCCTTACAATTTATAGGAAGAATGAGAGAGAAAAGAGAGAGGAATTCCAAATCTACCCCAACCACCTCCAAGTTGCATTTAATTCATCTCATTATGGCGGTAGGTGAGAACCTTAGCAAACCCAAAAATGGCGAATTGTATTTTGCATTTTTGAAGAACTTGTTCTCACCCAATTAAAGATATCCAATCGTAGTTGGACAGAGGACCTCGTAAGCTTTCCGAAAAGTCCAACCTTGCGTGAATCCGAGCTCCCTGTGAAAAGTTATGGCCATTTGAATATCTGTGTCAGGGTTTGCTTTTTGTTGGGTTTGGGGTGTCAACGCTCAAAATGTTGCGCCTCCTGAAGATGCGCCTCAGCAACTATCCTCATGTCAACATACTCTTAAGTGCGCCATAGGCGCTGAAAATGTGGTGTTGACGTTTTGTGCTTTGCGCCCCAACCCGCGCAAGGCACGAATTTTTCCATGTCGACACTTTGTGCTTTGCGCCTCAACCTGCGCCTTGGGCGCGAATTTTTCCATGTCGACACTTTTGTGCTTTGCGCCCCAACGACGCGCGCAAGGCGTGAATTTTTCCATGTCGACACTTTGTGCTTTGCGCCTCCAACTCGCTGCGCTGGGGCAAATTTTTGCATGTCGACACTTTGTGCTTGTGCACCTCCAACCTGCGCCTTGGGCGCGAATTTTCCATGTCGACACTTTGTGCTTCATGTGCCCCAACTCGCGCGCTTGGCGCATGAATTTTTGCATGTCGACACCTTGTGATGTGCGCTAGAGGCGCTTCATGTGACCTTTGCAATAAATGTCAGGTTTTTTTTCGACCATGCAATGCACTTTCAAAACCCGAAATGAAGGATTTTGATTTTCCTTGATTTCCATATTCTTCTGCTCTTGACTATATTTACCAGGGGGGGAGATATATACAACAATTTGGTGACTCAACGGGATCACCTACCTGCTAGGTAGAAGATCAGTGGCCTTTTAGCAATCCATTGGGCATGGAGTCATAAGCAATAACCTGAAACCAACTTGATCTCTGATCCCGAGCCTGATACCGCAACTCCTTCTTCGAGAGCACGCTGAACTGTAGAAATTCAACTCGAGAGCAACAAAACCTGTGCCAAAGCACTTAGGGAAATTGAAACCTAACTACAACAAGACAATGTGCATCCGCACTTAGAGGAATTAAAATCTAGGCTAATATTTACAAGGGTAAACCTTTTCCTTTTAGTAGCAATGTTTAAGATAGATTCCGTTAACCGGAATCGGGAGTTCTTCTCCATCCAATGTAGACAATTGGAAGGCATTACTACTTTTACATCCCGTGACCATGTAGGGGCCACTCCAAATGGCATCAAACTTGGAATGCCTTCCTGGTTTTGCCCGATCTGCATCCCATTTCAGAACTAGGTCCCCTTCCTGGAAGGTCTTTGCTCTTGCCTTCTTATCAAACCATCTTTTTACTAAGGCTTGATCCTTCTCAATCATCTAGAACTGCATGTTCTCTTATTTCTTCCAATTCCATCAACTCTGCATACCTAGCCTCCATTGGTTCGAACTCAGATAACTCCAATCGCTTCATGAGCTCCAATGTCGGGTAATTCTAATGATATATAGGCACATCGCCTCTTTCCCATAGACCAACTTGTAGGGAGAACTACCTGTAGACCTCTTTGGTGTTATCCTGTCAGCCCATAATGCTGATTTTAGCTTGGTATGCCATGTTCTTTGGTTTTCATCTAGAGTCCTTCTGATGATCCTTAGCAAATTCTTATTCGTGGACTCTGCCTGTCCATTACCCTGCGGGTAATAATTTGAAGAGGTGCTCAAATAGATTCCATTCTTGACAGCCCATTCTGTAATCTTGGAACCTATGAATGCCAATGCATTGTCTGATATGATAGTGGCTGCACACCGAACCTGGTCACTATTCCTTCATAAAAGTCTAGTATGTTAGACTCATTTGCTTCTTTGAGCGCTACTGCTTCGGTCCACTTGGTGAAATAGTCTGTTGCCGTGAGAATCCACTTGTGGCCTTGGCTTGAGTTTGGGTTGATGACCCCGACAAAGTCCAATCCCCATTGCATAAATGGTTGGTCAACCAAAATTGGGTGCAATGGAAGCGCTGCTAGTCTTTCTTTTCCCATGAAGAGTGCACATTTCTTGCACTTTCTTATCCATGTATAGCAATCATTGAACACCGTCGACCAATTATACCCTGCCTTCATTATCTTGAGAGTTGTTACTCATGGGGCGAAATGTCCTCCAGAATCTCCATCGTGAAAATCTCGTAACACCCTCTCAATTTGACCTGTCCCAATGCACCTCAATAGAACTCCATTGATGTCTTTTTAAACAAAACACCATCAACAAGCACATATGGAATGGCTTGTAATCTGAAGTATCTCCTTTTGCTTTGCTCATTTTTGGAGGGCATAGGCCTGCCTGTAGGAAGTGTATCATATTCTGAGTCCAACAAGGAGCGGGCACATCATCATTCTCTTGTTCTTGTCCATCCTGTAATACCAAGACAGTCTCTTTTTCATCACCTACTTCAACTTGCTGACTTGAGGCTAGTTGTTCACATAATCCCTTTCCACAGACCAGCTTAGTGACCTTAATTTCGATGTCATATTCCATGACACGAGTGATCCATCCTGCACGTTTCTCATTCAGATCCTTGTTTAGAAGGAAGTCCTTGACTCCCGCATGAGAGACCAATAATTGGATCTTGTTATTTGAGACTAGGTGCTTGAATTTCTTTAAGCTCCTGATCACTGCAAGGACATGCTTTTCAATGAAAGAGTACCTAGTTTCGTATTCCTCCAAGCCTTGACTGAAGAAAGCAATTGGTTGTTCTAATCCCTCTTTGTTTTGTTGTAACAGATTGCAGAAATTGTGTCTCCACCACCGAAGGCATATAGCATGAAGTCCTTGGAGAAGTCTGGATTGACGAGAGTCGGAGCTTGAGATATAGCCTCTTTTATTGCCTCAAAACTTGCCTTGCCTTTAGATGTCCACTTAAATGCCATGCTCTTCTTCAACATCAGCGTTATTGGCTTTACGAGAGCTGCAAAGTTTGGAACAAACTTGTGGACAAAATTGATCCTTCCCAAGAAGCTTTAAAGAGCCTTCTTATGACTTGGCAATGGCAACGCTCGAATTGCTTCAACTCTTTCTGGGTCAATCGTCAACCCCTCCTTTGAAACAATATGGCCTAGAAGTTTTCCTTCGTGAGCCAAGAATATGCATTTTTTGGGATTCAATGATACCCCAAATCTTCTACACCTCTAAAATACCTGCCTCAAATGAAAGAGGTGATCCGCTGCATTTTTGAGAATACAAGTGATGTCATCAAGATATATCAGAACTATTTTGTTGATCAATCCCTTGAATGCCATATCCATTGCCCTTTGGAAAGTGGCTCCAACATTTGATAGCCCAAATGGCATCTTCTTATAGGCATAGGTGCCCCATTTGGTGGTGAAAGCCATCTTGAACTGGTCATCTTCTTTCACCATTATCTGATTATACCCTAAGTAGCCATCTAGGAGAGAGAATCTCTCCAACCTGACACCACTTGCAATATTTGTTCCATCAAGGAAGTGGGTAATGGTCTTTGAGAGATGCCCTGTTGAGGTCTCGGAAGTCCACACACAACCTGATTTCTCCGCTCTTCTTCCTGACCGAACCAAGTTTGCAACCCAGCTTGAGTGCTTGATCGAGAATATAATGCTTGCCTCTATTAGCTTGTTTAGCTCTTTCTTCATTAGAGGCTCAATGTGAGGGTTGATCGTCTCTGGTCTTCTCCCGATGGGCTTAGCATCGGATCCAATTCTATGGTATGTTGTGCCAACTTGATCAATCCTCTCAAGTCTTCATAGCTCCAAGCAAAGACATCTGGAAATTCTTGGCAAAGTTGTATGAAATCTGATTTCTCCTGCTCAATGGCCACTTTACCAATTTGAAGTGTTTTGCCTTCCCAACCTAATTGGCTCGAATCTTCTCTCTTGACTCGTATGTTAGCCTTTTCCTTACGGAACTGGTCGTTAGGGTTGAAGATAGACTCCAATGTTACTAAACCCTTAGGAAGCTTGTTTGTCCGTAGCTGCACTACTTGATCCCCGTACTGCTGCTCTAGTCTGTCCTGATTCCTAGCTGAGAATTCAGCCTCTTCTTGTAAAAATTGACGATCTGTTGATCGTTCTCAAACACCTGCCAGCTTGTGTTATTATCTGGAACTGCTGGCCTCACAATCACATGCATATGTGGTTGTGTTTTTTCCCTTCTGATGTTGTCAACCACATCAAATGTTGCTCCAACTGCTGCGAGCCTATCTGTGGCTTCATTTTTCTTCCTGGGTATGGACACGATGTTGAAAGCTTCAAATCCTCAACGAGGTCCCATACCTTTTCTTGTAGTTCCTCAACAGGTCATTCTTTGTAGCATGTTGTCCCCTGACTTGGTTGACGATTAGCTCGCTATCTCCAAACACCTGCAAGTTCTTTATGCCCTTTTTCCTGGCCCAATGAAGTCCATGAATCAAGGCCTCATATTCAGCTATGTTGTTTGAACAGGAAAACTAGAAATGGAAAGTTAATGAATAATATTTGATGCCTTGAGGTGAAACAAGCATAACTCCTCCTCCCGCACCTCGCCACTCCTTGATCCATCAAAAATAACTGCCATACCTCATTGTCATCCTTATGGTCTGGTTTGGTGATGCTAGGAATAGGCTGGTTTTCTTCATGTATGCAATAGACTCCTAGCTCAGATTCTTCTACTTCTTGGTAGGGATCAAAAGCATGTACCTTGCTTGCCCATTCATCAAGAGTCAAATCTAGGATGCTTCCAACTTTGGTGTCAGCTTCATCTGTGCTTGGATAATCTTCTTGATCAAATGTTGAACAGTTGGCATTGATTTGGCTTGGAGTATGAGGCTCAATATGAAAGTTTGCAATTGGTTCGGATCTGATTGTGACCTTAGTACCATATCTTGTTTTGAACAACATGTGTGACCAATCAACAGATAAGTAGCCTCCAATTCTAGCTATGAAATCCCTTGATAAGCATAGGGCAAAGAGTGGTGGCAAATCTATCACTGACACATCTTGCAAAATGGTAACGTTGGGGCATGCATGCAAGGTAAGATTCAAACCTTTAATCACTCCCACCATTGCTACTACTGTCCCATCCAATTGCACTACCCCCTTTGATATGACTTCATATTGGAGACCCAGCTGATCAGCTATTTGCTTGGGCATGACAAAACTACTTGCCCCAGAATCAATCATGCAATTGTGTACTAGTTTATCCCCAATGATTAATGAAACATAGAATGGAGGGGGTTTCAAAACTTTACCTTGTTGTCCTCCATGATTCCCTTCAGGTTGAGCAAAGCATTTGTGAGGACATTCTCTTGCATATGGACCTGCTGGTTCGAAGTTGACCAATTCTTCATGGCAGCTTGTAGAAGATCTCTTTGGCCTGGGATGGATAAAGATTCCCACATTGATATATTCACATTTGTCTTCTTCATTTGATCAATGATGCTAAATGGGGATGAAAGATCTCTTTGTTGTCCTTTAGCCTGCACATTCCTTTCTTGCGCATGGGCAAGCAACAACTGGCATTTGAGTTGGCTTAGAAGGTGGTTTGGGCTGTCCTTGCGTGTTTGGAACTGTATTTTGCTTACCAACACCTTGTGGAGTGATGGAAGGTTGTAGATCACTTGGAGCCAATGACTGCCCTTCACCAATATTCCTCTTCTTTGATCTTGTGTTAGCTGCTACACTCTGAGAAATTGTTTGATTCATGCCACAAAATCCTCAGCTTGCCAATTCACAAGTGCGGTATCATTTGGAGTTGTGTTTTGCTGAGATGTCCCTTGTTGTTGATTTGTTTCTTGACTCACTTCACCCTCTACGCCAGTAGTTGTCACCATCAAGGCTTGGTTCAAAGCACCATTGAAGCACATAGATTGGTTGTGAGGTTCATTGCATGGGAAACACCAATCATACTCTTGAGCTATGTTGTTTTACACTGGCACTAATGCTTTAGAAGCAGATGCAACATTGGGGTTATAGGGCTGAAATGGTCTATTAGTGGGAGGCCTTACTTGGCTTTGATTTGCAGCTAGATTGGGTGGCCTATTGGGCTGGTATGGTGGCCTATTAGGTTGAGCTTGAGGCTGATAAGAAGGTCTAAAGCTTTGGGTCTTTGCCTCTTGAGTGTAACCAGCTCATTTCCCAAATTTTGCAATTGTTTCATGACCTCTTGGAGTTCATTTGAAGCACTAGAGGATGAAGTAGAAGTTTCATTTGAACTTTGATTTCTAGGAGTGGGAATAGGAGCCAAAGTGGGTGCTTGACTAGTGCTTGGATTTTCTAAGTTTGGATACAAGGGCATGGGAGGCCTAGGAGCCAGCTTACCAGCTTGAATAAGACAGTTTTCAGCCCTAATGGCAATGCTATAAGCAAGCAGGTAAGGTTGTGCCTCCCATAGATTGAATTAACATAGAAATATCGAATTCAAAGCCTTAAGATAATATAGAAAAGCACCTTCAGCTGTTGGCCTAACGGCCACTGGAATCCTATCCCAAGACCTTTGAAATCTGAAGTTGAAGTCAGTCAGTTGCTCATTGGGAGCTCTCTTGATAGTTGTCAATTGTTCAAGTAGAGACAAATTGTCTCCCTTTTCTCCAAACTGCTCATGGAGAACTATGCATAACTGATTCCAATTTTGGATAGAACCAGCTCCAAGGCTCCTAAACCATTGCAATGCCTTCCCTTTGAACGAAGATGCCAAGCAATTTGACAGCAACATCCATTTCATTTATCTCATGGATTGCACAAATGTTAGCAATGTCTTTGACATGATCACCAGGAGTGGTATGATTTTCTCTAGTGAAAAATGGAATGTTCTTCAATGCTGCAATTGGAACTGGATTCTGTGCATTGAGGGCAAGTGGGCTGCTGCCAGTGAAGTTGACAAAAGGGTTTTGTTGCGCCATTCTGATTGGCCTGAGAACCCTTGTTGATTGGATGAAAGGTCTACCAGGTGGAGGGGTTGATAAAGTCCTGTTAGGTGGAGATGGTGATCTTTGTGGTCTTCTTCCTCTCCTTCCTCTACCTGGTGATAGCTGCAAGTAGACAAATAACCCTTCTTCTCGAGTATCAGACCTGGTTCGAATTCTTCTCATGTACCTGGGCAACTGTGCTGCTATACCACTGAATTCTATCCCTTCGGAGTCGCCAGATGTGTTGGGGAACGAGCCTCAAAAGGCTGGATTTTGCCAAGTTACACACCAACCTCGACAAAAATTAAACTCAAAATTTTGAAAGACCTGTATATTTGAGATTTTGGGGTTTGGAATTTGATTTGGAATGACAGTCCCGAAAACCCGAAAATGCCAGACTTCGAAATCCCAAAATCCAAAATTCAAAAAAACTCGAAAATTGAAAATCAAAATTTCAAAAACTAAAGATACCCTTTTGAAGATTACCCCCAGATCTATAGGTGGTGAAATTTTGACTTGTTTTGAGCAAGTTAAGCCCTTGAAAATTGATTTTGGAGTTCAGCCTGGAAGGTGAAAAATCTGAAATTGGAGAACTTGTAATTTCTAAGTCCAAATTTCTTGAAAGTTCCTTCAAATCTTGTGGAATGACCTCTGGTCCCCACCGGCGTGCCAAAACTGTTGATGTGAATCACAACACCCCTGAATGTCTGCAACTCGATGGGTTGAGACTCTCAGTGCGATTGCATAACATGGAGCTTTTCCCAAGTGTGGGACCTTGTGAATCGGGAAAGCTCTCTGATGAAGGCCGGTTCCTATTCCTCTGTTCAGATGCACACATAAAAATGCAGAGGGTTTACTCAAAAACCTAATCTAACTTGCCAAGGAGACAGGGTAAGAAGATGCATAAAAATAAACCTAAACTAACAAAGGTGATGCACCGAGGAATGAAGAAACACCTGTCTTGCCAATAAACACAAACCATTAAAATGCAATGCAAGATCATGCACAGATAACAGATTTGCAGTGAAAGATCAAGAGGATGCAAATGAACACAGAGAGGGTTGAGAATCATCCACAGACATGCATTATTTGCTCCAAAGATTGATACAATACACTACAAAATGCCAAGAGGCAAAGTTGCATTACAGTTTTAGATGGGAGGTTTGAACTCCACAAATTCACTCGCAAAAGAGAGAAGAAGGAGGGGCAAAACAAGAATGTCCAACCTTTAGAAAGAAGCCCCTCCTTACAATTTATAGGAAGAATGAGAGAGAAAGAGAGAGGAATTCCAAATCTACCCCAACCACCTCCAGGTTGCATTTAATTCATCTCATTATGGCGGTAGGTGAGAACCTTAGCAAACCCAAAAATGGCGAATTGTATTTTGCATTTTTGAAGAACTTGTTCTCACCCAATTAAAGATATCTAGTCGTAGTTGGACAGAGGACCTCGTAAGCTTTCCAAAAGTCCAACCTTGCGTGAATCCGAGCTCCCTGTGAAAAGTTATGGCCATTTGAATATCTCGCGCGTGGTTTGCTTTCTGTTGGGTTCGGGGTGTCAACGCTCAAAATGTTGCGCCTCCTGAAGATGCACCTCTGGCACAACTATCCTCATGTCAACATACTCTTAAGTGCGCCATAGGCGCTGAAAATGTGGTGTTGACGTTTTGTGCTTTGCGCCTCCAACCTGCGCGGCGCGAATTTTTCCATGTCGACACTTTGTGCTTTGCACCTCCAACCTGCGCCAAGGCGCGAATTTTTCCATGTCGACACTTTGTGCTTGTGCGCCTCCAACCTGCGCCTTGGGCGCGAATTTTTCCATGTCGACACTTTTGTGCTTTGCGCCTCCAACCTGCGCTGGGCGCGAATTTTCCATGTCGACACTTTGTGCTTTGCGCCTCCAACCTGCGCCTGGGCGCGAATTTTTGCATGTCGACACTTTGTGCTTTGCCCAACCTGCGCCAGGGCGTGAATTTTTGCATGTCGACACTTTGTGATGTGCGCTAGAGGCGCTTGGTGATGCAATAAATGTCGGGTTTTCGACCATGCAATGCACTTTCAAAACCCAAAATGAAGGATTTCGATTTTCCTTGATTTCCATATTCTTCTGCTCTTGACTATATTTACCCGAGGGGGAGATATATACAACATTAACTGATTGTTAAACCACCTAACTATGAATTCGATAACGAAGTGCATGTTGAACCCTCCAACTCACTTTGTCCCAAAAGAAATAAATTATACGAGAGAAGATGCCATGATGAAGAGCTTCTTTACAAGCCCAAAGCTTGCAAATCACCTCCCATATGATCATTAGCACATTCAATTCCCAACCTACTCCCACAATCCCTAGCAAAAAAAGTAACAAGACCATGAATTCATTATGAAGAGATGCATTAATACACCTCAACCAATTGCCCAATCAGGTCAGATTAATCATATTTTGATCCAGATGGGCATTCAGAGCAAGATTTCTGAAAGTCTATGTTTAGGTAGTTTTGAAAATCTATTTTTAGCAGTTTTTGACAGCATTTTGTATTTTACATTTTAGGGGGTCTTTGGAGCATTTTAGGGCTTTGTCTGGTACAACTGAATACTGCAGGCTTGGTTGTAGTGGATTTCTTCTAGTACACTGCCACGTTTCCAGCACATCCTCCTTTCGCAAATTGGATCAACATGCTAGGAGATACGATCCAGTGCAAGCACTAAAAATAAATAATATAATAATATGATAAGCTTCGGATTTTGTCCACTTTTGCCCATTCAACTCCACTCTAAAGGTGGATATATGTTATCTCCATATAGGATGACCTTTTGGTTCCCATTTGGAACACTTCCTATTCTATTCTTAGCAAATTTCCACCTTCTGCATTGTTCTACTATAAAGTGGATGGTTTTAAAAGAAGACACAAGTTTTTGTCTTGGGTTTTGGGAGGCGTACATCTCTCCTACAAAGTTTACACATTAGGTATCATATCTGCAAGCATACATCTCTCTATAGAATTTATTTATTTTGTATTATGCAAAGATTTTAGAGACATACATCTCTCCTACAGAGTTTGCCAAAATTTGCAAACATTCTCAATTGCAAGGATCCGAGAGAATACATCTCTCCTATAAAGTTTTCCCAATTTGTAAACATATTCACATACAATAAAGTTTTTGTTTATGCAAGTCAATTCTATTTTACTTCTGCAATTATAGCTTTCATTATGAATATAATGTAATAACACATTAAGCGCCACCATTAGTGTGTTGTCCACTCAATTGCACTAATAATTTGGATCGGTGGTATCAAAGTAGGAAGACAAAAACAATTAAAATTTTTGCAAGTTTTGAAAACCGTAAGAAAAGCAAGCCGGAAAAAACAAGGAAAGGGCACAATTCAAGATATGCATCCATTTCTAACACCGCAAAATGAGCACAAATCACTTCTTGCAAAAAACCAATGGTTGCAAGAAGAAAACCAATCGTTGCAAGCCAATCTCAGTATGACCTTGGAGCAAATGACGAATATGCAGAAAACTCTATCCACTTTCAGAAGCCCCATTCTGGAAGGATTGCTCCAAACAAAGGTAAGGTGCAACAAAGTTATGCACAATCTTCATAATCAACTTGGAGAAAAAGAAGCATTTTGTGACAAAATTCAACATGACCTAACCATCCAGCAAGATGAATTTAAGGAGATGAAAGAAAAGAAAAAAGTATCATAGTTGCACATGCAAAATCAAAGGTATGTTATTTTGGTTACACACATTCTAATAATTCTCCATATGTGATCGGCGGTTTTGAAAAGCACACAAAAGGTACTAGTTTCAAGGTGTTAAATAAAATAGAATATAATAGCCACAACCTTGGGAAAGATGATCAAGGAAGTCAAAACCTCTCGAAGTAAAAAAGTCACGCAAGAAATTTGGTCTTGCATACACCGAGGAATCATCTCAACCCACCATGGGTCCCACATTCATTAAAGTATGCATCCAAAACAATTTACTCAACATCGGTGTGAGCCTTATACTCACGTAGACGGAAGGTATTTGTTTCATCACCTCATTTGCAATCATTGTGTAGACAATGATCACAATTATGTTCATTGTTGGAATCTCCATCCTTGTGATATTTGTGGGAAGTGCAACCACAACAGTTCTACATATTGGTTCATTAACACCCCTACATAGAGGTCTTAGAAATCAATAAACAGGAATTTCAAGTGGGCCACCCCACTCAAGTGGAAGGAAATCACTTCAACACTTAAAGTTTCCTATGTGCATCAAAGATCAATCCTACAAGCAATGGGGCCCATTGCTTCTCAAGGAGGGTCAAATGATCCAAATGGCCATTCAAAGCAGGATTACTTAAAGTCTATTTTTAAAAGTCCTGAAAATTTATTTTTAACAGCTTTTGACAACTTTTTGTATTTTACATTTTAGAGGGTCTTCGTGGCATTTGTGGACTTTGTTTGGTAAAACTAAATGCCGCGAGCTTCATTGTAGTGGGTTTCTTCTAGCATGTTCCGCCATATTTCCAACACACCATCCAATTCACAAATCGAGTCAACGATCTAGGAGATATGATCCTAACAAAGAGCACTTAAAATAAATAATATAGTAATATGATAAATTTTGGATTTTGGCTACTTTTGCCCATTCAACTCCACCCTAAAGGTGGATACATATCATTTCCGTGTAGAATGACCTTTTGCTTCCCATTTGAAACCCTTCATGTTATATTCTTAGCAATTTTTCATCTGTTACATTGTTTTCCTATAAAGTAAACGGTTTGAATCAAGACGCAAGTTGTATCATGTTTTAGGAAGGCATACATCTCTTCAATAGAGTTGTCCCATTATGTATTAGATCTATAGGCATACATCTCTTATAGAGTTTGCCCATGTTGTATCATGCAAATATTTTTAAGGCATACATCTCTCCTACAAAATTTTCCCATTTTTGCATACATTCACAATTGCAAGGATTTATGGGCATACATCTCTCCTACAAAATTTGTGTTATTTGTATACATATTCAATTACATATATAAAAACCCTTCCTTACATAAATAAGAATGCCCCATTCTCAATTTAAGTTGTGCATCATTTGTTGTACACCATGTGGGCAGAACTTACAAGCATTGTTGGATATTAGTGCTTTATAGATTGTTAATATATGGGAATTTAGTTATATTTGAGTGTAAGAATAAATAACTATTTGTGAGTTGTTTGAACAACTCACGTAAATAGTTAAAATGAGTGATCATAGAGATAAGAGTTTTAGAGTTTGTAGGGATTTGGAAGTCATAAGAGATAAGCTTGACTCTACATTAATAGAAGATCAAAAGGTATATATGTAAGAGTTATATTGCGAATAAAATAAGATAATTTTGATTATGTTTTTATTTTCGGTATTCTCGACCAAATATCACATTTGGTATCGAAGCAATTGTACGTCATAGGGATATGGTGGGAGAATAGAAGGACTAGGAGCACACCATTGTTTGTATCATAACCCCAATATATAGGTTATCCATCATTCAAATTGCATCGCTTTGAACAAGGTGACAGTCATAAAGGTGTATATAGATTTGATTATTTTGAATGCTCGATGGACTAGGACTATCTAGTGTGAACTACACATTGATGGCTTTGCTACGACTCGAATCTCTATCAGATTTGTCTACACCTGACTCTGATCCATGCAATAAGGTTCCATGCACCTGAGCAATCCCGTACTTCAGCGACCAAGTCCACATATCCATGATTCCACGATACATCTTTCTACAACTTCGAATGGATTAAGAATTTAAGATAGTCGTTTTGACCTGTCATTTGGTCTAGTGCGGATAGTATGAAACTGACCATATTTAATGCCATGACTCCATATGCATGCATGGGTGACATAAATTATCAGCTTATGACGTTGGTTTAAGAGTATTAAGTTTTGAAGTAGTACATCCACTCGTGTGCATTACATTCACTTTGCGGGCACCAGACAACTACCATCCTGGTCAGCTCCATGTAGCAGATTGACAGTCACTAAACTTCTACATAGCCTGTCACTTGATCCGCCCTCATGCAGTCAGTCTACTCTACCATACCCATGCGGAAGAAATTAAGGTTATTTTATGTCTAGTTAATGTTGTGTTTTTAATGTTTTGAAATTGAGTGATCGTGTGTGTTTTGATGTTCGTTGTGAGTTGTTAGAAGTGACGAACTAATTGATTAATGTGTTGCATTTTAATCAATGCCTTTGTAGTTTTGATCTAATAAACTAATTATGTTAAGTGTTATTTAGGTCCATTGTTGAATTTAAGTATTCTCTTGGCTTTAGTTGATTTGTAATTAAATTATTATTAGAAATCTAATATTGTCAATTTCTTGTTGAGTCGAAACCAAGGGCCATTATTTTTCATGTCATAATTGTCATCAATATCAAAAAAAAGTATTCTTTTAGAGGCGCATTTTCAATTGAAGCCAACGTCCTCTTTGTTAGTCAAATTTATGGGGGATAAAAATGGAGAAGTTAAGTCCAATTGAAAATTTGAAGGAAAACATTTTCAGATCTGGCAAATACAAGTGCAATTGGCATTGATCAAACAGAGACCTTTGGGGAGTTGTCAATGGTATTGTGGTAAAACCAATAGATGTCGATGAATTTCGCCAAATGGACCATCAAGGATCAAAGAGCTTTGAGAACAATTGGTCTTAGTTTGTCAAAATCCTACCGCATCATGTAGATTTCAAAAATTCTTCTAAAGACATTTGGGACTCATTAAATAGACTATTCGGTTCTGAAGTTGAGAACGCCGAGACATCACCTTGAATCGAAGTTGTTTGGTTTGAAGATGGAAGGAGTAAAGACGGAAAATCACATCAATAAGTCTCGCTCCCTATTGAATTAATAAGTTGGTATTAATGAAAATTAAAGGATGATGATGCAAAAGTAATTCTCCTAAATAGCATGTCCAAAAGTTTCTCTAATGTTGTTTTTATTGTAAGCAAAGTGAATATTAGTTTGGAAGGGGTAATCTCTACTTTGTTTGATGAGGGGAATTGTTATCACCAAAAACAGCACCCTCTTATTTGTCATGAACTTGTGGATGAGCAATCAGTGTTTTGGGTAACATGGGATTGTCTCTCAAGTTGTGAGACTTGCTACTTGAGACAAACCTCCAGAGAAGGTCGGTTCCTCTACCTAATCCTAATGCTAAACTACTCATAAGAAAGGAAATGCAGCTATCTAATCTTATTCTATGATTCCAAGGGACCAGGGGAAGAGAAAGGTGCATGAAAATGGGAAATCTTACACTAAAAGGGTGGTGATAACACCAAGAAAAGGGTGTGGAAATATTCTAATGAGGGAGAAGGGAGAAGGAAAATGGAGTAGGGAGAGGCCAGACAAATGTGACACAAACCCAAGGCTTCATTCACCATCTATTCTCCATGAAACACAACAATATGAACTTGCAAATGAGAAATACATGCACAAAATACAACAGCAAGAATGGAGAGGCAAGGAAATACAATAAAACATATGCTAGGGTTGAGAGAAACACCACAAAACAAAGATTTTATTGCTTTCAAAGTATGCACAGTCCATTACATGTGAAGAAGGCACAAGAACACTTGTCTAGGCCCAAATGAAGGTTTACAACTCACACTGCTCAGAAACCATTTTGGCTGAGTTTCTTTACATCCCAGAATATCCCCCTCACAAATGAGAGGTTTTTACAATATATAAAAGATGAGAAAAGAGAGGGAAAAGAGAAACTCGAAATTTTGCCCCCACCCACCAACAAGATGCATTAAATGTCTGAAAAGGGGCATGGGAAGCCTGCCAAATCAATCCCTCCATGATCTTTTTCTTGCTAGAGAAGAAATGGGTACCAACTTCATTAAATCGGTGGTTGAACGAATGGAAGCGCATCTTTAAATGTTGGAGATGTTTTCCTCTCTTTTTCCCACCTACTCTCACCAAACTCAAGATTTGAAGTTTTCATGATGGAGTTCATAATGAGAGCTTTCCAAAAAGTCCAAGTTTGTTGAATTTGGACAACCATGGCAAAAGTTATGCCCATGCGGATCTAGAGAGGTCAGGACGAACACGGGTTCCCAATGATTAATCACATCCATAATAATGCCTTATTTCCCTTTGTTCTTCTTTGCCTTGCAGATGAAACAGGATTGTGGAACTCGCAGAAGGAAGGAATTGTGTCGTTTGTTCCCCGAGACCCGCATTATCCACATAACTCCCCTCGCCGCCGTTCATCGCTCCAACACCTTCGCGAGGAACTAGTTCCCCGACATTACTAGTTCCGCCCGACCATTGTTCCCTCCATAGTCCTACTCTCCGCAACACTAAGCCACCCCGGCCTTCGTTCTGTTCTTCGGGTGGAAAGCCCTTGCGAGGAACCGGGGGTTCCCGAGAAGCGTGCCCACTTCGACCACGTTCCTCCGATCGCCCGCATCTCCGCAATGGGTTGTTTCCTTTGTATTGCGGTCCAACGTTTAATGCGGGGAACTAGTTCCACCGGCCTATGGTTCTTCCGCACCGTGAACTCTCCGCACTACATTGCCCCCCTTCTCCAAACCCTTTGTATTGCGGCCAAATCGGCAAATCAGAGAACTCAAGGAACTTGAGAACTATTTTGTGTGTCCCTCCCAAACCCGCAAAACCCACAATACACTGCAAATGACCCTTTTCCTATTTTTTCTTGATTTTTTGGCTAAGTATGGATCTTTTAAGCCCTGAGAAAAGGAGGGAAATGCATCAAAATAATTCTAAGTCCCCCAAAGTAACTTTAAGTGCCCGAACATGGAAATTACCTGATTTTTCATATTCATCGCCAAGATCCTATTAAGTTGCCCAAGTCCAATTTTGTCAAGTTGTCCAATTTTGCAAGGGGTGCAAAAATGGATAACAGGAATCACATCAAAGTCCTAATTCTAAAGAGTTATGTATGCACGAAATAAGCCAAGCACTTCTTCAAAGAAAAATAAATCTATGTCAAAGCCTAAACCTTGAAAAGGCAAATACACATGTTTCTATTGCAAGGAGCTTGAACATCCGCTTCAATTGTAAGGAGGGAGCACAAGATCTCCTGGATGGAAAATTGGATCAAAAGGCTCTAATTGTTGAGGAGAGTGATTGGGAAGAATACACTACCCATTCAAGTGGTGAATATTCTTCATATCCAAACGATGAGGAATATGTGTACTGAAAGTAGATAGGAATATGTATGCACATGTGTAGATTGTGCTGAAAATAAAACAAATTGTAAACAAATGAGTAGAAGAGCAATAGTCTATTGTGTTTTCCTATTGTATACTTCTTCAATGGTTTGTTGATGAGTAGCCTAGCACTCATTGCAAGTGAAAGTAGGAGCAATTGTGTTCTCATATGTAGGTGATTGCTAAAAGTAGTTGCTGGTCGGTGGAAGCCCAACACTCACTAGAAGAGAAAGCGTGAGCAGTTGTGCTTACTTATGCAAGTGATCACAGTAGCAGACATCATGAATGGAGTATGTGTTGACATATGATTATGTTTCCAATGCATGTAGTGAGATTCATTCCCATGTTCGCACTGTGTGGGGATGTTGAATTTTAACGCTCCGTAGATTATTAATATAAGAGAATTTTGTACTTATATGTGAGTTTAAAATAAATAACTATTTGTGAGTTGTTACTCACGTAAATAGTTAGAATGAGTGATTGTCGGGACAAGAGTTGGAGAGCTTGTTGGGATTTGGGAGTCATAAGAGATAAGCCTCACACCACATTAATAGAAGATCAAAAGGTAATATATGTTAGAGTTCTATTGCTGAATAAAATAAGAAAAAATTGATTATGTTTCTATTTTAGTATTTTGTGAGTTTCAACTTGCTCCATTTCAAAGACGAAACACATTTTCCCTATCACACCTTGTTTGCCCTAATTCTAGTTCCATAACAGTTTGCAAAACACCAAAAAAGCTAAGTCAACGCGTCCTCTTATGGCATTTTGTGTTTTAGCATGTGCCTTAATTAAATATCATTTCTTTATAGCATTTACATGTACCATCAAATCTAAATGTTGCAGCATTTATATAGAGAATCTGATTGTGCATCAGTTTCAAGTTTCAATCCAAATTAAGTAAGCACAACACACTTATTTAATTTTCGGTGTAAACAGTCATCATGTTCGTGTCTTTATGATAAAAAGATCCAATATGTTGTCAAACCAAATGAACAGATGAAATGCAATTCATTGGCACTTTGTACAAAGTGTAAAATTTATGCCATACATTTGCCATATAGTTTGAATGAGAATAGATTGGCTCAAGTTCAAGTAGTTTTACTTGGGTCACTAGTCAAAAACATGCGCGACAATTCAAGTAGTCCTACTGGGATATAGGAGAGGAACAAATAATCAAGGTGTTACCATAAGCTTATTTTTTCCTGTCAAAACCTCCAAGAGATAGATTTAAACATTGAAAGTCACTAGAAATACTAATGAAAAAAGTTAAAACCTAGCTCGTGTATAATCTAAAAGTTAATTGACCCCACTTCCTGACAATAGACTAACTAATGATGGCTATTGGCTGCAATAAGCATCTATTTGCTTGATATCATCGATCAGAGCTTATAAACATCTAACTTTCTATCACAAGAATTGATTAAAATAGAATGCAAATTTGTAACGAGGAAAAAAATTATCCAGCATATCTATGCTGAAATTCATATGAGCAATCATCGCAAAAACAAAAACTAAAGAAACATTCCAGCCAGAAAGCAAATCACTTCAAGAAGCAACATACAAATTCTCCATAGCCACACTATAGGCTACCCATAAATATTTATGCTTGCACACGCTAAAGAATTACAATTCTTAAATTTGCAATCGTCTTGTGATCAATGATTGAAATCGTACCTGAAAGAAGAGATCCATCTTCGTGGAGGGTTGTAATGATATATCATAGTTGTATTCATTGAATCAATTCCATTCAACAACCCCACCTTGTTGTCATAGCTGTAGCACATAACATGAACACCAACCATGGTTCAGTTAGAAACTCACTTAGACCAAATAAACATTAGGTCCAAAAAACACCGCATCATGTTAGTGCAAAATTAGAGCAGTTGGGCATTGCATTTGTAAATTACTACAGATATCTTAAATAAATCCATCTGAAAAATACCGATAGATATCAATCTGAATCCATCACTTTCTTCGCAAATTTTCTGTTGATTGGCGATAGATAGGCTTAATCTAGGTACACCACTACATTTGGCTCAAAAAAATATTTCTGGGTAACAAAAGTAGGGCTCCAAACTCTACCTTATGCCCAAGATATCGCAATTTTTCAATTGCCTTCTCCAAGAAAAAAGAAAAACTGCCTTATGACGGTCAAATGGACATCAAATTTAAGGTCATCAATTAATTGTTTAGCCACGGACATTACAGCCCTCGCCACCACCCCCAGAACTACTTGAGAATTAATCAACAACCAACTATACTTGCTAAGATTTTAAAAATATATAGTGAGTCTGTTTTAAGTGTATTCTACTGTGATACTTGGAAACACCAACCACAGCAGTTTACCCGTGTATCGACATACCAGATATTGGTATGGGTCCTAGTGCACACCTGAAACGCTTCTGAAATGCCAACACTGATGTTTCCATACCATTTTGACAGTACTTCTGTTTTTAAACGCCAAAAATAAATATAAATACATAGATACTTCTATTTCAGTGGTACATAAGAAAACTCTTGATGATATATTCTGAAATCTAGATTATAATCATAAACATATGAAAATTTAAGCATGTTGAATATTTTGAACTTTCGTGAATACAAAGTATTTTGAGTGTTTTATCTTTTATGGACTAAAAATAAGTATTATGTTTTTTTATTTATATTTTTCATAATATATTGTAAATACTACAAACATTTCCATGCTGTTCATAACCCAAGGTTTTTGAAAATTAACGTTTCCATGTTTCGAACCCGTACCTGTTTCCTTGCAACCTAGATATTCTATAGTGAAAAGAAAGGGAACTCATTAACTCCCTTTCCCTAAAAAGAAGAGATTATCTATCACTTCAGATGCAAAAGGATTCGAAATTCTATTGAATGCTTCCAAATCATGAAAATGCAAATCAATCAAGGCTTCAAGAAATTGAATTCAGCATTAAGCACTTTTGTAGGGAAAAAGAGCTTTCATGGTTTTAGATCTCTAACAAATGAAAAATAGGTGCATGATTTTTTGTTGATAAACAGAAAACTACAATAGTCTGACAGATACTAACCTTGTGGTTGCAAGTAAGTTTCCACTTGGAGAAAAGTAAGCAGAATGTACTGCTCTCATATGTTGCACAGTAGCCAAGCTTTCAGTCTTGTTCTTTTCATATTTCTTAAATCCCATATGCTTGCCTTGCCATCAGTTGAACTGGTAGACACTACATGTGGCTTTTGAGGGTGAAAATCTAGAGAATTTATCCTCTTTTCATGTAAACAGTATGAATTTGACACACCCCCTACTCTACAATCTAGCACCTTCATTTCCCCTTGCCCCTCCGAGAAATAGACAGATTGATAAGTAGATGATGAACAGATCGCAGAAAGGTGATAGTCGGTGTTGTACACCAAGTCAAATACTTCTTTCTCAATATCCATACATCGGATGACCACCGTCATAGCTGCAAGAAAGGACCTGTGTACACAAAACTATATTAGCATTTGTTACTTGATAAGAACAAATTATTTCCTGAAGTTTTTTTATAGAACTTCTACATAAAACTAAATAGCATGGGAATTAGGACAAATTGTAGCACAGAGTAAGCTTTCAGTTAGCTTTCAGAGACATTTTATTTATAGAACTAAGAAATTTCTAGCCATGCAACATATCCTAAACTATTTTAGTGACTGCTTATTGTGGCTCCCACGTAGATCACCCTGTAACTTTATTAAGATAGTGAAACACCAATGACTAAATATTCAACACGAAACTAATAGAAAGCATTACCAAAAACAATCCATCTGCTGAAACAAAGAACCGAAATATTAGAGAGCAAACAGAACTCAAGTACAAACTGCCTTTCGAACCATCCATTTATGAAACATTGTAGCATCCAAGGAAATCCAAGTCAGCACAAGTACATTAAAAATATCAAATTATCAAGCACCTACTGAGTATAAGCAGTTAAAACATAGCCAATGGCATAAAACCAGATATGGTGTTAATAATAATTTCATCTGAAGTATACAGGTAATGGAAAATTAGAAATATCCATTGCCAATGAAATTGGTAGGGACAAGTAAATCACAAGAATCTTCAAATCCGAACCTTAGTAGAAGAAATATATCTACGCATTAATAGTTTTAATAAAGCTTCATAGGAGTTGATGTGTGATATAAGTTCTCTGATAAGGACAGCTCAAGAGTTTAAGGATTCAACACAATCCAACTTGATTTAGAAAGCGATGATTTTGATGAATGTTTTAAGGTGTCTAGAACGGGAATCCAGGACAATATCATTTTGGAAGAGTTCTAAAGAGAGTAGAGACCGTGGATTACAAGTGTTTGTAATTGATCTGGGATTATGCACTAATAATATTGCAGAGGGAAATGCTCTCGTTTAGGAGATAAAGTTGGCTTTGCACCGAGGCTACGGGAAGATAGCTATGACAGAATACTCATATGTAATTATTATTCAGATGGCATATTATAATATTTTTGTCTTCCTGATTTCTTTTAGTGGATACACAGTGCCAGCTTAGATGCCATGACTGACATAAATTTTCCATTAAATACGCATGATACTCGCACCCAGCCTCCACCAATGTGAACCTCATAAGTTATTTCCTTAAAAGCACAACAACATAGGGCTCCCCATGAAATGGACCAACAAAACACGCAGAATGTACAAATATCAGAGCCCTAGAGTCTATACCTGTCAGGGTTTGGACCTTGGTCCTTTGCATGGTGATGCCCCCATCTCTCCCCTGCTGCTGAACAGACCAAAGGGAATATTTGATGATAGAATTTTTGAACTCTGAATGGAAAAAACTCTTTGTAGTGAGTTTAATATTGTTATTCAATATCATTAAGCATTTTCAAACAAGACACCAACAACCTAATTGGGTCAGCAAGAAGCAAGAGTGAGACTGTCAGATAGAACTGCAGTTCCAAAGCAGCATCCCATAAGACAAGACTTGGAGAACAAAATCAATCATATGGAAAATGAGCAAACTATGAAACCAAATCAAAAAAATATATATAGATATCAAGTTGCAGTGCCCAAAATATATGAATCTAGACAACCCAGCTAAAAGAAACAGCCTTTTTCCAAATTTTGACAAATTATCAGCATAGCCTGCTTATTGGCAATGTTCATTGAGTTTAAATCATGAACTGGCTAAAATTTGTTTTTGCATCTATTACACTCGGTGATGTTATATTTTTAAGCATAGTAGCTATTTTCTTAAAAAGCGAAATACTAGAGGTTCAAAATACATCAAATGCATTCAAGCAAAATAAATCTAGAAAAGAACTAAAAAAACAGACAATACACTCTTTCACCAAAGACTTCATAAGATTGGCTTGAGCAGAAGTTAAATAGTGGGGTTTATTGCATAAAATGCTTTTTCAGGAGACCATACATAGGGGAGACAGGCAGATCAGTTCAAACTAGCACAGAGCTGACATTCGCCTAGATAAAGTGAGTAAATCAACTTTGGCGGAGCATTCAGATGGGACCGAACACCGTATTTGCATTGGAAGTGCTGATATCATCAAAAAGAAGGATCATTTCTACAAGCGGAAGCTAAGGAAGGCAGTGAAATTCGAAAGGCAATCTAACAACCTGAATTGAGATGAGGACCAGGATCTGAGTCATTCTTGGAGGACATATTTCTCGAGATATGAAGAGCTCCAAGAACCTAGGATATCACTTAATTAATTTTTAATTTACTTAGAGGCTTGGTACTTGATTGGTGGTGCAATTAATTAATGGCTAGTTCTTGAAGGCAAAGCCTAATGGCAAGTTCACAACCAATCAATTATCAAATCTATTAATTCAATAAAAATATTAATTAATATTTTCCTAAAGCTAAGATCTTAAGTACTATGAAAGAGTAATCTATATGAGGAACTCTCCTCTGTCTCGGTCACTTTGCTCTATGATGGATCACACTTCTGTTGATGGAATGAATCTTTGCACAAGTTTTTCCAAAACCATTTTCTCTTGGCATAAAAAATAAAAACATGCAAATATATCAAAGCATGTAAAAATACTCTTGTATGAATTATTCTATTTAGGGCTAAATAAGGTTATAGAGACGGTAAATGTTGAACCACTCACTCCAGAAAACAAACAATTTATATGTTTGGCCGATCACAAATGAGCAAATGTGGCTCTTTTTCAATTTCGAGGTTTTTACTATGATTTGAGGTCAAAATGTTTAGACAGATTTCTGGCAGTGGCAGTAGATATTGTTCTTGATGAAATTCACGGTTGTATAGGTGCACCAGAGAAGCACCTGCATTGGGCACATGCACCACACCCACACCCTCACCCAAGGCAGCCTAATGCACCCTAGACGTACCAGGTGCATTCTCCTTAGTTTCATACGCACCCCATAGAAAATACATTAAACAAGAACATTAAATAGAGATTTTGTTAAAAAGCTTAATAAATATTACCATGAACACTGCATTGCAGTCAACTATTACATTTAGAAATCATTTTCAGCCATATCACTTAGATTTGCATGTAATAACAGAGAGCTAATTACCAAGGAGTTTGATATATGTGCAGTAGTAAACAGTTCCTGAAAATTTTGGATAGTGTTTTGTGGTTGGCTCATGACACATACTGATGCAAATTTTATACAACAGTGTTACATGGGGACACATGCTCTATATTTTGGTGATGTCCTGAATGTTTCAGGGACTTGGAGCAGACATCCCCAATCTCTTTCTTTTAAATTAATTTTTTCTGACAATTTCTCTTAAAAAGTTGTTATTTACACCAAAAACATTGATTCCTAATCCTGAAGGTATCCTAAATACATTAACTTGAATAACAACCAATAAATTTCATTGAATAAAGTTAAAATATTTAAATATATATTTTTATATTATTTTGATAGCCATCCCCTCACCGTCCCCAAAGTCTGGGAAAAATTATCATCCCTAAGACTTAGGCAACTATGATCTAATCTGATATACATTACATAAATCAATATAGTGTTATATAAGTATCTAAATCAATAATAATATGATATAATTTTTATGGCATGATACATCTGATTTGATAAGTTTCATGATAATTGTGTTTCAACTTTCAAGTTTGACGTTTGAGTTTTCATGTCTTGGCGTACCCATATATTCAGTAATACACACCCATTGTACCCCACACAATCGCACCCACATACATACCCAAGTTTTGGGAGCTCACATTGGGTGCTGTGCACCAGTACCTTGCATACCCCACACCCATCACCATGTAACATTGGATGAAAATAAAAATTTTAACATAATTAGCAATGCGCATACCGTACACTGAAAGTTTATGAGTGGGTTTCTATAAGAGTACAATCAAACACAACCAAACTAATGACTTAAGCCCGTTGGGTTGTGGTCTAGAGGTAATATGGGACACTTGTGGCCACAATAATATAGGTTCAACACCCATCAAGGTGGCCCTCCATTCCAATTTGAGTTGTATAAAAATGGCAGAGGAGTTGAATTTCTGTAATAGACCTGATACAAATGTGAAGAGTTAGGTGGCTTCTCCTCTAGGAGGCACACTTCCTAATCATTAATAGGTAAGCTCATCCATAGAAAATGATAATTAATCAAACTGCAACAGTGAAAATGATGCAGAAGAGACTTCAATATGGATAGCAAGTAATGAAAAGCTTGGTCGTATGAGAAGCAACTCGCTTGTCTGAAAGTTCCTTCAGAGTTATAAACTTACAAGTATTATAGGGAAGAATTTCATTCATTACTAATAATGCCAAACAAAAAAATTGTCAAGTTTAGGCAATCAATATTGTGTTCCATTCGTATTATCTAAATTACAATAATTGGGAGATATAAGACCTAAATGCAAAGGACAACACAGAGGAGGAATTTCCATGGCAAACAACTCACAATAATAGAAGAAACTTCCAAAAAATGTATAATATGAGAATGTTTTATAATTTGACATTTTTGAACATGTATTTAAATAATTCTATATGCAGAGTAGAAAGAAGAAAGAAAGAATGAAATTATGTTAATGTCCACGAATAACCAAAATATGTCAATGTGAATCACAAACTACAATCAGTTATAAAAGATAAGTAACTAAAAAGAACAAGGGGCGATAGAGAAAGATCCCATTACTCGATAATGCGAAACCCTTGACAAATAATTTTACTAAATATATTACACAATTGCGAAGGACGAGGAGGAGGAAGCTTATCTATGACAAATAATTCAACACAAGAAATGAAACTTTCAAAAAAGGGGTGTAAGATAAGAATATTCGAACTTCAAAAAAATCAAGGTGCATTCAATCATTCCATATGCAATGTAGGGAGAAATCATGTTACTCGATAATGTGAAGACCTTAACAAAAAAGTTCACTAGCATATTACATTAATGTTAGTGGACAACAGAAACACATCCCTAATCAAAACATAAACAAACCATGGTAAACAAAACAAACACCAACTGTTGGTCCGTTGGGCTGAGCTGGGCTGGGCTGAATGGTTGCACTGGGGTGTCACCAGCAAAAGGCTCAGATTTAAAACTCTAATGTGCTTAAAGAGAAAAGGTTTAACCTTCAAGTTTGAAACTCTGGTATGCTAAGGTTTCACACCTACCTTGGTGAACTAAAAATGTTTACAAAACATTAAATGAATAATAATAAAAGAATACCACCAAACCTTTGTTAAAGAATAGGGCTCAACTGCAATGCCACTTATGGGAGAAGAATGAGGACGATAAATATGAAGCCCATCTCCTTCTTCTTCACCACAATCAGCATCCCACAAGCTTAAATGCCCTTCCTTGTCTCCGCTGACCAATATAACCCTTTCTCTGCAAGGCAAAAACTCAACACAAAAAATCCTGCTAGGGCAAACCCTGACTATATTCTTAGACTCCAAGTTTAGGTCTCCCAGATTATAGTCCGCCCTTCCACCCTTGAAAACCTGTCCAGGCTTTGCGCATTTTAAATCCGCCAAAGACACATTATCATTGAGATCTTTTATCTGATCAAGACAAAGCCTGGTAGACGCACTGCCCTGATGTTCTACATAGGTTTCGGCAAAACTCAGGGGACCCTTCTTCTGTGAGACTGGGAATTCGAGGGAGGTCACATGAAAACCCTTGCGTGGGGGCTTCAAGAGGGACTGTCCACTTCTAAACTCTCAAGGGTTTCAGGAGAAATTCCCTGGTGCGCAGGGACCTTCGAATAATTGTGGGTTCAGATTCTCTTTCTCGCTTTGGGGTCTTAAAACCCTTGGACTCTAACCTGCAATATAAAATAGATAATCATATTATTCACAATTACACATATTTGCAGTCATAGTCACTATATAAATCTTAAATAGAGAACATGAAATAAATTTTATTGAATTTTATTGTAGAAGTGAACACTCTTAAACACAATCTTTTAAACATGTGAATACACCTTCATAGCTACTACACACCATTTTGGTCTAGAAAATGCCAACAATTACACAGATTTTTGCAGTCATAATCTAGCATATAAAATTTAAACCAAGAGGACAGTTAAACAGATTTTACAGAATTTATTTTGACATGTTGCAAGCTCGTGTTGCAACAATTGCAAGGTACTCTGGATGTGGGTGGATTGCTACCAAATTCAGTTGTGATGTTGAAACCCAAGAGGGTAAAATAAAAATTCGAATAATATAAACAGTAAATAGAAAGACATCACCTGAGAGCTTCCAGAAGAAGTATGTTATAGACCAGATTGGCATTAGGCTTTACCATGACCTTGAAATACACCTTTGGGGGTTTACATTTATTCGTGCATGAATCAGAATTATGAATCTTAAGATGTGGTACAGGCTTACCCCGTGCCGTGTAAAAGGCAGTCCAAAACCTCGCGCAGCTTTACTGGGCATAAATAATTTTTCTAAACAAATAGATACACTTTCTGCCATGTGAGAAGGGCTGAGCCCAAATAGTAAAGCATTGGGGCTTTCAAAGCAGAACCCAGGGTTCAATTCCCCATGAGAGATAATAAAGCATTGAAATTGGGTAAAATCTAAGTAGCCGAAACGTTTTGGATACATGAGAGGGAGCGGGTATCCGATACGCGAAAACAGCAATTTTTTTTTGACCCCAGATATGGCATAGGATACGGCAGTACAAAAACTATATAAAAATTCAAAAATATATAAATCTCAGCCTTCTAAATAGGACTTTAATTATAAACCACATATTACGTATATGAAAAACAAGATAAAAGACAAGTTATACCTACGTTGCACGGATACCTCAAAACCCCTACCGAATCCTGCCTGAGACGTCTCGGATACGGATACGCGAAGGATACGATACGGATACGGCTGGATCCGCGCAGGATACTCCAGGATACGTGGCGGATACGTACAGACGTATCCGCCACGTATCCTGGAGTATCCTGCGCGGATCCGGGCCGTATCCGCCTTCAAAAACGTTTTTTTTAAGTTCTATTTCATTTTTTTTTAAATGTTTGACATTAATGAGAGTGGAGCTAGCGCAAGTGGCACACATGAACTTGATTTTGAGGAAAATCTAGATGATATATTCTAGATTTGTTTGTATTCCTATATCATATGTATGGCAGCCACATGAACAATGAAATCATAAATGTAAAATCTTAAGTATATTGTTTGTTTTGAAAATTTGAACATGGATCTAGTTACTAGTATATTTTTAAAATTTCAAGTTTTGTTCGTATTCATGTTAACATGATATTCGTATATCATATGTATGGCAGCCACATGATCAATAAAAATGCAAAGTCTTAAGTATATTGAATGTTTTGAACATTGATTCAAGTTTTGTATTACTATTTCAGTTTTTTATGGACTAAAAAATGAGTAAAATGAGTAGATGTACATAAAATATATATATATATATATATATATATATACGGACGTATCCAAGACGTATCGTATCCAAGGGTTTTTTAAAATTGACGTATCCGCGTATCGTATCCGTATCCAAACGGATACTCGTATCCGTATCCTGGCAACGAGAGTTATACTATTAACTATATATTTATAATAATGTACAAAGTATATACAAAATGAATAAAATTAAATTTATAGTGTATGTTATAGATTGTATAAAATTAAATAATGTATTTTATATAAATGTATACAATGTATAGTATACTGTATAAGTTGTATATACCATAGTTGGAATACTCGCATAGTTGTATTTTTAATTACTAATTTGTCTACAGGGATCAAAGCTCATGATTCTTTCAAAAGATTGCAAGAAGTTGCTTGGTCCAAAAAGGTGCAAAAATGGATTTTATGAAAATAAGAAAAATATTGCCATCAATGCGTAGAGCTCGAGAAAATATACACTTTTAGAGAAAACGGCACCTGAAACGGAGCCACAGAATGAAAGTTATGGCTCATGCAAGTTTTTGCTGCTACATCTTCCCGGACCCTTTCCAAAAATGGCAAATTTTTTTCTGTGCTTGTGTTTTCTTCACCAAAAATCCAAAAAAGGAAAGAAATGCCAAAAAAGGAAAAAAACGATTCGAGAAGAAAAAAACAGGAGAAAATGTGTTTTTGCTATTGGGAGCGAGTAAGGAGCGGCCAGAGGCCTGCAGAAACAGCCGGGTACGGCCTGTGCCGTATACGGCCGTTTCTGCAGGCCTCTGGCCGGTCCCTGCCCGCTCCCACTCCCTGCCGCTCCAGAGGCCCCTGCCTGCCGTTTCAGCAACTTAGGGTAAAATACCACGTCCAACTTGCACAGTGTGGCATACCAAAATAGACCAGGCCAGGTGCAAATACCAGGTAAATTTGATGGAAAAGATACCCTCCACAGTGGCGTCTAAGAGGAGATTTACCTAATCAAAAAACAGCATACTTTCTGCTGTGCCCGAAGATTTTGCAGCTCTTATAAGTTCAGGTTTGAAGGTAGAGATCTAACTTATGGCAATATTTTGGTGGAACAGATACCCCTTTATGGTGGATGCCAGGTGAATTGGATGGAAGAGATAACTCAGTTGTGGGCATCCGAGGTGGTATTTACCTAATCGAAAAAATATATACTTTCTTCCATATCCCTGAAGAGTTCAACGCTTTTATATCAAAGTTAGGGTTTGAAGGTAGGGGTCAAACTTATGGTAATCTATAAGGTGAACCAAATCAATTAAAAATACATGTTCTACTATGCCCAAAGAGTTTGAGATAACCAGCGAGAAATAACTACTTTCTCATTATAAGTTCAGGTTTCATTCCCTCGAGTTCTTAGGCACCTTGCAGTTGCTAGAGAATAACTGGAGTAGCAATGCATAGGCGAATCGCCGTGGGATTTTACCCCTGTTCAAAACCTCGTGGCCAAAATGTAAAGCGACCCATCACATTTAGAAAAAGAAATTAAAAGTGAAAGGATTGGCAAAGCATGCCAGGCGCCCTTCCTATCTACCAGGCAGCTATAACATATGCTTTCAAATATTTTTGATGTTAAATTACAGCGGTTTTGTGTTTCTGGAAAAATAGAAGGCTTACTTTGGTTTTTTGGTGGCGGAGCGGATGTCCTTGACTGTGGAATGGACACCCAGAGCTGCCAACATTTGCTGGTTCCGTTGAATGTTTTCAAGACGTTTGCGCTCATATTCAGTAATTTTATCCATTTTGTTCTCAAGCTTGACGGATCCGATTACTGGAACAGACGGAGCAAAAACAAAAAATGGGTAGGTAAAGAAGGAAATGTTGTTTTTCGGGGATTTATTTTGCAGGCTTACATTAAATGCAAAATGCATGTAAGTATCCGAAAATATGGCGGGAAGACTTTGACACGCATCATTGCGATTGCTTTCAAAATTGAACCCGTCACAGCCCGTCAGAAAAGGGCAGGTCAAAATCTGCATGTAAAAAAATTCAGAGCTTATAATATTTTATTCAAATTGTCAAAAGAAGGGCTGTGTGGAAAAATGGCCATCAGCCACTCTCACTTTTATTTGTAAATCCAAGAAAAATATTTAATTGTAAATCCAAAATATGGATGTCGCGTAAGCGGATAAAATATACTACAAACCGAAATCATTTTACCAAAGTCCCATCCCATCTATCAAATTGTGAGACCAATGTATGTGCTTATGGCTTTATCGATTATTATTCACCATTTCTCATCCATAACCCACTATTTTCCACGTTGATTTATTTACTATTTTTCTTCTTTTCACTTATTTATTGTTTGTCTTATAAACTACACATAGTGCACCGACCCCTGAGACCTATTTACCTGTCATCCCGTCGTCAGATATATGTTTTTTTGGTTCATATCACACCTAGGGGAGAGACACCAATAGTTGAGCAGGGTCCAATTGTTGATATAGTGTCTTGAATACACAACACCTAATAGTTGTCATAAAAGTACCTGGTGATTAGTCATTTTTGATATGACAACACCCAATCCCATCATGCCATGTAAGATTTGTCATTTTTAAATTGTCAATGTTCAACCATTATCACCCATGATCAAGTATGGGTCCCAATCAAAATGTAGTGTAACTCAAATTTACAATTTTAAATCAATTCAAAATATGTCTTTCCCTCCAATTCAACACTCAAAAATATATATATAATTTTAAAAATATTGAACTATGTGCTGGTGAAAAAATCAGGATCTCATATTATATTTAAATTGATTTGGTGGGCCCCTAACTTAGGGTGCACCACTACTATGTCCTCTCCCTAGTCTCTTCCTTCTCTTACTCCAAGACCATCAAATCTAACATATGCAAAAAAATCTAATTTCTTCTGGTCCTCTTGTGATCTTAGTTAAAGAAGATCTAGATTCAATTATTCTAATTGTTGTACTCGATATTATCTACAAATTACATAGGAGCTTTTAATCTTAGTCGCAAGCACTCTAATTTTTCATCGCACATTTGTGTTCTCCGAAGTCCCAAACCCGACACTTTAAACTTTGATCATGACATCGACTTTGATCGAACTTTGGGACACTATGAGTCTCATGCATATAATGTTAGTTCTTGCATGTATCATAGTGGATATGGGCATATGCTGCAAGGATGTTTTGGTAGAAGTACCAACAAAGTGGAATATAATCATATCCTACTCCTAACCTTGGGTTTTATCACTAAATGACCAAAGAAAGCCAAAAATATGGAACCAAAGGGTCACAAATCAAACTCTAGCGGCATAACATAAAGGAGCTACATATGTTTGTGTGGAGTTCCAATGTTTCACTATTGTCGGATGCAAACTAGCTTGGAGTGCTTGCAAATATCAACATTGTTGGAAACTATCCCAAAATACAAACTCTAAAGCATCACGTCAATGTTCATGTAAAGGTAAAGTTCGCTTTTCTATTTATTTATTTATAATAGAAATGAGAATTCGTCAATTTAGGAGATTTACTAGATTCAATTGTTGATTGTAAAATCACATAAAAAAAAATCGAATGATAAACTTTGTTTCTACTTAAATAACATTAAGTTTTCTCCCCTTTATGTAAGGACTTTTGCTTTTTCAATAATTTAAGGTATGTGGAATAGGGTTGAAAAAGAATGGAGTGAATTATATAAAGAATTTAGGAGTGGGCATTCCTTTGAGCAAATAAGGTTATAGGAGAGGATGCGGAAATGAGAATCCCTATTATTAAAATAGGTCCAAGGTTTTCTATCGACTTTAATACTAAAAATTAGAGTGAAATAGCAAGGCCTCTTCGCAAACGTGATAACTGCTTTATGCCCTTAAGCATATATCTTACATTTGATGTATATAGCCGACTTGTGGCTATCATAACTTCATATCATTATATATCTCTTTCATATATGTTATATTATCATGGGTGGGTCGGCCTTGGGGATGGCCATAGCATAGGAGAGTATAAATAGGGGTTAGCAGGTAGTATTGGATTATTATTGAGCATTTGAGTCTTATTGTATGTTTTGGAGGTTGCCCCCTCGAAGTGGCTAAGCTATTATACTTTCATATTGAGATCATTTATCTACAAATTATGTTATTTGGTGTTATATTGCTGGTGATAATCATAATTATTCAAGTAATTCCATTACAAGTGGTATCAGAGCTGCGATCTGGGCCAAAATTAGGGCAAAACCCTAATTGTTTTTGTTTTCGCCATATATATTGAACGCAGTGAATTGGTGGGGGATATTTTTACCGAGTTGTGAAACATTTCAAGTAAGGTTCCCTGAAAAAATTAGACTTTTAAAATTTATTTTGCAAAAGTTATTACAAATTTAGGTTTTTTCATAAAATCGCTCCCTAGGGTGCAAATTGTGGAATTTTTCAAGTTCGTTACATTTTTTAAAAGAGAAAAATAAATTAGTTGGGGTTTGGTCTTTAAGTTTTTTTATATTTGTCCGAACTCTTATCAAAATCCGAAACCTAAAATTTGACCTTCATCCCTACATCCTACTATTTCGAGGCATCATGGTGAAGCCTTCCACAAGAGGAAAAAAGAATCCCTTCACTCTGGGTAAAACAACAGAAAAGGATGAGATAGTAGTTAAGGAGTTGGAAACAAAAGAGATAACTACAGATTCCTCAGGGTTAGGGTTTACTTGACGGACCATAAAGTAAGCCAACTTGAGTTTAACCTGAGAGACCTCGAATCTCGGGTGGCCAACAAAGAAGATGTGGACAAGATTGGACAGAGATTGGAGGATTTCATGCAAAAATTCAATACACATATGATGGGTAATCATACTTCTATCAATCAAGGTGGATCTTTAGGTCAAAATAATAGACACATGAGTCAGGGTGGATCTTCGAGCATGCCCAATCCAAATACGAGCACTTTGCAGCCCATAATATGTTTCCAAAAGTGGAGATGCGCAAGTTTTATGGAAAGGATCCACTCAATTGGATCAACCAAATGGATAATTTATTTGAACTACATCAGATTCCATCAGGACAAAAGGTGACCATGGCATCTTTGTATCTCAAGCTGACCAATTCAGTATCGATGGTTATGTGCTCAAAGGCAAAAGAGTGGTCTCAATGTTACATGGATAGTCTTCACTGAAGAGTTGTAATTACACTACAGTTCTAGTGTGTCAAATAATTACTTCAGCCAATTAGCAAAGTTGAGAGACAGAAGATCTCATTAAGGATTACATTCATCAATTCCAAAACCTTTCTTTGCGGGTGGAAAATATTACTGAAGAGAATTTGAATGACCTATTTCTTGGGGGTCTTAAGGATCACATTGAGCGTGAGGTGCATATGTTTAATCCTAATAAGGTTTCTAATTCTATGATTATGGCAAGAAGGGCAGAGGAAAAAATTGTTTCAATTAGGAGACAACATTTCACTTATACCGAGATCGCAACACCTTGGCCCTAACACTCCCTCGACCAGTTAGATTGACACCTCAACAAATTGAAGAAAAAAGAGAAAAAGGGTTATGTTTTAACTATGACAGTAAATTTGGACCGAACATAAATGTGTTGAAAAGAAGTTGTTCTACATTGATGGGCCTAGTGAAGATGAAGAGAAGGATGAAGATGCAGAGTTAGAGGTCTTGATTGAGCCAAAAGAGGAATCAGGAGATCACCAACCAACGATCTCATGCCATGCAATTTCAGGTATTAACACCCCAAGACCCTCAAGGTGGTTGGATTCCTAAAAAAGAGAGGGTCACAAGTGTTGATTGATTCAGAAGTACTCACAAATTTATCAATCATAAGTTAGCAGTGCGCCTAAACTGTTTCATTTATCCAACTCCTAAATGTCAAGTAATGATTGTTGATGGAGGTATTGTTACTTGTTCTAGAAAATTCCATAGCATTAAGCTTGTCATGGGAGATTACATACTAAATAGTCCCATGTATGTCATTTCTATGGGAGGAGCAGACATTGTGTTAGGGGTTCAATGGCTTACCACTTTGGGAACCATTGAGATGAACTTCCAAGACTTGTTCATGTGATTTCACTCTAAAGGAAGGACTTTTGAGCTAAGAGGCCTAAAATCAAAGTCTCCACATATAGTAAGTTCTCATTAGATGCACAAAATGATAAAAAAGGGTGCAAAGGGATTTGTGGCACAACTCTTTTCATCGGAGGCTCATCATTCTAAGGACATTATGCCATCAGATATGCAAGCAGTGTTGGATGCACACTCTGTTGTATTTAAAAATATACCAAAGGGCTTACCTCCAAAGAGATATCATGATCATTCTATTCAGTTAGTACCAGGGAGCCAACCGCCTAACATCAGACCTTATAGGTACCCATGTGTGCAAAAGAGTGAAATCGAGAAGATTATACAAGAGATGTTGGAAGCAGGAATCATGTCATTGTCAAAGTGCTTATTCTTCTCCAAGTAGTGATGGTATGGAAGAAAGATGACATGTAGTGCATGTGTCTTGATTATAGGGAACTTAATAAGTACACAATCAAAGCTAAGTTTCATATTCCTATAATTGATTATTTGATTGATGAGTTGCATGGTGTTGTTTATTTTACAAATCTTGATCTTCGTTCGGGATACCACCAAATCAGAATCAAGGATGCGGATGTTCATAAAACCGCCTTTCGAACATATGAAGGCCATTATGAATTCTGGTAATACCTTTTGGACTCACAAATGCACCTTCTACATTTCAAAATTGATGAATTCTATTTTTAAGTCATTCTACGGAAGTTTGTTTAGTGTTTTTGATGATATATTAATTTATAACAAAACATGGGAGGAACATTTGCATCATGTAAATAAGGTTTTGGAAACCCTTGAGCAACATCAACTTTATGCAAAGCCCTCTAAGTGTTCTTTTGGACTCAAGGAGGTTGAATATTTGGGTCATATTGTCTCTCGTGAAGGGGTTAAAGTGGATCCTAATAAGATCAAAGCCATGATGGAGTGGAAGGTTCCAAAACCCTAAAGAATCTACGAGGATTTTTGGGGCTTATAGGTTATTACCGAAGATTCGTAAGGCATTATGGAAGAATAACAACACCTCTCACAACTTTATTAAAGAAGGACTCCTTCCATTGGAATGAGGATGCAACCAAATCATTTGAGTAACTAAAGGAGGCCATGTGCACCACTCCAGTCTTGGCTACTCCATATTTTTCCAAAACATTCATTGTTGAATGTGATGCATCAAGGGTGGGTATGGGGGCAGTTCTCATGCAAGAAGGTCATCCTATTGCCTTTTTGAGCCGTCAATTCAAAGGTAAGAATCTTTCAAAGCCAACTTATGAGAAGGAAATGCTAGCCATACTTCATGTAGTAAAGCAATGGAGACCATATCTCATAGGAAGACACTTTAAAGTGAAGACAAATCATGATAGTCTGAAATACTTCTTGGAGCAGCATTTATCATCTAAAGAACAACAAAAATGGGTCTCAAATATGTTGGGATATGATTTTGAGATTATCTATAAGAAGGGAAGGAGAATTTAGTTGCGAATGCTCTGTCGAGGAAAAATGGCTCAACTGCAACATTGTTATGTGCCATATCCATATTACAGGAAGATTGGGTAGATGAGGCAAGTTCGAATGGAGAAATGACCCAACTACACAAAACCTCATTCATCATCTCCAACATGATCCAAGCATGTTTGAAAACTTTGTATTGAAAGGGGATGCTTTATGGTATAGAGATAGATTATACCTATGTAAGAACTCCGCTCTTAAAACTAGGATTCTATTTGAGCTTCACTCTTCTCTAGTAGGGGGGCACTTTGGATTCTTGAAGACTTATCATCGAGTGAAACAAGATTTCTTTTGGGAAGGGCTCAAAGGGGATGTCCAAAATTTTGTGGCAGAATGCATGGTTTGTCAACAAAATAAGGGTGAAACAGTTCGATCCCCAAGTCTTCTACAACCTCTATCTATTCCTAGCCAGCGGTGGGAAGAGGTTTCCATGGACTTTATCACAGGATTACCTAAATCTGAAGGAAAAAATGTCATCATCATTGTGGTGGACAAACTCACCAAATATGCTCATTTTTGTGCCTTATCACACCCATTTGCTGCAAGCACAGTAGCAATAGCCTTCATGGACACAATTCAGAAGCTTCATGGGACGCCAAAGATTATAGTAAGTGATCAAGACCCTATATTTACTAGTAATTTTTGGATTGATTTATTCTCATGTTTGGGTACTCAGTTAACTCATAGCTCTTCTTATCATCCCTAGTCTGATGGGAAAACATAAGTTGTAAATAAGTGTTTGGAGGGATCTCCATTGCTTCACATCAGATAAACAAGCAAGATGGGTCCAATGGTTGCCACTTGCAGAATGGTGGTATAACACTTCCTTCCATACTTCATCTAAAATGTCTCCTTTTTGGCACTCTATGGGTACCATCCACCATCCATCACATCATCATTGAGAGGACAACCGCGGGTTAGAGCAGTAGAAGAACACATTCAATATCAACAAGAGGTCCTCTCTAGTATCAAGGAGAACTTGGCCATAGCACAAAACCGCATGAAGCAACATGCTCATCAACATCGCACGGAAAGACATTTAGAAGTTGGTGATTGGGTTTTTGTGTGATTTACAACCATATAAGCAAATGTCTTTGAAATAACAACAAAAGGATAACAAAATTTCACCAAAGTATTATGGCCCCTATCAAGTATTGTAGAAGACTGGTACTGTAGCATACAAATTAGAACTTCCACAATCAACCATAATACATCCATTCTTTCATGTTTCTTGCTGAAGAAAGTAATTGGATAGAGAGTATCAGCCCAAACAGTGTTACCTGAGCTCGATGAGGAGGGGAGAGTCATCTTGGAACCTGAATGCATCCTTCAAACACACACTAAAATATCGAGGACACAAGTTATTACTAAGTACTGGTCAAGCAAAAGAATATGGACAATGAAGATGCAACCTGGGAAGATATGACATTCCTGCAACACCAGAGCTTCTCAACATTGGGGACAATGTTGCTTTGAAGGGGAAGGGCATGTTATGCCCTTAAGCATATATCTTACATTTGATGTATATAGCCGACTTGTGGCTATCATAACTTCATATCATTATATATCTCTTTCATATATGTTATATTATCATGGGTGGGTCGGCCTTGGGGATGGCCATAACATATGAGTATAAATAGGGGTTAGCAGGTAGTATTGGATTATTATTGAGCATTTGAGTCTTATTGTATGTTTTGGAGGTTGCCCCCTTGAAGTGCCGAGCTATTATACTTCATAGTGAGATCATTTATCTACAAATTGTGTTATTTGGTGTTATATTGTTGGTTTTCTATCGACTTTAATACTAAAAATTAGAGTGAAATATCAAGACGTAAATCAAACATGCCTCTTGCAAACGTGATAACTAGGCTTCTCCTTATCATGGTGTGGAGAAACCCCATAAAAATCTCAATTCACCTATTCCAGTGTATTGGGTCTCATATGATCACTTACATGCTTACCTACACTTCTTTTAATTCTTTATGCTCTTTACTTCTTAAAATAAATATTTGGAATTAAATAAATAAGAGAAAGATTGATTTTAATAACATCCACAAACCCAATAGTTTATAGAATTAAAAGTAGCAACAACGACCACATAAAAAATAATTAGTGGATATAAAGTCTCGCCCATCTAATTTGTGTATATATTTATTTTAGACTATTAATTTTTGTCCCATTAATAGTTGAAAAATATCTAGTAAGTTTGCTTGAAGTCGTAAAAGACCTTGAACTGATAATGCTTAAATCTTCCCAATTAGGCCATGTAAAGACTTTGAAATTACTATACTTCAATCTTCCCAACTAAGCCATCGGACTCTCCAAATTGTGGGAATATGGAGTATGGGAAGTTCATGAATACCATGCTTCCTAAGAATATATACAACGATAAATGTGTAGCTATAGAAAGGTTTAAAAATATTAATGTGTTACATACTAAACATTGGAGGATATGTGTGTCAAAAATGTGTTGTTTGAGAGTATGAAGCACCTTTTTTGTTGGCATGCAGTATTACATCCCTTTCTAGTGAATGGATTTGATGTGTAGACTTGATTTATCCTTGTCATGTGAAGTGTTAAGTATTTATGATACTTTTCATCATGCAAGGGCTGGTCAAATATTTGCCCTTCACAATAAGATTTGGACTAGCCCTTCAAATTTGATCAGCGATTGCGAATAAGGAGCAACTACTCTCAAATCCAAGTGGAAAACTCAATAATAAAGTAGTGATTGCACACAAAAAGTGTAATTGAGATGTTGAAGGGGATGTGTTCAATAAGTAAAAATTGAGGGAGTCAAATATCGTTGGGGGAAGAAGGGTGATAAAGAATGGGTTTGAGGGAGGAGAAGTCAAGGGGTGGAGAAAATGTTGGGGGAACTTGTTTGAAACTTTTAATTCTCAACCATTTGGGGTGGAGCACGGTTCACAAGCCAACGTACTTTGGAGATATCTCAGATTAAAGCAAGGTGTTGTTGATCAATAATGTTAATGTTAATAGTTGATCTTTGCAATGTCACACCTTGTGATTTGTGGGTAGTCAAAAGACATCATTTTAAGGGGAATTTGATTGCACGTCCCGAGACACTTTAGAGACAAGGACATGTGGAGTGGACTCGAGTGTCCCATTAAGGTGGTTTTGTGTCATCGTTATAGACCATTATCTTAGGCCATTATATAAATCATGGAACTTTATATATGTATCATTACAAAATTAGATATTAATAATTAATGCAAACAATTATCCCTAGAAAACCTATTTTTAATGTCTTTGTAACTTTTATGGATTACTACAATTATAAATTATTATGTGTTTTAATTATGCCGAAGGCGTTCCCCCTATAGTAAAGGACCTCCAGACGTTTCTGCAATGATGTTAAATTTGACGGCCATTTTGACATTTGTGTTTTTAGCGATTCGTTGCATGGAGAATGCGATGTTCATGCAGAATGTGGTTTTAACTTTCTCCCCCGCAATATGTTGAGGGGGATTCATGAGATCGTCTTGGAATTACTCCTACGCTCTCCTCAACGTTCTGTGCTTCCCCGCCCTCGCCTACTTGTGTAATCTTTCCCGATGGCTGTAGCGTCGATGAGATTCGAAACTCCAACCCGCGGCGTCCCCCATCTCGACAGAGCGGCAAGAAGCAAAGATGGCGGCATCGCGCAGGAGGAGTAGAAAAAGTGGTGCGGGAGTTGGAATAAGGCGTGATTCGACTAACCCTGGTTTCGGTCGACGGGGTTTGCATGTCTAATTCGGATAATAAACTATCAAATAAATTAAGCTCGCTTCTCTATACTCAGATAAAGTGTTTCATTAAATTCATGGGTTTCAAAATGTTGATTCTTCAGCAGGAGGTCCAGGCCCTATTTTCAACCCATTTTAACTGGATGTGTGGGATTTCAGGTTTTAGATTCCTCTATTTTAGCAGGCCCTTCCTCAACAGATTTTGCAAGGGATAAAGTTGTTGTTGCGAATACACAGATTGACTGGAAGGAAACTCCTGAAGCTCATATTTTCAAGGCCGATCTTCTAGGTATTTTAAAATTTTAGCGATGATTTCAAATCCCCTCATTTATTTTTAGTTTTGTTTGGAGAACCTGATTGTAAGCAGACGACACAATAACTTGACATAACATCAATGGTATTGTTTGGCTGCATTAGAATCCCACGTGTAGGAAAAATAATTTACCCAGATGTTTGATTAGAATCTCTGATTTCACACAAGGAAAAACTTTCTGTATTGGCATTTTGAACAGTGGGTATCAGGATTTGATAATTCCATAAAACCTTCAGCTGGTGTTAATGCAGTACTCACACCTCCGTTGTCACTTGAGGAAGAATTGAGATATGGGCTGGAAGGAAATAATCAACAAAACATTCTGAGCAGGGTTTTTAATTTATTTAAATGTATCAGACCCGGTTCTAATCTAACCAGGTTTCAGGTATTGTGCACTCTTAAAAGTTAAATTTTATTGTGTGTAAATACTTCAAACACATCCACAACTGTATTGATGTTGAATATGGTAATGGGTATTGCAGTTGCCCCCACAGTTCAATCTGCCAAAATCGCAGTTCCAATTATTTGGGGAGAGTGTGTAGCTATTCCCATGACTTACTAGGCAAGTGTGCACAAGAAAAAACTGTTGTGGAAATATTTACTGCAGTGGTTGCATGGAGTATCTCTACTACCAGGCCTCCAATCTTTGGGAAAGCTCCATACAATCCTATCCTTGGAGAAACTCACCATATCTCATCTGGAAACCTTAATGTGTTGCTTGAACAGGTAGGATTCATTAACTCTCTTTCGATAAATTCCTTTCTTTATTCAATGAAATAGCTAAATCCCTTAGTTTATTCAGTGAAATAGATTATGAATAAAGATTTCTAGATAATCAATAATTATTTTTGGATAAAACAGAGTATATGCTTGAGTTGATGAAATTAATGAGAAGGTAGGGCTGATCAACATTCCTCGAATCAATTCCTTTTCTTTATTCAGTGAAATAGATAAATTCCTTACTTTATTCAGTGAAATATATCATCAATAAAACTTTATTCAGTGAAATAGATAAATTCCATAGTTTATTCAATGAAACAGATTATCAATAAAACTATCTAGATAAAACAGAGTATATGCTTGAGCTGATGAAAATTCCAAATGACCATTTAAATGGCAGGTATCGCATCATCCACCTATAAGTGTCTTGCATGCAATAAATGAACCTCAAAAGATGGAATTAAATTGGTGGCAATATCGTCAACCTCAGTTCTATGGTAAACTGACACGAACAAATAGGATTTCGATATATAACTCACCTTTATAAGAACCAGTAAAAACCTTAAGCAAGTCTGAAGCTAAATTCATAGATATTGTGAATTTTATGAACAACTTCAACAAACATATCCTCTTGCAGCAATAATATTTTATAGTTTTTTTAATTTTATTAATGGGTACAGGAAGATCAATTGAAGCCACAGTCCATGGACAACGAGAGTTGAAGCTGTTAGAATTGGGTGAAACCTATGAGATGAATTGCCCTAAGCTCTACATAAGTTTGCTTCCCTTTCCAACAGTTGCATGGATCGGTAATGTAGAAATCCTTTGCAAACAATCTGGATTGAAGGCGAATTTATCTTTCAAAGGAAAATCCTTCTTTGGTCTCAGGGGATCTGGCACAAGAATCTGTGGAAGTATCAGACAGTGCTCCCCTCCGCATAATGTACTCTATGAGCTACATGGAGATTGGAATGGGTAAGCCTATCTTTACATAGTAAAATTATACTATGGAATGAAGTTCTATAATGAACCGTTGTATAACGGTAGTGTTTGTTGCAGAACTTTCACACTGAAAGACATTAGCACGGGAAAGATGAGTGTAATATATGATGCAAAGGAAGTCATTTCAAATTTGAAAAATCCTCTCGTTCACAATGAGGAGGTAATGTTACAATGGCACTCTCAAGGCTTTCCACCAGTTTTCTAGCCATAATCTTATGATCACCTCTTTTTCCTCGAATCCTGTCGATTATAGGAGACCTGCTAGGGAGGTATTTAAATTCACAAGTCCTTTCACTCCCATGTTTATGATGTTTTTCATACCCTGAATTTACAACAACAAATGACTTAAGTTAGATAAAGAAATTTGTGTATTAAATCTATTATCCTGTAGAAATCTAAACTGTTATTTTTGTAAAGTGTAATCTTTGTCTATTTTGTCACATTCTCCATGTTGGGGTGAACTCTTTTTTTCCCTTCTATTATTCTACTTTATTTTATGGTTCATTGGAAACAGAATGAGTGCTCCCTTTCTCAATTCTAAGATGGATGTAGTTTTACTGTTTATAGTATCATTCAACTAGTTTAATTTTACAGTACCATTCAACTATTTTAATTATATATAGACATTAGGGGCTACTTACCTCTAGATGGAAAAATGGAGTTAAGAGGACGTGTGATCCACATTACTCATTCTGATGATGGGCCATGAGGAGTTAAAAAAATTCTATGTAATTTTACCGCATACCTTGTTTTCTTGACATGAAGATCATTTTTTTTTTTTGCAGGTTAATTTGGTAGAATGGTTGAAAATGATAGTGGGGAACAGGAGGTCAGAGGAAGTGGTAGACCCATTACTAGAAGAGAAACCCTCATTCAGGGATTTTAAATGAGCATTGTTGGTATCCCTTCGATGTGTTGACCCGAGATGCTAACAAGAGGCATAAGATGGGGCATGTTATACACATGCTAGAAGCTAGATAAGTTCCCATTTCCCAATGTATGTATATGCGTGTAACTTTATATATATGTTTTTGTTTTTGTTTGTCTTTGAAACCTAAATTATAACACTGACTTCATGTGAACAAGACCATCGAATAGGGCGTGAGGCTGCTAAAGCTCGTCGCAAGAATGTGGGAGAAAATTCTAAACCAAATGGAAAAGGCACAAACGAGAGCGATGGTGAAACAAGCAGCCCCAATCACAAGACTAGGTGGAGATAGATTTATTATGGTTTGTGTGATTTTCATCAATTTCATGTTCCCCTGCCCCTTGGTGTGGTAGATACCTCATATATATATAATCATACATATGATTTTTATTGTTATGTTTGGAAGACCTGTAACATATGATTGTCTCTCGAGTGGGGTTCATTTTGATGTTGTTTTTAGAAATTTTTATAGCTTTTTATAAAGAAGAATCTATTCATTTTTTTCCCTTGAGAATATTTTGAGAGCAGTATGTTTTGTTAATGGCTACTTGTTCCATTTATGATTATTTCATTAACAAGCAATCAAGTCCGTAAAATAGTTGTGTTGTATAGTTTCAAGTTGGTTTAATGGTGAAGAAATTGTGTTTTTGAAAGGGAGGTTACAATTTTGAATCTTATACAACATGAGATAGATGTTTCTGGACAAAAATATCTTAAACAAATGAATCGAGAAGAATATCATTCATAGATTTCTTTTATTGATATGCTTTTATTATTGATTTTAAGATGCATTCATTTGCCCAAAAATAAGGTGGTTGTATCTGAAACTCCATAAATGTTTTTTATATCAGAGAATGCTCAAAGAATACAATAACAAAAACAGATGAGAGCCCTATATGACGAAATCCTTACAACAACAACAAAAAAGGTTGCTAAGCATAACAACAACACAACCAAAACTAAACAAAAAGTAATCCAAAAAAATCAATAATGCTACCAATGTTACCATGTCATACAGATGGATAAACTATGACATTCAATGTTTTCTCTATATAACTAAATTACGCCAAAAGTCGTTCCTTAAGTGAGATGAACCCCCGAATTCGACATGCACATGATACAATATGAGCTGCTTTTGTTTGCTTCTATGGGAGAGGAGCCAATCACGGTGCACCCTAACTTTGGCAGTGTATACCGGACAAAAAAAACAGTGGAATCACAAAAATCTGTCAAAAGAAGCGCGAAAATTCTCTACAGCCCCATCGCCTTTGCCAACTCAGCAGACACGTAGATCACCGTACACATGAGCTGGAGTGTGAGGTGTCCAAAAAACCGAGTTTTCACGGTGCGGACCAAATCTAGTGAATGTAACCCCCCACCGGTTACTATATTCGCTGCCACTTATCACTAAATAACTCACTGTTTCCGAGGACTGCGAAATCCACGCATAGGGATATGGTTGTAATTAACAACCACTACGCCGTGTCAGGGAAGCAAAGGGAGTCGTGAGGTGTTGTATGCGGATTTAATGCTTGTTATTCATGGCGCCACCTACTCCCAAACCGCCTCCAGTTGGGGGACTGTTTACCGCTCGAACCACCGCGGAATGCAACAAAACAGTGGAAGCCATCGGACCAGGAGGGGAATGCTTACGGGTTTCGGCCTGATAATTTTGTGTGTGGGTGTTTACACTGACGAAGCTTGCGTTGGGAGCTACTCATACTTGCGACTTCTTTCTTCAGCAATAACTGGAAGTTTCAGTTATATTTTAACTGATCTGCCTTCTTCAATCTTGCCGTGGATGCTTCAAGACAGGTTTCGTTCTGTACAATGTTCTGTTCTTAGTCATTTACTTCTTTTATGGTAACCCTCCTTAGTCGTTTTAATGTGAAGTATTTACTTTGGTGGTTTTACATATTGAAAACTGACAGTATTTTCTGTACACGTCTTGCAGTGGTGGGGAGGAGCTTGTTCGATTGACTGAGAATGATCCACGCAGATGCAGAGCATTCCTTCAAATGTGTTTATCAACACATCAAATGAGCTTGGAAATTGTTTGATTCTCTTCGAATATTGACAGTCCATTCGGTTCTAATAGGTGAGGTTTTTACCCTCACTGAGGCAGTGATAGAAACAATTACAAATACTTCTTCATGTTGGTAGATTGTGTTATATGTCTTCCTAGTTATGTGATTCCTTTTTGCAAAGACTTAAACTCCTATTGTTTCTGAAAATTACAATATACTGAACATTAAAAAAAGCCGGGTGATCCAAAAAATGTGTCAAAAGAAGTGCGTGAGAGTTGAATCATTTTACTTGTTGAATTTATATAAAATCTGTCAAAATAAGCGCGTGAGTATTGTATCATTGTAGCATTCGATTGTGCTCAAGTGAGCGTGCTCAAAGTGTGATTTTTACTCTCACGTTTCCATTCTTGTATCTATGTACACGGACGCTTCCATTCTTGTATCTATGTACAGAGGTTAAGGACGTACTGATAGTATAACGTAACGTTAGCCAGGCCACATAAGTATTTATATATATTTCTCTTTATTGCCCAGAGAATAAGGTTTGTAGCTGTCCTCGTCTTATCTCTTCATGCCGATAATCTGTTTTAAAGAGATTATATTTTATCTCCTCTACTTCTTGATCACTCTTAATGGAACTTGTGCATTTGGTAGCGTAAAATTTGGTTTGATCCTTCCCTTTTCCTCTCTCTGACACAATTGTAACTGCATATTTCTTGAACCTCAAAGCAACAGGCACATACCCATTGTTTGATATACATTATACTTGTTGAATGAATGTAATAACAGTTCAGTGGTTCTCTAAAATCTGCACCGACAAGTATGATGCCACGACCATTAGTAAGGTTCCTATAAGAACATGACCACCTACTGATCACTGATACTGTAATTGAATGTAGCTGCCTTTGTAATCTGATACTGTAATTGAATGTAGCTGCTTTGACACATTGTAACTCAGCTATCCTAGTCTGTTATACTCAATTTTTTTGGATTTCTGTTTATTGCCCAGAGAATAAGGTTAGTGTCTTACTGTATGAGAGGGGATCCAGTCCCGGTGCACCCAAACTTTGGGACACTAAACTGAACATTTAAAAAAACCAGGTAATCACAAAAATTGTCAAAAGAAGCGCGTGAGAATTCTCTACAGCCCCATCTCCTTCGCTGTTTTCGACAACTGTGAAATCCACGCATAGGGATATGGTAATAATAAACATCCTATATGCCGTGTCAGGGAAGCAAAAGAGTTCTTAATGTTTGGCATGCGGATTTATTTACTGATATTCATTGCACCAAACACTCCCAAACATCCATCCAGCTCTGGGTAAATGTTAACCGCCTGAACCTCCGCGGAATGCAACGAATTCGTGGAACAAAACGGATCAAGAGGGGAATGCTTACCATTTTTCGCTGGAAAGTTTAACAATGAGCTACCTAATGTTTCGGGCTGATAATTTTGTGTGTGGGTGTTTACACTGACCACCTCTGTGTTGGGAGCTAGTCATACTTCTGAGTGTACTTCTGTTTTCTTTCTTCAGCAATAATATCTACTTGAAGTGATATTTTAACTTTGCTTCCTTCTAAACTAGAAAGAGTCATTTGAATCTTGCCGTGGATGCTTCAAAAGAGGTTTCGTTCTGTACACTGTTCTGTTCTTAGTCATTTACTTCTTTTATGGTAACGAAAACTTAGTCGTTTTAAAGTGAAGTTTGGAAAATTGTTCATATTTGAAGGTAATCAAGGGGTTAGGCTCCTTGAGCAATAAATGAAATGGAGTTGATTGATTCAAACTCCACTAGTATGAGATCGATTTATAATCAGATAGGATTTATAAATGAATATATTTCAATCATAGTTGATGAAAGCCTTCGTATGTTACAAGAAAGTCCAAGAGGCTGATTTGTCAAAAGACATGGTAACCCCTATTATTAGTAACTGATTCGTATAATTTGGTGATTTTACATATTAAAATCTGATAGTATAATTTGTACATGTCTTGCACTGGTGTTGTTATGCTTGTTGGAGTGACTGATAATGGAAGTGCAGATGCTTGTTGTTATCAACACATTTTTTAGTTTGGCAATTGTTTGATTCTCTTTGAATATCTACAGTCCATATGGTTCCAGTAGGTGAGGTTTTTACCCTCATTGAGGCAGTGATAGAAACTATTGCGTATTTCTCTTTTCTACTTGTAGATTGTGTTATTGGCTTCTGTCTGTTACTTTAATGACATTTACCATTGAATGTTACTCAGTGTAATTTTCAGAAACAATAGGAGTTTAAATCTTTCAAAAAGGGTATCACATAACTTGGAAGACATATATATTCATTCAGTAAACATTTCCATTGTCCATTACAAAAACATGGCCATACAATATACTTGGGCCATATAACTACTACTACTATATTGTACTTTTTAAATCGAAAGGCCAATTCCACACATCAAAAATTCAGCCCTCAAAATAAAATATTTACTTTCGAAAATATCATTTCCAAAATCCGAGGAAGGGCGGTGTTGAATCTGCAGTTGAGGTTGAAGCTGGGGTGTTACTTTGCAATTGCCTCCCCATGTTGACATCCCTCACAGGCGTAGTTGGAAATGGATCAGAACTTGGAGAAGCATTCACTCCGACTGCAGTATTATGTGTTGAAACTGATAAAGGGCAATGTATGCCCATTAATTCTCTTAGCATTGGGTGTTGATCAGGAAAAGGATTAATTGGACTGCTCAATCTCCTTTTCCTTTCTAACTCTCTTCTTGCCTTCTCAAACTCCTTCTCCTTTATCTCTTGATCCCTTTGAATCCTTTCCTGTTCCTTTCTTTGTTCCCTTTCTTGCCTTTGAATCAACTTTTGGTGCTCCTTTGTTTTCCTTCTATATTCTTTTTCAATCTTTTCCTGCTCCTTCCTCTCCCTTTCAACAATTCGTTCAGCCTTCTTCTCTGGATTTGTTCCTTTTTTCTTTGCTTTAATTCATCTATTTCTTTTTTTCTGTTCTCTTTCTCAACCAGAAGCTCCATGTACTGATCTGCGGTAATTAGTAGAGATTCCCTACTCAATCTTATACCAGAAGCACTATTTGACCTTGATGATTCTCTAACCTTTTCCACAGGGAGTTTCAAGAATCTACCAAGAGTTTTCTGTCCTTGGTTTGCCTCACAAGTTTGGTTTGAATCTGCCCCTAATACCCCTGCTACCTCTAACTGTGAATCTGCATCATTTTCTTCAGGTTGACTGCCAACATAGTAGTGCACCAAATCTGAGTCATGAAGTAGTGTTGGATGAGAGGGTAAAGAGAGGCTGACCTCTTCATTATTGAAGTTCAAGTTGACACCAAGATTAAGAGCTGCTTCTTTCATCCAATCGGGAGGGCTATCTTCTGTGGGCAAAGATAGTGATTCATCGATTTGATTAATTCTGTTTGGAGTTTCCAATTGTTGAGCAACACATTCATTTATATTTATCTCCATCTCTTTGAGGTTTTGATTCTTTCTCCAATTGTGTGTTAGGCACCATCTGAGCATCTTCACTTTCCTCTAAATCAACCCTAGATAGATGAAGCATATTTTTTCCTGCACCAGCATCATCTTGAGAAGATGTGTCAAATGTTCTGCTAGGTGCCATGTCTTCATCCAAGGCATTGGGATTAAGAGGCCATATCCCTGTTCTTGAATCCTGATTTAATGTTGCTAGGTGTAAGAGCCATTCGAATGCTTTGCTCCCTAACTCAGCTAATTCAGCCCTTTTCACATCTATCCCATGGTTTGCAACTATCCATTTCACTCTCTCTCCTTGAAGTATGTTTTGAATGGAGCAAAGACACTCACATCCAATGGCTGTAATTTATGAGAGGTGTGTGCAGGCAATGTTAACAAATCAATCCCCAAACTCCTGGCTTCTTGAATTGTCCCCAAAGCAACATGTGAACCATGGCCATCAAAAATTAGTAAATGCCTATTGGTAGGAGACACTCCACCAGGTATAGATGATGCAAAGTGATGTAACCAGTTCATGAATAAATCTTTTGTCATCCATGCATGTGATTGTGTTGCCATGCAAGCTCCAGGCTCACAACCTGCAATATAATTTTCTAAATGGCTCTTCCCCTTAAAAAGATAGAATCCTGGAATACTTTGTCCAGCAGCATTTACACAACACAATATGGTAATCCATTCTCTGCTTTTTGGGATGATATATGGCACACTCCTACTACCCCTTTTAGCAAGCACTCTCATACCGCAGTTCCTCCCTGCTTGTAATCCAGTTTCATCACAATTCCATATTCGGTTTGGTCCATATGGGTTGGCCTCATAAGCTTTAGACAAATTAATGTAGAAGGAACTGACAATTGATGGCCTCAAACACACTGCTCGATCCTTATCAAGGCCTTCAGCTGTCCTTAATGTTAGATCCGGGTGTCTTTTTTTAAAACCTGCCCACCATGACTTACCCGGAAAACCATCCGTGAATGGGTTAGACCTTGTTTCACATATTTGTGCCACACATGTCTTAAGTTGTATAATTTCTAACCCATGTCCCATGTCAGCCATTTCATGACACCAACTCACTATCTCCATCTCTTCTTCTTCTGTTAGAATTGTTGGTGGACCCTTTCTTTTAGTGGTGGTAATGCCCATTAGCCAAGAAGTAAGGGTGGTTGCTGGTATACCCCATTTTTTTGCAGCAGCGCGTGTAGAGTATCCATAATCTTCAACATCTTTCATGGCATTATTCATATCAGACTTGTTCCAATCAGATCTTGGCTTTGACACATTTTGTGTTGAAGGGCTCACTCTTATTGCTTGGACATTTACTTCTTCATGTGGTGTGTCATTGGCATCTTGAGGTGGGGTATTGATAGCCTCTTCTTCATGTTCTTCACTTGGCGGAAATCTTGCTCCCCTAATTTTGGCACATGCAGGTCTTACTCTTTTTGGAAGCTGCCTTCTCCTCATGATGTCAATAAAAACCTGCTAAGATAGTTAAATTTACCAAACCGATGTAACTTACAACAATGAGATATTAGAATATTGAATCAACAAACGTAAAAGGAAGTGCAGCCATTTGATATGAGTGCCTATGTTCTGAGCAATGGATACTTCAAAAATCAAAGGTAGATGAATATTCACAAGTAATTCTGAGCTAAATTAATGAATCTGTATACTTTATGCTGCCTCTAAATGTAGATGAATATTCACAAGTAATTCTGAGCTAAATTAATGAATCTGTATACTTTATGCTGCCTCTAAATGTAGATGAATATTCACAAGTAATTCTGAGCTAAATTAATGAATCTGTATACTTTATGCTGCCTCTAAATGTAGATGAATATTCACAAGTAATTCTGAGCTAAATTAATGAAAATCGTATATACTTTATGCGCCTCTAAATGTAGATGAATATTCACAAGTAATTCGAGCTAAATTAATGTATACTTTATGCTGCCTCTAAATGTAGATGAATATTCACAAATAATTCTGAGCTAAATTAATGAAACCTGTAGATGTATGTGTACATGTAGATTTATATTTACAAGTAATTCCAGGATAAATTGAAGAAATATGTATATATATACTTACAAGAAATTACATGTTAGATGCATATTTTATGCTGCCTTTTCATGTAGTTGTATATTTAATGCTTCATTTTCATGTAACTGTATATTTATGCTGCCTTTTCTTGTCGTTGTATATTCTGTAGATGTATATTTAGATTCAGATGTGTATTCTGTAGATGTATCTTTACAAGTAGATGTATATTTCTTATATATCTATTTGCAAATATAGAGCCTTTCCGTAATTCAGCCTGGAATTTCTTGTAAATATACGTCTACAGAACACACAGCTACTTGTAAATATGAAATACAGGTTTCATTAATTTAGTCTGGAATTACTTGTTAATAAACATCTACATGAAAATTAGTGGTTGTTTATTACTACCATATACCTATGTGTGGATTTCGCTGTCCTCGGAAACAGTGATTGTTTTAGTGATAAGTGGCAGCGAATACAGTAAACGGTGGGGGGTTCTACTAACAGCTATTGGTCCGCACCATGAAAACTTCGGAAATTGAGACACCTCACACTCCAGTTCATGTGTACGGTGATCTGCGTGTCAAATGTGTTGGCAAAGGAGATGGGGCTGTAGAGAATTCTCGCGCGCTTCTTTTGACGGATTTTTGTGATTACAATGTTTTTTTTAATGTCCACTATAATCCGCCAAAGTGTGGGTGCACCATGACTGGCTCCCCTCCCATAGAGCCTTTCCGTAATTTAGCCTGGAATTTCTTGTAAATATACGTCTACAGAACATACAGCTTCTTGTAAATATGAAATACAGATTTCATTAATTTAGTCTGGAATTACTTGTTAATATACATCTTACATGAAAAGGCAGCATAAAGTATGCACCAGCAAGGGGAACATACATCTACTTGTAAATATGAAATACAGATTTAATTAATTTAGTCTGGAATTACTTGTTAATATACGTCTACATGAAAAGGCAGCATAAAGTATGCACCAGCAAGGGGATACATACTTTTACTTATAAATGTGAAATACAGTTTTCATTAATTTAGACTGGAATTACTTGTTAATATACATCTTACATGAAAAGGCATCATAAAGTAAGAACCAAAGTAACAAAGTATGCACGGTGGGTAAGATGTCAGATTAGTTTGCAAAGTAGATTGGGCTGTAGAGAATTCTCAAGCGCTTCTTTTGACAGATTTTTGGGATTATCAGGTTTTTTACAGGCTCCCCTCCCATATGTAGATTGACAAAAAAAAAAATAAAAATTAAATGAATGTGCATCAATATAAGAACAGAGTTAAGAACTTACTGTATGTGGCACTATGATGTGGAATAACAGTTGATTATGGCAGCTTGGAACTGTAATTGTCATGCACTAGCAAAATAACTCTAACTGAATAAAATTTCAGAGCAGTTGAGGAACTGGATTTATAGGAGATATGAAAAGTGTTGTAGTTGAGTGATCCTTGTGCTTTTTTTTGATTGGGTAAAATTGGTTGATCCTTGTGCTTGTTTTTGATTGGGTGAAACTGATAGGGGTGGATCAAGATTTATGATATTTTATTTCAATACTCATATTTGAAGTTCAATTTGATTTGATTTCTCATTTCAATTCAATGTTTGTTTCTTGAGCCTCACATTTGTTGAAAATATGCAGGTACATAATTTATGGGAGTAGCTGGTATGGAAAATGGTGAGAAAGTTAATGCTTAAAAGACAACTTGTATTTGAAAATGGTGCACTTTGGACTTCTGCTTGTGAGAACCTGGCCCAAAGTGTGTGAATGACAAGACCTTTTACACAGTAAAATGGGAACTTAAATTATGTGAAAATTGACATCAAATTGATATGATGATGTGATATCAATTTTGTATAGGGATGAAATACAATTATATATCCTTGTATTAAATACATGTTGACTTTAAATTTGGCAAACATGGAAGTATAATATATGTTATTTTATGTTTAAAAATGATATTGACTATTCTATTGTTGACAGATTCATGGTTGTACATGAAAAGTGACAGACACATCAGTTTTGAGGATACTTTGTACATTTATAGGATAATATTCATTCCATTATTAATATTTTACTGTGCAAAAGCTGGAGGCAAATATGTCAACTACCCTCACCACTACTGGGTAATGCACCATGATTGGCTCCTCTTTGAGCTTTGAATCCATGCAGGTTTGATAGTTTGTTTTGGACCGAGTGAAGCTCGATTTAACACAACAACGAGTTGTTGCTTACATTATCTTTTATCAATGTTATTCCTAAACAATCTTGGCATTCACGGATGACTGCAAACACCCTTTTAAAACCATTTTATGGTAGCATGTGAACCAAGTAAAACCCGTGTAGGACCTGGTAGTTCTTTGAGTTTGTTAATAGAAATCCTAATCGGTGTCAGTGCATTTCTTTCTCTCAAGAAACAATCGATGTGAACATTTTTGACAATATAGGTATGCTTATGTTTGTACATACACATATTCTTACTGCACCTCCATGTTTATATTTCCGGCTCTCACATCCATTAACATTGCAACACAACCTCTTATAATTTTGGTAACATATCGAATGTCCTCAAATCTGGACCGAATTTGAACACTTTGGTTTAATAGGTAACTTTTTCTATGGTTCTTATTTCGGATTAGGATCATCCCTATAGATAATAAAATGTATTTCATATATATGAGGAACACTGTACACACAAAAGTGAAAACTTAGAAAGATAAGACCTTACCCTTCTTTGAGTTCGGGGTCGGTGGGCACTCAACCGACTCTATACAAGATCAAGTGACAATATAGAGCCATATAGATATATAGTCGGGATATATCTATTTGACCTCACCCCCACCTCTCTCGGTAGAAAGCCAAATGTTTCTTAATACACATTTAGTTCGGAAAAAGATTATTTGCAATTTTTCACATAGAGAATCGAGAAAATTCCAAAGTGTATTTTTGGGGGACCCCTATATATCTTCGAGGAGATAAATCCGATCCGCTATATCTTTCTCATCAACTATATAGAGAGGGGGCCCGAGGGGCCCATATCTAAATAGGGGGTCATCAGGCCGGGATTCCTCTCCCCATATAGATACGAGGGGGTCCCTATATATATCTCATACGCCCCCTCCCTATATATCTTGAAAAGATCTTACGAATTCGACCAGGAATGTGAGCTTACCCATGGGGGTCCACCTATATATCTATAAATATGTGAGCGATAGAGCTAGAGAATAGTATTTGTAGTCCGCCCCTTGACTTCCTCTCTCCCCCCCGCCCTTCTCTGTATAGGAAAATAGTTATACGGCCCATATATAGATATTTGGTATGTCGAGGCCCTATAGTTCTATCTCGGGAGAGGACGATAACCCGTATATCTACATGGCACCCTACCTCTCCCCCATATGGTTATATGGAGCGGCCCTCCCCCTCACCTTGAATTATATATGGCATCCCTATATCTATATGTCACCCCACCCCACCCCCTACTCATTAAAATTTCATGTCGGTTCCATATAATATGAGTTGCTTTAAATTTTCATTTGAGTACTTGCTTGAAAATGAAGAAGATATGTCTAAAATGCAGCCAAAAAAATAGGACGTTTGATATAATAAGTATTAAACCCTTGCCTCGTGTCTCCCTAACTCTATATCAAGTTCGAAACCCGGAAACTAGCTTTGAATTGGAATCTACACCCGAGTCTCTCATTCCAAACTCAGTTTACCTTGAAGAGACCTTTAACCACTAGCTAAAGTATGGTGGTGATATTGCCAGTTCCCCTCTTTAAAAAAACCCAAAACATTTTTTCTTCGAATTTTATTTTAAAAGTAAGAGACAATTTTTGAATTTTGAATCACAATCCCTAAGCATTCACATTATCCCTTCCCTTGAAGGTTTCACAGAGGCTCTCTTACTATCGTCTGCAAGTAGGAAGCTTGCATATATCTAAATCCCTCATGTTGTAACCCTTTCATCTCTTGGCAAGCTGCATCACAAAAGTAGAGTTTAACATTGTTACCTCTAACCAGTTCATGTGACCTGCACCGTCTCCTCCCTATAACTCTTCTTGATTGACCTTGTTCTTTTGTCTTTGTTTCTTTCGCAACATCACTTTTACGATGTGTTGCTTTCAGTGTTTCCATCATACACTCCGCGTACGATTGCTAGTAATATAGGCTAATACAACCAAAACATTACATAAACGTAATGAAAAAGGAAATACTTCAAAACAGAAAAATATAGTATATTAAGGATACTTGCTTCCCAAGAAATCATGCGGACCCAATTCTACTCGATCTCAACAAAGCAAATCCATTAAAAGATCACCAACGCTGATCCTCCAAAAACTATCCACTTACCCAAAGGTATCCACATATTAGCATGCAAGGTATTCATGTGGAGGTATATCCACTTACCCCGCCACTATCACGCCATAAATTGATGGAATCGAGATTAATAGTGGCAATGCATGTTATTCAAGTTTCCCAAAGTTATAGAGCAAATCATAGTGGTCAACTCAAAGTGGATAGCAAGGTTTAGAAACAACCAATCAAACAAATAAAGAATTAATAGCAAAAGTGGTTTGAGTGAAGAGACGAATTTGACATGCGGCGGAAATATCAACATGGTAGAAGCTTTGAAGTGAGATGAATGGTGATAGAGATGAAGAGTTGAAAAAGGGATGCCAAGCGAGTTTTGTTCTGGTCTACATGAAGATGTGTTGTCAAATACCATCCTGTAAAATGAACTCGAGCTAATTTATGTGAAAATACTCGAATCAAAATGAAGCCCGTGAGGAACCAAATAAGAGGCGGTAAAACCAAGTTGAGGCCCGGGGTGAGGTGCATTCAAAGATAAACCTGAAGTTGTGAGTTGAGACTGAGGTGAGGAGCAATGTAGTGTCCAATTCATCACAAAAGAAGCAGATGCAAAGTAAATATGAAGCCTGTCATTTGAAGTGAGAAAAGTAGTTTGAGTAGTTGGTGTTCCACACCAGAGCACATATCTACATTCAGCCATGTGGCTCCATTCACAGTCAAAGTAAAATGTAGTGGTGCGATAATTTATGATAATGTCACAACAAGGGGAGGCTAATGGATACTGGGCTAATGTGGAGTTTTTATTGTCAATGTTACAGGTTAAAATAGGCCTTTGGATGTGTTGTCCATATTTACAATGCGAACGACCGAGACCACATCGGACATCAATGAGCACCTATGCTCAAGATCACGTCTATCCAACTGTTTAACAAGTGTTAGGATCAGCAACTCTCCTTCCAATTTAGAAGGACCTTCAACTTTATTACACCTACCAATCTTGCAATTTCTCTTAAATCGCCAAGTTATATTTTGAATACCAAACAACGAAGGTTAAAAAATAAAGGAACAATTTCCCACTTGCAAACATATCTAAAGATAACATTGTAATGTTTTCTAGATAACCCAACTTATAATCCTTCCATGGATATTAGCTTTAATACGGGTGTGAATTTCACCAAAGAAAAGGCTTACATGATGGCATGCAGCCACAAACCCATTATATTCTCCATCATTTTACCCCCACTTCCACAACTTAATAGCACAATGAAATTTCTCAAAAAAGCTCCAATCATTCGTTAGTTTGATGCCTTTAAGAGAACATTGCCCCTTTGTTTCTTGCCTCAAAATTTCAGGTTTTTGTGCTTTCATGAGCCTAACACCATCAAATTCTTGCAAAACTTTGTCACAAATTATCTTAGATGCTTTGAGGAGCCACAACAACGGGTAAACCATGTCCCACACAAAACTAGGCATTGGTTCAATGCATCCCAATTTACACAACATTTCTTAATCCATGGGGAAGGTTATTGTATGATTTTTTTATTGGTTAAGCATTATCAATGTAAAGATACAACATAATTTTCTTGAGACTTTACCCTCGATATTATGTATTGACCAAGTTTTCACATTTGAGAAAGTTTGAAATGCAATTTTTTTAATAAGATTTGGTAGAAATTGAAATTCAACGCAAATGTTTGCGCTTACGATATATGGAAAGTGGAAAAAATGTGAGTTGCTACAAACCTTCCTATACATGAAAGGAAAATGGGAGTGTAAGTGTTCCTTTTGAGAAGAAAAAGATACTGATTGGAAATATTGATAGATTATATAAATGTGATTTATAAAACAAAATCACCCGAACGTAGGTAGTTGATGCAATCACTATCACTTTCTTACCCCTATAAATACCTCTACTTGACACCACCACAATTTTCTTTCAAAGTTTTGTTTGTGAGTCATAAGAGAGAAAAAATCATAACAATGATGGTCATGAGCTCGGTAGTTGATTTGAAGTTACAATGTTGAAAACAATCGGAAATTATTTTCTTATGTATGATTGCTCCTTCGATAAAATGAGGAATGCATGCACTACTATTTTAAAAAAGGATCCACAATATTTTCATTTTTCGACAGAGGAAGAATATTTGATTGCCTCCACTCCATTTACTCTTTTGTTAAATGATAGATATAATACAATGAAGGAGGTTTCTTGTCAAAATTAGCAATCACCGTTCCAATTTGGAAACTCCTTCGATGTTATTACACGTACCAAACTTACAAATCCTCCTAAATCGCCTTGTAATTTGAATAACAAACAACGAAGGTTAAAAAATAAAGGAACAATTTCCCACTTGCAAACATTTATATAGATAACGTTGTAATATTTTCTAGATAACCTAACTTGTAATGCTTCCATGGAGTTTAGCTTCAATATGGGTGTGAAATTCACCAAAGAAAAGGCTTACAAGATGGATTGCAACCACAAAACCAATATATTCATCATCATTTTACCCCAATTTCCACATCTCAATAGCACAGTGAAATTGCTAAAAAAATCTCGGTCATATGTTGGTTTGAAACCTCTAAGCAAGTGTTACCCCTTTGTTTCCCACCTCAAAAGACAAGAGTTGTGTGCTTTGATGGGCTTGACACCATCAAATTTCTACAAGTCCTTGTTGTGAATGATCTCGAGATGCTTTAAGGAACCACAACAACCGGTAAACCCTATGCCCATGAAGAACCGATCGGTGGTTCCATGCGACCTAATTTACGTAATATTTTTATCCACAAGGAATGTTTCTATACAATATTTTTATTGGTTAGTGTTTTCAATGTAAAGATACAACATAGTTTCCTTGTGTCTTTACCCTTCATATTTTGTACTTGCCCAAGTTTTGACATTTGAGAAAAATTGAAATGTAATTATCATTGAATAAGAATTGGTAGAAATGAAAAGTAAACGCAAATGTTTGCATTTACGATATGTGGAAAGTGGAAAAAATGTGAGTTGCTACAAACCTTCCTATAAATGAAAGGAAAACATGAACAAGAGTATTCCTTCTAGAAAGAATAAGATACCCAACCCGCTACGAAGCACGTGATAATATGTAGTCGCAAATATTGATAGATTATATAAATGTGATTTGTAAAACAAAATTACTTGAGAACATAGGTAGTCAATGCAATCACTGTCACTTTCTTACCCCTATAAATACCTCAACCCGAAACCACCACACCTTTTGTTCAATATTTTGTTTGTGGAGAAAAAATCAAAACAACAACGAGCGTGAGCTCATTAGTTTAATGGTTTTTGTTTCCATGATCCAAAGCTCCCATTTTGACGGAGGTTGGGAGGATACTGGAAAAGGTTGTGGAGCATGGCGTTACACCTTCTAACTGCATTTGCTTGAAAGTTTCGAAGTTTTTTTCAACAAAACCATTTTTTTGCACATCACGTAATCGTTCTGATTGTGAGTCCGCATACATTTTAGGTTTTTGTGGAACACTTCACATGATTACACATTTTTCATACGTATCTACTAGGGCACTCTGCAACTAAAATATCTAATAAATGCCCCTTCTCCATAATGTTTCGGTGAATGTCCCAACCCTATTTCAAAGCTCCTATTTTGGCACAAGTTAGGAGTATACTAGAAAAGGTGAACCGATTAAATTAGACACTTGTTGGTGGTATTTGGTGAAACAATATAATATGGCATCACAAAAATTTGCATTCCCAATTAAATATGGTATTCCTATCTTATAACCAATTATGTCATCAATGGAGTATGATTTGGGTTTTCACTATGGGTTTACAATGTCGAGAGGCAAAGTAAAAAATCTCCACATTATCTCATCCTTCAACACAATAGACTTCTTCATAACATACCATATCTATCTAAATCAATTATCTCTAATGATCCACTAGAAATAGTAAATTGTATTAGGTGTAGACACTCAAATTTGGCAACCTATCCTTTGATTAATTGTTGGTCTTGACATTTGATCTGAATTATTTTCAGAATTCGGCGGGCAACACATTAATGGTGGCCATTAATATGTTATGGCAATATATTCATAATAAAATAACTAAAATTATAAAAGTAATGAATTGTATTGTAGAAATAAAATTGTAACTGTAAAAGTAAAATAACTTTATTAAATATGTATACAAAATTGGAAAACTCTATATGAGAGATGTATGTCAAATCTCTTTGCAAATGAGAATGGATGTAGAATGGGAAAACTATGTAGGAGAGATGTATGCCTTGCAATTCTTTGTAAATGAAGATGTATACAAATGGGAAAACTCTGTATATGAGAGATGTATGCCTCAAACTTGAAAACATGTAACCTACAACTTTTGTATATAAAATCTTTCCACTTTCAAACTTGTGTCTTCATTCGAAACCATCTTATTTATAGTGAAACAATGTCGAAGATGAAGGGTTCCAAATGGAAGTCGAAAGGTCATCAAATGAAGGGTTTGAAATAGAAGCCAAAAGGTCATCAAATGAAGGGTTCCAAATGGAATATGAAAGGTCATCCTTCATGGAGATGTCATCCATCCATGTTTGGAGTGAATTTTAATGGGAAAAGATGAAAAAATATGAATATCATATTATTATTTTTAAGTGTTCCTTGTTGGGGTCATATCTTCTAGCCCGTTGACCCAATTGGTGAACCATTGGATCCGTTGGAAATAATTAAACCAAAATGTAATATCCTAGTGTAATATAATGTTATGCAAAGCAGTAAATAATAGCTAAATAAATAAAATAAATAACCCAAACAACTAAGTACATATAAATGTGAAACCACGATGTGCAAGAGAGGGTTAAGAAGCCTTAGCTGATTCGACGAAGGTGCGGGACTATGTCGTAGTGTGAACTAGGTGAATAGGAGGAGGAAATGACCACACAAAAGCTTGAGAAAGTACAGATCTGAGCTCTTTGACTAGACTAGGGTGTCCGGAAAGGGGGAGGGGTGCCCATGGGTGCCCTCATCTAAGATCTAGGAACCATGGTCTACGGAAGTGGCCTAAAACCATCCTCCAAGTGTCGCTAAGTGATTGCACGCCTTCACTACCTTTCACTTGAATGTCGTTAAATTGTGTTGGATGTCGTTATAAATCAAAGATGAAGAAAACACCTACAAAACCCCAGGACAAAAAGTATGAAGAAGGGGTCGACTATCCTCGTGGCCAAAATGGTGGACTTACTAACTGAGTGGACTTACTTTGTGAAGTAGCAAGAAAATAACTAGATGTAGAATGTAGTAAATGTGTGCATGGAAACAATAGACTCCCCTCCTATGAAGTGTGATGCAGATGAACCAACCTTGTGTGCCTTTTGATGGAGCTAGATGGATGTAAATGTAGCTTTAGGTGCCTTTGATGGATGCAAATCTAGATGGTGATAGTAGATGCTTAGTGCTTGGTCCCTCATTATGGTCTCATAACTTTATATTTATATGGTTATCTTGTTCTAATTTTGTAATTAACCCGAAAAGGCTGACCACTAAAAATATGGAAATCTCAAATGGATAGAAAGTGCCCAAAAGATGGAAGCAAAGTACAAAGAGGATCAGGGCACCTAGAGGGGGCCAAAGTGCAGGGTGCCCTGGTCCTATTTGGGTGCCCTAGTCAAGAATAGGAATAACACAAAATGACAAAATAGACTGGGAAAGTATGGTCGGAGGATTAGAAGTGACGACAGAAAGCAAAGTAAAAAGGCCAAAGGACATGGGTTAATTAGTACTTTCTTCACTCAAAACCATATGAATAGTAATATGAGACTGGGACTAAATATTGACTCAAAGTGCGTGATTTAGTGACTACATTTTCCCCACTTTATGTTGTTGAGTAGAATTCTCAGTAACATAAATTAGATATAGATGTGTACATGATATCCATTTCGAGTGATGTAAAAAACATGCCAAATGACTATACAAAGCGTGGAGTGACAGAAAGATGGAGTGTGGAGACTAAATATGCAAAAATGTAAAAGGTGATGAGAGTGAACCTAGGGTGGAAGTGCGTGTGTAGATGCCAATGTGTGTAATATACCTGCATGGTTAGTACCACGTGTGTGATGTACTTTCTAGGTGTGTGTGTGTTTTGACTCCTTTCTTCCCGTGCGAACGAACTGCAAAAGAGAAGACGATCAAGTAGTCAAATACACATGTATATGTGTAAAAATGCATGTGTATATGTAGAAAGCATGTAAGAATAGTATGAAAATGACAATGAAAAAGGAACATGTGCACATGATCCGTGATGAGAAAAAAGGTGTAGAAAAAGGATATCATGTAACTGTCGGTGAAGTGTGAGTTTTTGGGTGATCTCATGCCATTGTGGTTGAAGAAGTGTAGGGAGAAATCCATGTTATTTTCCAACTCATGAATCGCTTCCCGAGATTGGTGAAGAGATCTTTGTACTATCTAGTTTTTGGCCGATCGCGCCACTTTGGTTGAAGTAGTGCAAGGAGGAAATTCCGTTGTATCCTTCAACATATAAGCGATCCCTAGAATGCTAAGGACAATCTACCTTATAAAATCTATTGTGTATGGGGTTCGTAGACTAGTTTGAACCCACTCGCTATACCCCGAATTGTGTCATGAATGATGATTGTAGATTGTATTGTAGAATGAAGCGTAGGACCGAACTATAGATCAGAATTGTATTGGTATCGTGTGTAAACCCCAAATGATGCCCCCTCTTTGGGGAGCATGTGACGTTGTAGATAGGAGAGTGCAGACCCAAATGAGGACCAACCGTGTATATTAAAACTATGCCTCATAGGGGATAGGGAATGTGCTTAGTAGAGACCTAGGCACACACAAACAAGTTCTTTAGAAAACATGTGTTAGTACCAACAAACATGCATGTAGAGAACAAGTATAATCTAAACAAATAATGTATGAGCTAGAACATAGCGAGACAATGTAAACACTCAAGAAGATAATCATAGACCGCACGAATGGGTTACAAACATGGGACACCACTCACGGTGTCGTAAGACACTCAAGGCCATCATGGTTGCAAACAAACAAGTGTGTACACACAAAAAGGGAAAGGCGTGCAAATAATTACAAATAGAAAATAACAAACAAGTATGAAAGCAAATATCCTGCATAACAAATGTTACACATGAAGCACCCGTTAGCATGTTAGAAAAATAACAAGTATGTCAAAGCATGTATAACTTGATAATGGAAAGTGCTAAGTACAAAATGAAACAATAACACATGTAGTGTACGAATGTGGATGCCCCAAGTAGGTAGTGTGTGAAGCATCGGTGTTATGTGTAGAAGCTTTGTATCTACGTGATCACAACTAGAAAAGGACGTGAACGCGCATGTGTGTATGGTAAAGATAATAATATATAAGAGATTTATCTACATGTGTAATGAAGTGAAACATGTAAAAGCAAGTGTAAGTAAGAGTAAATACAACCATAAAATGTAGTATGTTGTGGATGGATGGAATGGAATGCAAAGTGAATGATAGGATCTATGTGCCCCATGAGTGAATGGAATTATATGTAGTGAGGTTCATTTAGTATGCCCCCTTAGTAGTCAAGAATGAACCAAAAATGAGAGTGCATCATCGGGAAATGGTCAAACTATGTGTTGTGTATAGTGCGTTATGATGAGTGTGTGGTGATGAGATGCGACATAGAGATGAACTGTGCGTGACCCTATAGTGTAAGCATATATCACAACTAAATGAATATAAAGGAGGTGGTGATTTAGCCTAAAGCGTATACCACTAAATGATGTAAGCGAAAGTGATGATATAACCTATCACAAGATGATGCTAGAAGAAGTGACCCTATAGCCTAAGACGTATATCACTAATCCTAGGAATGTCACATGATAAACATAGGATGTGAGTGGATGTGCAAGTGTGATGTGGTTCATTTGTGATGTATACTCTCAATTGTCCAGTATGGACTGTGAGACTAGAGTGCATCATCGGGTAGTGAGTGCAACACGTAGAGGTGAATATGCAAAATACACAATGTATGTGATAGAATAGGATGCAATGTATGATGTGTTCATGCATGAAGTTGTATAGCATAACATATGTAAAATGGAATGTAAGATGACATGTATGATGTGTGACAAACGTGCAACATGTGATAGCTATGGTGTAGTGTGTGAGTCATGTGTAGTATGTGTATGATGTATGTAAGACAAGATGTAGGATGTAAAGTGTAGGATGTATGAAGACTCACAATGCCTATAGCCTATGACGGAGTGTGTAATATTTAGATAACGTTGGATTGTGTGATGATATACGGTGCCTAATGTGTAATAACTATTGTGCAGTGTGTGGGGTCCATGTGTATATAAAGCCCTTAACAATCAAGTGTGAACCGAAGAACAAGAGTGTGTCATAGGGTAATGTTGATGCTAACGTGAGTGTTGTGAATGAATGTCTAATTGTGGTATGATGAAGATGTAATATGCATGTTGATGTTAGGGGAATAAGTGTGATGCCCCCAAGTGTACTATGATGATGGAGATCTATGCAATGATGCAAGAGGTATCATGCCATTGTGGGAGAGCATTATTTGTGTCATGATAAGAGTGAGGGCCAACACAATGGTAGGTTGAAGTAATAGTAGGACCATGCGATGGTGGCAGAATTTGAAATGTGTCTTGTCCATTAGTAGGAGTAGTTGTTTTGACAAAAGTGATTGGTTGAAGCTTATGTGGGATTGATGATATTGTATAAGACTTGATAGGAGAAGAGGGTGGACTGATTTTGAGAGGGGTTATGTAATTTGACTTGGTAATGTTGTGGATGACTTGAGAGGAAGAGGTGTTGAACTGATTTGTAAAGGAGGTTGCTTATGTTGACTTGGTGATGTCATAGATGACTTAAGAGGAGGTGTTGTATTGATTTTGAGGGGTGGTTGCTTAGGTGGATCTTGAATTTCCTTAGAAATGAGGGCATGATGCTCATTAGACAAATCATATTTAAGAACCCATTGAGATGTAACAAGTGGAGAGGACCATGTAGCAAAACATTGTGCGGTGAATGAGATGAAACCTTGATGCTCAAGATGCTTGATTCATTGTTGTAAAGCATAAAAATCATTGTCATTATGTCCATTGATTTGATGATAATTGCAATATGGAAGACCTTGATTTTGCAAGCCAATAAGGAGGATAATAATGAGTGGATGATAAGTGATTAATTGATGAGTTATGAATTTCGAGAGAATATCTTGTTGCTTAGCATTGATTGTAAACTTGAGAGGCGCGGGGAGCTTGTGAGGTTTGAGGTTCACCGATATGAACACATGTAGAAGAGAATGAAGATGAGATGTAGAAGGAGAACAAACATGAGCACGGGAAGCATTCTTAAGATGTTGGATTTTAGATTTTAGAGATGTTTGAGGATTCCATAGTCTGAAATTTATCTTGAAATAAAGAACGAAGGGCTTGAATGGATCTGCAAATAGATTGAATGGATTTGGAATCAAGAGAGTCCTTAGAAAGACAATCGAACATAACATTGACTTGAGGGCAACATGTTGATAGGTAGATACATATGTTATGTTTGTGGAGCCTATTTTCATGTTAGAGTATGGTACACCTTCCATGTGTTACACTCGGGTATTTTTATGGTGGGAAGCAAATTTTCATGGGTGGTTTATTAACCCATGGGTAACGGGTAACCGTTATGGGCTGTTTTTGGGCCCATGTTTTTTTCGGTACCCATTGTTTTGTAAAACCGCCTCTTCGGTTACCCATAGGTTTATGGGACGGTTTTGTTTTCTACCCATTGTTTGATACCCACGGTTTTGTAAAACTGCTTAAGCAATTGTCTATTTATATGATCTTATGTATATGATAGAAAGACAAGCAAATGTATTGCAGATGTGTTTTGAATTCGGTGTGAATTCTCTAGAGTTTGTTCAAAGATAGCTCTAAATGGATCGGGTGTTGTATTGAGAGAGCGGTGGCTTGTAATAAAATCGAGCAAGTGATTCTTGGTGGGACGTAGCCCAAATTGGGTGAACCATGTTAAATCTGTCTCTTTGTGTTGTGTTATTTTATTCGCAATTTTATTTGAGATCTGTAATATTTTCTACATATTAGTTTTCTCATTGCGATTACGTAAGGGATTATTCCGCATATTTTATCTCTTATTTCCTAACAACATAGTCTCTAGGGTTTTTTGGAGAGAGTCTTTACAAGATGGGTGCATTTGAATCAATTGAAACAAAGATAATTGATAGACATTAAGAGCCATGACGGAAGAAAAATAAATATCCAAGAGTATTCTCGGGTTCACCAAAATGATTAAACTAAAATCTAATATCCTAGTGTAATCTAATGTTATGCAAATAAGTAAATAATAGCTAAATAAATAAAGCAAATGACCCAAACAATTAAGTACATATAAATGTGAAACCCTAATGTGTAAGAGAGGGTTAAGAAGGCCTTATTTGATTTGAATAAGGTGCATGACCATGTGTCACTGCTGTGAACTAGGTGAAGAGGAGGAGGAAACAACCAAACAAAATCCGAGAAAGTATAGATTTGAGCTCTCTAATTGGGTGGGGTTCCTAGAAAGGGACAGGGCACCTTTCGATGCCTTGGTCTATGAAAGTGGCCTAAAACCTCCCCCTAAGGTGTCGCTAAGAGACTTCCTACCTTTTCTTCTTGTCATTGTATATCGAGATGAAGAAAGCACCTGTAAAACCCCAGACAAAACATCAAAACCCTAAAAAAGAAAGATGCATATAAAGGGGTCAAACTGTCCTCAGCCGACCAAAATGGTGGACTTACTAGCTGAGCGTTGCACTACATCTCAGACCCAATGTAGTTCTAGGTGTGTGTGTGCAAATCGTGCCCTAGGTTGCTCTTGTGTCAGTCGCACTTTGTGAAGTAGCGAGTAAATAACTAGATGTAGAATGTAGTAAATGTGTGCATGGAAACAATAGACTCCCCTCTTATGAAGTGTGATGCAGATGAACCAACCTTGTGTGCCTTGTGATGGAGCTAGATGGATGTAAATGTAGCTTTAGGTGCCTTTGATGGATGCAACTCTAGATGGTGATAGTAGATGCTTAGTGCTTGGTCCCTCATTATGGTCTCATAACTTTATATTTATATGGTTCGCTTATTTTAATTTCGTAACTAACCCCGAAAAGGCCAACCACTAAAAATGGAAAGCTCAAATGGATAGAAAGTGCCAAAAAGATGGAAGCAAAGTACAAAGAGGACCACACACTGGGCGCCCGAGTCTGGTGGGCACCCTAGTTAGAAATAGGAATAATGCAGAATGAAAAAAGCAGATTGGAAAACTATGGTGGAGGATCATTAGTGACAACAAAAAGCAAAGTAAAAAATCTAAAGGACATGGGTTAATTAGTACTTTTGTTATCCATTTTTACCCCTAGGAAAAAATGGACAACCTGGGAGGAAATTGGACTTGGGCAGTTGATCGGGACTTTAATGGAGAATCTGGAGATGTCAGGTAAATTCCCATGTTTCAAAACACTTGCAGTTGATTTGGGAGCACTTGGGGTCATTGGTGCATTTCCCTTCTTCTAGAGGAAAAGGAGTTCAATTCTTAGCCAAATTTGAGCAAAAATGAGTAAAATTGAGAAAAAATGGCTTTGGGGCACTCTACTTCATTTTTTCTAACTCCCAAATCAAGAGAAATCCAAAAAGTTAGATAAAATTGGAGAAAAATGCAAAATTGGATAAAGTTGTAGAAAAGAGTGCCGTAGAAATCCACGAAGCCACATAATAGAGTGTTGTAGAAATTTGTAAAATGTCGCAGAAATCCACGTAGTGTCATAGAAATCCACGAAGCCACAAAAATTGAAATGCCATAGAAATCCACGAAGCCGCAAAAATTTGAAGTGTCGCAGAAATCCGAAAAGCCCACGAAATCCATGAAAGCCGTAGAAAATTGGAAAACCGCAGAAATCAACGAAAAGACATAGAAATACGCGAGAAATCCATGGAAGCTATAGAAAATTCGAAAGCCACAGAAATTTGTAGAAAGCCACGAAATTTGTGGAAAAGCCGTAGAAATCTCTGAAGTCGCAGAAAATCAAAAATCCATGAAGCCACAAAATTGAAGTGCCGCAAGAATCAGAAATTCATGGAAAGCCACGTAAACTGTGGAAAGCCAAAGAAAATTAGAAATACATAGAAATCCATGAAATCCATAGAAAATTGAAGTCTGTGGAAAATGCCGCATAAGATCAAGCCACAAAAACTGGAAAATCCGTGGAACAAAGGAAAACAATAGTTTTTTCGTGCGAAACTTAAAATGGCCATAATTTTTGACCCGTTGCTCCATTTTTCACAAACTTTATATCATTGGAAAGGTCTCAATGTCCTCTATGTAATGGGAATTTTATTTCTCAATTTTATTGAGGTTATATGTGTAAAAATTAGAAAAAATCTCCAGCATGAAAATGCACAGTTCCAGGCCCAACCATCGCATTTAATGAAGTATGGTGCCCATTTCTTCTTCCAGAAGCTAGAGTACGTGGGGAAATTATTTGTAAGGATGCCCATGCCATTTTTAGAGAATTCAATGATAGTTTTTAGTGGGTGGGAGAAGAAATCCAAGTTTCACTTTTCTCTCTTCTCTCATTCACTTCTATATATTGTAAACCTGTTCTTGTTTTGAGGGGAAGATATTCTGGGATGTGGGGAAACTTTGTAAAATTTGTTTCTCAACACCATTGAGCTACAAACCTTCTCATGGGCCTAGAAAGTGTATTTGTGCCTCTATTTCAACAATGTAATGGACTATGCATATTCCAAGAGCAATAAAATCTGTGTTTGTGGTGTTTTTTCAACCCTTGCATTATTTTGTTGTATCTCCTTGCCTCTCTATTTTTATTGTTTTCTTTCTATGCATGTATGTCTCATTTGTAGGTGCAAGATGTTGTGTTTCATGGAGATTCAATGGTAAATGAAGATCTGGGTCTGTGTCACATTGGTCTGGCCTCTCTCAACTCCATTTTCCTTCTATATTCTCCCTCAAGCAGATATTTCACCCCTTTTCTTGGTGCTATCACCTCTTTTAGTGTAGGAATTCTTCATTTTCATGCATTCTCTCTCTCCCGGTCCCTTGGAATTGATAGGTTAGGAGTAGTTAGTTACATTTCCTTTCTTAGGAGTAGTTTAGTGCTAGGATTAGGTAGAGGAACTAGCCTTCTCTAGAGGTCCATCTCAAGTAACAAGTCCCACAACTTTAGAGATGGTCCAATGTTACCCAGAAACACCAGTTTCTCATTCACATATGCATGAAAAATCGAAGGGTGTTGCTTTTTAGCAATAACACTTTCTTCACTCAAAAACCATATGAATAGTAGTATGAGGTTGGGACTAAATATTGACTCAAAGTGTGTGATTTAGTGACTATAGGAAATATAAGAGAGTGAACTTGAAAATGTAATCTATGAAAATAGACTATGGTATCATTATATAATCTAAACCCTATACATTCTTTGAATACTTTTAAAATTTCCAAATGTCAAATCTGTCAAAACCTGTAAAAAATATATTTCAGTACTTTCTAAAAATATACTTTTTATAAACCCTTCTCTGACTATTGACATGGATTAGTATTGCTCTAAGATCTCATCTGGATCATTCGTACTTCCTTGAGAAACAATGGTCCCCATTGCTTGTAGGATTGACCTCTAATGTACATAAGATGTTTTGAGTGTTGAAGTGATCCCCTTCCACTTGAGTGGGGTGGCCCACCCAAAATTCCTATTTATTATTTTGAGAGACCTATGTGTAGGAATATTAGTAAACCAACATGTAGAACTATCATGGTTGCACTTCCCACAAATATCACAAGGATGGAGATTCCAACAACGAGTAGAATCATGACTTGTTCTACCACAATGACTACAAATGGTGTGATGAATCAAATACCTTCCATATGCATGAATATGAGGTTCACACCAATTTTGAGAAGAACATTCTGGTTGCATGCTTTCTTTGATGAATGTGGGACCCATGGTGGGTTGAGTTGATTCCCTAGTGTACCCGAGACCAAAATTCTTGGGTCTCTTTTCTGCTTTGAGAGGTTCCTAGATTCCTTTTCCATATTTTCCAAGGCCATGTCCATCATACCCCATTTTATTTAACAACTTGAAACCAATACCTTTTGTGTGTTTTTCAAAACTACCAATCACATATGGAGAATTATCAGGATGTGTTGAACAAGAAAAACATACCATGCTTTCATCCATCTTTGGATGTGTATCTACAACAATTTTCTTCTTTTCTTTCAACTCTTCAAATTCACCTTGCAGGATGGCAAGGTCTTGTTGAATTTCTTCACAAATTCTTCTTTTTCTCTAAGTTGATTCATGTAAATTATGTATAACTTCATTACATCTTTCCTCTGCTTGGAGCAATCCTTCCACAATGGGGCTTCCAAAATGGGAAATATTTTTCTACATTTCATCATCTTCTCCATGATCATGCTCAAATTATTTTGCAACCATTGGTTCTCTTCCCTCAAAAATTTGTTTTCTGCAAGAATTGACTCATGCTCATTCTATTGTGCTAAAAATGGACCCACATCTTGAATTATGCCCTCTTCTTGTATTTTCTCATTGGCTTTTCCCATCATTTAAAAACCTGCAAAATTTTGAAAAGTTTGTTTCCATGCTCTGATACCACTAATCCAATTATTTTTGGAATTCAATGGACAACACATTAATGGTGGCATTTAATGTGTTATGACAATACATTCATAATAAAATAGCTAAAATTGTAAAAGCAATGAACTGTATTGTAGAAATAAAACTATAACTATAAAAGTAAAATAACTTTATTAAATATGTATACAAAGTTGGCAAACTCTATAGGAGAGATGTATGTTGAATATCTTTGCAAATGAGAATGGATGTGGAATGGGAAAACTCTATAGGAGAGATGTATGCCTTGCAATTCTCTGCAAATGAAGATGTATACAAATGGGAAAACTTTGTATATGAGAGATGTATGCCTCCAAACTTGAAAACCTATAACCTACAAATTTTGTATATAAAATCTTTCCACTTTCAAACTTGTGTCTTCATTCGAAACCATCTTATTTATAGTGAAACAATGTCAAAGATGAAGGGTTCCAAATGGAAGTTAAAAGGTCATCAAATGAAGGGTTTGAAATAGAAGCCAAAAGGTCATCAAATGAAGGCTTCTAAATGGAATATGAAAGGTCATCCTTCATGGAGATTTCATCCATCCACGTTTGGAGTGAATTTGAATGGGAAAAAGATGACAAAATCCAAATATCATATTATTATTTTTAAGTGTTCCTTGTTGGGGTCATATCTTCTAGCCCGTTGACCCAATTGGTGAACCATTGGATCCATTGGAAAGATAAGAGAGTGAACTTGAAAATATAATCTATGAAAATAGACTATAGTATCTATTGGTTATTCAAACTTGCACCCATGTCTAAGATATGGTAGAGCCGAGTTGTTTGAGTTAACAATGGACTGTCTCCAAAGTGTGGGACCTTGCACGCTTGAACAGACCTCTGGAGAAGGCTGGTTCCTCTACCTATTTCTACTGCTACTGCTACTCCTAATGCTGAAAGTAAAAACTAAGCTAATAATGCCAAGGGACCAGGGATAGAAGGATAACATGAAATGGAAAACTAAACTAAGGAAGGTGATAACACCAGAAAAAGTGGGATGAACACTATCCATTTTGAGTGAAAACGAAGGAGGAAGCATAAAGGGAGGCTAGGCAGGCATAACACAGACCAAACATGCATTCACATGATCGATTTCATGAAACACAACAAAAATGGAGCTACAAAGGATTTAAAGTGACACAATAAGCACACAATGCAAATAAAAGGCAAGAAAGAAGAATATAGACACGTTAAGGTAGAAAATAGCCACAAAACAATGCTTCTATTACTTCCGGTATGCACAGTTGATTACAATGGTGTCGAAGGTTGATATCCATATACACGAACAAAACCTAGAGGTTTTTGAATCAAAACGCAGAGATGTGGAATCCTTAGCAAACACTAAAGGATCCAAAATGTCCAACCCTTTACAAAGAGCCAAGCTCTTACATTTATAGATGAATTGATGAGAGAAAGTAGGAGAAGGATGGAAAATATGATTTGAAAACTCAACCACCAAAGAATGAATGCTGTAAATCCACTTACAAATTTGTTAAGTGCACTTCTCCATGTTTTTTTGGCATGTTGGAGAAGAAAGGGGGCGATATTTGAAGTCAATTAGGTGGTTGTAGCAATCAAATATGCTCATTAATGGCTAGCGAGAAATTTTCCCATTTCTCACCTACCAAATTCCACTAAAATTTGAACTTGAATATCTTGCATTGTATACGATGTTAGCAGCTTTTGAATGAGATCAAACATGCATGTGTCAAAGCTCTAGAACAAAAGTTATGGCTGTCAAAAGTCTATAGGTTTCTCTGACATGCAATGACACATGGCACACACTTATTGATTGAATGGATTGGGAAGCTGTGCAATCATTTTGTTATTTTCTTTCATGTCTCAAACAATGATTTTTCTTGATTCGGTGCCCAACCGACACGCTTTGATTGGTCACATGTAGCACACTCAAAGTCTTACACATGCCACATGGTATAGAAGAAGGTGCAAAGGCATGCGCACAAAATATTGAAGCATGGGAGGAAAACAAAGGAATGATGTGCGCAAAGATGACGTGCATCAAGAAATGGGAGAAATACTTAAGGAAGAAACGTATGACAAGGGCACAATCATTACAAAGTAATGTGCGGCAAGGAAGAAAGGCACGTGAGGAGGCCAAGGACTTCGCTAATATTAGGAAGTAGGGTCAATGAGCGTGTGAAGGATGCATGCAATGTTGGGAAGAAGGTGAATACGCAGAGGGTGTGCACAAGGGGAAAATGGAACAAAGAGGAAAAGGAAAAGAAGAGGTGAAGGAAAGAAGGAGCGCGCAAGGGTGTGTGAGGAATTTACAACCAAAGGAATGTGCCAAAGGAGCAAATGAGGTGCACGCAAGCTACAATATAGAACCACAAAGCCAAAATGTGAATATAAGTTACCCAAATAACTAGGAGATTTATTTCGATAACGATGTATCATCATACAATCTGAATCCCATGGACTCTTTGAAGACCCTTAAAAATGCCAAATGCCAAATCTGTCAAAACTTGCTAAAAATATTTCAAAACTTTCTAAAAATATAATTTTATAAACCCTTCCCTAACTATTGACATAGATCTCACGAGAGCTCATCCGAATCAACATTACATACTTGTGTAGACACGAATCATGCACTTGGGTAAATTTTTAGTTCCTAAAAGCATGATAGCATTTACATGATTCCTAAGTAAGAAAACAACTATCTTTGGCCTCTTTTCTTTGTCTCTCATTTTCTATACGGTCTTACACACCTTATAGCCCAATCGTAACTTTACCGATTTATATTGTATGGCTTTAGACACCGAAACCCAACCAAGACAATAGCACCCACGTGCTCATGTCCCCCTACGGCGCCCCGGCCCTTTTCTACCTTATTTTCTCTTTTTGGGTCTATTTTATTGTTTGGACATATTTTTCACTTATGGGTAGGCCTTCCAGGTTGTCAATTACAAAATTCAAACAAGTTAATCATATAAATACATAGTTATGTGTTCAAAATAAAGGACAAAGCACAAAACATTACTATCATCACCTAATCTTGCAATCCAAAGGTGATTAAGCTGAAATGTGGAATTATTCTAAGTTAATCTAATATTAAGAACAACAATAAATAATAGATAAATGCATAAAGAAAATGACCCAAGAAATATAAGCTATGAAAATATGAAACCCTAAGGTGTAAGAAGGGTTAGATAGAGCTTAGCTGATTCGATGAAGGTGTTGGGTGTGTCACAATGTGAACCAGGAAACAGGAGGAGAAATGATCATATAGAAGCTTGAGAAAACAAATATCCAAGCTCTTTGGTTGGGTTGGGGTGCCTGAGAGGGACACGGGTGCCCGTGGGCATCTGGTCTATGGAAATAGCCTGAAATCCTCCTTTGAGGTGTCATTAGATGTTCGCCTATGTTTTCTTCTTGTCACACTAAATTTTTGAACTATGTTAGATGTCATTACAAAACCTGCAATAAGAAATCACCTGTAAAACCCTAAAACGAGCATCAAATCCCTAAAAAAGAAAGATGCATATGAAGAGGTCAGATTGTCCTCAGCGGCCACAATGGTGGAGTTACTAACTAAGCACTGCACTACATCTCAAACCCGATGTAGTTCTATGTGTGTGTGTGCAATCATTCCCTAGGTTATTCTTGTGCTAGTCGCACTTTGCGAAAGTAGCAAACAATAGCTGTGTGTAGAAATGTAATAAAATGGTGGATGGAATATAATGAACTTTCCTTCTATGCGGTGTGATGCAGATGAACCAGCCTTATGCCTTGTGATGGAGCTAGATGGATGCAAATGGAGCCTTTTATGGATGCAACCTTAGGTGATGATAGTAATGCCTAGTGCTTGGTCCCTCATTATGGTCTCATAAATTTATATTTATATGTTTCTCTTGTTCTAATTTTGTAATTAACCCTGAAAAGGCTGACCACTAAAAATATGGAAAGCTCAAATGGCTAGAAAGTGCCCAAAAAGTGGCGGGAAAGTGTAAAAGGGCCTGTGGTGCTCCAAATGGGACCGGGGCACTGGGTGCCCCAAAGAAGTGGGTGCCACGGTTAGAGGTAGAATGACGCCAAATGACAAAAATAGAGTGGGCAAGTATGTATTGCGGGTCGGAAATAACGATTAAAAGCAAAGTAAAATGGTCAAAAGACATGGGTTAATTATTACTTTCTTCACTCAAAAACCATATGAATAGTGGTATGAGACCGAGACTAAATAATACCCAAAACGCGTGATTTTTATGTTTACAAAAGGCACCTAAAGCACTCCAAAGCATCCATCTAGCATCCATTCAAGGGACAAGGGACTGCATACTCTGCATACACAACATAAGAAGGGGAAGTTCATTCTATTTCATCCACACATTCTACTACATTGCTACATTCTAGCTACAACCTGCTATCAAGTGCAACTTGCACAAGGGAATCCTAGGGCACAATTTATACACACACTCACAAGAACTACATGGAGTCTGAGATGTAGTGTAACGCTCGGTTGTAAGTTCACTCTTGAGATGACTCGCTGTGGTCGAGTATGACTCCCATTATATATTTTCCTTTTTAGGTTTGATGTGGTTTGTGGGCTTGTGTAGGTGAACATCTCTTTTGCAGGTTACAGTACCCTCACCAATCATATTGCAAATAACAAGTGATCAAAAAGAATAATTACGACACCCTTATGACATAAAAAAATAGATTCAAATATTTTATGCGATCACGAGCGCCTAAATCCAGTCACCGGTGCCCAGATGCCTTTGTTATGTCGTGGGTACCCTTGTCCATCATTATTCATGAGTTACATAATTTACAAAGATTAATTACGACACTTCTTGCATCATGTTCATCACTTTTCCTGCTCGATTACTTCCAAATTGCATGAATATTAGCTTAGTCCTCTCTCCTTCTTCTTTACTTAGGGTTTCATACTTTACATCTTAGTTTGCTTGTGTCATTACTATATTTTATCATTTATACATTAGTTACTCTCTACAATTAGATTTAATCCAAAATTAGATTAAATCATTTGGTAAACCCCACTCATGATCAAACACTTGGATCCTCATTTTTCCTATTCTACCTGATCTTCTTTCATGGCTCCTAAAAATCCTCTAATCTCCTTACATGACTTACTTCAAATGCACCCACCTTGCAAAGATGTTCTCCAAAAATCCCTAGACACTATGTATCTCCCTTGCAGTACACCACCCGCTCAAGTAAGTTCCATTTTCGATCGTCTATCTGATGACTCTATCGGTCCTAATCCTCCATCCAATCAACCCATATTAGAGTCAATTCAAGCTTTACATTGTTTATTTCAAGACAAAATTCAAGCTATGGAAACAACGATTACATCTCTTAAAGCTGAAATCCAACATCTCAAGGATGCTTCTCAATCCCATGCTAGTTCTCCTTCTACATCTCATTCTACTTCTATGTCTGCTACCTATGCTCATATAAGTGAACCCCAAGTCTTACCACTCCTTGCACCTCTCAAGTTTGATCTAAATGCTAAGCAACATGATATTATTCCCGAGATCCTTAATCACCAATTGATCAACTTGCCAACTACTCATTGTTATCCTCCTTATCGGCTTGCAAAATACATTGGTCTCCCATTTTTCAATTATCACAAACTTAATGGACATCATGACAATGATTTCTATTCTTTAAAACAAATAATTAAGAACCTTGAGAATTAGGGTTTTATTTCATTTGCTTCACAACATCCTGCTACATATTCAATTGCTAAATCCCAATGGGCTCCTAAATATGGTCCTTCCATGTCTAATGAGCATCATTCCATAATTACTAATGTTTCTCCTTTGATTAGTTAAGAGCCACTGTCAACCCATACCAACTAAACAAATTCCTCTAAAAATCAGTCCATCCCCTCATCCTCTCAAGTCTTCTACAACGTTATCAATTCCAAATAAGCCACCACCATTCAATATCCCTCTCCAACCTCATTTAATTAAGCATCTAACTATTTTTTCGGACAAGCTAATCCTTACATTAATGGTGGGACACATTTCAAATTCCATCACCATGACATGGTCTATTGGTGTGAGTGGTATTTTTCACTTACTAGGTGAGTCATCTCACTTAGGTGTGAACATGGATCATAGGTGTCATATTAGTTATGAAAGATTCCCTCATGGAATCTTTCATATGTGTAAGTGTGTGTCATAGGAGTTACATTCCCCTTTCGGAAAGTAACTCCTCTTCTCCATCATGGAGGAATCATTATCTCTACATGGGAGTTACTCAACACTCCCCTATATGTACACCTCTTTTCTTGATCTATGAGCATGGATTGGAGTCTTGTTTCCCTTAATGCATGCACATTTCTTTCATGGTTGAGTGCTTGTTTGTTTTCTTGAAGCTAATTCATCTTAGTTGAGTGTAACTCCTTGATGTGCATAGATTCCCTCCAGGTATTCATCTTTCCTCCCTCTGTCATGGTATCGAGCTCGGGATTGGAATCGTGTTTCCATTTGGAGGTGTTGTTTACCACTCTCCACTTTGTAGTTTCACGTGTAAGCTCTTAATTCTTGCCTTGTGCTCTACTTACATTTTGCAAGGGTATTGTGGCTGGTTTGTGTTGTTCTCCTTGCTAGTGTTGGTTGTGTTCGAGTTTAGGAAAAAATGTAGTTTTGAAGGTACAATTTTTTTGGTGTTTGAGAGTTTAGAAGCTAGTCAAAGGGTCAAGCTCAACCCTGACTCACCGAGTTGGGAACCAAGCTCCCCAACCGGCTTGATAACTAGGTGACCCACTTGCATTAGATAACTCATCGCCTCATATTTTATGCTCAACTCGGGTGTTTGGTATTTGAATCACATAGCAGATTATGCATTGAGCTCATGTATTATTGGTGACTCATGCATTGGGTTGAACCCGATGTTTCATGATTCATTTAGGTGCAAAGTGTTCATTTTCTCGCTTTTCTTAATCCTTTGATATGCCCTTTTTTATGCAATGATCATACACCACTCGTGTTTCATATCGAATCTCGCCACCGCATCCACTTGTGTTTCATCTTACGTAGTTAGTGATACGTTTTTTACCGCTCATGCACTTTGGTGTAATCCTTGAACCACTCACGTCTTTACTCGCAAAGCACGTCGTTCTCGATTTGACATTAGCTTATGTGTGTTGAGTTTTTTTCCTTTGTGCTATGCTCTTGCACTTTATCGTCTACATGCATTCACCTCTCATTGATCTTGAGCTCTACCGTGTGGAATCTGGTCCGAAAATTCCTCTATTTGAGTGTACGTTGCCACTTCCGACCAGTAAGATGTTACAATGAACCTACATTTAGAATCTCTCATCATCATTTAGTAGTTTCATCCTCTGGCACATGCATATGTGACGGCTTGGCCCTACCACATGAATCCTTCATGTGTCGGTAGTTTCATTGCCATGTGGAGACCCATGGGACTTCCTTAACTATTTGACGGTTACACTCAGTGTTAGAAACATATCTCTCCACTTAACACGTGGACCATTCTATCGACCGAAATCGACCCACAACTCGACCTAACATTAACTCTCGACTAGATGACATTTGCAAATCCCAATTTGGAAGTCTACACCAACCCAACTTGGTGTATGGCCCCCTTAGCTCACCAATGCCCCTCGGCTTAGTTAAACTCACCTAGCTCACCGAATCGAGTGGCTCTCCTCCACCCCTAAGGCAAAAATTTCCTTCTCCTTTTTGTTGTTCTTAATTACATATTAATTAGTATTAATTGTATCAATCCTAATTAAGTAATAAACAATTTTCTTAGGGAAAAATCATCTCTTTTGGGTGTTTATTAGCCTTTTGGGCCCCACTTTTTCACCCCTTTTTAGTTCAACATTCAGTGGGGTGTTTTTTTGTGGTTCCTTTTCCTTCCGCATTTATGTTGCACACTTTTTCTGCCATGGATCCCTATGTAGTTCCCTTGCTCACCCCTTTCAATTATCAAGAATGGTTGGATGTTAACTTTCAATAATGTGTGTTAACTATCCCTTCACTTTCAACTAATCTCCTTTCAGTTTATTAGATCACTCACCTTGGACAAGGCATGTGAGTTGAGTTCACTTGATTGAGTTTATGTTAGGAGCTACACAATGACACTATTATTACTGATTGGTATAATTGATCATCACACTCAGTTGTACTCCTCTCATTTTCTCCTCCTTCATATTCTTCATCCGAATCACCTGTAATTGATGATACTTCTAATCCCACTTCTAATGTTGAGGAAATATCTTCTAGCATAGTTGATTTTCATGGTGATGGGGACCCACCTTCACCATCTACTTATCACTTGCCACATCGGAGTAGTTGTATCTTGATCCACCTACTTTTGGTCTACTACAGACTCTTCAGGGAGTAGGTACTATGATTTAGGACTCATTAGGCATTGGGAACACTTCTTCATAATTTCAGAACATTCTACCTTCCTTCTTCACCATTGCTTCGGGATCACCATTCCTTCATGCGATGAGTCGACACTTCCACCTCACATTCATAGCATTGTTGATTGGATTGGAATAACACCTTATCACTTCGAGGATCTCTTCTTCCTCTTCACTTAGTGTAAGGTGGCTTGTCCCTGGTTCATCTTCATAGGAGGATGGATTACACCTCTTCTCTCCTTCTTCTTAGTTATTTAGGAGAGTTTTTCTATCTCTTATAAGTGGATTTTTTCCCACTGGGTTTTCCTTCACTACTTGATATTTTTGTTGTGCATGAGTACCTCATAAGACTTGGTTGTTCAGACCCATTTTTCATTTTATGTGTGTTTTGTTGACTTTCCTTGCCTCATCCTAAGTTTCAATGAAGGGAGGGTGTTGGTGTGAGTGGTATCTTTCACCTTTATTTTATTACTAGGTGTAATTCCACCTCGGTATAGGTGTGAGTATGGATCATAGGTGTCATATAGTTATGACATATTCCCTCATGGAATTTTTCATATGTGTAAGTATGTGTCATAGGAGTTACATTCCCCTTTCAAAAAGTAACTCCTCTTCTCCATCATAGAGGCATCATTATCTCTGCATGGGAGTTACTCAGCACTCCCCTATATGTACACCTCTCTTCTTGATCTATGAGCATGGATTGGATTATTTTTTTCTGTTCGACCACGGTCTTTGGTGTTTTCATTGATGTCAAGTGACATTGATGGAAAAAAGAGTGAGTGGTGAAGTAAGACTCTACAAGAGGCATGAAGGTTGATTAGTAGTGCCTTCTCAGTGATAGTTGGAGCTCACAGTGATAGGTACATGGTCAAGAAAGAAAGGTGTGTGGTGAGTCCTCTCAAGGTGGTATGCAGACTTCCCAAGGTCAAACAGGGTCAATCATGTGTGAATAAGGTGTTAACAAGTCTGTAACTAGTTTTCATGGTCAGCTCATGAAGTTTCAGGAAGCTCTAGGCCTAATCCCAGATCTAGTTCAAGAAGGCAAGTGAGATGGTTGAACTAGGGCATGATGATGGAATTAATGGATGATAGGTGTCTTAGGGGTGTGTAGTGATCTCGGGTTATCTTATTAGGTATTAAAGATAGATATGATGATCATTAAGCATTTATGATGGATATGATGAATTCAAGACACTACAAGCTTAGTAAGTGAGATAGGGGTCCATTGAAGAAATTGAAGAGGTTGGTACACTTGGCTCAATTGATTTACAGGTCTAAAATTTGTTTTCATATGTTCTAAGTGCTCACAATATCTATATCAAAAAAGCAAAAAGTTCCAGACTTAATTTTTTTGAGAAAAATGAGTAAGTTGAGTCTTATAGTGTATTGCGGAGATATGAAGTGCCAAGACTGCAAGTAGATCAATCCTAAAATCCTGAGTAGAAGCATCCCACAAACCTATAAAGAAGGAATGTGTATTGCGGATATTCGATGCGCTAAGACTGTAGATATTCGATGTGTTAAGACTGTGGATTTTTTACGCGCATCAACCGGGAGTAATGGATGCCCTATAACCTGAAATAAAGTAACTTCAATAACCCACAAAATAAAGTGAATTTGTGGAGTAATGCGGAGTTCTATGTGCCTAAACAGAGAAGTAATGGAGGTTTGCAAGTCCGAAGTAAAGTAGTTCGAAACCTGCAAAGCAAAGGGCATAAGGTGGAGTAATGCGGAAAACCGATGTGTCACTACTGCGAAGTAATTAGGGGTCAAAACCAAGTTGTTGGGGATCGAAACCTGCATTCAAGTTTGTGAAGTTATTGGGGGTCGAAACCCGCATGAAGCCGCGCCAATTTGTTAGGGTCGAAAACCCACTTTGCAATAACTCTCTCTCCAAGTGTTAGGATCTGGTGATTTTGGGCTTTCTGGAAAGGGTGTTTCATCCTCTCTGTCATGTAATAGAAAAATCCACAATTGGAGGAACAATTAAATGCTAGAAATAGAATCTTGTAAAATCTCCATCATAATGATAAGATAAATCATAGAAGAATGTCATATAATTTTGGGAAACTATTTTGAAACATGTCGTTCATCTACTAACAATACGAAGAGCATTAAAAATAGTTAAAACATAAAATCATGAGGCAAGAAGTAGCAGAAATACTTGTCTATTTAAGCTTATTTCTAAAATCAAAAGGAATGGATGAAGGAGAGAGAGGTGTAGTTGAGCTTAGGGTTTTGCAGAGAGAGGAAGGAGACATTATTATACAATGAAGATCTATTGCCGAAAGTGAGGAGAGATACATGCTAAAGAAATTGTTGCAGAGATAGAGAGGAGACTATGCTACCAAATGAAGATTTTTGCTTGGAAGAGAGAATAATGACATAGTTGTAGAGAGAAGAAGAAACCCAAATCCAATGAATGTTTGAGGGGAGAGATATGAAAAAGAGAGGTAAGGAGAATGTTGAATATTTGTTCCTGAAGAGTGAGTAATGAGAGCAAGAAAAGAGTGATCATAATCTATTGTATGTGCAACATAGGATCTATATGATCAAATTCTTTGTAAAATTTTGTCTAAGTAGATGCTTAGATCACAGGGGGTTGCATGAGCCTCCTTGTAAGTAGTGGCTTACAAAAGATTAGTAGTGGCTGATTAAATTATAGGGGGTTGAAGCCTCCTTGTAAGTTGGAGCTTACTAAAGGTCAGTGGGTGTTGTACTAAATTTGGGAGTTGTAGCTTCTAGACAAGTTGTAGCTTGTCAAAGACCGGTGGGTGCTTGGTTAAATTATTACAGTTGTAGGTTATATATAAGTTGTAGCTTGTCAAATACTAGGTGGGTGCTTGGTTAAATTATTAGAGTTGTAGCTCCAGATTGAGTTGAAGCTCAATTGTGAAATCATTGTAACACTATAGGACAAGTTGTCCAAATTAGTTCTCTGGTTTTAGTGGGTTTTTGTCCCGAGAAGGGTTTCCCACATTAAATCTTGTCTCCTCATGTGTATGTGTGTTTATTTCTCTCTCTATTTTCATGATTGATAAATCATGCTTATGACAATCAATATAGTTTAACAATAATAAATTAAGGAAGTGGAAATTGATTGTAATTTTTTTATCAACATTGATTCAACCCCCTCTCAGTGCCTAAAATTCCTAACAATTGGTATTAGAGCAAGGTTCTCCGTATTAAGCCAACAACTGGAGGTGATCCTGAATACACAAGCATGGACACTCTAGCGAGTAATCAATCGAAGAGATATTATGAGATTCCTCAAACTCTGATAGATGGTTTGAAAAATGAAATCACGCACGTGAAAGCTCACCATGGCCAAGAACTTAATGAGATGGCTTAATTTTTGAAAAAGTGTCAAAGGATTTGAGAGAAAATAAAATGACTCGCTTTAAATTTGAAGAGGAACAAAAGAATGATGTAGCCCAAAATCACCTATAACACTCTCCACCAATAGGGTTAAACAACATATATATAATTCACTCAAAATCTTGCTAAATGTAACTTAATCTCATGCAATGTTACAAACACGTTTGTTACTCCTAAATCAACCTATCTCAACTACCTAGGCCATTGGTTTCACAAGATTTAGAGAACTTGTTCAACTTTGCCAAAACCGTGTTTCTAGGCTTTTGAGAATAATGTACATGGAATGGCATGGGTTAGGAATCTCTGCAAAGATCCTAAAGAAGGTGATAGTGTTTTTGAGTACCCTTTGTCAAGTTAAATATGTGTGTGAATTGGTTTTCTTCAACTTTCAGAACTTCTATTACTTCCTTCACCACTCTTCTCTTATAGCTTGGCTTCACTCACTAGCCCTAACTCAAGACCGATTCAACCATTTATTTTGATTGTGAGGTTTATTCCACTAATGAAGTATCATTTCAAACACCCATTTAGGATAATTTTTTTAAATAAAACTCAGATGGTATTCTTTTGCAATTTTTTTTTAGTATTCTCACTATGACATTAAGTCCTCTTTTTAGGCCTCTATTGTTTGCACAGAAACTTCTTCAACTCTGTCATCATAAAATCTCTTTACTCGGTCATGTATTGGAAGGATATATTTTGATTATGAGTTAGGATGCTATTAATATTATTTGTACTAAATTTTATCCACTAAGGTAATGTTTTAACCCCTCAAGTATACTATTTTCTATAAACCCTAATTGTGCATGCACAAAGTGAGCCCGAGAATCAAATTTCTTCTCCCAAACCGTCTATGCCCCCTCTTCTAGGTTTTAATTCACTTTTACAAGTTCATATGAGTACTCTTAAATGGTAAAATTTAGGAGTAAACTTCCACATTTCTTGATTTATGTGCTTTTCCTTCAAAATACCCTGCTCTGTCGGAGAATTCAAGGTTTTAAAAGTCATTAGGTTTTTTCTTGGTTAAAGACAATTGTTATTTTCCTCCTATCACATTCCAAGTAGATCTTCTCAAACTCTAACACTTTCTATCTTCCCGATTCACCACCGAGATCACCATCCCTCATGAAATCTTGTCTTATTCATCTCAAAAGCTTGAACTAGTATCACACACAAAACCCTACTACATTTTTCTAAGAGATTAACAATGCTTATCTTCACAATAGAAATAATATCTTATTTAAATAGATACAAATAAATTTATACAATCTCTCTCCTCACTAGATGAACTTACCTTTATCAAGCATTATACCTATAACCTCTTGGAAAAATACTCTATATTCTTATTCACATGATTTCACATACAATAACAAAGTACCATGCAAACTTTGAGCTCCAAAATTACACAATACTTGATTGATCAATGATAGAAACAATTATACAATGAGATTATATAAATTATTGGTTCGAACTCTTCTTATAACTAACTTTTCTTGGTCATATGTAGGCTTTACAAGATACGGTCACATTACAAGAAGTGTGAAACATGCTCAACCTTGGTTAGTGTTGTCACTTGGATAACACACCCGTTGAATCTTTAAGTGATCCAATGCAACATGAGAAAAACCCCAAGGTGTGGAACCTTGGCACCTTGGGATGAACCTCTGGAGAATGCCGAATTCCTTCTAAACTTGGTGCATTTGATTTAAGATCAAGATGCAAGGCTACAATACTTGAAATAAAAATAATCTAATTATTCACAAAAAAGGGGTAAGAGAGTTACTAAAATGTATAAAAGTGGTGTTGCACCAAAGGTTTATGGAACAAAAAGATCTACTTCATATACACAGAGTAATATTGTAGAACAATATATCACATGCACATCTCCTGATAATATTTCTCAATCACTATGCCAAATGAGTACAAAACTTGAGTAATAGAAGGGATTCAATAATTTCCACAACTGAAATAGTAAAAATTACACACCACAAGTTACAGATTAATTGAAAAATATAATTGATATAACGATAATATAATCCACACATACAAGGAATTAAATCATTCACAAGTATTAACCGAATTATCAAAGTGCACAATACATCAAATATTCAAAGGAAAAATATTGTTCTGAATATAACAAAGGCTTAAAGCTTGTTTAAAGACTCCTTAAAATTATAGATCCCTTCACAATGAGATCTAAAAGTTTTTTAAAACATAATGCATCCTCCCATATATAGACTAAGAGGATTGAGCAATTATAGCTCTACCCCTTAACTACTTCCTACTAAAAATAGAATGCATTTATATTTATATTTAGGGAACAACCTCCCATGAAAATAGAAAAATAGTTGCACTGTGTTTGTCAAGTAGCAGTAGCCCAAAGGTTGGAGATTGTTCAACAATGGTTGTCATGCCTAGCTAGGATTAGCAACACTTCCTTCCTTTTCTGGTTCCTCTTTCTTCTCTTCTTCCTTAGCTAACTTGTGCCTGAAATCGAGAAACCACTTCATAATCCTGGAATTTTTCATCCTATAGTCCACATGCATAGCATCTCGAATTTCTGCTGACTCAATTTCCCTTGCTACTTTAGTTGGTAATCTTTTAGTATTTTGTATCACCTTCTGGAGCCGAATCAAGAAGTTTTGATAAGATACCAACCTGTAAATAGAGTCAAGACTAAAAGACTTCGTTACATCATCATCCTAATTTACCAAACTCTTAAAATGAGTAATAATCTAATCAATTGGAAAACATAAAAAAATTGTCTAGGAATTTACAATTTATATTGTCAAATTCTTCCATAATGTCATTCAAACCATCCACTGCTTCAACTCATTTCTCTTCCAATTTTGATATGAGCTCCTGCAATATCCGAACTCTAAATTCCATTTCTTCCTTGAATTCAAAAGGTTTTGAAACATCATCTATATCATCCACCTCTAGAAGCATATTAGAGCTGAAATTTTGAATTTCCTTCCACGTTTCAAGAGCAAATTCTAAGTTATCACTCTCCTCAATAAGGAGTCCATTTATCTTCAAGACGACATATTTTTTAGCATACAATTCACTATACAAATCAACAACAACTTTAATTAATGGATCTGCCTCTTGAATTAGGTTTTCCATCCAACCCCTACTACTCTTCCTTTTTTTTCCAATCTTTTATACCGTAGAGAAAGATGTATCATCAAAGCTTAGAGGAATAGCGAGAGCGGTATTCTGGATGGGTTGTGTGATCTTTTTAAAAGGGCGATTAGTTGTTCAAATTTTCCCTTAAGTTCATCCTTGGTTGCTTTATCTTTATCGTATTTCTCCAACAAATTATCTAGAGCCAAATCGAACATCTTACTTCACACCTTCATGGGTGGATTTTTACGAGAGAAAATATGGAAACTCCGATAATCTGTTGTAATTTCCCGCTTAGTTTTCCTGAAGCTAGAGTGGTTATCTCACTAAATCATTCCCTGTTTGATCAACCGATAGGTTAGAAACAACCCTCGCCGCTTATCTTGTCTTCGTGGGGTTAGATCTAGAATACTTAAATTAACAACATCAACAATAGGGAATTTCTTCTTCTATTTTGGTGTTTTCCTATGTAACCACACAGAATAGAAGAAGAAGAATTGAAAGAAAACATAGGCATTGTTACAGTAGTACTTGGTGTAGTTGATATGACTAGGGCATTGGTCACAATGCCACTTTGAAAGTGGAAATGATGTGGTGATAATGGAGGGTGGAGTGGAAAGGATGGCCTCAGGTGTGGGTGAAATAGAAGTGGAAACAAGAAGATATTTTTTGGGAAGAGGGGTTCCAAAAGGAGATCCTAACCTAAAAATATCTCCATTTGAAAGAGTTGGAAGGCAATATAAAATGTGGGAAAAGAGGGAGATGTGGAGAGAGATGTAGGAGAAGTGAGAATAGAGAAAATAAAAGACACGGTGAAGGGAAGAGTGAGAGGTGGAGGGGAAAGAGGAACTGAGGATGGTGAAGATGGAAAAGATGAGGAGAGGGTGACTGCAACACTTGAGGGATTTGAGGGGAAACACTTAGGTCAATGACCTCAGTTGATTACACTTTGGGAGATGCATCTCCCTTTGTAGAAACTCCAGAAGAGGATCTTGAACCTCCAACAATGAAATAAATCTTACGAGGCCTTGAGATAGGTTTAGAGTCGACCTCTTCCCTTTTGATGGAGTGATATGACCCACCATTGATTGTGCTTGTATAAGCTCTGTGGTAAGTTGTTCTGATGCTTTGGGTGTAATTTCCAAAGTTATCAACCATTGGTAGGTCCAATTTAGAATGGGACCCACCCTTTCCTTTGTGTTTCTACATTCCTCAACTAACCAATCAATCCAAGGTAAAGGTTGATTCATGACATTGTTTTGATCATAAGCAGGATCTAAAACCTAGTTGTCATCCTGTAGGCCCTTGGGGATGACCGTAATTCCATATTGGGTGAAATTTTTAAGGGTTAACCTTTCAAACTCTCTTTCCCTTACTACGTTCTCATCTCGCTAGTGGATCCAAATGTCCTCCAATTAAGGTATGTGGAAACTAGTCGATCTTGTTTTTGTTAGGATAAATTATATTATCCTATTATTTAATCATGCATAGGATTATTATTTAATTAATTTTAAATGGTTATATGGTTAATCAACCATATTTGTCAGTATTCACACTGTTATATTGTTATAAACAATATATTTGTCTTTTTCTAATTCCTGCTTCCCGGATGTTATTGGAAGCTTATTCATTTTAGCATTTGGTTGCACCTGTGCAACTTATTCTCCTGTGTGTATTTGGCTGTGCAATATCTATAAATATTGCAGCCCATTCTCTGTAATTGTTTACTGATTGAGATTAATAAAATATCACAGGCTTCCGTCCCTGTTTCTCAATCTACATTTGGTACCAGAGCGAAATTCTGGCCCTGTGAAGGTGTGGAAGAGAGAGCAGCAGAGAGAGAGGAGATTGGAGACGTATTTGCAGCATTCGAGAGCCTGTGCAGCCTCGTGCAAACTCCCAGCCCCATCCCTGCCTCCCCCACATCGCCTGTTCCTTCCAGGTACTTGGAAGGCAAATTTTTTTTTGCACTGGTGCACTCAAGACTGTGCAAAAATAACTCTGTGTATTGAATTTAAAAAAAAAAAAATTCCAATCAGGGTTTTGTTTTACTGTATTTGGAGATTGTTTTGCTTGTTTGGAGGACTGTCTGTGCACCTGCAGTGAATACACAGAGCAAAGAAAATAAAAAAAAAAAAAAAAAAAGGAGGCGTTTTTCTTCATCTAGCGCCTGTACAAAAAAAAAAAAGGCGTTTTTTAGAGCATACGTGCCCTTGGCTGTCCCCCACGGCCTGCATAGAAAAAAAAACGGTTTTTTTGAGCTTGCCGCGCCATTCACTGCCCCTGCGCTGCACAAAGAAAACAAAGCGTTTTGTGAGCAAATACTGATAAAAAAATAGCGCCCCAAGTCAAAAACGCCCTCAAACATTGCAAAAACGCCCTGACAGATTGAAAAAAACGCCCCAAAGATTGCAAAAACGCCCCAAAGAATGCAAAAACGCCCTCAAGATTGAAAAAACGCCCTCAAGATTGAAAAAACGCCTGACATTGCAAAAACGCCCCAACATTAAAAAAATATGGCCCAAGCAAGAGAAAATGCGGCCAGGACAATAAGAAACAACGGCAAAGGAGAAAAACGCGCCAGGAGAAAAAAACGCGCCCAAACACAAAAAAACACGGCTGGGAAGGAGAAAATGCGGCCTGAGCAAGTAAATGCGGCCTGAGCAAGGAAATAAAGCCTCAGATCCATTTTTTGGGCAAATACAACCCTAAAAATGCCCCTTCACCAGCATGCGCCACGTGGAGGCTCACCAAGTTGCATTTTTTTAAAGGTAAGTCAATTTATTTGTCAATAAATACAAATTTCTTCCTTTCATAGTCCAAGCGCCCCAAGTGGGCAAGTTGGTTAGTGCATGTGCCTTAGGAGTGAGAGGTTTGAGGATCAAATCCCACTAAAAACACTCAAAAACTCTCCTTTTGCATCTGGCGGAAATTCTGGCGAAACTGCTAAATTTAGCAGGCTTTTTTGAATTTAGTTACGATTAACTAAATTTAGCGGAGATATCCCTAATTTAGGGTAAATTTTTTTTCTCCTATCTCGGTCATTTTCTCATTCAGGACATTTTTGCAAAAAGAGACCCACCTAAAAATTGCATTTTCAGATTTTTTTGCAATTTTTAGCATTTAGGAACTCGTGGAGGTCACCAGACCCGAAATTGTAATTTTTGCTGTCATTCAAATTGTATTGTATATTGTACTAATTTGCGCAGTTGCCATAGTCAATCGCAAAACTTCAGAATCGCTCGTAAATCGGCGTAATTGTAATCAAAAATAGTAAATTTGGTTCTGTAACACTCACGAGATCCTAGATCTCATTCGCAGCGTTCGGTATATACAGTGCCTCTGGGAAGCGCTTACGGGTAAAGCCGTCGCGACTACTACTGCACTTAACGCCTAATATAGCTGCAACAATGTCATCTGGGCATCGTCCCTATAAATCGACGGGGAGTAATAAGGTCACAGTGCACACACTATGAACCATCCCATCCGTCTGTGAACGATTGCAAGACATAAATCCGGACTGAGAAATTATCCGAGTATATAGCGAAGTTACGCGCGCGTATGAGGATATTTCTTTGAGCCAGTGTCAATAATCGCACAGACCCCATCAGTACTGTCTTGGTACCACGTATCGAATTCTTTCACGTACGTTAACGCCTCTTTCACGTACCGCCGGGTATATAGAAAGGGCGAGCTTCTTCCACGTACCGACGGGTATATCGGAAGGGCGCGTATATAGAAAGGTTCGGTATATCGGACTGACGGTATATAGATTGGGAGACCTTATACCTGGAGTGATAAGAGCCAAACCCTGTCAGTGATCTCTACAAAATGGGCACCAATGCCCCCAAATTTTTTCTTCCGGATTCACAATTGCTCAGAGGAAGCAACTATGCTGCTTGGAAGACAAAAATAAAGACACAGCTTGAGTTTGAAGAAATCTGGCCTGTTGTGACTGGTACTCTAACCAGATCACCAACGGATGCAACACAACAACGATAATTTGATAGAGCAGATCAGAAAGCAAAGCTCATCATCTTGTTTGGAGTATCCGACGATGTGCAAGCCCACATTCTAGATGCCACATCAGCAAAAGAAGCTTGGGATAAGCTGAGCACAATATATGAGGCCAAGAATAAAAATGTCATACTCAATTTGCAGAGTCAATTACATACATTGAAATTCAAACAGAATGAGAAAATTGAAGCCTTCCTAAGAAGAGTTGCAGAGTTGAGGGCTTCACTTCTAGCCCTAGGAGAAGAGGTCAAAGATGAGTCTCTCGTTCCCATTGTTCTGAGAGCTCTCCCTTCTTCTTACCGAATTTTTGTCACAACTCTAAACTTGTCAGATACGACAATTAGTTTTGACAAGTTAGTAAACCTACTGCAACAAGAGGAAGCAATGCACAACAAGGATGATGAAGAGGAGCAGGCACTGTCTTCACATCAAAAATGGAAAGGAAAAGGTAAAGGAAAACCTAAATCCTATCAGAAGTCCCCACATCAAAATCAGTATCATGGGGACAATCAACAGAAGAAGCGATGTCCCATTTGCAAAAGAGGACATGACTTGCAAGAATGTTGGTTTAACACATATAAGAAAGGTTCATCAAGCAATTCTGGACCACAACAACAACAAACTTACAAGGGACATTCAAACAATTATCACGGGCAGAAAAAGGGGAACTGGAAAAGAAGACCCCACCAGCAAGGTAATATTGCTGAGCAACAAGAAACAAGTGTGATAATGAAGACTTCTTGTTCACTGCTCGATCAAGTGAACCATCCACGTCATCTAGTGACGTCTGGTATGTTGATTCGGGAGCCACTCGACACATGACCGGCCACAGAGACTGGTTTATTTCAATGAGGGACACGCCATCGAAAAATCATGTTTCGTTGGGAGATGATTCTTCATATACAGTTCAGGGGATTGGAAACATTTCTCTACCCCTTGGTTCACGCAACTGCAGACTATCAGATGTTCTATATGTCCCTGGGTTGACAAAGAACCTTCTTTCGATCAGTCAACTCCTAGATCACAATTTGAAAATTGACTTTGATAGTCAATCCGGCAAGAAAATGTGTTTGATTTGAGATAAATCCAGAGGCTCGAAAATAATTGCAAAAGCCTCAAATGTGGGACGAATGTTTCAACTTGATTTCATTCACAAAAATGATCAAGCACTTGTGGCTAAAAACTCCACCTCAGCTCAGTTGTGGCATCGGAGATTTGGTCATGTAAGTTTCAAATATCTCGACACACTTCGCCGGTGTAATATGGTACATGGGCTACCATCTCTTCAGAAGGATACAGACAAGTGTCCTCACTACTTAGCAGGAAACAACACAGAGTTTCATTCCAAACAAGTACTTTTCGAGCTCATGGTAAACTTGACCTGGTTCATACCGATCTGTGCGGTCCAATGCAGCCAAGTCATTCAGGGTTCCAGTACTTCATGCTCTGTGTTGACGACTATTCACGCAAAATGTGGATTTTCTGTCTTCGCAAGAAAAGTGAAGCCTTTGAAACGTTCAAAAAGTTCAAAGTGGCAGTTGAGAAAGAAACTGGTCGTCACATCAGAACTCTCCGCTCAGATCGAGGGGGGGAATTCACCAGTGATGAGTTCAGAGACTATCTACAAACTCACGGGATTCGTCGACAAATGCCTCCTCCACACACACCACAGCAAAATGGTGTTGTCGAGAGAAGAAATCGTACTATCATGGAAATGGTGCGATGCATGATCGATGATTCTGAACTTGCAAAGACATTTTGGGCGAAGTGCAAAGAAAAACAAAGTGTATTTGCTAAACAGAGCACCCACAACTGCTCTTGATGGAATTACACCACAAGAAGCATGGTCAAAAAGGAAACCATCCATTGCACACCTCAGAGTATTCGGGTGCAAAGCCAACATGCACATACCCAAACAGAACAGAAAGAAATTGGACATGAAGTCACAAAATCTCATCTTCATTGGATACAGTGAAGAGACTCTTGGGTACAGACTGATGGATCCTAAGACCAGAAAAGTCTACACAAGCAGAGATGTTGAGTTTTTCGAGAAGAAGGAAGCAGAGACTCCTCCTCCGGACTCGCAAGATGTAGATTTTTCACCAGTTGTAAAAACTGAAGCAAATGTTCCCTCAGAAGATGAAAGTGATGATGGGGATGATGGTGTTGATCAGATAGAACCACAACCCATGGGAACAGCTCAACGTATGCCTAAATGGTGTACAAGCACATTACGAGATGCAAGACTGGATGCTCCACCGGATACATCCACCCCTGGACCACGGACTCGCAGTAAAGCAAGAGAAGAAGTTAACTTTGCTTTGATGAGTAGAGTTATTGAAACAGACGAGCCATCTACAGTCCAGGAAGCCCTACAGTCAAAAGCTTGGAAAGATGCCATGGATTCTGAATATCAATCAGTGATGAAGAATAACACTTGGCAGCTTGTCGATCTTCCACCAGGGAAGAAACCCATTGGTTGCAGATGGATATTCAAAACTAAGTACAAAGCAGATGGGACAGTAGACAAGTGTAAAGCAAGACTTGTAGCAAAGGGGTACGCACAGAAAGAAGGCATTGACTATGAGGAGACATTTGCTCCCACAGCTAAGATCAAAACGATCAGGATGATCTTTGCTCTAGCTGCTCAGTTTGGATGGAAAGTTCACCAGATGGACGTAAAAAGTGCCTTCCTGAATGGAGATTTGCAAGAAGAAGTCTACATGACTCAACCTGAGGGATATGTAGTACCTGGTCAAGAAGAAAAGGTATGCAGACTCAGGAAATCTCTGTATGGCCTCAAACAGGCACCCCGGGCATGGTACATCAAGATTGATGAGCATCTTGTATAACATGGATTTGTCAGAAATCCATACGATCCCAATCTCTACCTCAAAAAGCAAGGGGGGGAGATGGTGATTGTTGTAGTTTATGTCGATGATCTAGTCATCACTTTGGCGTTCGATGAAGATGATTGATGAAACAAAGAAAGATCTTAAGCGATCATTCGACATGACAGATCTCGGGCTTATGCATTATTGTCTTGGGTGGAAGTATGGCGTAAAGAGAATCACATCTTTGTTTCTCAGATGAAATATACCAAGACAACGCTCGAGAAGTTTAGGATGATGGATTGCACACTAATTGTTACACCTATGGAGAACAGATTACAGCTTATCTCGTTCGAGATCCATCTCCGAGGTAAGTGCCACTCTATCGGTGATTGGGAGTCTCATTTACCTGACCTACACTAGACCAGATATCAGCTTTGCAGTGAGCTATCTATCCAGGTTCATGCAAGAACCCAAAATTTGTCATTGGAAAGCAGCAAAGCGCATTTTGAGATATCTCAAAGGATCGGTGGATCTTGGTCTAGAATACAAGAAGAACGAAAATTTCATCTTGGTGGATATTCGGATTCGGATCATGCAGTAACATTGATGATAGAAAATCCATACGGATTTGTATTCTTTATGGGATCCGGACCAATATCATGGGGAAGTAAGAAAAACACTTTGTTCTCGCTCTTCCACCGAAGCCGAGTATCGCTCGGGCAGGAGAAGCTGTCTGTGAAGCGATTTGGCTACGTCGCATACTGGAAGGACTTGGAATACCACAGGACAAACCGACCACCATGTATGTTGACAACGAAGGTGTTCTCAAACTTGTTCGCAATCCAGCTTTTCACGAGAGAACAAAGCACATTGAAGTTCGAGTTCATTTCATACGCGAACATGTGTTGAAGCACAACGTCCCTGTTTCTCAATCTACGCTTTTCTCAAACTTGTCCCCAAAGTAGTCAAAGTTAGTGTGCAGGTAGAATGTGTTTAGAGTCATTTTTGACATTTCCCCTTCAATATTATTAGATTTGTATGTAAAAGTGCACATATATCTACCTATAGTTATGGGAAATTGGGCTCCTACTTTATGTCGATCATGTTGGATCTTGTGATAACTCAACAATTGACGAACCAATTCCATTAGAACCCACTTGTCCATTGGGCATCTTGGCAGCTTGTTAGGAGCACCTAAAAATATAGGCACTCTTATGTATGTGAATGTTAGGAACTATAGGTAGATACCTCCCACTCCTGTAATTCCTTCCAAGCTTCATCTAAAATTCTTCATTTATATAAATATTTATCTAAGAAGTACATGAGAGTTGTAAAGAAAGTGTCATTTACTCTTCGAAAGTGCTTAGGACCCTCTACCATTGTGAGTTGGGGATAATACTCATATATTTGAACCTGTGTTCCTATATCCCTTTGGAGTCAATCTTGGATAATGTCTCATTCCCGCCGCTGCATACACAAGGTAGGAGGTCATGAAGAAATTTCTCGAGGTTAACACATTAGACAATTGAAAACATATGTTATTGCTTATGTGTTCACCCCATCAAATAAGGTCATTGTTTCTCTTAATTGTGGAAATGTAAAGGTACATCCACTCTTAGAAATCCCTAGAAGAAGGGAGACCCATAACCCTTCTCAATAATGTAATAATATCATTCACTTCTTGAATGAAATTAGACCGGGAATTTTCTTGGGGAATCTAGACAATGAACTCTTAGTTTTAGCCAAATAGCTTTTGTTGATGACCCTTGTGCAAGTATCATTCTCTACAATCCAATGCTCTAGAGAAGAATCCAAGGAGATAGTGGCATATTCTTTGACATCAGGGAGTTTCAGTAGATCTTCAAAGAAATCACTATCCATCCTGATCACCACTATGCCATCTTCATCTTTTATGGTACGTGATTTTTTTCAAAGTGAGATGTTATGGCAAGAAATTTTTGGGACATTGCATGGATTGGGGAAATGCAGTAGAAAGGGAAAGCCCACTATCAAAAATGGCTTGCATCCATGGTTTCTTATTCGAACCTTGTCTCTTCCCTGAATTTGGGCATGTCAATATGTCCCAAATATGTATCCCTAATATTATCAACATCGGATGAAATGATTGTAGGGGGTGCTACTCCTTGATAGCCATATTTCATCTTGTCCTTCCCCTTGGATGAAGAACCAAACATTTACCTTCTTTGAAACTCAAAAATCGAATTCAAGGTGGAAGTGAATGCTTACAGAATACCCTGTAAACTCAACGGGACTTCTGAAATTTCGAAGCTTGAAGTTACGAAATCGAAACTTAAACCTTGATGAAAATATTTGAGACCCCTTAAAGCACGCCTCTAAAAATCTGAAATGTCGAAAATCTGAAGTTAGAAACATTGAAACTTGAAGTTCAAGTATCTAACTTCTGAAACTCTGAACCTTTGAACTTCCAAACTACCAAAATTCCGACTTGCGAACTTGCAATATACTTGTCCATTTTTTTAAATTTTAAAAGGTAGAAATCACCTCCTACAAGGCGGCCTATGGTTTTCAACAGGAATTTTCCTTCTTGAAGTAATTTTTTTTTTTGTTCATGTAAGGATTCAAAATCTCGGCTTAAAAAACAACAAGAATGCTAAGGAAGAGAAAGCCATTGAGAAAGATTTGAAGATGAAACCACAAAGGAAAATGAGATGGAACAAATAAAGATTCCTATAAGATAGACCAAAATAAAAATAAAACCCTACAAAAACCCTAACTAAAAGGAAAAAATGAAAACAAAACTTGCAAACTTACCTTAAACCGATGAGAAAATATGGAAAAATGCTTCAAAAATGCCTAGGGGTATGATCGGGTTTAAGAGATATGTCAAGCAATGTCAGAGTACTTACTTTGTCTGGTAAAAATGATAAGACCATTTTGATTTGCCTCCTATCTCATTCCTAGTAGATCTTCTCAAACTCAAACACTTTTTATCTTCTTGATTCACCACTAAGATCACCATCCCTCATGAAAGCTTGTCTTATTCATCTCAAAATCTTGAACTAGTCTCATAAATGAACCCTACTATAGTTTTATGAGAGAATAACGATGCTTATCTTGACAATAGAAATAATCTCTTATTTAAATAGATACAAACAACTTCATATAATCCATCTCCTCACTAGATACACTTACCTTTATCAAGCATTATACCTATAACCTCATGCAAAAACACTCTACAGTCTTATTCATGGGATTTCACATACAATAACAATACCATGTGAACTTGGAGATCCAAACTTGCACAATGTTTGATTTATCAATGATAGAAACAATTACACAATAATATTGTATATATTCTTGGCTCGAACTCCTCTTGTAACTAACTTTTATTGGTCATATGCAGCTTTACAAGATTTGGTCACATTACAAGAAGTGTGAAACATGCTCAACCTTGGTTATTGTTGTCACTTGAATCGCGCACCCATTGAATCTTTAAGTGATCCAGTACAACATGGGAACATCCCCAAGGTGTGGGACCTTATCACATTAGTACGAACCTCCGGAGAATGCTGATTTCCTTTTAAACTTGGTACATTTAATTTAAGATCAAGATGCGAGAACTCTACAATACTTGAAATAAAAATAATCTAATTGTTCTTGAAAAAGGGGTAAGAGAGTTACTGAAATGTATAAAAGTGGTGATGCACCAAAGGTTTATGAAACAAAAATATCTACTTCATATACATAGAGTAATATTACAGAACAATATATCACATGCACATCTCTTGATAATATTTTTCAATCATTGTGCCAAATGAGTACAAAAATTCAAGTAATAGAGGGGATTCAATAATTTCCACAACCACTTGATAATACCTTAGAATTTATCATCCTTTGGTCCACATGCATAGCATCTCAGAATTTCTGTGACTCAATTTACCTTGCTACTTTAGCTGGTAATCTTTTAGTCTTTTTTATCACCTTTTGAAGCCGAATCGGGAAGTTTTGATAAGATACCACCTGTAAATAGAGTCAAGACTAAAAGAATTCGTTACATCATCATCCTGATTTACCAAACTCTTAAAATCAGCAATAATCTAATCAATTGGAAGAACATCAACATTTTTGTCTAGGAATTTGCAATTTATATTGTCGAATTCTTCCATAATGTCATTCAAACCATCCACTGCTTCAACTCGTTTCTCTTCCAATTTTGACATGAGCTCCTGCAATATCTGAAATCTGAATTCCATTTCTTCCTTAAATTCAAAAGGTTTTGAAACATCATCTATAACACCCTCCTTTAGAAGTAGATCAGAGCTGACACTTCAAATTTCCTTCCACGTTTCAAGAGAAAGTTCTAAGTTATCACTCTCCTCTAGTAAGGAGTTCATTCATCTTCAAGATGACATATTTTTAGCATACAATTCACTATACAAATAAAAAACAACTTAAATTGATGGATTTATATCTTGAATTAGGTTTTCCATCCAACCCCCTAATGCGCTTCCCTTATGTCCAATCTTTTCTACCGTAGAGAAAGATGTATCATCAAAGCTCGGAGGAATAATGAGAACAGAAAGTCTGGATGGGCTATGTGATCTTAGTTAAAAGGGAAGTTAACTATTCAAATTTTCCCTTAAGCTCATCCTGTCCGCTTTATATTTATCATATTTATCCAACAAATCACCTGGGGCCAATTGAACACCTTGCTTCACACCTTCATGGGTGGCTTTTTCCGAGAGCAAACTTGGAAACTTGATAATCAAAGTCTTTGTAATTGTCTCCGCTTAGTTTTCCCCACAATTTGGAGTGGCTATCTCAACAAATTGTTCCCTTGTTTGATCAACTGATAGGTTAGAAACAAACCTCGGTCACTTAGCTTGTCTTCGGGGGGTTAGATCTAGAATACTCAAATCAACAACATCAACAATAAGGACTTTCTTCTTCTATTTTTGTGTTTTCCTATGCAACCACACAGGAATAGAAGAAGAAGACTCAGAAGACAACATAGGCATTGTTATAGTAGTACTTGGTGTAGTTGATATGACTAGGGCACTGGTCATAGTCATTGAAAGTGACAATGATGTGGTGACAATGGAGGGTGGAGTGGAAAGGATGGCCTTAGGTGTGGGTGAAATAGAAGTGGAAACAAGAAGATATTTTTTGGGAAGAGGAGTTCCAAAAGGAGATCCTAACCTCAAAATCTCTCTAGTTGAAAGAGTTGGAAGGGAAGAGAAAACATGGGCCATAGAGGGAGATGTGGTGAGAGATGTAGGAGAAGTGGGAATAGAGGAAATAGAAGACACGGTCAAGGGAAGAGTGAGAGGTGGAGGGGAAAGAGGAATTGAGGATGGTGAAGATGGAAAAGATGAGGAGAGGGCGACTGTGACACTTGAGGGATTTGAGGGGAAACACTTAGGTTAATGACCTTAGTTGATTGCACTTTGGGAGATGCAACTCCCTTTGTAGAAAATCCAGAAGAGGATCCTGAACCTCCAACAATGAAAGAAATCTTACGAGGCCTTGAGATAGGTTTGGGAGTCAACCTCTTCCCTTTTGATGGAGTGATATGACCCACCATTGACTATGCTTGTATAAGCTCTATGATAAGTTGTTTTGATGCTTTGGGTGTAATTCCCAAAGTTATCAACCATTGGTAGGTCCAATTTAGAATGGGACCCACCCTTTCCTTTGTGTTGCTACATTCCTTAACTAACCAATCAATCCAAGGTAAAGGTTGATTCATGACATTGTTTTGATCATAAACAAGATCTAAAGCCGGTTTTCATCTTGTAGGCCCTCGGGGATGACCAAAATGCCATATTAGGTGACATTTTAAAGGGTTAACCTTTCAAACTCTCTTTCCCTTAATGCATTCTCATCTTGGAAGTGGATCCAAATTTCCTCCAATTAAGGTATGTGGACAATAGCTGATCATGTTTTCCAAAACTTGTCCCAATAGTAATGTGGAATCAAACTTCAGATTTTAGAAGGTACACTACTTGCAAAACACACTCATAGTTCCGACTTCCGATTTCAAAGTCTAATTAGGGTGGGTTTTAGGTTTCAGAACTCAACGTGAATTTAGCACGTAAAATGTATGTTGACTTCCGAAGTCTAAAATCCGATCCGAATAATACTAAAGAATTATTTTAAAACAAATTTTGTAAAATATTGAAGAATGGTTGTAGAAAATTTGCAAGATTTTTTTAAAAAATCCTCTTGGAAAAGTGAACTTGTAAAGTTAACATTTTTTGGTGACCTCTCAGGGATGATTACCTATTAAGCATTATTCCAGTGGCCTTAAGCAATCCATTGGGAAAGAGAGTCCTAGACCTTGAAAATATTCATAACAAAACACAATAGGAAAACAAAGCCAAGCAAAACAAACAAAAACAAACAAAGCAAACCAAACAATGTGCAAAGCACTGAGGAAATAAACCTAGACTAATATTGTACAAGTTGGAACCTTCTCAAAAACAAGTTTTGAGATGTATCCCATTCATCGGAGATAGGTAATGCTTCTCCATTGAGTCTGGATAGGAAAAATGAATTTTCCTCTTAGAGCTTGTAATTATGTATGGCCTGCTCTAGAGGCATCAAATTTTGCATGCATTCCTAGCTTGGCTCTGTCAGCATCCCATTTGAGAACCAAATATCCTTCTTGAAAGGTCTTATGAGAAGATTTCTTGTCAAAAGTATTCTTCGTTTGAGCCTGATGCTACTCCAAAGTCTTCATAGCTTTGCTCCTAACTTCTTCCAATTCCATTAATTCAACAAATCTTACTGTCATAGGATCACTTTCCATAACCTCCAACTAATGTGCTAACTCCAAGGAGGGAAATTCTAGAGATAAAGGGAGTTTTTCTTCCCTACCATATACAAACATGAAAGGGGAATTTCCTATGGCCCTCTTTGGCGTGATCCGATCTGCCCACAAGGCAATCTTAAGTTGCGTATGCCAAGTCTGTTTGTTATTCTCCATTGTTCGTTTGATGATCCGTATGAGGTTCTTGTTACTAGACTCAACCAAACCATTTCCTTGTGGATAATAGTTAGACGAAGTCTTAAGATACACCCCATTTTTAACAGCCCACTCACTGAGTTTTAAACCTAAGAAGGCCATGAAATTATCTCGAAATGACTGTGAAAGGGACACCAAACCTTGTCATTATACCTTCCAAGAAATCTAGAACAAACTTCTCATTTCCTTCCTTCAATGCTACAACTTCCATCCATCAAGTGAAATAATATGTCGTTTAATACCCAATTATGTCCATCACTAGACAAAGGATTGATCATTTCGATAAAATCCAACCCCCTCTGAACAAAGGGATAATATACCTGAATTGGATGGACAAGAAGGGCAGCTAGCTTCTACTTCATTGTGAAAAAGGAACATTCTTTACATACTCTTACCCATTGGTGGGCATCCTTGAACAAATATGGCCAATAATAACCATCTCTCATGATCTTTGTAGCGGTGGTTCTTGTTGAAAAATGTCCTCCCGATAAACCATTATGGAATTCTTCCAAGACTTTTCCCACTTGTTTCGGCCCTATAAATTGATGGAGAACACCATTTGGATCCTGCGGTAAATAACATCATCTACAAGAATGTAAGAAATGGTGAAGTCAGAAAATTCACCTCTCGGGTTCTATCCAAGACAAAGGGATACTCTCCTAATAGAAGGAAATTCTTCATTCTTGATAGCGACCAAGAGGAGTATCTTCTTGAGGATGATTATGAAGCACCATGTCCCCTTCATCTTTTGATTCCAAATCAGCAGCAATTTGTTGACATAAGCCCTTCCCTCTGACTAACTTGGTTACCTTAATATGTACGTCATACTCCATGACCTTGGTGATCCATCTAGCTTGCTTCTCATTCATATCCTTATTTAACAGAAAATCCTTTACTGGATGTGACACCATCAACTGTATCTTGTTATTAGACAACATATGTTTGAACTTATTTAATGCCCAGATGATAGAAAAAACTGTTTCTTAACAAAAGAGTATTTGAGTTCATACTCTTTGAGGGATTGGTTGAAAAAAGCAATTGGTTGCTCCATCATATCATCATTTTGCTGCATGAGGATTCCTGAAATACTTTCCTATCCTACAAAGGTGTAGAGGATAAAATATTTTTCATACCTTGGATTCACCAATGTAGGATCCTGGGAAATAGTTGTCTTTATGGCTTCAAAGCTTTCCTTTTTGTAGACACCCAAAATTGGGTTATATTCCCCTAGCCCCTTCAATCAAATAATTCTACACCACACCTAGCCATGACCTCTTTCTATACATTAATATTAATTTAATTACTCATAATTAAATTAATCCTCATCCTCACACTATTATTATTTTAATTACCTTAATTAAACTAATATCCACCTCATCTTGCCACATCAGCCCTCCACCTCATCTTAAGACCTATTCTTAGCCTATTAATGAACCTAGACTAAGTCTCCACTTATCCTAACCAACTAGGAATCTTTCTAACCCTAACCATTCATGACCTATTAATCCTCTAACCAATTCCATGCTCCTATTAATGTCATTCAACACTCTAGACCCAGAGAAAAATTGAGATCACACCAAAATTAGTAAAGATCAGGTTATTTTTGGCAACTTGGACCAATTCTCCTTAACCGACATCGATGTTCCCTTGGTCGGCACCGTTCCCTAACCGCCATCTGTTAGGTTAAATAAGAGTTTGTAATTCTTTTTTTAGGTTATGAATCTGACTTTTTTGGCTTACACTTCTTGGATTCACACGTTCAAGCATTCCCGTAACCTGCGACCAACCAAATCCCCTATCGCTTTCAAGCGTCATCCGGCTCATCCACAGGTTCTTCTAGAGCTCCAACACACACACCAGAAGCATCACACCCCCAAATTCTATATTCACTCTAGATCACCACCTTCTACAACCACCACCACCATCCACTCCCAGGCTACATTCAACAAGTAAGTGTTGTCTCTCCTTTGTCATTTCTAGTTGCTTAATTTGTTTTATTAAGTTATCTACCATTCCTTTTATTTCTGCCTTACCCGGATCTAATCCTCAGTGCCTCCGGCCAACCTTCTACCCATTTTACCTTCTATACCTTGCCTAAACCCACCTATCAAGTATCATGAGTCTTGCTATCCAAAATAATCCCCTTGCTTTTTTTTTGGCTAACTCCCTCCATTCCTTCCTTCCTTGTGTCTCAGTCAGAATTTTTTATCTTTCACGCACTCAAAATGTTTTAAAAATGGTTTCATTCGATAGAGAATCTTCTCAGCTTTTCAGAAAGGTAAATTTTTCCTCCTAACTCCCTGTATTTTTCAAGTTATGGCTCGGAGGAGTTTTGGAGGGAAATTTTCCTAGGGAGGTCCGCGCCATAAGAAGTTGCCACGTGGCGTCGGAATGGCAGGAGCGGAGGAGAGTTAGATTTTTTTCCAAGTATTGGTGGGGCACACAAAGAAAATTTTTGGCCCGAAGGCCCGCCGGCTAATAGATAGAGGCCACGTGTCTAGAGCCCCGTCAGTCCTGGGAGCGGCGGGAGGAACTTAGAAAATTGTCAAAACTCGGTGCAATGGGGAAATCTTGGCCCGAAGGCCTGCAACAAATCATAAGACGCCATGTGTCCTTGGAGTGTCGGGAGGCGAGAGGGTGGAAGAAAATTTTCCTTTCACCAAACTATGGAAAATAATGGAATGAAAACTGCTAGCAATGGCCCGCGCTAATCGATGATGACACGTGTCATCGGGGTTTAGGCCGGCGGAGATTTTTGGAAAAATTTCCAAAGGCCGAAAAGGTGGAAAAAGAGGTGGGGAAAGCCCATGACCAATGGGAATGTGCCATGTGGCATCAGAGCGGCAGGGCATGGAGATTTTTGGGGAAATTTTCCCAAATGCAAAAAAGTGGGAAAATTTTAAATTTTGGGCCCGCCAAAACTAATTTTGCCCTAGTTTTGCCCTAAATCTTCAGAGGGGCATAAATTTTGATCCAGAGCTCAGATTTTTGCGTTCTTGGTGGCGTTGGAAAGGTATTGAAATTATATACATGATGGAGGGATAAATTTTTTGTTTTGGTGGGGTTTGAGAGAGAAAAATGGAAAACGCCTCTGGCATGCACAGAGTTGCGTAAATGATATTTCAACCACCATTTTTAATGAGGAATGGCACACATTCTCTCCCAAAGATGATCTAAAACATTGGGAAGTGGATTTTTAAGGGAACCCATGCTATTTTAATGTAATTTGGTTGGTGTTTGAATGATTCCTCTCATTTTCTCGCATTTCTTCCTTTCTCGAGCTCGAATTTTTATTGTTAAAAGCCGATTTGGCTCATTTGTAAAAGTTGTTCATCATTCTTCTCTGCTCTCACTTCTTTTCTTATCCGTGGTTAAAAATGGAGTTTAAACCTCCTCCCCGCTCTATAATGGCATTTTTTCCTTTTACCATTAAAATGATGTTCTGTGCAAACTTTTGGAGCAACAAAAACGTGTTTTGTGGTGCATCTATCCACCCTTGCTCGCTTTTTTGCTTATTTTCTTCGCCTCTCTTCATTGCAGGTATTTGTGCATCTTTGAATGTTAATTACAAGTTTGGAGCTGTGTTCATGGAGTTTTGGGGACATTTTCGTGTGAAATCTATCCTTGAGCCTCGTGATGCATCCGTCCATCCTTCCCATTGCTCACCTCTTCTTGTTCTATGGTAGTTTTGATAGATGTTCAACATTTTCTTCTCTCGGTGTATCACCGTTTTAGTGTAGGCTTCGTTTTTTTTATCTTTTCTCTCTCTCCCTGTCTCCTTGGAAGTTAGATTAGGATTAGATTAGCTTTCCGCACTAGAATAGTTTGTAAGGTGTAGTTTAGGAAGAGGAACCAACCTTCTCTCGAGAGCTTTCCCCATTTTTAAAGGTCCCACACTTTTGGAAAGCTCAATGTTGTGCATTCACAACAAAATGACATTGCCTTAGAAAATTAGATCCATAGGTCATTTTGGGGTGTCTTTGTGAATTTGCACTAACAAGTCTTAACAAGAATTTCATGAACCTATCTTAGTCCCCATCACTCTCTGTGTAATCAAAAAGAGTACCCAATTCTCAATTTTTGGCATTATCACCTAATTTCCCCTAAAATCACCAAATACCCAACCGGTGTGTTGAGTATTTTGTCATTGATGTCAAAGGTACATCATTAGTGTTGATGGAAATATTGAAGTTTGAATATTTGTTTAATATTCAACATTACGACATTAGTGTTTATAAAATATTTATCCATGTCAAAATTAGTGTGATGTCAAAATTTGAATATTTTAATATTCAACATCACCAAGGAATCTTACGACACATGGCGGGATGTGTAAGAGATTTTATGATAGCTTATGACATGTAAGAGATTCTATGACAACTTATGACGCATAAGAGATTCTATGATGCGTAAGAGATTTTATGATAGTTTATGACACGTAAGAGATTCTATGATGTGTAAGAGGAGTTACTTAAAGAGGTGTAAGGAAGTGTAAGAAGGTTTATGACACGTAAGAGGAGTTACTCTTACATGTGTAAGAGAATATTTCTATTTGGAGCAAATATTTAATATTGTTGTAACCACCAAGTGATGTGGCTTCCTTATGGCACATTTTTTCATGTAGGAGATTTAAATTTCAATATAGGCTCCAAAATTGGCCCATGGTTTTAGGGAAACCACAAGTGGTTTTTCCTCTCCTTCTTTCTATATAAGCAAGAGTTGTGTGAACATTTTAAAGTGAGTGAGAAAGAGAGCATTTTGCATGAGTGTGATATGTATGTGAGCTGATATTATAAATCTCTTAAGTGAGTATGAGTATGTGAGAGAGAGAATATAGAAGGAGAAATTATCATTGATTTGTATTGCAGATTTTCTGGAGTGGGTGCTTCGGATTGGGGATTGGTGTCTCTAGAAGTTAGTGCTTCGAATCAAATATTGCACAGTCAAGTGGTGTTTGCATTCAAGGGTTGAATTGGTGTTCGGCTTGGAGATTGGTGTCTTCTGTGAGTGGGTTCTCACACTTTGTAAACACTATTTTTTCAGCTGGATTTGGACAGTAGATCCAAGCAGTCTCTTTTGGTGGATGTAGCCCACACTGGGTGAACCACGATATATATGGTGTTATGTGCATTTGATTTTTGTGTGTGCTCTCATTTTACTTTTAGATTTGAATATCTTGTTAAGTGTGAAAAATAAAATTAATAAGTTGGAGAAAAAGTTTTTATTGTCGAATACTGATTCACCCCCTCTCAGTATTCCCGTGCTTCTAACAATTGGTATCAGAGCAGGTTCCTTCTGTGTAGCTTAACAACTAGAAGGTAGATTAGAAAGCATGATGGTAGCTCAGGAAGGATTCTCCACAAATAAAGCTTTGTTAATTGATGGATCAAACTATGCCTTTTGGAGCATAAAGATGTGAACATATTTGAATTCTCTTGGAAATGATATTTGGCATTCGATTGAGAATGGCTAGACGACATTGACAATGCCACCGATAGATCCAATCGGGAAGAGAGCATGTGAAAATAATGCTAAAGCTATGAATGCTATTTTGTGTGGTGTAGCAGATTCAGAGTTTGTAAAGATTATGCTTTGTGAAACTGCCAAGGAGATGTGGGATAAGCTCAACATTTTATATGAAGGAGATTTGAAAGTAAATATGGCAAAGCTACAGACACATAGAAGAAAGTTTAAAATTCTAAAGATGAAAGAGGAAGAGAACATTGCATCATATCTACTCTGTGTGGATGAGACTGTAAACATGATCAAAGGCTTGGGTGAAGAGAGGGAAGACCTAGTAATAGTACAAAAGGTATTAAGATATCTACTTCCTGGATTTGAAGCTAAAGTTTCAGCTATTGAAGAACTTAAGGATCTAGATAAAATGAAAATGGATGAGTTACATGGAATACTCACAACTTATGAGATGAGAACAAAACTAGATAAGCCAAGAAAAAGAGAATCTACTTTCAAAGCTTCAAAAGGAAAGGAGAAGAAGGTTGAATCAGATGATGAATCCGATGAGGAAGAAGAAGCCCTATTGGTGAAAAATATGAAAAGAGGATCTCACAAAGACAAAGGTAAACTTCCTTTTAAATGTTTTAACTATGGTGAGATTGGAAATTTTGCAACTAAGTGTCCACATGCAAAAAGTGAAAGTGATGATGAAGAGCTTGTCAAAGCAAAGAAAGGAAAGCCTTTCTACAAAAATAATTTCAAGCAAAGGAAGTTTGAAAAGAAGAAGACTGGAACAAAAACAAGAAGAGTCTATGCACCAGAGAAGATGATAGCTCAGAGGAAGATTGTTTAGAAGGTGACATTGAAGAACTTTTGTTTATGGCCCTTGAAGATGGAAAAGTGGAAGCTAGAGATACAGTTGATGAAGAAGGTGAGGTAAACTTAGAAGAAGAACTCATCTGTGCCTTGGGTGAGATCAAGAGACTAAAAAAAAAGACCCTAAAGCAAAAAGTGCAACTTCAAGAGTATGAAGAAGCAAAGAAAAATTTGCATGCTGACAAAGAACATGAGAATACTATTGTTGATCTAAAGACCCAAGTTGAAGAGGCAAAGAGAATAGAGGAAGTGATAAGAGAACAACTAAAATCAAAAGAAAAAGAATGCGAGAGATTGGAGGTAGATATTTTTGCACTAAGATAGGAAACTGAAAAGTTGAACAAGAGGCTCAAGTTTGAAAAAAGTTCTGAGGTGTTGAGAAACATTCTAAGAGAACAAAAACAAAGAAGCGAAATCATCCAAAGGTGGATTCAATGATGTAGAAAAGAAAGAGACCAAAGAACCAGAGAAGAAAGCCAACTATGTAGATATCCTAAAAGGCTCCAGTAAAGGAGAAAGCAACAAGAAATAAGAAGATCATTCTCCACAGAACAAAACAAAGAAGAGAGCAAGTGGAATAAGGTACCAATAAGAAGTTTTAGAAGTTTATCTTATCAGAGGCAACCCTACATGACCAGGTATTCTTTTTACGGTTATTGTTTTTCCTGTCACAATTTTGGTCATAAGATGATGGACTGTAGATTGAGGTTTCAGAGTTGGAATCAAAATTTTCATGCTAGAAACTACAATTCTTTTGCTGCATTGTCAAATTTGAATGAGCATGTGATTAGATGTTATGAATGCAACCAAGTTGGCCACATAACAAGATTTTGTAGGAGTAAGATTATAGAAAAGCCAAAGTAAGAGAAAGAGGGAAAACAAATCATTCAAAAAGCCAACAATAAGAAAGTGTGGCAAAAGATAAAGGAGGGAGAAAAGGAAGAGGCTATGTTGGTACAAACCGCACTCCATGCACAAGATGAAGAACAACCTTGGTACATTGATAGTGGATGTTCCAGCCATATGACAGGTGACAAAAGCAAGTTCCTGAAGTTGAAAAAGGCCAGTAGAGGTACAAGATCACAGGAAGAGGTAACATAAAATTAAATGGTCAAGCTAAAGTTGAAAATGTTTTACTCGTTGAAGGACTGAAACATAATCTTTTGAGTGTTAGTCAAATGTGTGATCAAGGTTATACACTCACATTTTATGTTGAGGGTTGTGAAATTAGAAAGAAGGATATAGGTAATTGGGTTGCAGATGCAAATAGAACAAGGAACAACCTGTACATGCTAAGTGATGTGAAGGGAGAAAAGTGTTGCATGAGTCAAATTGATGAAAGCTGGTTATGGCACAAGAGATTGGGTCACATTAATTTTGACAACATGGTAAAAATCAGCTCAAAACAAGTAGTGAGAGATTTACCCAAGATCACAAAACCGCAAAGTACTATCTGCAGACAAAGTGTCAACATGGGAAGCAGACAAGGGTCAGATTCAAGACAAAGGAGTACTCTACAACGAAGCCATTAGAGCTAATTCATACTGATCTCTATGGGCCAACAAAAACACAAAGCTTGCAAGGTGATTCTTATTTTATGTTATTAATTGATGACTTTACTAGAATGACATGTGTTGCATTTTAAAAGAAAAATCAGAAGCTTTTGATCAATTCAATATTTTTAAATCTTTAATTGAGAATGAGAAAACTCTAGGATCAAGTGTTCGAGATCGACAAAGGAGGTGAATTTATGTCTAATGAATTTGATGAGTTTTTGAAGAGCATGGAATCAGAAGACAATTTTCTACAACAAGAACACCAAAACAGAATGGTGTAGTTGAATGGAAAAATAGAACAATGCAGAAAATGGCAAGAACAATGCTAAATGAGTTGAAGTTACTAGATACTTTTGGAGAGAAGTAGCATACACAACGATGTATATTCGAACAAAGCACAAATTCGAGTAAACATAGAAAAGACACCATATGAACTATGGAAGGGAAGCCCAGCTTCCGTGAAACACTTCAAAGTGTTTGGAAGTAAGTACTACATTAAGAGAGATGATGAAGATGAGCTCAGTAAATTTGATTCTAGAGCAGATGAGGGCATATTCCTTGGTTATTCATCGAGAAGCAAGGCTTACAAGTGCTATAACAAGAGACTACAAAAAGTAGTGGAAAGTATAAATGTGAAAGTTGACGATTGGAAGTCAAGAAGAAAATAGGACACTCAGTGGTGCAAAAAGAGGATGAAGAAATCAAATATGAGAAAGAGGAAGAAGAAGAAGAAGAAGAATCTGAACAAGAAAACACAAAGGCACCATCCAGATTCATTCAGAAGAATCATACAACAGATCAAATCATTGGAAACAAAGATACGGAGTACAAACAAGGAGGAGACTAGCAAGTGCACCACAAGAGGTAAATTTTTCCTTATTATCAAAATTTGAACCGAGTAATTTTAATGAAGCTAGCAAGGATAAGTTTTGGATAAAATCCATGGAAGAAGAACTTAATCAAATAGAAAATAATGACACATGGGAGTTAGTACCAAGGCCAAAGGACAAGAATATCATTAGTACCAAGTGGGTCTTTAGAAACAAGATGAATGAAGAAGGAGAAGTTTTCATAAACAAGGCAGATTAGTGTGCAAAGGCTACTCACAAGTTGAAGGCATTGATTTCAAGGAGACATTTGCACTTGTTGCTCATATGGAGATGGTAAGAATGTTTTTAGCATTTACTTGTTTCAATAATTTTAAAGTTTATCAAATGGATGTAAAATCAGCATTCTTGAATGAAAACGTAGAGGAAGAAGTTTATATAGAGCAACAGAAGGTTTTATTCTATCGCTTAAAAAGGCTCTTTATGGTTTGAAACAAGCTCCTAGATCTTGCATCAGATGGACAAGTACTTGTAGGAACAAGGTCAAAAAGGGAATTGTGGATAGCAATTTGTACATCAAGACAGAAGGAGAACATCAAGTGATAGTTGTGGTTTATGTGGATGACATTATTTTTGGAAGCGGTTGTAGGAGACTATGCAAAGAATTTGCAGAGGAGATGCAAAAGGAGTTTGAGATGTCTATGCTTGGTGAGTTGTCTTATTTTCTTGGTTTGCAAATTCAGCAGTCTAGTCAAGGCATTTTTATTTCACAAACCAAGTATATAAAGGAGATGTTGAAAAAATTTAGAATGGAAGATTGCAATCCAGTTAGTACACCCATGATTACAAGTTACAAGTTGAGTAAGAATGATGAGTCTCTCGATGCTAATCAGACCTTGTATAGGTCCATGATAGGTAGCTTGCTATATACCACAACATCTAGACCAGATATTATGCAGGATGTTGGATTAGTTGCATGGTTTCAGTGCACCAAAGGAAACTCATGTGGCAACAGTAAAAAGAATTTTCAAATATTTGAAAGGTACGTTGGATTATGGTTTATGGTATCCAAAGAGTGATGATTTCACTCTTATAGCATTCACAGATGCAGATTGGGCAGGAAGTGTTGATGACAGGAAAAGTACAAGTGGGGGGAGTTTTTATCTGGGTGACTGATTAGTGTCATGGTTCAACAAGAAACAAGCCTCAGTTTCATTGTCTACAATAGATGTAGAGTACATTACAGTAGTGGCATGTTGTACACAGGTGCTTTGGATGAAGCAAACATTGAAGGACATGAAGGTAGAGTATGAACATCCTATTTCCATTTTCTATGACAATACTAGTGCTATTAACATCTTGAAAAATCCAGTCATGCATTCCATGACAAAGCACATTCCCATTAAGTATCACTTTTTGAGAGAGAAAGTTGCAGATCAGCAGGTGAAATTAGAATATGTTGGGACTAAGGATCAGATTTCTGATATATTTACAAAACCCCTACCGAAGGAATCTTTTAAGTGACTCACTAAAAGTTAGGAGTGATCCTGTCACTCTTACTCATTGACTATCTTAGGGGGAGTATGGACATCGGGGGAGCTACACATTGTAGTATCTTCACTTTGAGTACGATTTCAGTGACAGTTGGCTTATCCCCTTGCCATTGATGTCAAAGGGGGAGAATTGTAGAATGGGGGAGAGTTGCATAGAACAAGTACAATGCAGCAGTACAGAAAGAGCTCAGAGGCAGAAAGTTGGATTTCAGAGCAAACAAGTTTTCATGTCTATTTTTAGCAGGGGTTTTCCATCAATGACAAAGGGGGAGTTTGTTGAGTATTTTTTCATTGATGTCAAAGGTACAACATTAGTGTTGATGGAAATATTGAGGTTTGAATATTTGTTTAATATTCAACATTACAACATTAGTGTTTGTAAAATATTTATCCATGTCAAAATTAGTGTGATGTCAAAATTTGAATATTTTAATATTCAACATCACCAAGGAATCTTACGACACATGGTGGGATGTGTAAGAGATTCTATGATAGCTTATGACGTGTAAGAGATTCTATGACAGCTTATGATGCGTAAGAGATCCTATGACGCGTAAGAGATTTTATGACAGTTTATGACGCGTAAGAGATTCTATGATGTGTAAGAGGAGTTACTTAAAGAGGTGTAAGGAAGTGTAAGAAGGTTTATGACGCGTAAGAGGAGTTACTCTTACATGTGTAAGAGAATATTTCTATTTGGAGAAAATATTTAATATTGTTGTAACCACCAAGTGATGTGGCTTCCTTATGGCGCATTTTTTCATGTAGGAGATTTAAATTTCAATATAGATGCGAAATTGGCCCATGGTATGGGCACATGGTTTTAGGGAAACCACAAGTGGTTTTTCCTCTCCTTCTTTCTATATAAGCAAGAGTTGTGTGAACATTTTAAAGTGAGCGAGAAAGAGAGCATTTTGCATGAGTGTGATATGTATGTGAGATGATATTATAAATCTCTTAAGTGAGTATGAGTATGTGAGAGAGAGAATATAGAAGGAGAAATTATCATTGATTTGTATTGCAGATTTTCTGGAGTGGGTGCTTCGGATTAGGGATTGGTGTCTCCAGAAGTTGGTGCTTCGAGTCAGAGATTGCACAGTCAGTGGTATTTACATTTAAGGGATGAATTGGTGTTTGGCTTGGAGATTGGTGTCTTCTGTGAGTGGGTGCTCACACTTTGTAAACACTATTTTTTCGTCTGGATTTGGACAGTAGATCCAAGTAACCTCTTTTGGTGGATGTAGCCCACACTAGGTGAACCACGGTATATATGGTGTTATGTGCATTTGATTTTTGTGTGTGCTCTCATTTTACTTTCAGATTTGAATATCTTGTTAAGTGTGAAAATAAAATTAATAAGTTAGAGAAAAGTTTTTATCGTCAAATACCGATTCACCCCCTCTCAAAAGATTCCCGTGCTTCTAACAATTGGTATCAGAGCAGGATCCTTCTATGTAGCTTAACAACTAGAAGGTAGATCAAAAAACATGATGGCAGCTCAGAAGGATTCTTCCCAAATAAAGCTCGTTGTTCGATAGATCAAACTATGCCTTTTGTAGCACAATGATGTAAACCTATTTGAATTCTCTTGGACATGATATTTGGCATCCGGTTGAGAATGTCTATACGACGCGACAACGCCACTAATAAATCCTACTGGTAAGAGAGCATGTGAAAATAATGCTAAAGCTATGAATGCTATTTTGTGTGGTGTAGCAAATTCAGAGTTTGTAAATATTATGCTTTGCAAAAATTCCAAGGAGATGAGGGATAAGCTCAACAATTTATATGAAGGAGATTCAAAAGTAAATATGGCAAAGCTTTAGACACACAGAAGAAATTTTGAAAGTCTAAAGATGAAGGAGGAAGAGAAAATGCAAAGATATCTACTCCATGTGGATGAGACCGTAAACATGATCAAAGGCTTGGGTGAAGAGATGGAAGACCCAGTAATAGTACAAAAGGTATTAAGATCTCTACTTCCTAGATTTGATCCTAAAGTTTCAGCTATTGAAGAACTTAAGGATCTAGATAAAATGAAAATGGATGAGTTACATGGAATACTCACGACTTATGAGATGAGAACATAACTATATAATTCAAGAAAAAGAGAATATGCTTTCAAAGATTCAAAAGGAAAGGAGAAGAAGGTTGAATCAGATGATGAATCCGATGAGGAAGAAGAATCCCTATTGGTGAAAAATCTGAAAAGAGGATCTCGACAAGTACAAAGGTAAACTTCCTTTTAAATGTTTTAACTGTGGTGAGATTGGACATTTTGCAGCTAAGTGTCCACATGCAAAAAGTGAAAGTGATGATGAAGAGCCTGTCAAAGCAAAGAAAGGAAATCCTTTCTACAAAAAGAATTTCAAGCAAAGGAAGTTTGAAAAGAAGAAGAACTGGAACCAAAACAAGAAGAGTCTATGCACCAGAGAAGATGATAGCTCAGAGGAAGATTGTTTAGAAGGTGACATTGAAGAAATTTTGTTTATGGCCCTTGAAGATGGAAAAGTGGAAGCTGAAGATGCAGTTGATGAAGAAGGTGAGGTAAACTTAGAAGAAGAACTCATCTGTGCCTTGGGTGAGATCAAGAGACTCAAAAAGAATACCCTAAAGCAAAAAGTGCAACTTCAAGAGTATGAAGAAGCAAAGAAAAATCTGCATGCTGACAAAGAACATGAGAATACTATTGTTGATCTAAAGACCCAAGTTGAAGAGGCAAAAAGAATAGAGGAAGTGATCAGAACAATTGAAATCAAAAGAAAAAGAATGCGAGAGATTGGAGGTAGAGATTGTTGCACTAAGACAGAAACTCGAAAAGTTGAACAAGAGACTCAAGTTTGAAAAAGTTATGAGGTGTTAAGCAACATCCGAGAGAAAAAAACAAAAATCATCCAAAGGTGGTATTGGATTCAATGAGGTAGAAAAGAAAAATACCAAAGAACAAGAGAAGAAAGGAAACTATGCAAATATCCTAAAAGGCTCCAAAGAAAGGAGAAAGCAACAAGAAATAAGAAGATCATTCTCCACAAAACAAAAACAAAGAAGAGAGCAAGTGGAATAAGGTACTAATAAGAAGTTTCAGAATTTTATCTTATTAGAGGCAACCCTACATGACCAGTATTCTTTTTACGGTTATTGTTTTTCCTGTCACAATTATGGTCATAAGATGATGGACCGTAGATCAAGGTTTCGAGTTGGAATCAAAATTTTCATACTCGAAACTACAATTCTTTTGCTGCATTGTCAAATTTGAATGAGCATGCAATTAGATGTTATGAATGCAACCGAGTTGGCCACATAGCAAGATTTTACAGAGTAAGATTACATAAAAGCCAAAGCAAGATAAAGAGGAAAAAAATCATTCGTAAAGCCAACAATAAGAAAGTGTGGCAAAAGATAAATTAAGGAGAAAAGGAAGTGGCTATGTTGGTACAAACTATGCTCCATGCACAAGATGAAGAACAACCTGGTACATTAATAGTGGATATTCCAACCATATGACAGGGACAAAAGCAAGTTCTGAAGCTAAAAAGGCCAAGAGAGGTACAAGATAACACTACAACCAAGATCACAGGAAGAGGTAACATAAAATTAGATGGTCAAGCTAAAGTTACAAATGTTTTACTCATTGAAGGACTAAAACATAATATTTTGAGTGTTAGTCAAATGTGTGATCAAGGTTATCACTCACATTTTATGCCGAGGGTTGTAAAATTAGAAAGAAGGATACAAGTAATTGGGTTACAAATGCAAAGAGAACTAAGAAAAACTTGTACATGCTAAGTGACGTGAAGGGAGAAAAGTGTTGCATGAGTCAAATTGATGAAAGCTGGTTATGACACAAGAGATTAGGTCACATTAATTTTGACAACATGATAAAGATAAGCTGAAAACAAGTAGTGAGAAATTTACCCAAGATCACAAAACCACAAAGTACTATCTCGCAAACAATGTCAACATGGGAAGTGCATAAGGCTCGATTCATGAAAAGGAGTACTCTTCAACGAAGCCATTAGAGCTAATTCATACCGATATCTGTGGGCAAAAAAACACAAAGATTGCAAGGTGATTCTTATTTTATGTTATTAATTGATGACTTTACTAGAATGACATGGGTTGCATTTCTAAAAGAAAATCAAGCTTTTGATAATTCAAAATTTTTAAAGCTTTGATTGAGAATCGACCAACTCTAGGATCAAGTGTTTGAGATCGACAAAGGAGGTGAATTTATGTCTAATGAATTTGATGAGTTTTGTGAAGAGCATGGAATCGAAGACAATTTTTCAGTAAGCAAGAACACCACAAATGTAATGGTGTAGTTGAACGGAAAAATAGAACATTGCAGAAATGGCAAGAACAATGCTAAATGAGTCTAAGTTACCAGATGATTTTTGGAGAGAGGCAGTGTACACACAACAGTGTATATTCTTAATAGAGCATAGATTCGAGTAAATACAGAAAAGACACCATACGAGTTATGGAAGGGAAGACCAGCTTCTGTGAAACACTTCAAAGTGTTTGGAAGTAAGTGCTACATTAAGAGAGATGATGAAGATGAGCTTGGAAAATTTTATTCTAGAGTAGATGAGGGCATATTCCTTGGTTATTCATCAAGAAGCAAGGCCTATAGGTGCTATAACAAGAGACTATAGAAAGTAGTGGAAAGTATAAATGTGAAAGTTGATGACTGGAAGCCGAAGAAGAAAATAGGACACTCAGTGGTGCAAAAAGAGGATGAAGAAATCAAATTTGAGAAAGGGGAAGAAGAAGAAGAAAGTAGTGGAAAGTATTCCTCCTACGCCTGTTACCTTCTTATTTGTTTTATCACACTACTTTGAGGTGAAACACTTTCCTTCTTTTGTCTAGCTAAAGGGTATATTATTTTTCAACATGGTCGTTAATGGTTTGGCCAAGGCTACAAACTGAGGTATAAACCTTCTTACAAAGTTTATCATTCCCAAAAACTATGAAGGCCTTTCTTATGGCTTAGAAGGGACATATACAAAATTGCACGAATCCTTTCCGGTCAATAGAGATTCCTTCTGCTAAAACTATATGCCCTAACAATTTGCCTTCGTGCACTAAAAATGCACTTCTTGGGATTTAGTGAGGCCCCAAATTCCCTGCATCACTTAAAACATTTTCCAAGTCGATATGTTATCTTCAACATGCTTGGAATACATTGTTATGTTATCAAGATAAACAAAGTTTGTGTCATTTATTAGCCCTTTACAAGCCATATCCATAGCTCATTGGAATGTGGCCCCGACATTGGACAACCCGTGATGGCATTTTATTATATGATATTGAGTAGAAAAAGTATGACACTAAGGAGAGGGCTTACAGAAGGTTCGTGCACAGGAGTAAGGCATATTTGAAGGCGCAGAAGGATAGGGAAGGAAACATGTACGAAAGATAGATTGATTCGGGGACGTCACCATTTTCATGGTTACGAGCTATTTTTGGAGATAGCGTGTAGAGCACACAACGAGATGGAGACTTGCGTGACACACAACCGCTATTTTTGGATAATCATCTACCAAGATCCATGCATGAGCGGGATAATAATAGCATTACTACTATCAATTAATTGCAGGAGGTCTATTATCGTGCACTTGCATGTGTGCCTATTATCAAAAGGCACATGGCTATTCTCAGCATGCGACCTATTTTGGGAAGTGTGTGAGCGGTGAAGGGAAAGTCCCCACCCCTATAAATAAGTAGTGAATTGTGTAGTTTGGAGACATGTAGGTATTGTAAAGTTATGCTGCTAGAACTAATTCACACATGAATTTATGGTAATGATACATGATGTAAGGAGCTTCTTTATTTACTGTGTTTAATATAATGGAGTGTATTGGCTGAATAAAGGTATTAAACATGACTGTAACTAGCTATTGTTTGGTTGAATTCATTATGGTTATTGTTTAAATTCATTATCCTTTAAGATCTAGATTTTGAATATGTGATGTGGAATGTTTATCTTATTTATGGATTTGAATACGTTATCTCTTCATCACTCTAACATCCTGCATAAGCAACCCTAAAGAGGGGCTTGGTACCTTTGTGTGCTTCGGGTGAGCGCTCAACTCAAGTTGAGTGATGTGCTAGCGTGCTTGGGTTATTCGTGGTAGATTCTAGGCTACATCATATGCATATCTACCCACTTGGTAGTGAAAGTTGTTTTGAATTGATTTGATTCCTTAACAAAAATTTGCTTATATCCTGGATAACAGTCAAGTAGTGAAAATATTTCTGCTCCTGCCATGGTTTGAAAAATTTTCTCCATAGATGGAAGAGGGTAATGATCCTTTAAGGAGGCTCGGTTCAAGTCTTTGAAATCTACGCATAGCCTGATTTCCTCATTCTTTTTTCTAACCGGAACTAGATTAGCCACCTAGAAGAATGTTTGATTGGGAAGATGATACTAGCTTCAATGAGCTTTGAAATCTCTTTCTTCATAAGGGGTTTGATTTTGGGGTTGACCAGTCTTTGATTTTACAGTAATCGGCTTAGTATTCGAGTCAAGATCAATAGTGTGTTGCACAAATATTGGATCAAAACCATACAAATCTTCATAACTCCATGTAAATATATCACTATACTCTTGAAAAAGACCAAAAAAATCCTATTTTTCTTCCGGCAAGAACACTTTCCGATATTTAAAAACCTATCTTCCGTAACCTGAACCTGTTCAAAATCATCTTCCTTAATTATCATATTGGCACTTTGTCTTTTAACTTGATCATCCGAATTGAATATTGATTCAAGAGTGACCAAACCCTTCAGCAATTTATTAGTTTTCAACTATATTATTTGATCATTGTATGCTTCTTGAAGCTTGGCTTGGTTCTTCGATGTAAACTCAACCTCTTCCTATAAAAAAAGAATAATTTTCTTATCACTATCGAAAACTTGCCAAATTCCTACATTATCTGGTACTGCCGGTCTCACAACCATTTTGACAGACTGTTGTTCATCCTTCATGATATCAACATGCACGTCATACTGTGAACCCACCGTTGCAAGCCTATCTACATCTTGATTTTGATTCCTAGGAACCACATGGATTCTAAAGGCTTCAAATTCCTCGATCAAATCCCACACTCTATTTTTGTATGACCTTAAGAGATCATTTTTGACACACTTTGGGCTCTCACCTGATGCACGATAAGCTCATTGTCTCAAAAAATAACTAATGCATTGATTCCCTTTTTCTGAGCCAACTGGATTCCTTGTACTAGTGCTTCATATTCAACCACATTGTTAGTGCAGCTAAACTGAAGTTGAAAAGATAAGAAATATTTATTACCTTGTGGAGAAATTAACATAACACCAACACTGCTCCATTTTTTCTCCTTGACCCATCGAAGAAGAGTTGCCACAATCCTTCATGATCGTCCCGAGTCTTGAAAAGGTGAGGAATAATTGTTCCTTCTTCATGGATACAATAAGTTCCTAAACTAATTTATTTTAATGTCAACAAACCAGATTATTCTACAACCAATGCTTCAGTGTATGGGTCAAATTGATGTCTCATGCTTACATCGTCAAGTACAATATCATGTACTTCTTCCACAAGAGTAGTAGACTCATGATTTGCAACTTCTTCTTCTTGGTCACATATGGTATAGTTCCCATTGATGGTACTAGCAGTATAAGGCTCAACATGATTTTGAAAAATTGGTTCTACCCTTATAGTTACTTTGGTCCCATACTTGGTCCTGAGGAGCATGTGAGACCAATCAATAGATAAATACCCACCCATTTCAGTGAAGTCTCTGGATAGACATATAGAAAAGAAAGGTAGAATATCAATGACTGATATGTCCTGTGTAAATGACAAACTTGGACACACATGACTAGTAAGATTGAGATCCTTAATAAACCTCATAGTTTGAAATTTGGTGCCATCCAACTGAACAACTCCCCTGGATATCAGTGTATACTGAATACCCAACACGTCTACATTCTGTTTACGCATTACATAGCTAGTAGCATTGGAATTGATCACGAGATGTGTACCAAGTGCTTACCAATGATCAAATAAATGTAAAATGGTGGTGTTTATTGGTTTTAGCAACATTTTTCCTTTTGGTTGACACAAGTTAGTAGCAATCGATGCCCCCGCTTGGCCGATTCGCTAGGTGTAACAAAAATTTTAAGAGCTTCCTGCATCAAATTTCTCTTTGAAGGAATCGAAAGTGCTTCCCACATATTGACATTCAAGTTAGTCTTCTTCATCTGTTCAACAATAGTGAAGGGGATACCTCCCACTCTGCCAATGTTTCATTAAATGTTAGTATCTTTCTTCAGTAAATGGGAATTTGGTACTATAACAACTAAAGAACTTTCCTTCCTCACAGTCTGAGTGGTCTGATCTCCTAGCAATATTTTCCCTGTATCTTTGTTTGTAACCATTTGAGAACGAGGTTGAGAGGTAGATACTTGATCGAAATTTGAAGGATGAGCCTCTATTGCTCTCTTTTTGACCAAGTATTAGCAGCCACTGATGTAGATTCAATATTAAACCCACAAAATATTCCTCTTTCTAATTCAATAAGGTAGTCTCTCCCGATGCCTGTGACCGATCAACAACCTCTTGCAAAGATGTGTCCTCTAGTTATAGTTGGTTGATTAGTGGGAAAATCGGGATACATAGACATTGGTGGTCTTGGGGCTATTTTCCTAGCCTGGATCAAGCAATTTTCATCTCTTATGGAAATATCATAAGCATTGGGTAATGTTACTCCACCCATCGACTGAATCATGGCCGCAACATCACTATTCAAAGCCCTTAAGTAGTACAAAAATTCATTAGTTGGGGAAGGATTTATCGATACTGGGATCTGTTCCAAGTTTTTCGGAATAAAAAATTAAAATCTCCCATGAAATCTTGAGGAGATCTCTTTATGGTGGTTAAGTGTTCCATATTGACAAGTAATAACTCTTATCCTCGAATCTGTTTGCAAAGCTTCTCTCCTAACTCATCATAGCTGTGTACAGTGGAAACCTCCAACCCATGAAACCATTGAAGTGATTTTCCCTTAAAGGAAATAACAAGAATCCAGACTGCAACATTTTCCTCAGTGACATTATTAACTGCATAGATGCTAGCCACATCTTGAATGTATTCTATGGGAGAGATACTTGTTTCCCATGTGTAGAAAGGTAAAAGCTTGAGCTCAACTACGAGTATAACATCACAATGAGCTAGTGCAAGAGGACTGCCGCTATTAAAAGTAGGGAAAGCTTGATCTCATACTACTGCCATAGTGGAAAGTGGTTGATTTTCTCTTGGTGGAGGGAACCTTCCAAAAGGAAGTGTAGAATGACCTCTACAAGATGACGACGAAGCTTCAACTTTTCTTCTCCTCGGAGGAGACAAAGACAATACAATATATTGTTGACTTCCTTTCTTTGAAGAAGCTATTGTCTGAATTCTTCATATAAGTTAACACACCAAATCTTAAAATCTAGAGATGTGTAGTCACCAGGTACCCTAATTTATGCAAATGTTAAGAGGAGTACCAACTCTTAGTGGTCCCAATGGGTGTGCCAAAAATTGTTGTCACTCGAATTTTGCACTAGTTGAATCTTTAAGTGAACTAGTGTAACATGGGAACACCCCCAAGGTGTGGGACCTTGAGACCTTGGGATGAACCTCCAGAGAAGGCCAACTTCCTTCTAAACTTGGTGAATTTTATTTAAGATCAAGATGCAAGGCTACAATACTTAAAATAAAACTAATCTAATTGATCTCGGAAAAAGGGGTAAGAGAGTTATTGAAATGTATAAAAGCGGTGATGCACCAAAGGTTTATGGAACAAAAGGATTTACTTCATATACATAGAGTAATACTGTGGAAAAATATATCACATGGACATCTCCTGATAATATTTTTCAATAACTATGCCAAATGAGTAAAAAACTTGAGTAACAGAGGGGATTCAATAATTTCCACAACTGAAACAGTAGAAATTACACACCACAAGTTACAGATTAATTGAAAAGATAATTGATATAACGGCAATATAATCCACACATACAAGGAATTAAATCATTCACAAGTATTAACCGAATTATAAAAGTGCACAATACATTAAATATTCAAAAGCAAAATATTTTTCTAAATATAACAGAGGCTTAAAGCTTGTTCAAAGAAACCTCAAAATTATATAGCCCTTCACGATGAGATCTAAAAGTTTTTTTACAACATAATGCATCCTCCCATATATAGACTAAGAGTATCGTTAAATTATATATCTACCCTTTAACTACTTCCTACTAAAAATAGAATGCATTTATATTTATGGAACAACCTCCCATGGAAATAGCAAAAATAATTGCACATGTTTGACTAATTCAACCCTGCAACTTCTAGCAGTTTCGAAGCTTGGAGATTGTTCAACAATGGTTGTCATGCCTAGCTAGGACTAGTAGCACTTCCTTCCTTTTGGTTCCTATTTCTTCTCTTCTTCTTAAGCTAACTTGTGCCTGAAATCAAGAAACCGCTTGATAATCCCTGGAATTCTTCATCCTCAGGTCCACATGCGTAGCATCTCATAATTTCTGTTGACTTAGTTTCCCTTACTACTTTAGCTGGAAATATTTTAGTATTTTTATCACCTTCTTTAGTTGACTCAGGAAGTTTTGGTAAGATACCAATATATAAATAGAGTCAAGACTAAAAGGCTTCGTAACATCATCATTCGATTTACCAAACTCTTAAAATGAACAATAATCTGATCAATTGGAATAACATCAACATTTTTGTCTAGGAATTTACAATTTATATTGTCGAATTCCTCCATAATGTCATTCAAACCATCCATTACTTCAACTCTTTTATCTTCCAATTTCAACACGAGCTCCTGCAATATAAGAAATCTGAATTCCATTGCTTCCTTAAATTCAAAAGGTTTTGAAACATCATCTATAATGCCCTCCTTTAGAAGCAGATCAGAGCTGAAACTTTGAATTTCCTTCCAAGTTTCAAGAGCAAGTTCTAAATTATCACTCTTCTTAGCCAGGAGTTCATTCATCTTCAAGATGACATATTTTGCAACATACAATTCACTATACAAATCCACAACAACTTTAATCAATGGATTTTCCTCTTGAATTAGGTTTTCCATCTAACCCCCTACTATTCTTCCCTTATGTCCAATATTTTACACCACAGAGAAATATGTATAATCAAAGCTCAGAGGAATAATGAGAGCGGTAATCTAGATGGGATGTGTGATCTTAGTTAAAAGGGAAGTTAGTTGTTCAACTTTTCCCTTAAGCTCATCCTTGGTTTCTTTATCTTTATCGTATTTCTCTAGAAAATTACCTAGGGCCACCTGAACATCTTACTTTGCACCTTCATGGGTGAATTTTTTGAGAGCAAACTTGGAAACCTGATAATCTACTGTTATAATTGTCTCCTTAGTTTTCCCCGTAGTTGGAGTGGTCATCTCAACAAATCATTCCCGTGTTTGATCAACTGATAGGTTAGAAACAACCCTCAATTGCTTAGCTTGTCTTCGGGGTGTTAGATCTAGAATACTTAAATCGACAACATCAACAATAGGGAATTTATTATTCCATTTTGATGTTTTCCTATGCAACCACACATGATTATAAGAAGAAGACTCAGAAGACAACATATGCATTGTTACAGTAGTACTTGGTGTAGTTGATATCACTAGGGCACTAGTCGTAGTCACTTAAAGTGGAAATGATGTGGTGACAATGTAGGGTGGAGTGGAAAGGATGACCTTAGGTGTGGGTGAAGTAGAATTGGATACGGGAAGAGATTGTTTGGGAAGAGGGGTTACGGAAGGAGATCCTAACCTAAAAATATCTCCTAGTTGAAAGAGTTGGAATGGAAGAGAAAACACGGCCATAGAGGGAGATGTGGTGAGAGATGTAGGAGAAGTGGGAATAGAGTAAATAGAAGACATGGTTAAGGGAAGAGTGATAGGTGGAGGGGAAAGAGGAACTGAGGATGGTGAAGATGGAAAAGATGAGGAGAGTGGTGCCTGTGACACTTGAGGGATTACAAGGGAAACACTTAGGTTAATGACCTTAGTTGGTTACACTTTTGGAGATGTAGCTCCCTTTTTAGAAACTCTCAGAGGAGGATCATGAACATCCAACAATGAAAGAAATCTTATGAGGCCTTGAGATAGGTTTGGGAGTCGACCTCTTCCCTTTTGATGGAGTGACATGAGCCACCATTGATTGTGCTTGTATAAGCCGTATGGAAAGTTGTTTTGACGCTTTGGGCATAATTCCTAAAGTTATCAACCATCGTGTTGTAAATTTTTTCTCCCAGGAAAAATTGGATAATAGGATAATACCCTGAGACCGAAAATTCTTCCATTAAAAATTATGGGGTTATTAAGATAATTTCAAGCTTTAAGAGGTGTTTATGATCATCTTGGACTGTTCTTATCTTTCCCTGGTCTGGAAACTCAAGTTTTTCTCAGAACAAGGAAATTGCCTGTGGAGGACCCACACTCACCTAACTCGAGTAAAACATGGTTAAAAGTGACATATAAATGTTTAGGTGTCTTATCACACTTCCATGATCCACTTTTTCATAGAAGGGTTCAAAAGTTTAAGAAGGGTCTATGCAAGACTTAAAAATTTGTCAACACCAAGCTCATTTTGGTTGTTAAATCTACATTCGGGAATCATATCAGGAGCAGTGTTCATCATATCATTGAACTCAACTTGGGAGCTCAGCGGTGTTTAAGAGCTCAAGGATAATTTCAAGTTCTGTGGAGTGGTTCGGTAACTCGAAGAGGTGCTCATTCAAACCCAACGTGGTGTCACAAATTTTATTATGAGGGATTGTCAAATATTAGGTGAAGTAAATGATGCAAAGAGCTTAACATTGAAAATAATGAGATAGCTCGGAGCTCGGTGGATCTTTAAGGGGCCTGTTATCCAAAATTCACCCCTCAAGGTAAATTTGATAACATGCATCAAGTTCTTCAGTCCCGAGCAAGTAGAATCGATTCAAGGCCCAAAATCATGTTTTGGGGGTCCCTTTGGTTTCCCTCTAACTTCCCCATCCAAGGAAAAAACCCAAGAAGTTATATAAAATTGGAAAAATCCAAAAATGGGCTCATTCTAGTGTTTTGGAAAAATAGACATTTTTGTCCCAGGCGGTCCGTGGGATAGTTGGGACATAGGTATGCATGGGACGTGCAAAGCCAAAAAAGTAAAGTGAAAATTAGAAAAAGTGGAAGTTTTCATCCCGCGCGGTCCGTGGAGCATCTGAAACACAGGTACGTGCGAGACACGCAAAGGTGAAAAAGCCGCAAAAGGAACCATACATTGCGGAGAATGCGGAGGTCAACGGCCCTCATGGCCTAGTCAACAGAAGACGCGTAAGGACAAGGAATCCTGAATCGGGTGATACGGAAGAATATGTCTGGGACAGTAGCAGGACACATGGACCCGATTTTGCCAAAATAGCCATAGTGAAGAGAAAAAGTCAATGTTTGACCTCCGAACTTCAAATGGCCATAACTTTTGACTCGAGCTTTGATTTTCATAAAATTAGACTTTTTGGAACGAGCACGACATCCTCTACATCAAAAAGATAGATTTATTAATTTTTATGAGGGTAGATATATTAAAATAAAATAAACATATTCAGCTCTAGTTAATTAATGCTCATTCCCATCAAATGACAGAAGATGCCTGATAGACCCAAAATAGTTGCTCGCACTCAGAAGGCCATAAATTTTGCTATTTCTCAACGAAATCACATGAAATTGGTACCATTTGAATCGTGGATTTTAGCCCGAAGCACAACAATCAAGAAATTCTAGATTTTATGAAGGATAGAAAATGCATCTGGGTTCATAACAATGTTTTATTTGGTGGTTGGGAGTGCAATTAAGAGGCATGGTCATCATTCTTTCACTGCTGCAAGTCATGGGACAGTATGGGGAGCCTTTTGTAAGGAAAAAACATCATTTCACTCCATTTAATACCTCTTACTAGTGGTTAAAGGAAAGATTTTGGGATTTCCATTTTCCCTCTCTCTCTTTCTTCTTATTTTTCTATAAATTGGAGTGTTGGACTCATTGTAAAAGGAGGTAGTTTTTGTTGTAGCAAAGCTCTGTCAAAATTTCTTTGTGACGCCAATGTGCTGCAGGCCCTTATAGTGGACTCCTTCCATGGTGATCCAGCCCTTATTTTGTAAGATATTGAACTGTGCATATTAATGAAGCAATAAAATACAAGTTTATGGATGCATCTTCCCCTGCTGTGTTTGTTTGCACTCTTCTTGCCCTTTCAACCTTCATTACTGTTAGCAGGAGAAATGTAAAATAATGTCTGAATGATTTTATTCAATGTGAGGAGTGTATAAATATAGGAGAGAATGTGGTTAAGAGGTAACCACCTGTAACTGAAAGGTCGGTTACATTTAGCCACACTAAACAATGTATTAATTATGCCAACATTCCCCCCGTTAATACATTGTTTTTACAAATCTACCCAGATTCATCATCTTGTTACGTCGTGACATGTCCTATCTGCTTCTTGCAACAAGGACTTTGTCTGGATTTTCTTGAATCTCTGCGACAAATGTGCTCTCATTTGTAAAAAAAAGATGAAGAAGTGAGCTCAAAAGCTCGTGTGGTGCGCCACAGATGTGCCTGAGGGCATTTAATCTCGCATTTTCATTTGGATCAACACAACTCTTCTCCGTCTATATGTCAAACAAGACTCAGTCCATTATGTCCTTGAATTACAAGTTTTGGAGACTGGCGAAGAGTAGATACCGATGCTCTTGTGGGCTTGACTTTGGCTCTCTCAAATGCGGCACGTCTCTATGGTTGCTTGCAATGTTGCTAACATCTTCGGCATGACTTTCATGCTCTCAAATTATTGCATGGGATCATAGGCTGGTTGTTTGCATCCATCTTTGATAGCAAATTTGATGAATGAATGAAGGGGCTTAATCTCGTTTTGTTCTGATTTGATTAAAACAAATTCCACATGTCTCTTGATCTTTTGTACGATGCGCTTGCTAATGTATTGCTTGGTCTGTGAACAGTTGAGAAGATGTTGGGGGAAGGAGTCTACCAACACACACGTGGGCTTTTGGTGGTCGATGCCACTCATGTCAGACTCCACACAGTGCTTATAAGTTGGTCAGTGGTCATTGCCACATGCTCTCTTCTCCCTCTTTGGTGACTCCACACAGTGCTTAACCTCACGGCTCACCTCCTCCAGCGTAGGTAGATCACAGACATATCAAGTCGTTGAAGCCAAAATAGGGAAACCACCAAAAATGGCCACGCTGAGAATGTTTTCACACAGGCCAATACTGCAGTCACTTTTATATAATGCTGCCACGTCCAAATCGTCAAAGGAGAATCAATCAGATCTTCCAGCACTGGTTTCACACAAGGTTTGGATTCTTCAAGAAACACCCAAGCAAATGGAATGGTCAAGGAGATACTAAGAAGGCTCACGTTTGGCTGAAACGTAGGACACATGCGCTTAATCTTCCCACGCAGGAAGTTAAAAAATAGTTTCAAAATTGAATGCTTCCTCACGGCTCACCAACAAGGAAATGTTCTTCCACCAAACTCCACGCAGGAAGATTTTCACTGGTTGCTGGGTCTGCAGACAAAAACGAGAGCAAAACGCCAATTCCAAATCACTTCCACACGTCCTGAGATCTGTAAAATGGTCACTATTAAACAGTCTATCTTCCAAATACAACAATGGTCTCCAAATTCCAAAAGGTATAACTAACTTCTCCAACTCGTTTCTCCTTTTCCTTCACGTGGTTGAGACATGGAAATAGGATACACAAATAAATAAATAAAATAGACTTTACTGATGGGACATCGTTAAAACTTTCCTGGCGCTGCAGACTCAGGAGAAGGAAGACAAAAGTAGATTGCGGCTTGGTGTCTCAGTCTGTAACCAAACTAGTAACAAAAATCAAGCACTACACTAGATCACCTTAGATGCAGTCACGCTTCTCCTACTATGCAACCACCTCCCCCATTGCTATGATACCAATGTTTGCTCTAGGAGGAGGATAAACTTTGGAAAAACCAGCCAATAAAACAAATGAACTCCTTCACATTATGAATGGAAGATACAAACATAAAACAATAACATAATATTCCACACTGATTCTCATTCATCGAAGAGAGAGGGGATAAATACAATAGAGGTGGAATAAGACAGTTATGAAATATAACCACTTCAGCAACTGAATAATGTAATACTAATTATTATGCTAACAAAAGTTGGGATACCTCAAAAAAATGGTGAGCTATATTTCTTCATTTTGAGTCTGAAATGCATGCAACCTCTGAAATCCCGAAATTCAGACTTTCAAAAATTTTGGTTTAGGAAGTCAAGCTACTGTTCACCGCTCAAAATGGCCGAGAGTTCCGAAAGTCTGAAACCTGAAATTCGAAAGTCCAAAATTTTAGACTTTCAAAATTTAGAATTTCAGACATTGAGTCTTTCTTTTTATGTTTTGGGGCTTAAGAGTTCCAAAATCCCAAAACCAAAATACCAAAATCCCGAAACCCAAAATCTAAAATCCCGTAACCGAAATCCCAAAATCCCAAAACCCGAAATCCCAAAATCTTGAAACCTGAAATCTCGAAATCCTGAAACCCGAAATCCCAAAACTGAAATCCTGAAATGTGAAATCCTGAAATTTGAAATCCCAAAATCTGAAATCCGAAACTCAAAATCTAGAAATCCTGAAATCCAAAACCTAAAATCTCGAAATCCTGAAATCTCAAAATCTTGAAATCCCAAAACCCGAAATCTTGAAATCTGAAATCCCAAAATCTCAAGACCCAAAATCCCAAAATCCTGAAACAAAAAATCTCAAAATTCCAAAACACAAAATTTCAAAAACTAAAAATACCCTTTTGAAGATTAGCCCCGATCTATCAACTGGTGATATTTGGACTTGTTTTGAGTAAGTTAAGCCCCTGAAAATTGATTTCAAAGTTCATCTTGGGAGGTGAAAAGTTTGAAATTGGTGAACTTGCAATTTCATTCGCCCAACTCCAAAATGGAATCCTCCATGACTGAAACAAACCCCGTCGGCTCCTCTGCGTGCAAGGTCATGTTTGTTTATTTTTCCTGAGAGGTAAAATTGGATAACAATTTGGTGACTCGTGGGATCACTTTCCTGCTAGGTGAAAGATCAGTTGCCTTGAAGTATCCATTAGGCACAGAGTCATGAATGATATCCTGATACTAATATTTTTCTTGAAAATTCTCCTCGACTGCTTACACTTGTTGATCCTAAACTTGTTCCACTGCTTGCACTCTCAATTCTCATAGTAAAATCTTGAAGGTGAGATTTCTGAGAGTAGAAAATTGTATTGACCTGGAGCTTTCACATGTCCCTGAAATGGACTACTACAACATTCACCTTTGGAGACACATTGAACTACACAATGATTCAACCTAGGAGCAATAAAACCTATGCCGAAGCACTTAGGGAAACTGAAACCTAAACTCTAACAAGACAAATGTGCATACGTACTTAGAGGAATTAAAATCCTAGGCTAATATTTACAAGGGTGAAACCTTACTTTTCAGTAACAATGTTTAAGATAGATTCCGTTAACCGGAATTGGAATTCCCTCTCCATCCAATGTAGACAATTGGAAGGCATTGCTACTTTTACATCCTGTGACCATGTAGGGGCCACTCTAAATGGCATAAAACTTGGAATGCCTTCCTGATTTTTCCGGATCTGCGTCCCACTTCAGAACTAGGTCCCCTTCCTGAAAGGTCCTTGCTCTTTTTTCTTATCAAACCATCTTTTAACTAAGGCTTGATCCTTCTCCATTGTTTGAACTGGATGTTCTCTGATCTCTTCCAATTCCACCAGTTCTGCATATCTATCCTCCATTGGTTCAAACTCAGACAGTTCCACTTGCTTCATGAGCTCCAATGCGGGTAGCTCTAATGATATAGGCAACACTACCTCTTTCCCATAGACCAACTTGTAGGGAGAATTACCTATAGACCTCTTTAGTGTGATCTGTCAGCCCAAAAGGATGATTTTAGCTTGGTATGCCATGTCCTCTGGTTTTCTTCTAGAGTCCTTTTGATGAATCTTAGTAGATTCTTGTTTGTGGACTCTGCCTGCCCATTACCCTGTGGGTAATAGTTTGAAGAGGTGCTCAAGTAGATTCCATTCTTAACAGACCATTATGTGATCTTAGAACCTAGGAACGCTAATGCGTTGTCTGATATGATAGTGTGGGTACTCGAACCTAGTCACTATCCCTTCATAAAAGCCTAATATGCTAGGCTCGTTGGCTTCTTTGAGAGCTACCGCCTTAGTCCATTTTGTGAAATAGTCTGTTGCTGGGAGAATCCACTTATGACCTTGGCTATGACCCTAATGAAGTTCGATCCCCATTGCATGAATGGTTGGTCAACTTAAATTGGTGCAATGGGAGTGCTGCTAGTCTTTCCTTTCCTGTGAAGAATGCACATTTCTTACATTTTTTGATCCATGTGTAGTAGTCATTGAACACCGTGGGCCAATAACAACCCACCTTCATTATCTTGAGAGTTGTTACCCATGGGGAAAAATGACCTCCGGCTGCTCCATCGTGAAACTCCTCCAAAACTTTCTCAATTTGACCTTTCCCAATGCATCTCAGTAGAACACCATTGATGTCTTTCTTGAACAAAACCCCATCAACCAACACATATGGGATGACTTGTAATCTGAAGTACCTCCTCTTTGCTTTGCTCATTTCTGGAGGGCATAGGCATGTTTGTAGGAAGTGTATAATATTTTGAGTCCAACAAGGGATAGGCACATTATCATTCACTTGCCTTTGACCATCTTGTAATACCAATACGACTTCATTTCCATTGCTTGCATCAACTTGTTGACTCGAGGCTAGTTGTTCACATAATCCCTTTCCACGAACCAACTTAGTGACCTTAATTTCAATGTCATATTCCATGACAGGAGTGATCCATCCTGCACATTTCTCATTTATATCCTTGTTCAAAAGGAAGTCTTTGTCTCCGCATGAGAGACCAACAATTGAATTTTGTTGTTTGAGACAAGGTGCTTGAAATTCTTCAAACTCTTGATCACCGCAAGGACATGCTTTTCAATGAAGGAGTACCTATTTTCATATTCCTCCAAACCTTGACTGAAGAAGGAAACCAAGTTTTTTAGAACCCTCTTTGTTCTGTTGCACTAGGATTGTAGAAACCGTGTCACCGCCACCAAAGTCATAGAGCATGAAGTCCTTCGAGAAGTCTGGATTGACGAGAGTTGTAGCTTGAGATATAGCCTCTTTTATTGCTTCAAAACTCACTTTTCCTTCATTTTTCATCCTAAATGCCATGCTCTTCTCCAACATCAGCGTTATTGGCTTCACAAGAGTGGAAAATTTAGCACAAACCTACGAATAAAATTGATCCTTCCTAGAAAGCTATGAAGAGCCTTCTTATGACTTGTAAAGGGAAATGCTCAAATTACTTTGAGTCTTTCTGGGTCAATCATCAATCCTTCCCTTGACACAATATGGCCTAGGATCTTGCCTTTATGAGCTAGAAATATACATTTTTGGGATTCAATGATACCCCAAATCTCCTACATCTTTGAAATACCTATCTCAGATGAAAGAGGTGATCTGCTACATTTTTGGAGAACACAGTGATATCGTCAAGATATATCAGTACTATCTTGTTGATCAACCCCTTGAATGCCATGTTCATCACCCTTTGGAAAGTGGCTTCTGACATTAGATAATCCAAATGACATCTTCCTGTAGGCATAAGTGCCCCGATTAGTGGTGAAAGTCATTTTGAATTGATCATCTTCTTTCACCATTATCGATTATTTGTATAACACTTGTAAGATTTTTTCCTTTGAAGGAAGTGGGTAATGATCTTTGATAGATGCCTTGTTCAAATCTCAGATTTCCACGCACAACTTGATTTCTCCATTCTTCCTTCTGACTGGGACCAAGTTGGTAACCTAGCTCGAGTGCTTGATTAGAAATATAATTCTTGCCTCTATTAGCTTGTTTATCTCTTTCTTCATTAGAGGCTCAATGTGAGGGTTGACTGGTCTTTACTTTTTCTTGATAGGCTTAGCATCTGGGTCTAGTTCAATTGTATGTTGTGCCAACTTCAGATTGAATAGTTGTAGGTCCTCATAACTTACCTTGCTGGAGGTACCTTGATTGGGTATGAATCCTCTTGAGTTACTAAACCTTTGGGAATACTTGATCCCCGCATTATACGCTCTAATCTGTCTTGATTCTAGCTGAGAATTCAACCTCTTCTTACTGATAAATTAATGATATGTTGATCATTCTCAAACACCTTCCGGCTCGTGTTATTGTCTTGAACTGCTGGCTGCCTGATACAACATGGATATGTGGTTGTGTTTTTCTCTCTTGATCTTTATCAGGACATCAAAAGTTGGATATGTTGAAAACTTCAAAATCCTCAATTAGGTCCCCGACTGACCGATTAGATCGCAATTAGCCAAATCTTTTGATAACTTGATTTCATTCTTCTTGATTAACCTAGGTCCTCGAGGGAAATATAATTCTTGCCTCAATGGTTTGCACCTTTCATTAGAGGCTCAATGTGAGGGTTGAGTGTCTTTACTTTTTGATAGATGAAGTTAAATTGTCTATTAAATTGAGTTGTTGTCCAACTTGATTGATACTTGTAGGTCCTAACTGGGGGACCAAGTAGAATATTCAAACTCTTGAAATGGCATGTTGAACTTTTGTGTTGGAACCAAGGATCTTTCAATTTGAGTGCCTCTTTGGATCAGATGGTCATGAATCTCTCCAACTTGACCTTAGGTTAGCTTCATTTTTTTGAGGTTTGGATGTTGAAGACTTTGGATAGGTTTAAACCTTTGTAGCTCTTGAAGCTTGGTGGCCTATTTTGTAATTGATACTTGCAAATTTTTATGCCTCTTTTCCTAGCCCAATGATAAGCCTCATATTGGATGTGTTGAGAAATTTGATGATGGTGAAACCAACATCACACCTACCATCGAAAATTCCAAACTTCATTGTCATCCTTATTTTCTAGCTTGCTGATGTTGGGAATGAGTACATTTTCTTTGTGTATACAATATACACTCAATTGATTTCTCCATTTCTTGTATGGGTCTAGCTCTTTTGTTTTCCTAGGTTTTGTAGTTCTTCACTTCTAACCCCCAATTCTTTTGAAGTGTTTAAAGAATTAGAAGCCTCACTATTGCTTTGATTTCTAGAATGTGACATTTGGACATGAATGGGATAACCCCAACCATTCTATGTCGGCATTTGTCTAAGAAAAAAATGGATTAGATGGTTGTCCCTCCTCAATGTTCCTCTTCTTTGATTGCATGTTGCTAGATTAACCAACGTGGTTTTGTTGGAGGTACCTCTTCTTTGAGTTTCACGCTGCTACCGATTTCCTTCTTGATTTGGTTCTGGAGACAAACAAATGGTTTGCACCATCAAGGCTCTGGTTTTCCTGAAACACGTTGATTGATTATGAGGTGATTTGGTGATCTAAGGAGCTCCCATATTTAGATAGAGAGGAATTGGTGGCCAAGGATTCGATGTTGAAGTGCATTTGGATCATATGGTTATGGCTTGAATGAGGTTGTAGATTTGGATTTTTTTGTAGCTGGTTGATGGCCAATGTTGATAGGCCTAAGCTTGATAATGAGTTTGGGTAAGGTTATACCTCACATTGATTGGATCGTCATGGTTATATATGAATTTATAGCTTTCAAGAAATAGAGGAATGCTATCCCCCCATATTTAGATAGAGAGGAATTGGTCTCATGCTTTTAATATGATGAACTCTCGATAGAATTCTATCCCATGTCATGGTTATAAATCAATTTATAGGAACTAGAAGAAGCATCTTCAAAGTCTCAATAATATTTGATGTTATAGAGAAAAATTCTATCCCAAACTCTGAAGTTGAAATCAGTCAACTGTTCATTAAATAGCCCTCTTGATTGTTGTCAATTGTTCCAATAAAGACAAATTATCCCCCTTTTCCCCAAATTGATTATGGAGGGCTGTGAACAAATGGTCCCAATTATGGATAGACCTGCTTTGTTAGGCTTCTAAACCATTGCAAAGCTTTACCCTTAAAATATGAAGCTAACAACTTGACCGCAATATCCATTTCATTGATTTCATGAATTGCATAGACATTTGCAATGTCCTGGATGTGGTCAATCGGAGTTGTCTAGTTCTCTCCAGTGAAATATGGGATGTTCTTTATTGCTGCAATTGGAACTGGATTTTGTGCATTTAGGGAAAGTGGAATACTTCCCATGAAGTTGACATAGGGATTAGGTTGCGCCATCCTGATTGGTCGGAGAAATCCTGTTGATTGAAGGAAAGGTCTACCAGGTGGAGATGGTGATCTTCGCTGTCTTCTTCCTCTCCTTCCTCTTCCTGGTGATAATTGTAGGTACACAAAGAATCACTCTTCTCGAGTATCAGAACTAGTTCGAATTATTCTCATGTACTTGGGAAACCTATGTTGCTACACCACTGAATTTTATCCCTTTGGAGTCGCTAGATGTGTTGGGGAAATGAGAAACTAAAGGCTAGATTTTGATAAGTTACACACCAAACTTGACGGCATAAAAGTTAAAACATTGAAGGACTTGTGTATTTGATATTTTGGAGGTTGAAAATTGATATGGAATGACAGTCCCGAAAACCTAAAAATGCAAGACTTCCAAATGTCCAAAAACCCGAAATCCCAAAAATTGGAGAAGTCCAAAATTTTGAAATCCCGAAACCCGAAATCCTGAAACTCGAAATTCAATAAAATTCCAAAATTTCAAATATAAAAATTTCAAAAACTAAAAATACCCTTTTGAAGATTATCCCCGATATATCAACTGGTGAAATTTGGACTGTTTTGAGCAAATTAAGCCCTTGAAAATTGATTTCGGAGTTCAGCCTGGGAGGTGAAAAGTCTGAAATTGGAGAACTTGCAATTTCTAAATCTGAATTTCTTGAAAATTCCTTCAAAGCTTGTTGAATGACCTCTTGGTCCCACCAGGCATGCCAAAACTGTTGATGCGTAATCACAACACCCTTGAATGTCTGCAACTCAATGGGTTGAAATTTTCAGTGTGATTGCATAACATGGAGCTTTTCCCAAAGTGTGGGACTTTGCAATCGGGAAAGCTCTGGATGAAGGCCGGTTCCTATTCCTCTTTTCAGATGCACACATTCAAATTGTAGAGTATCTGATCTAAAATCTAATCTAATTTTCCAAGGAGACATGGTTAAGAAGATGCAATAAAATAAACCTAAATTAACAGAGGTGATGCACCAAAGGAATGTTGAACAACTGCTCTACCATTAAACACAAACCATTAAAATGGAATACAACTACCATGCACATATAACCAATATTGCAATGAGAGATCAGGAAAATGAAATGAACATAAGAGAGGGTTGAAATCATCCACAAACTTATTTTATTGCTCCAAGAATTTGATACAGTCCATTACAATGGCCAAGAGGCAAGATTGCATTTTACATTTTACATGGGAGGTTTGAACTCCACAAATTCACTTGCAGACAAGAGAAGAAGGGAGGGTGCAAAGCCAAAAATGTCCAACCTTTTGAAAAAATCCCTCTTTACAATATATAGGAAGAATTAGAGAAGGAGATAGAAGAAATCTGAATTCTTGTTCAACCACCCCAAAAGACCAATGAATTCACTTGCAACAATGATGGGTTCTACTGCAAAACCCATGCCTCCATGCACTATTCCTTGTTGGGCAAGAAAGGAAACCCATACCTCATAATTTTGGTAGGTGAGAAACCTGTGACACCTCAAAAAAATGGTGAACTGTATTTCTTCATTTTGGAGTCCGAAATGCATGCAACCTCTGAAATCTTGAAATTCAGACTTTTGGAAATTTTGGTTTTAGAAGTAGAGCTACTATGTTCACCACTCAAAATGGCATGAGAGTTCCATAAGTCTGAAACCTGAAAGTTTGAAAGTCCAAAATTTTGGACTTTCAGAATTCAAATTTCAGACATTGAGTCTTGCTTTTTATGTTTTGGGGCTTGAAAGTTATGAAATCTTGAAACCTGAAATCCCAAAACTTGAAATCCTGAAACCCGAAATCTTGAAATCCAAAAACCCAAAATCACGAAACCTGAAATCTCGAAATCCCAAAACCAAAATCCGAAATCCCGAAATCCTGAAATCCTGAAACCCGAAATCCCAAACCGAAATCCTAAAATCCCAAAACTTGAAACATGAAATTTAAAAAAATAAAAATACCCTTTTGAAGATTATCCCCGATCTATCAACTAGTGAAATTTGGACTTGTTTTGATCAATTTAAGCCCTTGAAAATTGATTTGGAGTTTATCCTGGGAGGTGAAAAGTCTGAAATTGGAGAACTTCCAATTTCATTCCCAACTCCAAAATGCAATCCTCCATGACTGAAACAACCTCGTCGGCTCCTGTGCGTGCAAGGTCATGTTTGTCTATTTTTCTTGAGAGGCAAAATTGGATAACAAATTCAATTTTATGTAGTTCACAAAAAATTATTCACATGGGACTGTTGTCCACTCAAAATTTCCCTACTTTTGAGAAGTTCAAAATTGAAAATTTTTAAGTTAAACACCTTTTCTGTTGTCCTGGTAATGTGAAAAGTCAAAAAATTGGGAAGAATCTGCATTTTTGGGTCATTTTGTGTGATTTACGGGTCTTCCAGGACATTTTTGTCCCAGATGTCCCAAGTTCATTCGGGCTCCCTGTTCACCGATCGGCCGATTTACCCGAAGTCCGCTTCTTTCGCGCCCGTCAGAACTTTTTGTCCCAAGTAACACAAGTTCACCAGGCTCAATGTTCACTTTTCACCCGATTCGGCCGAATCGCGTACTCCACGTACTTTTGTCCCTCATGTCCCGAAAGCATTTGTGCATCTTTTTCCCACGTCGCCCGTATCGGCCGAATCGCGCTTTCGCGTCCCACGTGTCCCAAATGAACCAAAGGCCATCCGAGCTAATTTTTCCCGCTCTTCCCAAATATCTTGCTTTTTAAGTTGGTAGATGTGTATTTAATGCACATTTATTGTCTTTCTCTCTCCCAAACGGCTATATAATGAACTGCCCCCTATGCATTTTTACACACTGCTTTCTTGCTATCTATTGCTCATACCCTTACGATCAAAATTTTTCGTGCGCGTATCCATTCCCCCGCAATTTCATCCCGAGTCCAGACTGCAACCTTGCTTTTCAAATTACTATCAACATGAAGATTAAATTCCAAGGTCAGGAGCAAATCTCACCGCTCGAGTCTGCCGTTCCCGATATCGGGGATAGTGAAGTTCGCCACCTTGACTTTGGGGATTTTTGGGCAAGAATGACAGACTCGAACCCTTCTCCTATGGCACAAATGATTCATGATAGTGGCTTGGCATTCACCGGTGGTTTCCCAATCTCAGTACAATGCGCAGATACAATACTCTCCTGCGGTGCTCATTTCAATCCCGACTCGAGTGAGCTAATGAATGTGCATGGGAACTCATCGCCAAGCTTGACGACGCGCCACCATTGGCACTACCCTAAGGATTCCTGAGATGGAAAATTCTATAGTAATCTCTCAAAACCAGGCACATGCCCTCTTCGATCAGGACAGTGAGAAATACAAGGCGCGGGTGGCGAAGTCCTGGCTTAAAAACCCTAAAAAGGGGGCATCCCATCTATCCAAGGTTCTATTCCGTGCCGATTTCAATGAGGAACTATCAGATTTTATAATCCTACTGGCTCGGGTCATGGGCTTACCCTCTACCAATGAGTTCCATTTCTGGATGTGCCCACTTATCAATATGGTGTGCGAAGGAACTTAGAATATCAACTGGGTAGAGATCATCAGCATGAACTTAGCAGAGTAGTTGTCCAATGTACAACAAACCAAGAAGTTCTACATGACTTCATACTTGATGTATACCCTAGCAGCATCGAGGCAATGGTTTGGATTCTCATACATTGATGCTCATAAGGGTGACCCTGTATATGCCTACTGCCCTCAATTCACCCTGGACACTAGCAATCGCAACTTCAGAAGGGTGAATGATGCTTTCACCATGTACATTGTCAGGCTTCTGGAGAGCGACATGACGAGGAGATTTTTCGATGAAGCCATGAACCTAATTTCAAAATACGGTGCCTACTTCATCCAGTTTAGGAAATTCTCCTATATAAGGCTTGCAGGCTATGAGAGCACTCCTCTTAAGCTCCCCATGTTCTGTAATGATAAAATGGCCTTGATAGAGGTATATGCAGCAATTGGACAAGTTACACAGAACCTGCAGGGATAAGAAAATTATTGGCTTGCACTTCCCCATCACTTTGGGAAACTACACCTGCAAGATGGCTCTAGATGCACAAAACATAGAAAGAGCCCTAGCTCCCATCACTGTCCATTTCTTCAGGCCAAGAACTTGTTTTGACTTGAAGAAATTTATTGAGCAGAACATCAAAATCACTTATCATCATAGGGCAGACATAGAGGACTATTGGGCTGACTGTGCTGATGATTTTGAAGCAAGGAGGAGACATTATGGCAGGTTTTCTCTTCAATTAATTCAAGAGCTTAACCTGTACCAAGTTCCTGAAGGGCTCCAGGATGATAATTCGACCTATATTCATATGAATATGACAACTTGGTCAAACACACTCCCTTGGAGGATTTGGATTGGTTCAAAAAAGAGAAAGATGATCTGGCTGAAATCTTAGCCCCTGTCTTAGTAAGAACCAAGATCTGGTTTGATAGGAAAGTCCGTGAACTTAGAAGGCATTCAGGGGAATCCTCCTCCAAGGATACTTCAACACCAAGAAGGGAAGCATTAACACCCAGTTTGGAAGCACCTATACAGACTCCTCCTGCCTCCTCAACTAAAGGTCCTACATCCTCCACTCCTTCCTCATCCACTCAAGTATATCAGAAGAAAGTCAAGGAGGTTAAGAAGGAACCTGTTGAAGAAGATCCCATAATGAAGCATTCAGAATTGCCTTCAGGTCAGAGAACATTATTGTTCTTAGTGAAAGTGAAGAGAGTGAGGTGCTAGCCCCATAAGTGCTCCAGAAGCCCCAATAGATAAAGAAAAAGAAGTTCAAAGCACTGAACTTCCAAGCACCATTGATTCCTCCGCACTGAAGCCCCGAGTGCCCGAGTGCCCCACTCATATCTCAACTAGAAGCAACAACAGTGCACACCCTGGGTGCTATGAGTTCTCTGTCTCTTGGTCCTCTTGCCCCACCTTCTTCTTCCTCCTCCTCTTTTGCATGGGTGCAGCCTCTCATCGATAGTAGGAAGAGAAAGTCCTCTTCTCGGATCTCGGGACCCAACTTTGATGTTGTGGCGGCCTTGTTAGGCACTACTCCTCCTACTCCGCTAAGAAGGCCAAGACTACCTCTAGAATAGTATTTGATGCTCAGGGCCAACAATTCTTGGAAATAGCCAAGCCCAAGGTAGACAAGCCAGAGCATGATTTGCAAGCATCTGATCTTGAGCTCTCAAGGATTCCCATGGGAGAGTCTACCCCTGAAGGTGAGATCCACAATCTTCAGGAAACAATCACCAGGGTCATTGGGAGAGTGGAGAAAGGGAAACAAACCATAGAACAAGCTGGAGGAGTAGGCCCAAGTTCTTACAGGTTTCATCAAGTCACTGCTATCCAAGGATAAAGTTTTAGATCCTACCCCACTGACTACTCTTCCACCACCTGTGATTCTCAGCCAAGATGAAGTGCAGAGTATCAAAGATATACACAAGTATTCCATCTATGGAAGGGCTATGGAGGCCATGGTGGATGATATGCTCATTACAGGATTGAATTTCATTAGTGAAGCCTTCAAACTCCATGAGAAGGTGAATAATCTGCAACAAAAACTCTCCTCCACTATTGGGAACATAGATAAAGAGCTCAAACTCTGGAGAGCAGCAGATAGTAGACCTTCGCCTTATGGGACAAGCTGATGAAAATATTTTAATGGCAAGCAAGGTCTTCGATGATGCAAAGGATAACTTGTCAAAATCATGGGTATACAAAGTGTGGAATGGAAAATCAAGGTGTTGGAGGAGGCTTTGGGAGAATTAAAAAATAGCTGGCATAAGGGTGAGGCCTTCAAGACTTTGGTAATATCTGCTTTCAAGGACATACATTGCCACCTCCATGATGAGGCCTCTGGTGCACCCCTCTCCTTGCAAGAAATCAAAGCTCAATTCAGAGCTTTTGTCAAAGATAATTTGTTCAAGGAGGATTCCATTTCCAAGGAAAAGATGAAGGAGATCTGCTCTCTCCAATCTGCTATTGAAGAAGCAAATAAAGATCATCATACACACGAATTCGACAAAGAGATGGAGAAGTGCCTCAGATTTTGGACCCAGTCCACTGCCAACACATCGGTCCCACGAGGCAGAGACATAGCAGAGGTGTTGAAAAGATTCAGACAGCGGATCCTAAAATCAGTGGGCCCCTCTCAATCATGAACACCTGTCTTCTTCTCCTGATTCTTCTCCTTTCTTCCTTTCTTCATCTCGGATTTATTGTAATTAGTTGGGGTATTGCGATTAGCAGCCCTTTAACTAAGCATTAGTTAAAAGAAGTAGTTACCAAAGGTAACTGTTTTGTAAACTATATAGTGGCCTCTCCTCGCCATTTTTGGGAGGAGGAACTTGGCTTATTTTTGAAAGTGTAAAGAAATCATAAAGCAATCAATACAAAAGGATTTTCATTCTTTGTCCATCTGATTCTTTTTATTCGCAAGCTATCCATTAAATATTGTTAGATCATTTGTCTACATTATGCTGAGAAGCTTTGTATTCTTGTAGATGTTATTCATAGAACTGTGTGTCTTTTCAAATTTCATCTTATTAATGTGGGTACAAATGATCTTATTCCAATTCGCTGTATTCTTGCATGCATAAGGAATTATTCTATCATCTATAATTCTGAATGGTGCCTTTCTGCTCATTTCCACATCTTCATTCCTCTGTACTTTTGTAATTGATGATCTATTTAGGAAACGATTTCATGATATCCAAGTTCCATAGTGAAACCATGCTTTGTACATATGTAAATAGGTTCATTTCTGAATAAGGGAACCTCTCCCACTAAAGAGGAGGGACTTCTTGTCCCCTGACTGTTGCTCTTCTTGAAGTTCTTTTTCTACGACCAATAATTTTTGGCGACTCACTGGGGAACATTTTCCAATTCCTGAATCATTTATCGATCATCTTTTGATCTGGTGACTCCACATTTTACTCGAGGGAGAAGGGCCCTTGGTATTGAAGATTCTCAGTTTCAGCTTTTGGAACAAAGTAGGGTTTTCCTTTCCCTTCCGCAAGAAGAAATAGAGAAGCTCGTTCAACAAGCACTCCTCCTGTCAAAGATAGAACCCCTACGGGTGGTATTCTTTTAGAGAAAATCAGTCCTAATCTCAGCTCTGATTCTTGCTGGTGTTTCAGTTCCTCTTCAAGCCATTTTTCCAAGAATGGTGGTACCATTGCCTTGGGGCCATCGTGTTGGGCCTCTTACCCTTCCTCAGCCTTTGCATGAGTTACCCAGAGGTAATCGGAAGAACTTTCCTAAATTCAAGGGTGATGGCAAGGTACATCCTGATGAACACATCGTGGCCTTCATAGTTGCATGTGGAGTTCTGGGAGTTGAACATGAAGATGTCTCGTAAGGCTTTTTGTTGAGACTTTACAAGATAATGTTGCTGATTGGTTCTATCACCTTCCGGCCGGAGCTATCACTAGCTGGAACACAATGAGAGCTAGGTTTGAGAACCGTTTCAAACCAGCGGAAGATGTGCATGCTTTGCTGGCCCAAATTTCTCAAATAAAGAAGGAATCACAAGAGCCCATGAGAGAATTTGTGGCCCGATTTAACAAGTTGATTAATAAAATTCCACCAGACACTCAACCTGTAGATCAAATTCAAAAATGCTTCTTCCTGAATGCCCAATTGCCTAAAGTTAGTTATGCATTGAGAAGAGCTAATCTTGTGACATTGGCCGAAGATCAAACTCTTGTTGTTAGTGTCGAAGATGATTTGATCATGTCAGGAAAGTTGAAGAGAGACCCTTCTAGATCCAAGTCTTCTTCTTCCTCCTCTTCCACTCCTGGGCCCAATACTGATCCATTAGTACAAAAACTTGCAAATGATCTCATCGCCATTAAGAAACAATTGGCTCAAGCATGCCCCCTATGCAGACATTCCAAGGAGGAATTTTCAGCCCAAAATCATTTTGCCTGCTTCTCAAACAAGGCTAGCACTTGAAGGGCCTCCTATTAAAGTCCCTGTCAATGCAACCTGTGAAGTTGAAGAACCAGAGGATGAGGAGGTTAATGAAGATTGTGAAGAATTTGTTGAAGAGGTTGATGAAGGAACATAAGAACTTGAGGGATCTCGAGTTAATTTCTTCACTACTGAAGGCGTTGATGAAGGAGATGATTATGATGAAGTAGTAGCAGACATGAATAGTGAATCATATGCTGTCATGACTCGAGAGTAGACAAATCAGAGGGAGAAAGTGATGCAGCCCACCAAAAATCTAAGGAGCAGCCGACAACTATCCCTGTAATTGCAAAAAGAGGATCTCCTATCCCCATTTCATCCACACCAAAGGTGAGTCCTGTCAATTCTGCTACTAAAGTTACTTCTTTTTTCCCTAAAACCGATAAGCCTAACGTCCCAAGTGATGATAGTCCATCCACTTCTGGGTCTTTCGATATCATTGATCACCTAAAAAAGACCAAGGTTCAAATCTCAGAGGCTGAATATTATCAAACCCATCCCAAGGCTTTTGCTAAAATGATCCACTTTGTCAATTCCCATTCTAAAACTACCTCTAAAGGCCTTTTACCCACTCCATCTTCTGTACCACAACCCAATCTGGTAGCCACTGTCACCTCACCCAATGACAAGATCAAACCATTCTATGTGACACTCCTTATAGCCGGCCATAGACTCAAAGTAATTGCATCATAGACTCAGGGGCATCAGAAATGTAATGCCTGCCAAAGTAGCCCATGCCTTAGGCCTAACTCTCACATGCACTTACGGGTCTTGTTATTCCATGGAGAGTAAGGAAGTGCCCCTGGTCGGAAGAATTAAGGATGCACAAGTAGCCTTTGCTACTTTTCCTGAGAAGAAAGTTTTGGCTACTATCCTAGTAGCAGACATTCCTCCTTCATATGGGATGCTGCTAAGTAGGAACTTCTGTAAGGATGTGGGTGGAGAAATTCAAATGGATTGGTCACATGCCCTCATACCTGTTAATGGGAAAATGAAGAAGTTGTTGCCTGAGAAGCAATCTGAGTATATTGTATAAAAAATAGATGATCCCAAAGCACAAATACTTTATGAGGATATTGGGCATGGAAACTATATGATTATGTCTCCAGAAGAAATCCAACTCCCCAAAATATCACCTGAGGATCCTAATGGTGTTTGGATATTAGAGTTTGATGGAAGTTGTTCTTCAGCTGGTTCTGGAGCTGGTGTAATATTGGTATCTCCTGAGGGTAGGATTCATCCTTTCTCATTCAAGTTACAATTTGAAAATACCAATAATACAGCAGAATATGAAGCTCTCATTCTTGGGCTTCATGTGGCAAAAGAAAAGGGAGTGAAGAATCTTCTAGCTCGTGGAGATGCGGAGCTGATTGTCAAGCAAGTTAGAAACCTTTTCAGGTAAAAATAGAAGATTGAAACATTATAGGAATCAGGTTTGGGACTCTATTGAATTTCTTGATGCCTTCTCCATCAAAGCAGTGCCTAGGGAGGAGAACACTAGGGCTGATTCACTAGCAGTCTCGGGGTCATTGCTGATACCTCATCCTGACTTCTCTCAAGATAAGTTTACCATTGAGATGATCCATAGGCCCAAGTGTACCTGATAATGCAAGTAACTGGAAAGTTTTCAATGATGATCAACACCGCTTCTTTCTTAGAACTCAAGGATAATTTTGAACAGTTGTACTTTGAAGGAAGCAATAATTTGCCTCGTGAAAGTGTGCCCTTCAATGAAGAAGCCATCAAAGAAGAAGAGGCAGATCAAGATGGATGTATCAAACTCAAAGGAAACAAGATTCCAAAGGATTGGTGAGTTTAGAAGAATTGTTTGACAAACATGACAGGTATGTGAAGTTTAAAGCTTCTACTAGACCTCAACAATCAACTGAATATGATAAAATTAATATTGGGAGTTCCACCGACCCTAAACTCGTGAACATTGGAAAATGTTGCACACCAGAAGAAAAGAAGAAGGTAATTAGTCTTTTAATGAAGTATAAAGATGTCCTTGCTTATTCCTATGAGGATTTAAAAGCTTTTCAACCAAAGGAAATGCAACATTTTATCCCTCTCAAACCTGGAATTAAGCCTTTCAAACAGAAACAGAGGCAATACAATCCTAAGATAGCTGACACCATTTTTCAGGAAATACAAAAGTTATTAAAGGCCAAAATCATTTTTCCTATCCACCATTCAACATGGATTGCCAATATTGTGCCTGTTAGAAAGAAAAATGGTGAGATTCGTATCTGTGTTGACTTTAGGAATCTGAATCAAGCTTCTTTAAAGGACAACTATCCTTTGCCCATGATGGATCAAGGTCTTGCAAGCTGTAACAGGATCCAAAATGTTGTCTATGCTTGATGGCTTCTCAGGATATAACCAGGTAGAAGTTAATACCGCAGATCAACACAAACGGCCTTCACTACCCCTTGGGGTACCTTTGCCTACAAAAGGATGCCTTTTGGGCTCATTAATGCCGGTGCCACTTTTCAAAGGGCTATGGACTTGGCCTTTGGAAGTTTGAAAGGGAAGTGTATTGTCGTATACCTTGATGACTTGACTGTATTTTCTAAAACAAGGGCAGATCATTTTCAGCATCTAGAAACAGTTCTTTTGAAATGTAGAGAACATGGGATCTCTTTAAATCCTAAGAAATCTATCTTTTGTGTCACTAAAGGGAAAATTATTGGGGCATGTTGTCTCCAAAGATGGTATAAAAATTGATCCTGAGTGAGTTCAAGCTATTCAGCAAATTCCCCTTCCAACCAGCAAGAAAGGAGTGCACTCTTTCTTTGGTAAGATTAACTTTCTGAGGAGATTCATCCCTGATTTTGCAGAGCTAACTTTGAATATCTCTCAAATGATGAAAGGAAAACAGACGTTTGGTTGGTCTCCTGAAGGGAAAGAGGCCTTTGAAGGTATTAAAAGGGCTATTGCTAAAACTCCTGTTTTAGCGTGTCCAGATTTCAGCAAAGATTTTATTATCTATTGCTACGCCACGGATAACACCCTGGCTGTTGTTTTGACTCAAGAAGATTCTAATGATCATGAACTCCCAATTGCATTTATGAGCTACATTCTAAAAAATCATGAGTTAAAATATACCATAATGGAGAAACATGCTTTCGCAGTGGTTAAAGTCAAGCAGTTTCATTTTTACATTCTTAACTCTCACTCCACAATATTTGTACCGGATACAACCATCAAGTCCATTCTCACACACAAGAGTTTGGATCCAAGAGAGGGAACTGGGTGGCCAAGGTCCAAGAATATGACATTGACATCAGACCAACCAAGCTTGTCCGTGGAAAAGGCCTGTGTGAACTCATCGCTGAGGGAGCTAGACATGAGTTACTAGAGGATAAAGTTGATCTTCCTACCGTTCTGTTTCTTGGCTCAATTGATGAATGGTATGCGATATCACACACTTTCTCACATATGGAGAATGTCCCTCTCATTTGACTACCAAAGAGAAGAGAGTTGTTAAGTTAAGATCAGCCCAATATGTGTTGTGGGAAAATGCCTTGTTTAAGCGTGGATTGGATGGAAGGTTTCTAAAATGTGTGGATAAGGAACAACAGAAGAAGCTACTTTTAGCTTTTCATAATCAAGCATGTGGAGGGCACTACTCATCAACTGTCACTACTCATAAAGATTCTTTGTGTAGGATATTACTGGCCTACCTTGTTCAGAGATGCATCAAAGTGGGTTGATAAATGTGAAGCTTGTCAGACTTTCGTGGGTAGACCCAAGTTGGCCTCTTTGCCCCTTAAACCAGTTGTGATCGAAGAGCCTTTTCAACAATGGGGTTTAGATTTCATTGGAACACTTAATCCCTCTTCTAGTGCTGGTCACACCCATGTATTAACTACCATAGATTATTTTACTAAGTGGGTAGAAGCCATTCCAGTAAAGAGTACTACTTCAGAAGTAGTATGCAATTTTATCAAAGAGAACATCTTGGTGAGGTTTGGTGTGCCAAACAAGATAGTGATGATAATGCTTCAAATTTTTCTTCAACTGAGATGATGGATTTTTGTTATGGATATGGCATCTCCCTGGCTCACTCCTCAGATTATTATCCTCAGGGGAATGGACAAGCAGAATCAACAAACAAAAATCTGGTGGCTATAATAAGGAAATTAGTTAATGAGTCCAGAGGAACTGGCACAAGAAACTCTATGATGCTCTTTGGGCAGATAGGATCACACCTAAGAGAGCCATTGGGATGTCTCCTTTTCAGGTAGTATATGGAGTGGAAGCTCAATTTCCAGTAACAGTGGAGCTACCAGCCCTGCATCTAATGAAGGCCATTGAAGACACCAGTTTCAATGATTCTTTGGATAAAAGGATCATGTACCTTTACAAATTGAATGAGGACAGATTGAAAGTTGCTGATAGGATATCTACTCACCAACAGAAAGTAAAGGTCTTGTTTGATAAAAAGGCCAGTTCAGGATTTCAAAGTTGGAGACATTGTTTTGTTGTGGGATAAAAGGCATGAACCTCGTGGCAGCCATGGCAAGTTTGATTCCCTTTGGCTCGGACCTTTCAAGATCAGGCACTTTGCTGGTAAGAATTATTTTTACCTTGATTATATGGATGGTTCTTCTCTCCCACTTCCTTATAGTGGGTAGTACCTAAAATTGTTTAAGTCATAGGTGATTAGGAAGTCCTTTGTATATTCTGTATAGTGTTTGTTCTCCTTTCCTTTCCTTCCTTTTTTTTGTGTTTTTTTTGGGGTGTTGTCTTTTGTATTGATTTGCTTTTGACTCCATGGCCCAATGGATAAGGTACTGGTCTACTTCCCCTAGTTTTTTTGAATTCTTGCCTTGTCTCATTCTTTTGAACTTATGCCAAGTCATCCCCAGAAGGAGCCAGCTGTTGTCCACTCAAAATTTCCCTACTTTTGAGAAGTTCAAAATTGAAAATTTTTAAGTTAAACACCTTTTTTGTTGTCCTGGTAATGTGAAAAGTCAAAAATTGGGAAGAATCTGCATTTTTGGGTCATTTTGTGTGATTTATGGGTCTGTCGGACATTTTTGTCCAGATGTCCCAAGTTCATTCGGGCTCCCTATTCACCGATCGCCGATTTACCCAAAGTCCGCTTCTTTTGCGCCCGTCGAACTTTTTGTCCCAAGTAACACAAGTTCACCCAGGCTCAATGTTCACTTTTCACCCGATTCGGCCAAATCGCGTACTTCCACGTACTTTTGTCCCTCATGTCCCAAAAGCATTTGTGCATCTTTTTCCCGCGTCGCCCGTTTATCGGCCGAATCACGCTTTCGCGTCCCACGTGTCCCAAATGAACCAAAGGCCATCCGAGCTAATTTTTCCCGCTCTTCCCAAATATCTTACTTTTCAAGTTGGTAGATGTGTATTTAATGCACATTTATTGTCTTTCTCTCTCCCAAATGGCTATATAATGAACTGCCCCTATGCATTTTTGCACACTGCTTTCTTGCTATCTATTGCTCATACCCTTGCGATCAAAATTTTATGCGCGCGTATCCATTCCCCCTGTAATTTCATCCCGAGTCCAGACTGCAACCTTGCTTTTCAAATTACTATCAACATGAAGATTAAATTCCAAGGTCAGGAGAAAATCTCACCGCTCGAGTCTGCCGTTCCCGATATCGGGGACAGTGAAGTTCGCCACCTTGACTTTGGGGATTTCTGGGCAAGAATGACAGACTCAAACCCTTCTCCTATGGCACAAATGATTCATGATAGTGGCTTGGCATTCGCCGGTGGTTTCCCAATCTCAGTACAATGCATGCAGATACAATACTCTCCTGTGGTGCTCATTTCAATCCCGACTCGAGTGAGCTAACGAATGTGCATGGGGAACTCATCGCCAAGCTTGACGCTACCACCATTGGCACTGCCCTAAGGATTCCTGAGATGGAAAATTCTATAGTAATCTCTCAAAACAGGCACATGCCCTCTTCGATCAGGACAGTGAGAAATACAAGGCGCGGGTGGCGAAGTCCTGGCTTAAAAACCCTAAAAAGGGGGCATCCCGTCTATCCAAGGTTCTGTTCCATGCCGATTTCAATGAGGAACTATCAGATTTTATAATCCTACTGGCTCGGGTCATGGGCTTACCCTCTACCAATGAGTTCCATTTCTGGATGTGCCCACTTATCAATATGGTGTGCGAAGGAACTCAGAATATCAATTGGGTAGAGATCATCAGTATGAACCTAGCAGAGTAGCTGTCCAATGTACAACAAACCAAGAAGTTCTACATGACTTCATACTTAATGTATACCCTAGCAGCATCGAGGCAATGGTTTGGATTCTCATACATTGATGCTCATAAGGGTGACCCTGTATATGCCTACTGCCCTCAATTCACCCTGGACACTAGCAATCGCAACTTCAGAAGGGTGAATGATGCTTTCACCATGTACATTGTCAGGCTTCTGGAGAGTGACACGGCGAGGAGATTTTCTGATGAAGCCATGAACCTAATTTTCAAAATACGGTGCCTACTTCATCCAGTTAAGAAATTCTCCTATATAAGGCTTGCAGGCTATGAGAGCACTCCTCTTAAGCTCCCCATGTTCTGCAATGATAAAATGGCCTTGATAGAGATATGCAGGAAATTGGACAAGTTGCACAGAACCTACAGGGATAAGAAAATTACTGGCTTGCACTTCCCCATCACTTTGGGAAACTACACCTGCAAGACGGCTCTAGATGCACAAAACATAGAAAGAGCCCTAGCTCCCATCACTGTCCATTTCTTCAAGCCAAGAACTTGTTTTGACTTGAAGAAATTTATTGAGAAGAACATCAAAATCACTTATCATCATAGGGAAGACACAGAGGACTATTGGGCTGACTGTGCTGATGATTTTGAAGCAAGGAGGAGACATTATGGCAGGTTTTCTCTTCAATTAATTCAAGAGCTTAACTTGTACCAAGTTCCTGAAGGGCTCCAGGATGATAATTCCGACCTATATTCATATGAATATGACAACTTGGTCAAACACACTCCCTTGGAGGATTTGGATTGGTTCAAAAAGAGAAAGATGATCTGGCTGAAATCTTAGCCCCTGTCTTAGTAAGAACCAAGATCTGGTTTGATAGGAAAGTCCGTGAACTTAGAAGGCATTCAGGGGAATCCTCCTCCAAGGATACTTCAACACCAAGAAGGGAAGCATTAACACCGGATTGGAAGCACCCTATGCAGACCTCCCCGCTCTCATCAACTAAAGGTCCTACATCCTCCACTCCTTCCTCATCCACTCAAGTATATCAGAAGAAAGTCAAGGAGGTTAAGAAGGAACCTGTTGAAGAAGATCCCACAATGAAGCATTCGGAATTGCCCTCAGGTCTAGAGAAAATTATTGTTCTCAGTGAAAGTGAAGAGAGTGAGGTGCCAGCCCCCATAAGTGCTCCAGAAGCCCCAATAGATAAAGACAAAGAAGTCCAGAGCACTGAACTTCCAAGCACCATTGATTCCTCCGCACCAGAAGCCCCGAGTGCCCCAAGTGCCCCGCTCATATCTCAACTAGAAGCAACAGCAGTGCACACCCTGGGTGCTATGAGTTCTCTGTCTCTTGGTCCTCTTGCCCCCCTTCTTCTTCTTCCTCCTCTTTTGCATGGGTGTAGCCTCTCGTCGATAGTAGGAAGAGAAAGTCCTCTTCTCAGATCTCGGGACCCAACTTTGATGTTGTGGCGGCCTTGTTAGGCACTACTCCTCCTACTCCCGCTAAGAAGGCCAGGACTACCTCTAGAATAGTATCTGATGCTTAGGGTCAACAATTCTGGAGATAGCCAAGCCCAAAGTAGACAAGCCAGAGCATGATTTGCAAGCATCTGATCTTGAGCTCTCAAGGATTCCCATGGGAGAGTCTACCCCTGAAGGTGAGATCCACAATCTTAGGAAATAGTCACCAGGGTCATTGGGAGAGTGGAGAAAGGGAAACAAACCATAGAACAGCTGGAGGAGCAGGCCCAGGTTCTTACAGGTTTCATCAAGTCACTGCTATCCAAGGATAAAGTTTTAGATCCTACCCCACTGACTACTCTTCCACCACCTGTGATTCTCAGCCAAGATGAAGTGTAGAGTATCAAAGATATACACAAGTATTCCATCTATGGAAGGGCTATGGAGGCCATGGTGGATGATATGCTCATTGCAGGATTGAATTTCATTAGTGAAGCCTTCAAACTCCATGAGAAGGTGAATAATCTGCAACAGAAACTCTCCTCCACTATTGGGAACATAGATAAAGAACTCAAACTGGAGCAGCTATATAGTAGACCTTCGCCTTATGGGGCAAGCTGATGAAAATATTTTAATGGCAAGCAAGGTCTTCGATGATGCAAAGGATAACTTGTCAAAATCATGGGTATACAGTGTGGAATGGAAAATCAAGGTGCTGGAGGAGGCTTTGGGAGAATTAAAAAATAGCTGGCAGAAGGGTGAGGCCTTCAAGACTTTGGTAATATCTACTTTCAAGGACATACATTGCCACCTCCATGATGAGGCCTCTGGTGCACCCCTCTCCTTGCAAGAAATCAAAGCTCAATTCAGAGCTTTTGTCAAAGATAATTTGTTCAAGGAGGATTCCATTTCCAAGGAAAAGATGAAGGAGATATGCTCTCTCCAATCTACTATTGAAGAAGCAAATAAAGATCATCATACGCACATCGAATTCGACAAAGAGATGGAGAAGTGCCTCAGATTTTGGACCCAGTCCACTGCCAACACATCGGTCCCACGAGGCAGAGACATAGCAGAGGCATTGAAAAGATTCAGACAACGGATCCTAAAATCAGTGGGCCCCTCTCAATCATGAACGCCTGTCTTCTTCTCCTGATTCTTCTCCTTTCTTCCTTTCTTCATCGGATTTATTGTAATTAGTTGGGGTATTGTGATTAGCAGCCCTTTAACTAAGCATTAGTTAAAAGAAGTAGTTACCAAAGGTAACTATTTTGTAAACTATATAGTGGCCTCTCCTCGCCATTTTTGGGAGGAGGAACTTGGCTTATTTTTGAAAGTGTAAAGAAATCATAAAGCAATCAATACAAAAGGATTTTCATTCTTTGTCCATCTGATTCTTTTTATTCGCAAGCTATCCATTAAATATTGTTAGATCATTTGTCTGCATTATGCTGAGAAGCTTTGTATTCTTGTAGATGTTATTCATAGAACTGTGTGTCTTTTCAAATTTCATCTTATTAATGCGGGTACAAATGATCTTATTCCAATTCATTGTATTCTTGCACGCATAAGGAATTATTTTGTCATCTATAATTCTGAATGGTGCCTTTCTGCTCATTTCCACATCTTCATTCCTCTGTACTTTTGTAATTGATGATCTATTTAGGAAACACTTTCATGATATCCAAGTTCCATAGTGAAACCATGCTTTGTACATATGTAAATAGGTTCGTTTCTGAATAAGGGAACCTCTCCCACTAAAGAGGAGGGACTTCTTGTCCCCTGACTATTGCTCTTCTTGAAGTTATTTTTCTACGACCACTGCACCTTCAAATTTATCTTGGTTGCCCCACATGGGACCATTGCCTTAGTGTTCTCCAACCTTCTTGAAAAAGGGAGAACATTATTAGCATGCATAAGGAATAACAATTCATTTATTCATCCAATTGTTTTGTACATATATTTCCATATTGACATTAAAACTATTATGATGCAAACTGATAAATACTAAATTATCATGCAAATCACAACATTTTTAATTACATTTTTTAATTAATATGGAATATAAAATTTTATTTTATTTTATTTTTATTTAGGTTAATATATAGTTAACTTCGTTAAACATGGAAATGTATATTATCATTGTTAAACAAAGGAAAATAAAATTTAAACTACTATTCTCTTAGTACCTTGCAAAAATAATATTAACATGTTATATTGGGTGACTTGATTTACCAACAATTAAGCTTTGAATTTTCATATCAAAGATAAAAAGCAAAAAAACCACACTATTTGGGTTCTCGAACCTAATTTCAAAAGTGAGAACATTATTGGCAAGTAGAAGTGATAGAAATATATTTGTAGTCACCTATATTGTTTGAATTCCCATATTGAACTTAAAATAAGGTACTAAATGGCCTTATTCCTATTTTCTATACAGAAGATTATATTTCTATTGTAGGATTTATGTATTTGAATATTTTGAATTGTATCACAACATTTTTATTTACATTCCACTTCTTAGTGAGTTGGCATGTATTTCATTTCAGTTTTACTGATGAAAATCATGGAGCATTGTTATTTTTTATTAAAGTATAATATTTAAATAAATGTTTCTAGGTTGACATCCCATAAAGAAATAATGTTGGAAGCCTTTTCACCCATAAAGAAATTGTGATATGTTAATTACTCATAATCCATTATCCCACTCTCACGTGTTATAAGTGACATAGACACCTACTATTTGGTTTTCCCAATGGTTGTTTTTTCTATTGTTATTGTCGAAGAAAATGATAGAATTTATAATATTGAATACAAATAATGGAATGATTAGAAACATTTATATGTTTTCGGAAAAATCTTCTAGATTGGAACTTTTTATGTAAGAGGATTTGTAGATTGTAACTATTTTATTTTCCACCTAGGTCAATCTTAACATCAGGTTATCAATTGTTTTACTGGATTGAAATGGAAAGTAGATTGTATATATTTTAAGATAGTTTTCTTATGTACAATGACTTGGGTCATCATCACCACATTTACACACTATTTTCCCTCAATTCACAAATTTTATTTATAAGTATGTGGTTATGTCAAAATGTGGCAGGGTACAGTTCCCAAGTAGATAAGAACCATAAACACATGTTTGTAAATGATATTAAATCTCCTCCCCAAATGCATGCATTGAGGCCAATAACAGCTAATCCAAACTCAAGTTACATAAGTAGGTAAGAACCATAAACACATGTTTGTAAAGGATATTAAATCTCCTCCCTGAATGCATGCATTGAGGCCAATAACAGCTAATCCAAACTCAAGTTACATTATCTCCCATGGAAATGTTGGCACGTATGAGAAGGGAAAACAAAAGACAAAACTACTTTTTTTCATGCCATGTGTCCTCTTAAAACTCCAAGTGCATCAACCATGACAATAACAACAAAGTACAAAGTGCAGCTTTGGCACATGTTTTTAAGGTCAAAGAAAAAAAATTTGCAAGAGGAAAGTGCCAAGTGGAAAGTGCTTTTTGCAAGTAGTTTGGGATCTATGTATAAAACCTAGACACATTTAGCACATATATTAGCAAACAACCAAAATATTAAGGATGCCAAAAACATGCCACGTATGTCTTTTTTAATTAAAAAACACCACATAGCCTCCTTAAGAACTTCTTCACCACTCAAGCACAATTTGCATGATTGCTTGGAATGTTTTTAATGCCAAAAAAATGCATATGGGTAATAATTTCAGAACCATGTTTTAGTCAAAAAGTACATATTGAAGAGGGGTTGATAAATTCTTTAAGTTATAAAGAAAATATTTCAATTATATATGGAACAAAGCATAGTTTAGTCATATTTGACATTGATTTCATGAACTAATAAGTACATGAAACTCTACACAAGTGCAATTTTGGAACCAAAATAGTGACTAAAGTGGCCATTAGGAGGAGATAACCATACAAAAAACCAAATAATGTTTAGGTAGACTATAAAAGAAAATTTTGAACTTGATAAGGTGTCAAAATGTCATGGGAGCAAAATTATTTTTACAATTTCACTCAATGAACAAAAATATGTTTTCCATTAAAAATGTCATCTCAATAAAGTTTATAAGACCAAATGAAGACTCATGAATCAAAATTTGAATACCGTAGTCTCATTGAGATGAAATTTCACTATTCTGCATGATGAATCTATTTATGGGGACAATTTTATAACATAGAACAAGACGAGGCAATAAAATGTTAACCAGGCTAAACTAGACTAGTGAAGACAAATTTATCAACATGGATTGTTTATACTTGAAATTTTTTTAGGTAATTTTAATGTATTTAACCACAAGCTAGAATGTTTTAGGAAGTCAGATTTTTTTATGACAATAGTTGGCTCTTTCTAGGGACATGGCTTGTGAAGGACAAACAAGGCATAACATAGACTTTAAAATCAAGCTCTTTCTGGGGACATGACTAGTGCCTTATCTATTGGGCAACAAACTCGGGCTCAACACAATGTTTTAATGAGCCACTTTCTCAAGTTGCAATTTTTGAGAAAATACATAGACACACTCAGGAAAATGGAAAGGAAAAAAATCTAGAATGGGGAAAAGAAAACTTTGTACAAGGGAAAGAAAGAGTATATACAAGTTTATACAAATCCAACAATAGGATGAGATAGATAGGTACCCTTACAGTGAAATGGATTTAATGTATGAATCTCTCATGCTCTAAATATGTTCAGTTGATCATACCAAGACTCCGTGATAACTCCGCATGGCCTTAGAAGAAGAAGAAAGAAAAAAATCCATTCTCAAACTGATACCGCATAGTGAATTCACCCAGATGCAATGAATTCTCTAACACTTGTTAAAAAATTTTACTCCTCTTGCAATGAGAAAGTGCTTAAATTAACTTCTCTCCTTCAGTCTGTATTATAATAGGCACCGAACCATATGGACATCTATCACCATCTCTCTTACATACATAAATTGATTAGTCTTGAAAATTCCTCTCATGAGAAGACATGGTCATTATTTCATTCTCATCGCACACTTGACAATTGAACCAGACATTGCTTATTTCCTCTGGAGATGAGTTAGGGAGAAAATGTCCATCAAGAATAGATTTATCACCAATGAATCCTATCCCTGCATTAATGAATAAAACACATCTTTCACAATGAGGATCCTCGTTCTCATTCTCATGGTTACCCAACTCCACAATTTCCATTTTAGTGGGAAGAGATATGGAGTGATGTCCTTCTTACTGGCATAGTGAATTGACCAATTTGCATGAAATTTGATTAGATGTATTACTAATATTTTATTTTCCACCTTCTGCAAAAATCAATTTAGGAGATTTGTTTACCTCTTTAGTACATCTTAGAATGGAAAGAAATTAACTGCCACTAGAAATGAGAATGAATACACCTCTTCATGGGTTGAAACAACAACGAAGTAGACTTCAAATTCTAATCTGGGAATGGATGGAGTGTTTTTTATAAAGCAAAAATGTTATCAGTGCATGAATTGTCATCATCGTCTTTCACTTATTCCACCTTTACAATTTTCATCTTACCTATGATGACTATGGGAAACCATTCTTCCATCTATATATACAAGACCAATCCTTTCACTTTCAACTTCTTCTAGACCATGTTTTTTAGACACATTGCCCTCAGAGTCATATAACTTATCAACATTAAAAAATAATTGAGAAGAGTCAATCAAGTTTCCATTTATTTCCTCATTTTCAAAAAAATTCCAATCTACAATAGAAATTTCCCCAACCTCATTTTCATATAATTCTACCATATTATACATCTCACCATTTCTTGATGGTCATCATGGCTTCTAGCACGGATTTCAATGCAAAGATAAAATGTTGACAACCAACACATCACATCCCATAATCATAAGTAGGGGTTGAATTTGATGGCTGTTTAGATGCTTTTCAAGATTTTAGCCATTAAATACTTGCAAATTTCTAAAATAACCATCACATATGACTTGCACATTTAAAATATAGTTTTAATTTTTTATATAAATTGTATGCAAACTATATAAATATAAATAAACATATATTCGAAAAATTAAATAAATATATATTAATCTTTCATATATCAGTGTATACATTACACTATATTCTAGAAAAATTACTATCGTATAAGAATTGTTTAACAAACATAGGTGACTGTCAACTTTAACCCCTGATCATATGTGTAAACAATATTTAATCATTCAACGAAATTTTCATATTCAAAATGCCAAAGTATTAAATCTGCAAGGTACTGGTTTAACACTTTTTCTATTAAATCATTTTAAACAATTATAACAGCTGTTTAAAATAAAAAATTAACAACATTTTAATTAAGCTTAAAGAGATTGATGTATGAAAAAATATAAAAAACAAAATAATTAAACAAAATACAGGCTGCTGTAATGTATATTATATATTAACCAAAGAAAATAACGCTTATGGATTTGTTGAATTGAAAGAGGCTAACTCACAAGCAGGAGAATGCAAGTAAAAATGTTGTAATACAATAATAAAATATTCAGACAATAAAATCCTGTGCACATAAAAAAATAGAATCATGTAATGGTGAATGAGACCATTATGATGCCTTCCGAACAATAATCGTAATGGTAGATGAGACCATTATGAGGCAGCTGAAAAAATTTATTGCCATCAGTTTTGCATGTCAATAATGTTCAACCTTTGAAAATTTATTGCCATCAGTTTTGCATGTCAATAATGTTCTTTGAACCATTATGTTATTATGAGGCTGGTGAAAAAATTGTCTACCTTGAAGTTTAGGTTGGAAAAAGCCTCAATTGTCAACTTTCGAAGTCCAATACATAACGGGAATGTTAGGTTGGAAAATTGGAGTTCTAGTTTGTCTGCTGGAGTAGCACGACTGATTGTCTATATATGGTAACCATCTTCAGCTATGTATTAACACAGTTCTATCTGCCTCATCCATTCTATTCCTGTTGTCGAAGATTTAGAAATAAAATTCTGAAACTTGTTATTCCTTTCATACAAGAGTGTATTTTTACAAGATGGCTGTATTTCCTTTGCCCCATGTAGAAGGTGATGATTCAGCTGATAACAAGGCAGCTTCCCAAACAAAATCATCATCATTGCCACTATCGTCAGATATGCAAAGAGGAAGGCAACCTCAGCTGTGTGATGTTTGGAGAGATGTCCAAGGTGGCAACGACTGGAAAGATTTGCTTGATCCCATCGATTCCTTTCTCAAAGCTGAAGCACTCCGATATGGAGATTTAGCCCAGCTTTGCTATGACGCCTTTGACGGTGATACTCATTCCAAATACTACGGCACCTGTTACCACAATAAAGCTGCCCTATTTGAAAAGATGGGAATTCCATCATGTGGCTACCAAGTCACTAAATATATATATGCTAATACTGATATGTTAAACCAAATTTTTGGTGAGAAGCCCAAAGACAGAGGTGTTTGGTTAGGTTTTGTTGCAGTTTGCACTGATCCAAATGAGATAAAGAGGCTTGGAAGACGAGATATAGTGATTGCATGGAGAGGAACCCAGACAACTCAAGAATGGATACAAAATCTCAGAGATTTTCTTGTACCCACAAGATTATCCTATAAATGTGGAAGAACCGGCAAAGACCATATTATAAGCGAAGGGGTACGAATTGAGAGAGGATTCCTGAGCTGCTATACGTCAACCATCCGTCAACATGAAGATTCTGAAGGAAATACTGTAAACATCAGCACCAGAGATTTAATACTTGCAGAAGTGGGGCGATTGCTCAAAGTTTACGAAAATGAGATTGACAATTTAAGCATAACATTTACCGGACACAGCTTGGGTGCTGCTCTTGCAACGTTGAGTGCTTATGATGTCAAACAAATGCTTAACTCTGACCATTTTGACGATCATATTCCGGTCACTGTCTTTGCTTTTGCCTCACCAAGGGTAGGAAATCTTGCCTTTGCTAAACTGGCGGAGAAGATTGGAGTCAAAGTTTTGAGGTTTGTCAACAAAAGTGATGTGGTTCCCAAAGTGCCTGGACTCTTTATGAACGAGAACATGGGATTTCTCAGCAAATTTCTGCATTGGCTTCCCTGGACATACTTCCATGTTGGGATGGAGGTTGCTTTAGAAAATAACTCTTCTCAATACCTTGCTCACACCCATAATCTTGCCTACTTTCATAATTTAGAGGTTTATCTGCATTTGATAGACGGCTATGTTGGAGATAACAAGCCATTCAATTCTTGTGGAAGAGATCATGCTCTTGTGAACAAGAGCTGCGATCTATTGAAGGAGAAATATGAAATTCCGCCAAATTGGTGGCAGAAACAGAACAAAGGTCTCATTCAAGATCCACATGGCAAATGGATGCAACCCACAAAATCAGTAGATGAAGAGGACTAGGAAGATAACAGCCCTCTTTGATTCTCTGTTATTATTTTCGTATACTGGACTACTAAGGCTCATGATATGCATATTGCATGATTCTTGTAACTTATTAGACGTCCTGAATACCCAAGATTGGTAGGAAGGAACATATTGACTCAAGAAAACTGTAATTTGTCCACAATTGTGAGAAACGTTTTGCAAAAAAATTCTTTGAAAACTATATTTTAAAAAAAACACTATAATTGTTCACAATCATCCCTCAATTTGTTCACAATAAAATTATTTATATATATAAAAAATTAAAAAAATGAAGATGACACTAAAAAGATAACATTCCATGTCTTGGAATAAATCAAATAATCCAAAGGATTACAACACTTTATTTTAATGCTACAAATATTATTGTATATTTTAGGTTTCCGCGTTTATGCGTTTTATATCTTAATTAGAAGTACGAAATTTTGAAAATAATTTTGCCTACAGGGAAGGAAGAGCTCTCAGTGTGATTAGGATCAGCCTGGTTGTCCTCCACCTTTTCACCGAGTGCCACAACCTCTACTCATAGTTCTGTCACGTGATATAAGAATTCTTCTTCTTTCTCGCAATCTTTCATAATGTGCGTATGAAGCTTGGTTTGAAGATGGAGAATTTTCGTCTAGTTATTTGCTTCGTAGATGGTGCATAGAGCATCCCAAGCCTCCTTTGATATTATCACATCCTGAATGTGAGGTTGAAATTTGTCGAGAATGTTGAGAGTGATCAACATCAGTGATTCTGGATCATCCTTATCAGATTTTGTTCTTTTGTCAGCTCCGGTTAGATGTGTCACTGTGGCAATGATGATTTCCCATAATTCTTTGAATTTGAGAATCGTGCACATATTCATTTTCTAGGTGGCATAGTTTGGTCCTATGAGAAACTGATCATCGGAAAACATCTTGAGAGAAGACATGAGGCCAGAAATAAAATTTTACTATTGTATCCAAAAGTACAAATCCTTACATATGAAGAAGTGAATGAAGGTGAGCTCGGTATGCTCGTGAAGTGAGAAGTAGATGCTTGTGGGGGCATTCTATATCATATTCATCATCTGCATCGTATCCTTCCTTGAGCTTGGTATGAATATTCTCCGCCTACCAGTGCACGTCGAACATGAACAGGTCAACCATCCTTGACGCACTATGTCCTCAAATTGTAAGTTGCTAATGTTTTAGATATTTTTCGGTGAAATTCAAAAATATTGTTGTTGAAGGAAGGAAGATGCATATTGAACTTGCTAATGCTCAAAATTCTAGGAATATGATGAGATAAATGATGAAAAAGACATAAAATGCTGTAGACACAAGATATGCCAAAACAACTTGAAAATGAATCCTTGGATGAGGTAAATAATGATGAAATATGTTCAAAGGAGATATCTATTGAAAGTGATATTCTGGATATTACACGACTTGAAAGAGATCAAAATTTTTTCCTTTCATTTGTCTTCACATTGATGCTTTTCTAACTTATAGAGACAAGGAGATGAATGAACTGAAGGAGTGCGTGTAAAGGTTTGTGAGAATGGTAGAAGGGATTTCAGAACCCTAGATCAATATTCAAGCATTATACTTTTTTATGGCTATGAAAATGAAGTTTGAGTAGCTTGATATTATCCAGAGTGAGAATGAGAATAAAAACCTAATAGAAATTGTTCATGAGGATCCTCCACACTTTGAACTATGTATTCCCTATAGATACCTCAATGCCACTAGTGAGTACATTCATTGTGAACGTTTTGGTGCCAAGTTCAAGTTGACATCACTGAAAATAATGAAGTTAACAAGGAATATGGGTTGTCTTTCATGGCTTCATATCTACCGCATGAATGAATTTTTGAAGAAGTGGACTACAAGAAAAGTTAGTAGCAATCGATGCCCCCTGCTTGGCCGATTTGCTAGGTGTAACAAAACTTTTAAGAGCTTCCTGCATAAAATTTCTCTTTGAAGGAATCGAAAGTGCTTCCCACATATTGATTGCTATATCTATTAATATAGAGAGCACACCTTTATATAGGCTGCGAGAGGGAGGACAGAAGAGAAAAATAGTTACATAACTGTTTACTAACAATTACTAACAACAATGTGTTAATAATGCGCTAACATTCCCCCCCTTAATACATTGCTCTTACAAATGTACCCCCTAAACAAATCAAACTTCACTTTGCCGAGAGTCTTGGTGAGAATATCTGCAATCTGAAAATCAGTAGGGCAGTACTGGAGCTGAAGTTGGTGGTTCAAGACCTGTTCACGAATGTAGTGACATTCGACCTCAATATGCTTTGTTGTTCATGGAAAATAAGATTCTTCATAAGCTTCAACACACCTTGATTGTCGCAGTGAATGATGGGAGGTTTCTCTTCAGGAATCCCTATATCTGCAAGAATGTAACGTAATCAATACATCCGATTGTTTAAACACCATCCCAATATGCATCTGATTGTTTCACATTCACGTGCAGCTACTCCAACACATTCTAACCCAAATTGCTTCGCACAGCTCCTCGTGCGGTGTGGTATTCAGCCTCAGTGGATGAGAGAGCAACAACAGTTTGCTTCTTGCTAATCCATGAGATAGGTCAGATCCGAGATGAAAAACATATCCTGAAGTGGATTTCTGTCATCAACGGATCTTGCATAGTCCGAGTCTGTATATCCCTGTAAGAAGAACTGAGTGTTCTTCTGATACTCAGACCAAAGTCAACTGTACCTTGGACATATCTCAACACATGCTTTGCTGCTATCCAATGACATTTCTTTGGCTCCTGCATAAATCTGGTGAGATAGCTCACTGCAAAGAAAAGATCTGGTCTGGTATAAGTCAAGTAAATGAGACTCCCCACAAGCTACCTGTAGTGAGTGCCATCTACCTATGGTGAATCCTGGAATCTAGATAATTGCAAACCTTTTTCCATAGGTGTGGACATTGGTTTACAATCTGACATTCCATACTTTTCAGGAGTGTCTTGGCATATTTCATCTGGGAGACGAAGATATGATTCTTCTTCTACCATATCTCTAAGCCAAGATAGTAGTGAAGTAGCCCCAAATCGGTCATGTCGAAGGATTTCTTTAGATCATTCTTTACATCATCTACAAGATTGTCAGAACTTCCTGTGATCACAAGATCATCTACGTACAAAACCAGAATGACAATCTCTGTTCCTACCTTCTTGATATACAAATTTGTATATGAGGGGCTATGAGTGAATCCATGCTGTAATAGGTGATCATCAATTTTTATATACCATGCCCTAGGTGCTTGTTTGAGTCCATAAAGAGACTTTATCAGATGACATACCTTGTGTGGTTGATGCTCATCTACAAACCCTTTAGGTTGGGCCATGTACACTTCTTCTTTTAGATCACCATTTAGAAAAGCACTCTTGACATCCATCTGCTGAAGTTTCCATCCATTTTGTGCTGCCAGTGCATAAACAACTCTGATGGTTTTGATCTTCGCAGTGGGTGCAAAGGTCTCGTCATAGTCAATTCCTTCTTGCTGAGCATAACCCTTTGCAACAAGTCATGCTTTGTGTTTGTCGATTGAACCATCTGCCTTATATTTTGTTTTGAAAATCCATTTGCAGCCAATGGATTTCTTACCTGGAGGCAGATCGACAAGTTCCCACGTCTGATTCTGAATTAGGGAATCATATTCAGCATCCATAGCCTGTTTCCACTGTGGTTGGTCTAATGCCTCACGAACAGTGTCAGGTTCGGTGCTCTCAACAACTGAACTCATGAGTGTAAAATTTACCTCATGTCTAGCTTGACTTCGTGTTCTGACTCCCATAGAAGTACTGGAAGTGAGTTCAGGTGTGCATCCCTAATAGTATTCTGGACCCATTTTAGACGTTGGTGCTGCTTGATGTGAAGATGTGTTTTCCAGTGTGCCAAGATCAATGAAAAAGTCTCCACTCAGCTCTTCTTCTCTCTGAGAAGAATCATCTTGCCCATCATCTGGATGTGTGAGCAATCTATGTGACGAGGTCGGTACTGGATCTCCATTGTGTGGCAGGGAGTCAAAGGATGACTCATCACATACCACATCTCGACTCTCGTAGATCTTCTTCATCTCAGGATCCATGAGACGATATGCCTTTGAGGTAGTACTATACCCCAAGAAAAGACATGGCAGTGTCTTTGGATCGATCTTCTTCCTTCTCTTATCTGGAACATGCATATATGCAGTACAACCAAAAACTCTCAAATGATGAATAGAAGGTTTACGACCAGTCCATACCTCTTCCGGTGTCTTGTTCTGCAAGATCTTCGTGGGTGCCGGTTGAGTAGATACACTGCTGTCTGGACTGCTTCTGCCCAAAACTGATCCTCCAACTTGGCGGTCGAGAGCATACAACGAGCCATCTCCATGACAGTCCTGTTGTGGCGCTCGGAAATCCCGTTCTGTTGGGGTGTGTAGGGTGCAGTCAGATGTTGCTGAATGCCATGCTGCTTCAGGTATGCTAAGAATTTCTTTGACACAAATTCCCCCCCTCGATCTGAGCGGAGGAGAAGAAGAGGCTTCCCAGACTGTATGTCTGGTGGCTTGGTGCTAGAAGGTTTGGAAATTTGCAAATGCCTCACTCTTCTTCCGGAGGAAATATACCCACATTTTCCATGAGTAATCATCAATGATAAGCTGGAAGTACTCAAAACCTTGGAAGCTAGCTAGCAGGGGTCACACAGATCGGTGTGAATGACCTGTAGATGCTCTGTAGAGTGATAAGAGCTCTGTTTGAATGGACCTCTATGTTGTTTACCCGCAAGACATCCCAAGCAAACAAGTAAGGAATGGGAGAGTGGAGGAAGCCCTCTTACCATTTCCTTGGCACTGAGCTGATGCAGAGCCCCAGCAGAAAGATGACCATATCGAAAGTGCCATAGTGCAGTGGACTCCGCCATTGAAGCAGAGAGAGAGCAATGCTAGATGAAGTGACCGCATCTAGTGCAAATAGACGGCCCTTCAGAAATGCTTGAGCAATGACTGAATCTCCTTGGGAAATGATGCAGGACTTGACCCCTTTCTCAACAAAGAATTCAACCTGCATTTGATGGTTAAGAAGTTGACTCATAGACAAAAGATTTGAGGTCAAACCTGGAACATATAGCACCTTCGTGAGTGTACATCTTCGTGTTCCAAGAGGAATGATGACATCACCAATCCCCTACTGCAATATACTCTTGATTGTCTGTGCAATGGTGATCCGATCTCAGTGGGCTGGTCACTCAGAGTATGGAACAACTTCTTATTTCCAGTCATGTGTTTTTTGGCGCCCGAATCAATCAACTAGACATCTTCTGACGGCTGCGAAGTCTGTGAGACTAGAACAATGTTAGAATGAGTCGTGTCTGGAACCTCTTCATCGGAGGTGGCATCCTGTTGAGCAGCAATGTGGCCCTTCTACCTCTGATTACAAGCACGCCATCGGATTTCTTGGAATATCCTTGGCCAAAAGTGCTCTCTTTGCCAGAGTTTCCATACTTGCGACCATTGTAATAATAGTTCGTAGTCGTGTGCGTATCCGTGGAGCAAATGTGGCACCACCGATCCACCTTGTGGTTCTACTACTTCTGGGGTGGCCGCTGTGGTGGTCACTGCGAAGATGGCTCCGAGGATGCTTCGATTAGGGGGTGATCGCCCTTTTCGAGGCTTATGCTTTTGCCTCATGATGAGAGCCTTGTCTTCGAAGGCTTCTTGAACATTCTGCATGGCTTCTTCCTACTGGAGATAATTCACCAGGGTGGCAAAACTCACCTCCTGTTGAGTGATGGTCAACGTGGTGATCAGTGTCTGAAACCGGGAAGGAAGAGCTCGCAAGGTGAGCGGGACTAGCAACTTGTCGTCCACCGGTTCACCGAGAGCAGAGAGTTCTGCACGTAACTCGGCCACACGCCGCAAGAAGGCTTCTACTGATTCGCCATCATGCATACTCATCGTGTGAAGCTTTTTTTCTAAAGATGTAACTTTGTTGTCAGATTCTTGGCTTCATAGATGGTACACAATGTGGTCCATGCCTGAGAGGAAGTGGTTGCTTCCCGAATGTAAGGTTGCACCTCATCAGAAAGGCTCAGGGTGATAAGCATTAGTGCTTTTGCATCAGCCTTTTCATATTTTTCCAACAGATCGCATGTGGGAGGGGCGTCTTTGCCAGAAACGATCCCCCAAAGATCTTCAAACTGAAGAATCGTCCGCATCTTGGTTTTCCATGTGGAAATTTGGCCCTTTCAAGAGTTGGGCATCGGATAGCAATATTTTTGGAGCAGACATTTTCAAAAACTCAAAAATTGTATTTTATTTATTTATTTTCAAAATTGGCTACAATGCTTACTGAAGGAATCTATCCGAAGATGGGCTCTATAGGCTCGTGTAGTGAGATGCGACGCTCCTGTGGGCATTCTACTTCGTGTTCATCATCTGCATCATAACCACGTTCAAGTTCTACACGAATCCGCCGTGCTTGACATCGAACGTCGAACCAAAAATACTCCAACAGTCCTCGGCGCACAATCTCATCAAAGAGAATATTCCCAGTGTTGTGTAGCTCGTTGACCAAGGCAAAGAACAGTCCAGTGGTGTCTTTGTTGTCACTCAATGCCCAAATATTTGATGCATTGCTCGCGGTGCTTTGTGCATCGAGATTTGAGACATATGCGCACACACAGTTTTGTATTTTTTATGGCTTTGCTTACACGTACAGGGGTTTGGATGGTCTTTCACGTGGTTCTACAGGTAGTATGGCAGTCACAACAAAGAAGCATGGCTCTCGCTCAACAATGAAAGTTCTGAATCGATCGCTACAGATGTTGGTCGCTTCAGAGAGGATCCAACAATGTCTCCTTCCCTGGCCGTTGTCCACGCACAACAACCAAACTGCAAACTAATGCCTCCAAGGAAGAGGACAGATAGGGACAAAGAGTTAATACCCACGCTACTCTTCCTCCATGTTTTGCTTACACACATTTTCTCAGCAAAGCAGGTCAAAACGTATGTTCCAGATTTGAATAAGCCAAGACAGTAGCAAATGAAATCTTCTATTCAATGCTTTTAACTTGGTTGTTGTCCACGAAAGTCGCTCCAGCCAAGAACAAGAAACCTCCTCCAGTGTAGGCACACACTCAGCAGGCTCAACAAATTCTCCACGCGATGGGACCAGTCGCCAAATGAAACGCCACAAATTGTTTTCCAACCTTCCACACGAAAGAGGACGGTTTCAGGCTCTCCAGGACTTTACAGTCTCCACACAGGCCATTTCCTCCAAATCACGCTTCCTTGGTCACTGTAATTTCAACGCAGAGTAGTTTATTTCAACGCAGAGTAGTTTCTCCACCATGCACTACACATCACACCAAATCCTCCACGCATAGCAAAAAAAACTCCACCGGCTCGATACCAATGATGGTGCTCCATCAATGTTTTATTGATTGCTATATCTATTAATACAGAGAGCACGCCATTATATAGGCTGCGAGAGGGAGGATAGGAGAAAAATAGTTACATAACTGTTTACTAACAACTACTAACAACAATGTGTTAATAATGCGCTAACATCTTCATCTGTTCAACAATAGTGAAGGGGATACCTCCCACTTTGCCAATGTTTCATTAAATGTTAGTATCTTTCTTCAGTAAATGGGAATTTGGTACTGTAACAATTGAAGAAATTTCTTTCCTCACAGTCTGAGTGGTCTGATCCCCTAGCAAGCTTTTCCCTGTATCTTTGTTTGTAACCATTTGAGAATGAGGTTGAGAGGTAGATACTTGATCGACATTTGAAGGATGAACCTCTATTTCTCTCTTTTTGACCAAGTATTAGCAGCCAATGACGTAGATTCAATATTAAACCCACAAAATATTCCTCTTTCTAATTCAATAAGGCAGTCTCTCCCGATGCCTGTGACCGATCAACAACCTCTTGCAAAGATGCGTCCTCTATTTTTTCTGTAGGTGAAGATATGCTCTAGACAATAAGGGTTTGAATAAGCACTCCATTGGGGCATAGATTTTTATTATGTGGCTAAGAGAAAGGGTAACACCATTCATAATCTTGGACCAAGTTGTTTTACACAGGGACAAGGGCTCTAGAGGAACTAACAATAAGGGGAGCCTTAACATTCAAGGGTTTAACATTGACAACTTGGTTTTGAGCTTGGTTGTTATTTTGAAAGGGCTTCTGTAGGAATAATACTATTGGTTCTGGGGTTGATAAGGATGAGCATATTGGGATTGTTTCCTCTTATGAGCTACCAATTCATTTCCAAAAGTTTGAAGCAATGATTTGACCTCACAAAGATAATTTGATGGTGCAGATGTAGATGGAGTTGCCTGATTGGGCACATGAGGAAGAGGAGTTATAGTTGGTTGATTAGTGGGAAACTTGGGATACATAGACATTGGTGGTCTTGGGGCTATTTTCCCAACCTGGATCAAGCAATTTTCAGCTCTTATGGCAATATCATAAGCATCGGGTAATATTACTCCACCCATCGACTGAATCATGGCTGCAACATCACTATTCAAATCCCTTAAGTAGTACAAAAATTCATTAGTTGGGGAAGGATTTATCGATACTGGGATCCTGTTCCAAGTTTTTTGGAATAAAAATTTAAAATCTCCCATGAAATCTTGAAGAGATCTTTTTATGGTGGTTAACTATTCCATATTGACAAGTAATAACTCTTATCCTCGAATTGTTTGCAAAGCTTCTCTCCTAACTCATCATAGTTGTGTACAGTGGAAACCTCCAACCCACGAAACCATTGAAGTGATTTTCCCTTAAAGGAAATAACAAGAATCTAGATTGGAACATTTTCCTCAGTGATATTATTAACTGCAATGATGTTAGCCACATCTTGAATGTATTCTACAGGAGTGATACTTGTTTCCCCTGTGTAGAAAGGTAAAAGCTTGAGTGCAACTATGAGTATAACAATACAATGAGATAGTGCAAGAGGACTTCCGCTATTAAAAGTAGGGAAATCTTGATCTAGTACTGCTGCCATAGTGGAAAGTGGTTGATTTTCTCTTGGTGGAGGGAACCTTCCAAAAGGAAGTGTAGAATGACCTCTACAAGATGACGACGAAGCTTCAAATTTTCTTCTCCTCGGAGGAGACAAAGACAATACAATATGTTGTTGACTTCCTTTCTTTTAATAAGGTATTGTTTGAATTCTTCACATAAGTTAACACACCGAATCTTAAAATCCAGAGATGTGTAGTCACTGGTACCCTAATTTATGCAAATGTTAAGAGGAGTACCAACTCTTAGTGGTCCCACTGGGTGTGCCAAAAATTGTTGTCACTTGAATTTTGCACCCGTTGAATGTTTAAGTGAACCAATGTAACATGGGAACACCCCCAAGGTGTGGGACCTTGAGACCTTGGGATGAACCTCCAGAGAAGGCCAACTTCCTTCTAAACTTGGTGAATTTTATTTAAGATCAAGATGTAGGGCTACAATACTTAAAATAAAACTAATCTAATTGATCTTGGAATATAGGGTAAGAGAGTTATTGAAATGTATAAAAGTGGTGATGCACCAAAGGTTTATGGAACAAAAGGATTTACTTCATATACATAGAGTAATACTGTGGAAAATAATATCACATGGACATCTCATGATAATATTTTTAAATCACTATGCCAAATGAGTAGAAAACTTGAGTAACAGAGGGGATTCAATAATTTCCACAACTGAAACGGTAAAAATTGCACACCACAAGTTCAGATTAATTGAAAAGATAATTGATATAATGGCAATATAATCCACACATACAAGGAATTAAATCATTCACAAGTATTAATCAAATTATAAAAGTGCACAATACATTAAATATTCAAAAGCAAAATATTGTTCTAAATATAACAGAGGCTTAAAGCTTGTTTAAAGAAACCTCAAAATTATATAGCCCTTCACGATGAGATCTAAAAGTTTTTTTAACAACATAATGCATCCTCCCATATATAGACTAAGAGGATCGAGAAATTATATATCTACCCTTTAACTACTTCCTACTAAAAATAGAATGCATTTATATTTATGGAACAACCTCCCATGGAAATAGCAAAAATAATTACACATGTTTGACCAATTAAACCCTGCAACTTCTAGTAGTTCTGAAGCTTGGAGACTATTCAACAATGGCTGTCATGCCTAGGTAGGACTAGTAGCACTTCCTTCCTTTTGGTTCCTATTTCTTCTCTTCTTCTTAAGCTAACTTGTGCCTGAAATCAAGAAACCGCTTGATAATCCCTTGGAATTCTTCATCCTCAAGTCCACATGCGTAGCATCTCATAATTTATGCTGACTCAGTTTCCCTTGTTACTTTAGCTAGAAATATTTTAGTATTGTTTATCACCTTCTTTAGTTGACTCAGGAAGTTTTGGTAAGATACCAATATGTAAATAGAGTCAAGACTAAAAGGATTCGGTACATCATCATTCTGATTTACCAAACTCTTAAAATGAACAATAATATGATCAATTGGAATAACATCAACATTTTTGTCTAGGAATTTACAATTTATATTGTCGAATTCCTCCATAATGTCATTCAAACCATCCATTGCTTCAACTCGTTTATCTTCAAATTTCAACACGAGCTCCTGCAATATAAGAAATTTGAATTCCATTGCTTCCTTAAATTCAAAACGTTTTGAAACATATCTATAACGCCCTCCTTTAGAAGCAGATCAGAGCTGAAACTTTGAATTTCCTTCCAAGTTTCAAGAGCAAGTTCTAAATTATCAATCTTCTTAGCCAGGAGTTCATTCATCTTCAAGATGACATATTTTTCAACATACAATTCACTATACAAATCAACAACAACTTTAATCAATGGATTTGCCTCTTGAATTAGGTTTTCCATCTAACCCCCTACTATTCTTCCCTTATGTCCAATATTTTACACTACAGAGAAATATGTATCATCAAAGCTCGGAGGAATAATGAGAGCGATAATCTAGATGGGTTGTGTGATCTTAGTTAAAAGGGAAGTTAGCTGTTAAAATTTTCCCTTAAGCTCATCCTTGGTGTCTTTATCTTTATCGTATTTCTCTAGAAAATTACCTAGGGCCACCTGAACATCTTACTTTGCACCTTCATGGGTGAATTTTTGAAAGCAAACTTGGAAAACTGATACTCTGCTGTTATAATTGTCTCTTTAGTTTTCCCCACAGCTGGAGTGGTTATCTCAACAAATAATTCCCGTGTTTGATCAAGCGATAGGTTAGAAACAACCCTCAATTGCTTAGCTTGTCTTCGGGGTGTTAGATCTAGAATACTTAAATTGACAACATCAACAATAGGGACTTTATTATTCCATTTTTGTGTTTTCCTATGCAACCACACATGATTATAAGAAGAAGA